>CM067345.1:22812937-23020437 GCA_034190875.2 Urechis unicinctus | reverse complement strand
GTCGTCCACACTTCGACGCCCCAACGATCATTCATATATCACACATATCCCAAAATCTCGTTTATAATCACTGTGCTGCAGCGTCGGATACATACCATCCACGAATTATCATAAATTTTTCGATAGAAAAAGCGTTGTCAATCAATTAGTCATTGTTATTTGGTTCACAATATCTCAATAAGCATTGTTCGGTTCTGGTCTTTCTACATCATAGTGACTGCACCAGCGTATGAACAGCGCGATTCGATCAGCGGCCACGAACCAACCAAGGTGCTCTATAAAGCACGGGGTATAAATGTGGGCCGCCATAGGTATTGCCATTCGCTAGCCGTACTAAATGCCACATGAATCTGTGGATTTTTATAAATCCTGATCTATTGGTGTATGAAGGGCACCACTCGACAAATTATGAGCGAGGCTCCGTTTGTCAAATTAGCGGATGAAACTGGCCTCGGTCAAACCTCGACCAATGCTATGTGCTGCATATGTTTTGAGCTTGTCTTAGCCTTACTACCAATTCTGTGAATTGTCGTACAATGTTGAAGCACTGCCGCAAAGTAGAGCGTAATTGGGACACAGCTTCCAAGATCTACGACGGAACATGACATTTGCACCTGCTTCAATAGTCTTTAATAATTCTCTTATATCAGGTTAACCAAAAACAATTGTGGAATGCTTATGAAGTTCAAGTCATTTTGCATATTTCCCCACCCTGCTTGTTTAGAAACAAAGTGTACACAAAGTCCAGTTCTATATAAGCAGGTTAGATATCAGTTTCATTACATAAATCATAGCCTTGTTTTGGTATGCATGGAATAAGCTTTGTGTATATCTGGCATTATTGTAAACCAAAGATATTCGTTATATATATGATGTAACGGTTAGTACTGGCAACAATTACTGCAGGATACCCCGCTTTTCACTACTAGGGGTTCGTTAGCTATGATGGCGCGCTACAATCGTCGGCCTACTGACACATACCAATAGATCATCACCCAAATAATTACAATGCAATGCGCAATGATATACACAGCACTAAGCACAGGACCACGATATGTGATAACAGTTCTCGAGGAAAAACTTCATCTTCTTGCGTGATACGGAGCCATATGATTTTATTTTTTATTCACTTATATTTATTGTATTCACTTCTGACACCGACTACCATATATCAAGGGATAACAATCTTAGTATTAAAAACATTCATCGATGTGATAGCATGTTAACGATCGGCTTGACTGAACATTTATGTGGCTCCATGATTCGCTACGTGTGACAAGCACCAGTGTGATTGTGTATGGCTAAAAGGATAAAAGCAGATTTGTATAGCTGCATCATGCGACCCTGTACCTTGTACTGCGATCCTTGTTTGAATGATTTCAAAAGAAATAAGGTTAAACGTCCCGAAGCCTTTGAGATGGTACAATTACTGTGAAAATGACAAGACGTATTATTGGCACAAAACGACCAACTTGTATCTACTCATTGAGCCAGAGCGATCTCGGGTTGTTTTCGTTTAATATTGCTCCGTATCACGTAAGAAGAGGAAGTTTTCCGCGAGAAATTTTGGCACATATCGTTGTCCTGTGCTTCGTGCTGTGTATATCATTGTGCATTGCCGTGGTAATAGAAGAAAAATCGTACATCATTATGTATGTATAATTATGCATTTGTAATCGCTCGCTTATAATTGAGCGTGCAACATAATAGGAGAACGGATAAACGCCGTTTAGCTCTCACACGGCCTGTTAATGATGAGCTGGTCGCCTGTTGACATCTGGACGATGAGCACGAGTCACGTTATTGTCACCAACCTCACATTTAAATCGACAATAAAATGCGCACAATCTTACTTTTCCCATTCATGGCTGTAGACGAAAACACAACGACAAATTAAACGATCACATTTCAGTATTTCGAGATAACACGCTGGCAACCATATTAGGCGCCATTTATGTTAATATACGTTTTTGTGGTAAGTAATTTTGTGGTCAATTGATGGATGGAACTCAGTGTTTGTGAAGCATTGTATAAAAGCGGGTGATTTGATATCGAATTTTGTTTCAGTGTTTGTGAAGCATTGTGTAAAATTTGATGTTAATCACATGCTAACAAAGCAAAGGGGCTTATTGTATATTAAACGCAAACGACAGGATGCATTTGCAAAATCCATTCATTTGCAGAACGTTCTATAGGCTATTGGAAAAGACTTGAATGTACTTGCGCTATTAATTTCTAGCAATAGTGTGCACCAGATCTTAGCTAATGATTTGATATGAGCAAGCAACAACAATGTGGAATTCAGCTACTTTGCAGCTACAAAGAAAGGCTGTAAGAATTGACGCCTGAGTGACCAATCGTTGCTAATGCGTCTTCGATTCTGACATCCAAACATTGTGCTGCCGTCTCACGGATCTGGAACGGTAGGGTAAGTATGGTAAATGATCAGATTCACTGTTGTTCATAATACCCATTTAACCATGATTGATTGGCTACCAAATACTAGACCGTAAGATGAGTTTTCGTGAAGGGACATGTAGAGTAGGTTATTTACTGAACTGGCATCAAAAGTACTTTAAAATGTTTTATTGGTAACTCATTTCGGCGTTCCTTTTGGATAAAGAGCCAAGTGGACACTTAATGAAGCCACAATCGTGCAAAACAAAGGAAGTCAAGCCTACCTAATAAAAAAAAATAATAACACAAAATACAGTACTTGTAATATGCAATCCTTGACGATACGTGCCGGTTTGTTTGGCGAACCTGCTAGACATAGACCAAGTACATAGTTGTTTTCTGAACTACCATGAATCAGGTATTTGAGTATTTTATCATTTTGCGCATTTAATTATAAGTTAGTTATTATTGCCAATCTCCTTACGCCGAACAACCGGCGGCACCACCAACATCCTACTCCTACCCACAAACATGCGACATTCAGCTAACAGCTTTCTCACAAGATAGCAGCTGCTTTACAGTTGCCTCTCAGGTTAAGCGATATCGTATGCAGATGTAAGTTTTGGGCGATGTTCCCAATAGCTGCGATCAAATTCTATTGATAGCAATGAAAATAAAATGACTTGGGTTGAAAATCTACGTTTATGGTTATGATCGCAGCCACACTATTTTCGAGATCGCATCGTTATTTTCATAATAGCAGGGATCAAATCCAAATGTTGGCAATCAGATTTTTATGTGAACTTATATATTTAGACTGCATTCGAATCATGATGATCTAGATCAAGTTCTGTTAGATGGAAATCGAATAAATTTTTATTACCCCATTTTCAATCGTCTGCGACACATATTGAATATTATCTTTTTTGTACTCTCTTTCTGGCATCAAGTAGTAATTGATATATGCGCTTTCTCGTTTTGATATACTGACATGACAACATGGGGAAATCTTCGCGAGAAGCACAATCAGCATACAATGTTCAGCCACTAATTACGCACATACCCTCAACAATAACTCACTATTCGTTTAGTTGATGGAACTTCAACAGTGTTAGTATTATCTTGCACTGGATCATCTTGAACAAGGGTTTGCATATAGTAAGGGTTATTAACGGTGTGTTTCTTTTTTTGCTGTTCACAACTTAAAACTCATAAAACTCTCTATGCAGCGCCATGTTTCAGGTACACGGTCATCAAGTGTTTACGTTAGGGCAATGCGTTTTTACGTGTGTTAGGGCAAGGATCATGCGATGCACCCGAAAGCGTGATAAATCAAGTGTTTACGTTAGGGCAAGGGAATGCGTATGGCAAAGAGCTATTCGTGTGTAAGGTGCAAGAAAGATCATGCGATGCACCCGAAAGCGTGATAAATAAAGTATTTAGATCAACCATTTAAGCTTCTGGCGGTTGCGCATCAGGTTGCAACCGCGTAAGCACAACTATAAGACCAGAAACAAATGTAGAAGCTACTGCACATCACAATCCCGATGTGTTCTCATTCGCTGATAGCTGACTGCAACCTTACATATACTTTACCGGATTAACGTTCAATGGAGCCAAGCATGTTCTTTGATGAGAAGATCTTATTTATTTCGTATGGACACTATCATGAAACGACCGCAATGATAATTGATACAAATACTATATTTTAATTGTTATGGGCCTCGGAAATTTACATTCGCGCATTATTTAATGCTTAGGACAGCGAAATAAAATTGATACTTTGTAGCCTCAGTTTAAATACACCTAGTCTGTTTATAAATAAGGAAATTCTACTGTATTGTAAACAAATAAATATTTTACATTACTTGCTATTTAGTTACAACCTTCCGCGATTGTTGCCTTTGATTATGTAGTCAACACAGATTCCTGCAATTCTGTTCTGATATTTCATTACACTGCTTAGACCACAACGGTTTCTTTTTTGACATTAGGGGTATAATCCCAGGAAACTCGGACTTAAACTGGTCCTACGTTGCGTCGCACAAGGAGAAGTGAATCAAGCAAGAATCGTGCCATCACATGTGCCCTTTTCCCCCTTTTTAGGACTTGCAATGCGCTGTTTTGCTAGTGTTAATCAGCATCGACGTATTACCGATGTGGTATGTTTTGTCAGCAAATATATCAACATATTTAGCCAATATAAGGACATACGGGGGATAATTATTCAATAGCAATCAATTTGTAAGAAAAATTAAATACCCGGATACTTAGCAAACTGTTACATTCAGAGAAAGTGGCTTATTCTGTCAATACACGACTATTCTCTGAGGCCTGTTTACGAATATTGGCATATTCTATCTAGTAAAAGGAGGATTATTTTGACTATTATCAGAGCCGAGACTTGCTCGCAGATGTGTCGGTGTGTTTATAACCAGTGTCATGGATTTCATGTGTGATAAAAATGGCAATAACGGAAATGCTGTCCACATTTTATCACGTACACTACAGATGGACAAAGATTACAGATATTGATGAATTTATCAAGTATGTTATGCCATTCGTATTTATGGCCTTCAAAAATATGAATGATAAAAACCAAGCCGAAACACTGTTATGGGTACCTGGAATGACAAAATATTGATGTGGGGGTAAACTAAGCATATCATTGTGTATATTATTGGGATTACCAATCAACGTTTGATTTCGTCTGTCTTCTGTTACAAACACTGCGTGCATATCTTGAGCATCCATCACTATGTGCAGACCATTAACGCATAGCATTACAAGTAATCAGTGAGAGGTATGTAATGTTTACTGACGCAAAACCTACCGGCTAGAGATGCGTACAACCCAATACAGCGTTTAAACAAGGAGGAGTTATTTGTCTGTATGTTCCATCAAACTCACTTCTCAGCGTATTAATTGCAATTGCCTTAAACTTACCCACTAATCGTAAAGCGTAATAATGAGATGCCATATTTCTATTGTTTAGAACAGTACATAAGCAGCTTTGTGTGCGTGCGTGTGGGTATCATAGAGGTGAGAGCGGGAGTGCAGAAGCCAAGCCAGCACAGCACGTTAACTCCAAGTAGCTGCCACACGAAAGTGGTTCAATGATGTGTTTTATGAGATATACTAATTACTAAAAAGTAGCAGTTTGGCTGGCTATCGTTCATGAAATGCTAATGCAGCGAGTATAATCAAGTTAATCAACAATTGCAGCATGTAACATAAAAATAGCGCTGGAGTATCAGTGAAATATTAGTCAAAGAGAAGAATATGGCATTGTGTTCTTTTAGTTTTGTCGAATATTGCATTTATGACGTATCTACCAGGTGGCGGTAATGTTACAAATCGTTGTACTGATCACAGTAGGGAGTTTTACTATATTTGTGTGTCTATTATCTGGGTGTCACTTTATCGTCGTCAAGTAACACGACCTCTACTCCGTTTCTTGATATCACCCTAAAATAGATTGTGAATGAAGTGGGCTGCACAACCTGAGCGGCTCGTAGTACTCAAAGCCAGCCTTTCCCTGGAGCAAGCAACCCCAGTTAGTATAAACAATACGTGCTTAATATTGAGGCACTAGGGTAATCTATTTACATAGTGCTTCGAAGATGACAGCTTCCACAACGATCATTATCGGCACCATGCAGGACAAATTTTGCGTTCGTTTGCCCAATCACAATCAGAAAGATTACCTTTGCGAGATCCTAAAAGAGAGTACCTTATTGTACCAAATGAAAACTGAAAGTAGGAATGCCGCTTTCTGCCCGTTGTTATATGCCCCAGTTCGGTTTGTGGGTTTTTGATAAATGGTTTGTTTGCTTAAAATTTTTGTTTTGCGATACAGGTCGCAATTTTCCAATAAAATTCGACATTAATTTTTAAATCGTCGGCATAAATCATGCGAAGAACCCAAAGATTTTATTTTGACCTTGACACAAAACTAAGGTCAAGTTCATCAAAATAGTAAAAAACTAGTATCTCAGATAACTCTGTTCAAAATGGTCACATAATTTACGTAATTTTAGCTCAATCTAATTGTAATCATTGCACATAGAACCAGTAGTTTTCTCAAGTGCCCCGGGAAGAAATATCGTATTTTCAGTCCAAATGTACATGAAAGTTTCATGAATATTTCGAGCGCGTATAAAACCGTCAATACATGTGCAATGGTAATAAAATTTGGTTTATATGTTCTCTGCGAATGCTTTAGTCACATCCTAAAATTTCATAGATGTCGCTTAAAAGATGAGTAAGAGTAAAGTCATTGTAAACTTTTTGGGGGAACTATATAATTGTAAATAATGCATTTATAAAATAATTCGAGCAGGTCGAAAATTTCTGGAAGCCAAAATCTCTTAATTTTTATGTGATTGTTCGTTTGTTGTTGCCGGTGGTGAGGAAGAAAATGGTAGCAAAGTAATAAGTAATATTGGCGTTTTACGTCACTTTCAACAATGCGGTAATACCTCAATGTTGAAAGATGAGAGGGATTGCCATGCTTGGGCAGCCCCCCTTAAGTACGAAAGTAACGCTGCTGGGACGAAGGTCTAACCCGGTACTAATGAGCTACCGGGTTGGGTGTATCTCCTTTAAAGAGATGGGACAGCCATTTAACGTTATCACCCAAGTCAAGGAGAACCAGCCAGGTTTTCACACCTTGGTATCGAAACTACAACCTGTCGGTCGAAAGGCAGCGCAACATGCCGCTACGTCACAGGAACTGGATAAAGAATTAAAATAAAGAATTACAGAAAATGTATATATATCAACGTCAACAAATGATCCAACTGGCATAACTGCTGAAAAAATAATTCTTACGATTGCCAAATGACTGTACATGGACTTTTTGGCCAAAACGGCATAAATTTGATGAAACAACAAGAACGACACACCTGTAAGTTATATTGGAACTGCTGGTTTGATAATACAGTAATGTGTTTAATACCATTGCTAGCACCCTTACATTAATTCTAAATAATCCGTCGTGAGTCATTAGATTCTATGATATTAGCTAAACCCTTCACTGTCAGGCAAATTTACCAAAGCCTTTTCTTATCGTAATTGATATTTCAGCAACGTATCACATGTCAGAATGCCTATAGCTTCATGTGTGAAAATACATTCAGGTCAAAAGAAAAATTACATACAATACAAGCTCGCTCTGGTCCAGAGGTTTGCCTTATATCGAACCTGAGTGAGCTGTCTTGCATGTTCACATTTCACAAAGGAGATTGGCATTGAGCGTCTGCGATAACCATCTACTTGCCAATGTTTGTCTTATAATTTCAATTATAGCCTTTAATGCTGTATCCATAAATGGCAAAACGTCATCACCATACTACAGCTGGGAAAGTTTCTGCTAGATCTACAACTACAAATATTATGAATTCTTGCTAATGAATCATGTGCTAGTTAATCACACAAGTGTGTGACTGAAGTTGGTGTCAACCTGATGGGGACAGGTGGAGTGAATGAATCATGGCACTCTACTCGCTGAATTCATTCCCACTCATTACAGCGTCGTTCCGACGTGCATAACAATGTTCCCTTTGTATTACACCATGGACAATAACCACCATACTTAATTTGGGAATGCTTTGGACGTTTTATATTATCGGCAGATATAGCACAATATTTCTTACGAGCGATAACTTTTTTGTTTCATACATATAGGTATGTTCGTATCATATTAGCCCATGCGATTTCAATGAAAATATTGATCTGTCACATTGGCAGATGGTGGTGCTGGGTAGGCTTGTCCCGTCGAATTAATTTGAGCTCAATTGTATATTGCAGAAGGCGACAGAAATTTCAACTTTTAACTCATATAACATAATTAAACGATTCGCGAGTCAATGCCATGTATCACTTTAAATAGCGACAAGGCATAAAGTAGAGTTGTTACCTGGCTTATAATGATGTAATACCAAATCTGCAGTACCCAATAGATGTTAATTGGAATCATTCATGGCGGCTGCATGGGATATTTGGTTACTTCTTTCAAAAATGCATTCAGCTGTCATTTCCAATATTGTTGGTAGCAACTACGATATTTTATACAACGAAGTATAAATTGTAATATATGTTTCATTGTCATCCAAATAGTCATTTCAAAACGCAAATGAGTTTGGTATTTAGAGAACTGATTCTTTCCTGATCCCCTAAGACGTAAAAGGTATATATAAGCAAAGGGCCAATTAGAAAATGAGTATTGTGGACCTGTACCACGCATTATACGCCCCCCTTTGAATAAATAAAAGTATATACTGCGATTCCTCTTAAGCACGTGTCTTGAGCAAGTGACTCATTTTAGCAGGCCACCAATACAACACAATAAACAATGTGCTATGATCCATTCATGTGTATAAGTCCGCGATAAAGTCCGGTAGGTTGCCTCTTGAAATAGCATTCGTTTATGGATACAGACCCTCTTTTTATCTTGGTCGAGCGCTATGAACCCTATTGATCCTGACTGCTGCCATTCAGACAATTTTATGTCATCTACATATCGGATTATGCTTGTTAGATGATCCGAAACATAATAAGTCGCGTTTGAAAATACGATGCCCAGTGCTTTTGCTATTTATATAAGATTAATGCAAATCATCTTAAATGTGACATTATGTTGACAACGCGATGTATGCTCCTGCTTTCTTGTTGCCGTGATTTCCTTTTAACATACCGTAAGTTTCAAATTGGATATTTCAGGATATATTGTTAATCCAAGATGAGGACATAGTGCCCTTTAAACGCTTGGGTTAGCAGAAAATGTAAATGCAGTAAGACAGAATATCCATTTCCATATTTGTCATAACGATATCTGACAATACTTCCTGTATGCGGGTATTTTGACTGCTTTATAAAAACCATCCGACGCCATGACCCAGGCCATCGGATGCCTTCTTATTTTTGGCCCTTTATAGTTTACATCATGTAAAACAATATGAAGCAATAATGTGCCTCTTAGTTTGTAAACATTTAACTTCTACTAACGATATAACTCAGAAACAGAATCGTTATTGCATTAATTACGTTATGCTATAACTCCCGATATTAAACATTATCTTGCATTGCCATTTGACCGACGTATTTTGTTGGGGTAAACAGTGGTATTTACCAACGTTAATGATATATTAAAGATCTGAATGATAACGCATAGAGGCACTTAGTAAACAAGTAAATCTCTGGCATCGGGCATGCGCGATTTGGTCAGATGTTTGTAAGCGTGGCCACAAATGAATTGTTACGACCATTAAATGAATGATCAATTCTAATCTCTTGGTTTCTTAAGTGGATCGTTTGATAAATCAACTGTGTAAAAGCGACTACGTCACAGGGAGCCAGTCAATCCTCTAGTTTCTTAAGTGGATCTTTTAATAAATCAAATTTGTAAAAAAGACTACCTTCCAGGAAGCCATTCAATATTGCATTGTGATTACTGTTGCAAAAACTATATGTTGCTGCGCTCGAAGTTGTCGGCTCTGACGAATGATCAAGTTCAGGTAGAAATAGATCCACAATACTTTCGTGATTACATGCTATGAAGGTGTGCCCCACAAAAAATGAAATACTGCAATTTGGCATTCAGATAGACGTGAGATGTGTCCTGAATGTGGGCTGGTTTTTTTTAAACTCCCCTCCCCTATCACGCCCACCCTTCCGTTAACGAAGGAATTGATCAGGATGCATATAAGGGTTAACGTGTTTTTGGGGCTGTTTTAAATGATGGTTTAACGCGTCAGGATTTATGTAAGAGTTAGGAAGACACCAGCCATTGACCGTAGCGTCCGAAGCCTAATCTTGCTAACATTCATTAATATCGTGACTTTACTGTTATCAGCTAAATGGTGATGTCTCCACCAATTATGACACGGTTCAAATCTTGCTTAATGATGAATGATTAGAGACACTGGTCCTTGTCGGGACGTGGCGGTGACGATGAGTTTATTTTCCTTTCAGCAGGTAGAGATACAGATTCCATATCCCCCGAGTCCAAATGTCAATAAAGATATTGTGGTATATAAAAGATAAAAGGTTAAGTCCACGTTACACCTGAGACGGACCTCCGATCTCTTCTCTACCGTCGTACGGAGTTGGCCTTCCAACTTGGTTGTTGCCCGAATACTGTTGCGTCATTAAATGTGATGCAAGTACGATCATAGTAATTGCTTCTACAGTGGTGATATTGTAACTTACACTGAATGGAACGTCAATAACTGTCAAAAAAGTGTACAATATATATCACATTGCACACCGTGACCGTACAATGCTTAAGTTAATGAGGCAAACGCCCATAGCTATCATTCGCAATGATTATCACCGGGGCAAACCACATTTCTGCAACTTGTTATGAGGTCGACACGATGTCCTTCATAACAGATTGCAGTTGCATAGATAAAATATTATGTTTAACTGCACAACAAAACTACATTTTCAATGATTTGAACTGCAATATATTCAGGCCTGTCATCGAACTTGACTTTGTTCGTTCTATAACCAACTTAGTCTAATAGATGAATAACTTAAAGTTTCAAGTTCTGACTGATAAATGCTTCTAAATGGGTAGTTTCCATTCCCCATCGAGCATAAATTGCTCGACCCGTTTATGTGTATCACACTGTAGAATCGGATAGCATCACTTTGAATCAATGTTGCAAGGATAACTCAACCGGGCATTTGCCACAACAATGCCTCCCTATGCTCGGGACGACGTAATTAGTACTACTACTCGGACTTTATGGACAAAAAACAACTTATTGTGTAGTACTTCACTACGATGGTCCTGATCACCTTCAGGGACATTTTTATGTTAACATGGCTGATAACATTGACAGTTGAGCCTGCATACGTACGTTTCACAGATAATTGTCCCGCTTTATCTTTCCTATATTCCCTAATTAGCTGGAATCGTATAGCCATGTTATGATACAAATAATGAATTTAATAGCTAACATTATTTAGGCTCTGTCCGCGTTAAATAAGTCAATTAAACAATATATCACAGAGACAAATAAACGTATTGGGGTTCATTGAAAATTGCAGCCAATCAGTTGAAAATAGTTCGTGTTAGTTTCTTCTTTCCACTGCGTAATCATATGCTTTCTTCGCCTAATAGGACTTACCACTTCCACAACAGGCCATGTGAGAGCATACATTTTCAATGACATTATATTGAAGGTACGTTCGTCTGCACACTTTTTGTGGAGGCATAAACAACTTCACCATAACACATTAAGGGAAAGGGATGAATTTAATAAATAAACATGCAATAGGATGCAGTCCGCTAATAGTAAGCCATTAAACCATATATCACAGGGACAAATATACGTATTATGTGTCAGAAATTCTGTTGCAGCCGGAGAGCAATTGTTAATGCGAGTGATATAAAACATATTACAATACTAGCTGAGGATATGGGCGTATTTGCGTTCCGTGGCAATTGACAATAAACCTTGTCAAGAGCATGAAGTGAATGTATTGTGTAACTGGCTAGCGATGTAATAGCTGACCCCCAGAAGTAGCAATTGTCGGTTCGGTTCTTGAAAGATTTGACACTGATTGCACATTATTCTACAAGCCTAATTTTAACATATTCAAAATTACTAGAATCAACTCTGTCCAACAGGTGCAGCTCAGTGCAATAGCCCTGGAAGCCGGGCAATTAGCTTGCGAATCACTAGGTATCGCATTCAGAGCCATATTGCTGGGCTAAAGCTATAAATATTCATATTATCGCTGAATTCCTATTTTGCAGTGTTTGGAGAGCACATCAAAATGTTTGCTGAGTATTATGATAAAAAACATACCGCAATACTAGCTGAGGAATCGGGACGGTAACTTTTGCGTTCCATGGCAATTGCTATTGAAACTGTTTGAACCAAGAGCATTAACTGCAATGTTTGGGTCAGTTCATGTGTGTATCTCAGCTATCGATTGTGGGCCATGCAGCTATTGAAAGCATTTGATTAACCTGCGAGCAACTGATTTGCACATTATGCGATAGGCTTCACGTTTAGTGTAACATTAGTGACAGGAATTGTCGAATTGTTAAGGGAACGCTAAAAATACATTGGCATACTATGCGATAGGCTTCACGATATGTTCGAATTAAGGGCGAAAAATACAGGTATCGACAAGTATTAATCGACGGTGAGAAAACGATTTCTGCCTAACTGTGTTAATGCTCAACCTTTTTAGAACAGTGTAACAAGTAATCACTCGGACCTGAGTTAAACCGTCTAGGCCAGCAATAGATTGTTGATTTGTATTGCTTTTATTCCAAATCAGGTACAAACACGTTGACGCAAGTGTTTTCTGGAGACATGTGTCTCAGTACATATATGGCAAAACAAAAAGGCCATAAGCGTTCAAAAGTTAACCAAGCCGCTTTTGCGTCACGGCCAATACGATCAAGCAAATTGCCTAATGAGGAATATTGATATGGAAACAGTATACAAGAAATACGTGTTCGTTCAAACCTTTGTACAAGATTAGCGCCCGAACAAGAGATAATGGCGTACGGAGGCTTGACTTCCCTCAAATCCGCATTGCGATTATGTCCTGGTATTACACCTATGTCTAACATAATCGGCTGGCGCAAATAATAGCATATTGCGCAACACCTCGAACATGCCAGAACCGGGCTATTGTTCTCGCTACACTATGTAAATCACGATTGCATTTACTCAATCACCCATTTCACCATCATAGCATGTTGTTCGACGAAGCAGTGATTAAATATGTTAGTGCCAATACAATCACATCACGCAACAAAAAGCTACAAGAACAACTGCAGTGTCCGATGTGTTCATTCACGAATTGTAGATCTCGCTATTGCAATGGAGACTAATTTAATGCACGAAATATATATCCTGGCACAACTTAACAAAAACACATGATTCTGGACCACCAGAACAGCAAATGTAAACAAAACATTATTTGGAACAGTATTGTCATTACCATAGCACTTGACGTTGATGTAATTGCATATAGAATACATAAACACAGAAAGGTTAAGCCGATTACTATAAAGCTATAGAAGTCACGCTAAGATCATTGATGGCATTGGCCATCGTGTCAGCGCTGATAAACTGCAATCGCGCTCTGCTTTGCTTGAATAGACTTGCGTAATTTCTCGTTATGGGCAGGTTTGAACTCTTTAGGTGCATAAATTCATAGCGCTTGTCGTCTAACATCCGCTACTTACGAAGTTAATTGATCAAATGCAAGAGCAATGGAAACTTGGCGATTCAATCAGCTTGTCCAACATATCACAATTCTGAACTTCTGATTCACCAAATACATAGGTAACACGATATATATATATGTGGTACAGATTACTCAATGTGTCACTACTTTGGGGATGTCACTTTAATTAAACCGTATGTGTCGTCTTAGGCGCATTATGTTTTGTCTTTATTCTAAGTCTGCAAAAGCTGTTTTTATTATATAGGTGGCGGGAATATTGATGGCAATTCACCAAGTATGAACAATTAGGCATTTTGCCTTTATGTTGTAAATTAACAAGGTATACTACCATAAAATATTTCACAAAATCCGACTGAAACAGTGAGGCTGAATATATCATTGGATGTGCAGAGTTGGAATGCACCAAAGTCACCCCTTTAGCCAGTTATATATCACTACACTGCACACACTAACATACTGTAAGACGTATACACGATCACTCAAGTACACTGACAAATTATTTACACCATGCCGCAATACTATTCGAGCCTTTAATTGTCCAATAAGATACTTGTCTATGTACAATGGAGGTTGACTTATCGCACATTGAAAGAGGTCATCATCATGGGCTACCTGTATAATCTGATAGCAGAATGAAGATATCCCTTATATTGACAGATGGACCACCTCATCTATACCTAACCCCTTGGATAACACCATTATTATTTCCCCCCATAATTTGACGTTATCATATTGTGAGGGTCTACTTTCCATATTCTTGAGCATTAGTTCCAAGTTTGGGACCAATTAGATAAGGATAATTATAATATTGAGGCTTGACGTCACTTTCAACAGCAGGTGATGATGATGCATGAGGATAATTGTGATGCTTGGACAGCTCCGTTTAGGCGTAGACGCCTACTTGGCACAAACCCGTTGCCCAGACCGGTATTCGAAACCTACTCCAATAGGACGAAATTCCAGCAAGGTACTATTAAGCTACCAGGTCGAGTCAGAGGTAGGACCGCAATTGACCTGGATCACCAGAGTCATGGGAACTAGTCAATTTTTCACACCTTGGGGTCGATCACGACACAGTTTATCACCACGCGACGATAACCGGTTGGAGTTTAGTAGGGACCAACAAACAATATTTGGAATCTTTTATAGTGTTCATGATGAATCTTGTGAAATTGTAGGCTCTATAGTGGGTAGCACCTCTAGAGTTTTGAATGACCATCAGCATCACTTATACGAGAAAACTTGTAGGAATATATTTGACAAGCACACCATTGGAGCAGTGAATCTTCATCTGTAACCAATAATCAACACCTAATTTGTAATGGCATCATCAAAATCAAGCTGCATCTCAACGCATCTTTGAATTTAGTTTGATTAATGTAATTTACATGCTTATTGTGCCAAGGCATGATCGGAGTATAGCATTTTATCCTTTTCCGCACATTCAAAAAGGATGCAGGGTCACATATGGTCGTACCAACGAACTAACCGGATCCGGAAAATGCCGATTGCCACCCGAGACTACAGCGTAATGGGTTACAGACTGGGTCCAGTTTTCATCTCTTTCATTACAGTCATCGATTTGTTTTCTCTCTTTACAATGCGCTATAAGGGCCAGCAGCTCGTGCATGTGTGTACTAACGCTAAATAGGAGTGTCAGAGGAAAACTGACATTGCATTGGCTTGCTAGGAAGCTAAGCAGCTTTCAACATAGATATATATACAGTTCTCAGTTGTAGTATTTATCTGTAACTATGTTAGCCCGAACAAATCTAAAGTCAGCTCTCAGTTGTAGGGCTATTGCGTATATAACATGCGCGGCGTGGTTAGCTTGGGGTACGAACTCTCACAGCACTCTTATAACAAAAGTGCATAAGCCGTAAATCAAGTTAACAATACGGCTTGACTTGTTCAAAACAGCGGTATATAAGTGACACTGGGTTTATGAAGAACAAATAACGTGTACAATATATAGAACCCGATATTAGGATTAAGATATAAAATGCTTCTTATGATACTCAACATATGAAAGTTCAATATTGCAATAATACTTTGCTGGGTGAGATTGACATATTATTATTTGTTTTAAAGAGTTTAATTCATATCAAATCACCATATTGCTTCATTATTTCACAATCATTAGTGAAATATGCGACCGACGCTATATGCTGGTCTACATGTCATCTCTTACGCGCATTGAGCACGTCAATCTGAATAGAAAGCAGGAAATATTTCGAACTGAATAAAGATTTTGCTGTTTGAGTGTACGCTAAAGAAATTTTTACCTAACTGGCAACTCATTTAATACAGTAAAGTTGGCGTTGACGCAAGCTACTAAATAGGCATTGTATAGCTTATGCTCATTACAGCAAGTGCTCAAATACAAAAGTTTACCACCAAATATTCTTATTTTATTGAAGACCTACGTGTGACAAGTAATGGCACACTGACAGTAACGTTGCATTGTTTTGATATCTGCCAACGCGACTGTACAGATATTCAATGTTGAATATTTGCTAATGAACTGATTATACTGATATTTTACATGCTGGAATTCGAGTGTTACTGTTTTGTGGGAGCAAATATTTATTTGTTTTGGATCGCGGCGTTTTAATATTCGAGAATATAGTTATAAAAACGCAAATCGTTCCTACCATTTGGATGCGCAATATGAATATCCACAATTGTTCTAATTGGCGACATGAGAGGAGTATTTGTCAAATTCCAGACAAATAGCGAGCTCTATTGTAAGAGGTGCTTTGTATTTGTACCTTTTGCTACATTCCAATATACTACCTTCTGGTTGAATGAGCAACGTTGGCGTGATAGAATCTATCTGTTTACTGAGACGCCATATAGAACAGCTTATGGAAAGATTGTCAATCATGACCTTTTATTACTTATGATGAAGAGAGTATAACCCAATTAGTGTGCCAGAGTATCGCCGCTCAAAGTAATATACAAAATGAGAATCAATATAGGCACAATATGGTCGATGGTCCAAATCATTTTCAGAAATTAATGTAATAAAGCTGTGAGGTAAACTGTCAGCAATAGAATTACGTTCAAATAAGGGCATATAAAAATATTTTGTTTTAAATGTTACTGAATCGCAACCGAGAACTTACTGGGCCAGGTTGTGATAACAATCACTTACGCAAAGAAGCAGTAATAAATGACGGCATTCACAAACATGGGGTTTGGTGCACTCGGCCTGATGATATTGGTTTTTCAACGATTTTCATTTATGAACCATTTTGATATTTAAGGAAATGGTTTATTGACCAATTGGATAATATAACACTATGTAAGATGTAGATGATATGGCACTTGATGTGAACGATAGAGCGGACATGGTATTGTTTCTAAACGAGGCACACACCGAAATATTTCCGATTAGACATATATTCACTGTAACGTTCGTCTATGCAGTCGCCATTTATAGTGCATAGCGTTCGTAAGATACCCAGCTGTTAAGATGAAAACTATAATTACAACTATATGTATTGACACAACTACAGCATTTCCCATTAGGCAGGTGGATTATGTAAGACCTGTCAGCGTAACCTTTTGGTTGTTGACTGTTTAAAAAGTTTCAATGAGCTTTCTTGGAATGTTCTGAGGCAATTAAGATCGTGTGCCTTTAGGCACTGGCTATCCTTTACAGCGGGTAAACAACATTTATCTTAATGGGAAAGGACAGCACAAACATATACAGCTGTTGCTTTACCAGTTTGTCACTGTGAACTATACCATTTATGTGTCAGGGGTTTCATTGTAGAATAATTAAACACTCCGCGTTGTTTGGGATTTCATCCTTGAATTACACAACATACGACCTTTGCCCGAATTCTACCTTATATTAGTGTTATAAACTATAATTACTCGAATTTTTATACAATACCTGTGCAAGTTTAAATTACTGCGCCTTAATCAATTACTAATTCCATATTAGTTAATGGAGGTACGGTTGCGACAGCTTTGGGTGCTAGCCTCTGAATAGGTCTATCGCAGGGTGATCTTCTCTTTAGCGATGCAGATTTTCCTTGATGTCAGTGTGGTAGAGCCAAAAAAAGAGGCTGGTTTCATGCAGCAAAGTATTTTACAACTTATTGTCAAATAAACAGTACCTGGCGGACAATAAGTGGTTTTACGATGCATGCTAGTTGAATGTTATTATTTGTTAACTAAGTTTGTCAGTCTACTTAGTTACTTATATAAACTTTACAAATGAGCCTACGAGTAAGGCTGAACAATAACGTTGATTTTGATAGTTAAGTCAATTTAATAACTATACATGGTAATATTAAATCAAGTCGAAGATTACATGTCTATTATAAGCAAGCTAAACGCAAAAACATGACATAAGTAGGGAGACGGCTTATAAACAGTGACAAAACCACCCAAAGCTCGTCTTACTCAGCATCCATGCTTTTGGAATTATTGTATTCAAGGATGAGCAGGTAAAATGCACATTTACATGTTGAGCATTGCTTGTAATGAACACAATTATCTGTCCACTTACGAAGATACGAAGGAGACAAAAAGGATTTCTGGGTTAATTTGAAGAAGTGACATCCTTCGATGAACATTTCAATGCAAATGACAAAAAGAATTCCATCACGTTCTAGAAGTAATTTGGGGATGAGAGGGTTAGACGTGCTTCCGCAGTCTACGGAAACATGCTCTCGGAAAAAGACATACCGTGTAATGAAAGCGGCTTCAAATAGCACCAAAAACTACAACTTGAAGGTCATGCCTAACGAGCTAGTATCTAAAGGACGGTACAACCGGGAGGCAAATGTGTTGTCTGATGCAACTTTTTTGATAGAAAGCATTAAAGAACACGCAGTCTTCGTGTGTTGTCCTCTTAATCGCTTTCTGGTGTCGATTCATTTACCTTAAGGATCTCATGACAGAACTCTTCATACGGTCTCCATTGGCTCTCCATTTAAATCTGAGCATGATCCATCAAGAGATTTCGTTATATGCAAGCCTAATAAAGGGAAATTCATTTGGTCTGTTTCGGTAACACAACAGTGTTAAAATGAAATGTTTAAGGCTGAATTGGCAGTGTTTGGATTTTTTCTGTTTTTCGTATCATTAGCCGTCAACTATGTAGGGAAAACTCTACTGTCCTCACGCAGTGACATTGAATCGGCGATGTCGCGAAGGCTCTTTTCTGTTGAGCGATGGAGGTGGTCTGTCTTAACCTAATCAAGACCTTTCATTGTGTTGATCACTCTCTTTTACATGATTTAGAACACAATGGATAATTGAGAAACTGAAATGGAAGATTTGGCTGCAGCACAGATAAATGTAAGAATACCCTCCGTAAACCATACGTTCTTATTGGATCAAGATGGCAGAAACTGATATCGTTTTCTACCTTGCTGTCCTGTTGCAAAAAAGTCATTGAGAGGGACCGCAAAAATCACCAGCCATGTTAGTTAGTTCAATTAGTGCTGTTGCCCCCCAGACAAAGAACAGTCATGATAAGAATCCATGCAGTGGGTTGACAGATACTTGCACAAATCGAGACCTGACCACGCTAATATTTGACATACAAAAAAAGTATCCAAGACCGAATGCTTGACACTCAAACCAATATTGTTATAATGAAACTTACGTTCAAATTGTTATTGAAAACAAGCGTGTTAAATCAATTTGAAATACAAAGAAACAATTACTCAATCACTGCCCCCAATGGTATGCGATGGTGGCGCTGGTGTACAATAATCAAAGCAAAATGCTGTGCGATTGTGTTTAAATATTTACCAAACCAGACCATGTCAATGCAAATGACCGGCTTCGCTCCGTTGCTCGGTAGAAACAGATCAAACATATTATAATGAACATGATGCATCGCAAGAAGAACTAATTTGACAGTAAGTTGATTGACTTGCAGCAGGAGGTGCGATCCCATTCGCTATGCCTATGGCATAGATATATACATATTGAATGGAATTATATGCCTACAAATGACTGAAATCATTGGTGCTGTAGCCTATGAAATAAGACTATAAAAGGGGCGTGGTTGCGCTTGGGACGCACATTTCAATTATTGCATATCATTTGTATTTCAATTTCTACGCATAATCAACTTCAATACCTCCGAATTATCACCAATACATTATGCGCTCTGATTTACGACAATATGGAGTTGGCGACACGACCGCATTCCCTCTGAATTGCACTAACCTGAAACGCGCAGAATTGATTGTGATGTCCTGTTTAAACATTTGTATTTCAATTTCTATGCTGATCAACTTCAATACCTCCGAATCATCACCAATACATTATGCGCTCTGATTTACGACAATATAGTGTTGGCAACACGACCGGATTGCCTCTGAATTGCATTAACCGGAGACGCGCAGAATTAATTGTGATGTCCTGCTTAAAGTCACCTCTAAAGCCTGGTTCAATTTTCGAGCGTCTTTAGTAAATTAGCAGGTCAGTGTGCAGTTCGTTCCGAGGAGCTTTGTCTAGCGTTCTAATACATCAGTTGTCAGTAGAGTAATGAACAATACAAAACAACACAATATGTTTTAGTAACTACGATATACAAGCGCTCACAGTGGTGTTCCCTCCTTAAGGAATTTTAATGCATCTTTTTTATTCTTGCCAGTAATCAGCTGTCGATATTCCGACGACCGCTTTACATAAATATACAAAATATGTTTATTGATATATCCGAGTATCATTTAACATCCATGATAATGAGAGCCAAAAACAAATGCATATAATTCAAGTATTTAATTCCCGTTGCCTTTAAATATTGCTATTTTACGATACAGCTTTCACTTAAGATTATTAATAGACATAGTCTAGAATTAGGGCTATTGTATTTATGTCATTTATATATATATTCACGTTCGCAGTTTGTTGATGGGTAAATCAATGTGCATAATGCTTTTGAATCAAAACATTTGTTCTGACACCTGCCGTTGTAAAAGTTCAGTAAATTGTAACATGGTCATCCACTGACAATACCTTTGACCAGAGAATGTACCATGGACTATGCCATGAGTTTGTTGTTGCCGAATATACCGATTGGAGAATAAAAGGTGGCAGCCAAGGCCTCGGGCGAATTTGTTTCACTGACTCCCTAAACATATGGCGAATCATTTATTACGGGAATACCAACAAGTACGAAGCAGTAAGACATGTGTTTACCAAAGCAACTAACGGGTTCTTTTTCCTCGGTGGCTCGCAACATGTTGATTATATAAAGCAAGAAACTGTGGGTTCAAGTACTGTCTGGAGTACTTACATACTGGAAAAATATGAGGAGTTCGCAGCTCCATGCATCTCGAACCTATGTTTGGTGTCAGGCACAGACTTGTTGCATCTACCACCTTCCCATACAGGATGAAAAAACGCTCATATTTTGGATAGAATTGCAATTGGCTTGCTACGTTG
The DNA here is from genome assembly GCA_034190875.2 of Urechis unicinctus. Classification (NCBI taxonomy): domain Eukaryota; kingdom Metazoa; phylum Annelida; class Polychaeta; order Xenopneusta; family Urechidae; genus Urechis; species Urechis unicinctus. The sequence goes on along the minus strand of CM067345.1, from coordinate 22,999,392 downwards.
TAGGTCACGAAGCATCAGGAGGATCACTTTTCTCAGTGCAGATAATGCAGCCTAGACATGCTCTGCCATCCAATTAGCAATCTTTGCAGCTGACTTAATCCCCGGGGCAGCTGCTGCCTTACCGGCTTGGGCACTTCAGGGCGTTTGCTAAGAAGTTCAGCTGTTCTTTTATCTATTCCTTTACACCGGGCTTGTCAGCTGGTGTCGGGGATGGTGCCGGTCGGCCACTAGTGCTCCCCCCTTCCTGTCTGAGCAAGTACCAGGATCGAGATTGTCATCCCAATCGCAGGCAGGATGGAGGCGATTGTAGCCCCTTGCTCTCGGAACAGGGTGCGCACACGCTCAGCCCTACAAGCTCGATCGCATGGAATCTTCTTCTTCTTCCAAACTTACCATTTTGGGTTCCCGTCTGTTGATCTCCGATCCTATCTCACTTAACTGAGCTAGGTTGTTGACCACCTCTCTCTGGGTCTGGATAGCCTTGTCAAGCCCTAAAAGCTCTTAGAGTGCCTTTTGCAGACCCACTTAACCCACAGTTTACCTTCTTTAGACGATCTGAACTTGATTTAGCCTGCAGCCTACGGTTGGACACTACATTCGCCCACCTCGTAACTACGACATTTGTATTTACTTGAGATCCCAACAGATTTTCTACTAACCCAGCAGGCATTTCAGTAATAGCCAATGGTGGACTAATCGTACACGAGGTAAACAATGTTTTATCACCATCAATGAAGTTAGTTTCCTTGTGCCATTCCCCTCAAACAGCCCCCTCGTCATCAAATATTGGGTTGTCAAATTCAATGTGAATAAAGATATACTTGTATTATTCAGTTAAACTAACATTCAACATGACGAGTAGCTAAATCCATATCGACGGATACGCGAGCCCCTAGTTGTACAGGGCGTGCGCACAGTCTGTGGTTATTACTAACAACCCAAGCACTATTGATCAGACCAACAGCTGCTAGTCCGCTTTTCCAACCTAACTGCAGAAGAATACCTTGTTTTTGGGACAGCAGAGCTGGCCTTTACAACCACGTTGACCTCTACCGACACCAACCAGTGTTGTACTAAATTAGGGGCATGCCGTGGTTAAAAATATGACAATCAAGATTTCTGGCAACCAGGTTATGTAACGCTCAGTATCAGGGCATTGACACATCGGATGACTTAAATGTGACTAAGATACAAGAGGGGACAGGAGACAAGTATGAGACCGAGATAGAGGACAAGGCAATAGCCTATGCCTATGGCAACCGATTTTAAATCCCGCATGAATTAGACTCCTCGAGACTGGAATACGAGCTCACATTCAACGACTACAGCCATATGATTCAAGCAACAGGTGACGCCGACGCCAGCTACACAGAGTATGACATGGTTACCCAACCAGAGCTGGCCCGTATGATCTGCACCCAGTACACGGGTCGGTTTGCGACTCTGCATGAGCGTGTGCTCTGCCACAGGAAACTTGCATACAATGAAAGTCACATACTGTAGAACATCACCCTGAACATGCTGGTCAGCAGCATGAAGGGCGTCCTACTACCAATGCCTAATTTGCCAGGAAGACAGAGTCATTCTACGACCCGAAGTGTCGAGGTGATCATTGAGGGCATCCCAAACAAACTCTGTGAGATGAGGTGAAGAAGGCATTTGCGGCTACGAGTAAACGAGACTCCAGTGTGGCATTAGCTGTAAAAGACCTGGCATTAGCGGACGTGTCCTTATGTGTGTATCTTACCAGCAAGTACGCCCTCTAGTCCGACTTGAGGATGATGAGTTACGGCGACCAGCTCCATAGTAGTGGCAGGCGCGTGGATAATGCGTCAGAGGTTGTGACCATCAAGATCACATAAAAAGCAGAAGCGGCCGGTGCATTGAACGTTTATATGTATGTTGTAATGGATGCACAGCTTAACATTATGGATGGCAGGTTTGTCAACGAAGTCTACTAGTGGCTTGTTAAGCTCCGATTTATTTACATTTCCAGAGGGTCCCTGCTCGGCTATTGTCTGTGGGCAGAGAGGATGCGGACCTACTTGAAGGGCCCTTCTTCTGTGTCTTTGAGCATATTGCGATCCTCTGCTCAACCATCCCTTTCAACGAGGCCTATTAGCCATGGCCATGGGTGAGGTCTGATTCCGAGGTGTATGTGGTTGATCCAGGTGAGCGTCTCTATGACTACTTGAGGGCCTTCTAACATAGATTTAAGGATAAGGCTACCCTGTACATTATTGATGACTACTCGGCAACAAAGGCCCTAACCAAGAAGAAAGACATGTTGTCCAGACTAGCCTTTAGCGGCCGCCATGCGCAGCAAAGTGTCTGGGTCCTGCTCTCTGCTGAAGGACCTACGCGAGCAGACCCACTAAGGACCGTGACTCGTATGAAGACGCCCTGCGTTAGAATGATGTGATCCCAACAAGTGAGTAACGTGCCACAGGACACTAGCAGCTAGCAGAGACCAAGTACGCAAAACTGCTGCTTAAGACTGATCAACCTACTGTACATGCTGTTGACCGAGATTGCAACTTTCTTGCTCCTGACCAGCTGGACTGCATCTGCATCATCGGTTGCCAGGTTAGGTATAGGTATCTTCATAAAGACACACAGCATTAGACTTCGAAAGTATATATGCAATATGGATCCTGATGTCATCATTGATCAGCTCCTTGCAGTCTCAGTGGCTTGATGTTCTATCAGAGGAGACTCAAAAACTACTCATAAGAGAGATGGGCTTGCTGTCTGTCAGTACCTGGGTGGGCAGTCCAGAAGACGTCAGACAAATGACCAGGTTGAATTAATGACTAATGAAGTGATCACCAAGTTATATGACGCACACGCTTCGACAGGCGGCTCTACTGCTGTTCTCATGTGTTGCTTGTATGTTTCTACCGATCCCACTTGAATACCAGCCAAAGCAAAATACAGACCTTGAGGCTGAAACATTTGTTGGGCATGAGCTAAGTACTGCTACTTGTGAGCTATATCACCGCCATGGCATCTACTTAGCTTTGCCTTAACAACAGCCAAGTACTGTCAATTTGGATGAATAAGTTGAGTAAGCAAACGTCGTCGGAGACAACAAACACGCCTCTGGCGACGGAAACATTGAATCAGCAGGACTCGGCGGAGGCAGTGGAGAGGGTTGACTAGTGAGTCGAAACGAACTATAAAATACGCTAAAGGTTGCTGCCGGGCGAAAGGGCACTGCAGCTCAAAAAACCGGTCAGAAATCTTGCGTGTTTCGTTTATAAACTGTAACTTCTACTTATACCTTGACCCGCTGTGGCGCGGCAGTTGTGATTTGACAGACGCCATTAAAACATGCGTACTACACCCGACGTTTACAAATAAGTTGCTGTTGAATAACTAGTAAACGAAACAAGAATAAGCTTCTGATGCTTCTTGAGGCTAAGGCCGCGCTTGGATTAGCTAGAGAAGAAGGAATTGCTGTGGCCGACAGCTACATGGGAGTCCGGACGACTCTGAGTTATCAGTGGCATTGGGTTAGTTGGACTGGCGCGGTAGTACAGGTTTTTTTTTCAAAAACACACAGCACCTCCTCTGCTGCCGTTGTTCACAAAGTCAGCGGCAACCAATGGTTGTCATGGACGTACAATAAAAGGATCACTTTTATATAGATTTAGGTCAACATGACAACACCAAGTGCTGATGGAAAGATGCCCGTCAACGCGCTGTACCATGGTGCAGTTGTTTTTGGTATATCAATAGGTTACGCCAAGCTCGGCAAGATGGTTCTCGGTGGGGCTTTCCCAAACTTGACTTGTTGGAGATGCCCTTGTCAACGTGATTGCGTTCTCTGGGAATATCTTCTCATTCTCTTAGTTACGAAGCAGTCAAGTGGATGCTGAACTTAAACGCCATGAAATGACAATCGAGCCGCTTCCGTCTGCACAGACAGTATGGGAAAAGAAGCGAACTGAACAGCTAGACTTCACCAGCAATTTCACGAGCAACTTCACCGCCTTGGTAATGCCAATCATACTTTCCGGGATGCCAATGGTGCTATGCGTGAGTACTACCTGATTACAGACAAATCCGTCGACCCACTGGACTAAATAAGTGGCTGGGTCAGCGGGTTTACTTTGTTAGCATATATAACAATGGATCACACGACTCGCATGCAAAGCATGTACTAAAGTCCTAAGGGCTATCGGGAAGGCATTACAGCTATCAAAAAGCTTGCAGCAGCTGTGAGGGTTTCTGAGGAAGTTGCCAGAGGTTGTCTGACAAAGCAAGCTAAAGGGCAAATCTACATACCAATCCCAAAAGCACATTCCCAGACCAAAATGATCATTGCATGCATCTGTATTTTCTAAAAAGAACCCATGGATGGTGGAATATCAAACGAAGTGAAATCTGTGAGCGACGTGTAAGGCATTATATCCACAACAATTGTTGATGATAATGCAAATTGGAGAGCGCTTCAGTGTCATTTCTCTGTTGGTACACAGCCGTAGCCCATTCTAAACCAATAACCAGCCATGTTCACAACATTGAAAAACTCTCAAATTTAAATTATTTAATAAGTCGATAGAAACTCGTCAAGGATAATAACAGTGGCTGTCTGGTATGCAGCACTGTGTTCTCATATCGTCCGGGCATAAAGAAACATCTTAAAGTAGTCTAGAATGTTCGTATATGATTGAAATCTAATCCCATGGAGGGTTCCATGAATGGGATCACGACAGTACTCGAGACAGAACAGCAGGTGGTTGGCATTACTAAGATTTGTTGAGCTGTCATTTCATTTGAAATGCCTTATACCAAGTTCCATTTGATTAAAGCCTGGTGTGCCTCGAGTGTCATAATTAGACGATTGTTCGCGCACGTTACATGTTCCTAGGAATCGTTCAAGTCATGTGAGTGGAGGAATAAGAAAATGGATCGCATTCGAGTTTTAATTGATTATTGACCTGAAAATAATGATTTTTGATTCAGAGAGTGTGTAAGCAACTACTGAACGATGATAAAATCGAAAGGTAACCATTTGTCATTCACTTCAATTCATATTTAATTTTCTTTTTATGTTTTCTGTGCCAACATAGGCTTCACATTAAAAACCTAATGGCTGTGAAACATTTGAAAAATATATATATACAGATATATATATAATTATATATATATACGTATATAAACACACACACTTATAAATATAAACATATATATGTTATTTATAGATAGCGGCTCGGCGCTCGGAAGCTTGGCATCGAAAACCGAGCGCCTGTGTGTATACATATATATAAGTGTGCGTGCATGTGCGTTTGTGTATATATACCCGCTTTAATTGCATTGGGACATCCAGTGCACACTGTCGCTGAGACAAAAAGACAGTATATACACGGACCGAGAAGAGCTGGTAACGCGCACTATTATAAGCTGCCGCTTAGATGTTTTGACATGACCCCTTTGCCAAGTCAATATTGAGCCGACGAAAGTGATAAATGTCACTGGTCGATTACGTAAGGTTTAGCCTGTTTTGACATGACCCCTACCCAAGTCAATGCAAACCCAGCCAAGGCCTCTGGTCGATTACGTAAGGTTTGGCCTACTTAAACAGCACCTGCTGTTAGCCTGCCGCTAAGCTGCTGCAGTAGAAAACCTTGAAACTAATCGTCCTTTTTACTGTTTTTTGTTACTGTGAATGGTAAAAATACTGTTACAATCATTATCACGAGGCCAAGTTCTAAATACTGACAAAATTTCATGTGCGTAAATACAGCCGTTTCAGAGATATCAGCGAGGAGAGAACTCGTAGCAAAAATCGCGATAGGTACTCTAAAATACATGTCATTATACAAAGTACAAAGGTGAAAACAAGTATTTTTTTCGCCTATTCCATGCTACGATAATTGCTTGTTACAACCATATAATTCATATGTTCGTAACTGCAGTAGTTATGGAGGAGATAGTTACAGAAAATGGGGGAAAAATCGACGAAAAATCGATCCCATAAGCCTCCAACACTGCGCATGCGCGTCAAACTGGATCGGCAGTTGTGTCCCAACTTGATCTATCATTCCCCAAAATTTCATGTTGATATGTTTAGCCGTTCCGGAGAAAAGCCCGAAAAACCTTGACTGGAGAAAAAAAAAAAAATATTCTGGCTAAACCAATATGTCTTCCAACTGTCGTTGGAAGACATAATAAGTGAATATTTGTAGCGTCAAAAACGCTTTTCCGTCGATAGGGTTTTCAGATGGGGCATGTTGAGCTGAATAACAATATCCCGTATATATCCGCACCTAATGTATAGCAGATTGTACTTTCTCACTGCGGCTTGATAGTATCCAACATTATGTCAGTACAAGAAGTTGCGTATCGTGTTGTAAGAATATATCTTCATTCACATCAGGTTTTACATGATCTAGCGACCTTTCATTAATATTACCTAGTACAATGCTCTGAAAAATGAATAGGCGTGGTTTCTACGTGGTTAGTATCTATGTGCCCTAAGTCTGCTCTAATGGAAATGTGGTTTAAGGTGACATTCAACTATATTTTGAAGCAAAGTATGATGGAATACACCAAAGTGCTCTCAGTTTCTCCAAACATATCTACGGTCTTTTCAGTTGGGCGATCGTGTTTTTATACTACGTATTTCTACCAATATGGGACTAGTTGACAGCTTGTCTTATATGTGCACCATTAACATTTGCATTGTTCTACCCAGGCATACACTTAAGCAATAATGATAATAGCAATGGTAGTAATATGGGGGGTTTACGTCTCTATCAACAACGAGTACAACGTGATACTCCCAACCGAGAGCGTGTCTTTGGAGCACATTCATTGATAACTTATATTTTGATATACGTTTTTGCTACATGAAATTGCACCGCTTATGGCCGACGCACTATTGCATCTATGTATTTTTTATCTATAAAAAGATGCCACAGAACGTGCAGCCTTTACAGGCTATAAGCGTAGAATGCTGCATAGTAGTACAATCAATTGCAGATGCTAGCCCTATAGCTACTTGCATCGCCCATGTTATGACCGTTCCTGTTAGGGTATCTAATGACAAGCATCTAATGAAGATCCGTAATCAGGTCGTTTTAACCAATACACTGCATCCAAATATCTTGCATTTTTGTGGAAGGATAGTTTGCCCATTTCATTTTCGTGATTCATATTTGTAGCGAGATCAGGTATGATTCGAATACCTTTGCAATACCTAAGCTGACTGACAAATAATTTCTGAGCATTTCACCCAAACTTCAGACATGCATTTTAATCACCAATCAGCAAATCAAATGCAAACGATTACTGGATAAAATACTCTAGCAAATTGGACGATTTCGTCTAAACTGAGGTAAGTACCATCATTTGTTCCTCTTGAATATGTCACAAATGTAAATATGTACTGTTATCGTGATGACCATTGCATAGCAATGGTCGCGGATTGCACCAAATACTATCCTAGTGGCATGAATCATCCTGAATACTAACCATTAGCGCGACATGTACCGCATGCTATAGCCAACACTCCAAAGCACCAATGCGGTATGACACCAGACACTTCTTTCTATATTAAATTTACAAAACATGATGTAAACCAATGCATGTCGCGTGCGCAAGACAATATATTGAAAGATTGGAGCAAGCAATGATAATGGCATAGGGGACTACTATGTATTTGATTCAGATTCATGACCAACACTAGGGTACCATTCGGTATCTTGATTAGTAGTCATTGCTCTATATAGATAGGATGACACTAAAATTGGATTAGTACATCAGCATAAAATTTGAAGGGATACGACACGCATGTCCGATGTCGTTGAAATCTCTGTCATTGCCCTTTTTCTACCGATTAATTGGGCTAGTAACGTGGTGTACACCTGTGATTGAAGACCTTGCGTTTTGTTGTTAGATGATTAGCAATGGTGTGGTTGCTTTATGCCACACTGACACCTAATGCTTCATTGATGTTTTCTCAGACAATAATTTGACTTTAACAACTGGTTAATGTTATGCCTACATGCCTTGTCAACCAATATTGTTTAGGGTATTTGTCTACGCACCTCAAAAATTATTAAATTGACAATAATCTACTCCATAAGCAGTGTTCTATGTAAGTGGTGAACGTCGACACGTGCTAAGACGAATTTGGTATGGTATCCGTTACCCTGTTCCAGCAAAAAACTTCCGCCTTGACCAGTAATTGAATGATCTCAGCGGAGGGGCTTATACGAAGCGATCGATGGCCCTTAAGGGGCGCCATCAAAGCCACACAGCAACCTCATTCATCACCGCCGTTATTTGAAATATTCTTTTTCTATCCAATATAGAGTAATGAGATTGGAGACATATGCAGCAAACTACATTACTGTCTTAACGATTACACTTAATGCTACCTGCTGTATTTAAACAAATGATTACAATGCAAAAGTCACGGCCTAACCATTCTAATTACTGCATATTATAGGCACCAGCAAGTAAATCAATTGTGGATGATGGGATTTGTAAATGTGATCACATGGAGTACAATTGAACTGTTGTCTAATTATTTCTATATAACAGTGAAATTATACGACCTCTGAAATCAGCCTTGCAATAATACAGTCCTTGCTGTGTTATACACTGAGCAACATTTCGTTACTTCAGGATAATAAAGGTGCACCTTAAAATACAGATTATTTTATGCACTGACGTACTAGGCAATCAAATAGTATTTGCCTTTTGAATACATTGTGATTTTAATTAAATATTCACTGGTAGATAGAGTCAATGCATGTTGTGTCAATAAATTGTTGAGACAAATATTGCGTAAATATTGGCGATGAAAATACCATGATAGTGGGTGGATATTTATTGTTGTTATTCACAAGATGTTTGAGACATTTGAAACACAATTAACATCCATATCAGGTCTTTAGTTTGATTAAACGCCCTCATATTTTGAATCAGGCTGGCGCTATTTGCATTCTCACAGAATTCGTACCATTAATAAGATGTTGTGCTGCCAATTTGAAATTGATTGATTTAGAATATATCTGCAAACCAGCGGTTAGCTACCTATTGTTCTCTTACCAATGCGGCTGTTGATAGGTTGAACCACCAATGGCTTACTATTCTAACGTTATATCAATGGCCAATTATCACACAGGGAAGCAATATTGCACTCCACGTGTAATCTACATCTAGGAAATCTAGTAACGTCTTTAGCCCTTGTCATATGACTGCAATGCCTATTTTTGTTCGGACGTGACTGTTTTTGGTTAATCCAAAGGAGCTATCTTCATTGTTTAAACATAAGGACATTTGGGACCTTTAGCGGGGCTAAGGCGTTGCTTCCGTTTATTTGCTTATATAACACATTAAAACAAGTTTAACAAATACAATACACAAGTAAATATACAAATAATGCGTTGTTAGCAAAGATTATTTATAATGCAATGCAAATCCCAGTTTTCTATGAATTGTATTTTCATTAATAATTGATGCCTTGATGGTATTCCATAGATGAACCATTGATGATCTGTTGTGGTGATTCCTATCGTAGCATAGAAGCACTAAGCTACTTTTGACTCGTTGCTTGCTCGTCTTAAGTAATAGGGGATAACATAGTTAAACCAATTGTCCATTAGAAACAGCCTTCGAACGAATTCGTATCAGTTTATTCCCACTGGCGATTCGAATATCAAAATAATATTTGACTCATTTATAAACCAATTGATTTTGAATTGATTTTTTAAATGTTGTGGTTTCAGAGAAACGGGGGAGGTAATGTCCCGATGTCGATGCATTAAGGACGATTGTGACGCTTAGAACCTCTCACCCCACTCCCCCACCAAAACCCCCGCCACGAAGTGCTATTGCCCTATTTGCACAAGCCCATTGCCAGGGTGTAGTGCTGTTTTCAGCTTTAACGACCCTGGTTCTGTTACGAGCCAGAAACGGGACAAGCTGAGATAAACCGAAATAATTATCCTAATTTATCAAATAGATGAAAGACTGCTTCATATTGGAAAAGTTCATTTAGTGGGCTGCATTCGTTCAAGGTCCAGTGTCAAAGGATCATCTATGGCGCAACGTAGTGACATGATTTCATCACCGGAAGAATCGTCAGTGGCTGCACGCAAATAGCGACTCTAAATACTTCGTTTAACCACGGAACAGTATAAAATTACTTCCTATTAAAAACAAAATTAACTAATGCTTTGATACATCATATATTTAATACATAATTAAATTATCCATATTTAAATAAGCGTCGAATTGCTTATAAATTAAAGACAAAAATAGGTTATTGTGTCTCAATAATAATGTTGTCACAGCATCTACATATATATATATATATATATATATATATATATATATATATATATATATATATATATATATATATATATATATATATATATATATATATATATATATATATATATATATATATTGGTGACATCAAGACAGAGAGACCCTGAGATGTACCATAGAAATTTCGTCTTTCGATACAGTTGCAGTGAAAATTCGTGGTCGGTGGTAGATGTGGATCTCAAGCTCAAGGGTTTATATGTTGGGTGATAAATGTGATTGATGAAATTAATACGCTTTGTCAGTTTTCCAGGTCATTATGTGACATATGTGCCTTCACACATTGCCAAATCCATGCTCATTCAAATGTATGCTCATCATTCACCTCGTCTTGTCGCTCTTGTGCAATTTTATCTGCATCACGGGATGGCATTAATATACGTTTTTGTCCCTTGCTCTATTGTGGTATTCATGAGAACTCTCAATAGAAGATTAAATCCTTTGAAAACGGGTCGGTTTAGCAAAGCGCTCATGAAAATAGAGCCATCTGAATTTCATCTGTAATAATGAAAAATAGAGCGGTTGAAGCTTGTATACGTGACGCGAGACCATTGTGCTGCAATATCCTCATATTTCTGTTGCCCACATTTTTTCACCATATACTGCAATAAATTGCTGTATTAAGATCTTTGGCAATTTTAACACCTTATATTATAGTCTGTACTGGCTTAACAAACTTGGTGATGAATGTTACTGCATTGTATCATATCTATAAACATTCCATTTTACTCCTACGTTCTTTTGTCTATCTACCAAGTAGCATAGCATATTTCAGGATTGTAGTCGTGGCTGGTTAGCATGCACTGGGATTGTAAGCCTTTAATAAGCCTTTTCTATGACAGAAAGCATATTTACTAGCGGTGCAAATTTCCAGATAACAGGAACCAAAGTACTTGCAGATACTGACATTCATAATAGTAACGTAATGACTATTGATAAAAGCAATTATGTGGATGATAAATTGTACTCCTTCGCCTGCAAGACATTGACTGCAAATAAACTGCCTTGACGATATGACATGTCGCTGTTTTCTTTGCATCAATTATTCAATGAATGTCGTTTCGATTTAGGTCTAAATGTCAATCCCACTGCGACACAATTCTTGATTGGCGTCGTAAGAGACCACTAAATGAAATTGTTGTCGTCCTTGAACCTTTTTTGTTATAGCAAGCATATAATTCATTTCCATTTCTATTATATTTGCGATGTATTTTTCGAAGAATATTTTTTCCGTGGTACGAAAAGATGATATCGCTATCCTTTGTCTCTACTTGGCGTAAGCAGACACCATTTATGTGACGTAAAAGCTGTTAACAGATCACTTTTTTCATGATTAGTGTTGGCCACCATTGTGGTTAGGCTATACATAACATTCATGTTACAGTATTTGTAAGAGTAGCTATTTCGGGACATCTTAACTGGATCATCAAGTGTTGTTGTGGATGAGGATTGTCACTCCGTATGCTTGTTAAAGTGATACTCAAGTCATTAAAATGGTTGTGCCATATTGCAAAACTATTGAAGATACATCGGTTTGAGAGATATAAGCATTTATGACAATAATTGAGCCATAATTATTTAATCAACTTCGGGAAAAATATGCGTTAGCTTAATCGGGCGCGGCCATGTTGGTGCGCACATTTTGGTGACGCCAGTGACTTAAGCATCAGAGATCTGAACCCGTCATACCATCGTATCAAGGCTTTGAGCTCGAGAGCATTAACAAATCGGTCAGGGTCTTGTAATGAATTACACTATCACCCATGCCTTGTTCACTTACAAAATAAATTCTCAAAAGAATATGAGTAATAATTATATGTTAAGCAGTACTCTTTTTTCATAATCCACAGTGGTTACCCATTTATATTCTATGTCATTTTGTATTATCACTAATATTGAACGTATGTTGTTCCCTTAAGGATGACTCATTCAGAGGACTAAGTTATTGAAGTGGGTATGGAATCAAAGGATGGAATAACATATATACCCTTCAATCAATAAGAATAGATAACTCAATTTCGTAAACGATTCTAGCAAAGGGTCCTTTATGTCCTATAGATGTAGACGCTTGTGGTGCCAAAATATCAATACGACTGGATCTGAAAACGCCTTCTTTTCCATCTGACAAATATGATGCGTTACAACCTCGTTTCCAATATATAGCCATTAACCATGTTGAGTAAATATGGCAAGATAATTAATTGTCTTAATCTCAGCCTGTTGCGTTCTCCTGATATCACTGCTCAATACAGAGCCAAGTTCGGTGAAGTTAAAAACAGCACAACACCTTGGCACTGGCTTAATTATTCAAGCAGCGACGCACTGAGAACTCGCTTCGTCGTGTTGGAAATGGGTTTGTACAACGTGAGCCCCTTAGGGGCGACACAATCATCCCTGCATAATATCTATTTTCATTATAATATTTCACATATCAATCAAGAAATCACAGGAATACCGATATCTATTATTTAATAACTATAATTTGGTCGTTTGATTCGTAAAAGCAGTAAGCACACGTATACCAGTTCGGGCAAAGCGATGCTATAAACGCAATATATGCCCCTTACACTCACAATACACTCACATATTCGTATACCGTGATACAATTGCGCGATAGCATAGAAGTCTGGCTACATACACACGAGAGTGAGACACCTATTTACAATTGTCAAAAGCCTCATATCCAATTGTGTGGTGCACACAATGAGGGATGTAAGTTATATATCTTTATATACGCCATTCATATACGCACGCTGCAGCATGTTGTAATCAAATGACGATGGTATTAAAAGGGAATCACCTTCAGTGAATATAAATTAACGTCAACGAATGGTGTGTGCTGAACGGTAAACTTTCGTTTTAACATGCATACCGCGTGTCAATCATCATCCACCGTAACATGTATTGATACAGTTTGCTAGTTAAGGTGTCCCACCTTGTTATAGCTGCTCTTACAATACTGCTGCATGAATGTTAAAAGACTACACTAAATTATCCATGGTTTTACCATACACTGGTTATGGTGGTGGAAAAATACCGGGGTATGGCATCTGAAATACAAATGGAGTTATCTGGACATGAATGATGTGCATGCTATAAAAAAAACAGTTTCAAGGACGATAAGCATTTTACTTAATATTCTAATTCAACGAGCAGTCAAGAATTGTGTCACGGTACTGGAGGGGAATAAAGAAGAAGGGCCACGATGAAAATAGTCGAAACGACATCTCTGTATAATAGATGTAGAGAAAACAGCGAAATGTCACACTGTCAAAACATGACTACTGCCAGCCATAGTTGTAGTTAATGTCTTGCAGGTGAAGTTGTTTAATTTATCCACAGAATTGCGTGTGTGTAATGAAACGATAGAGGTGATTGATTGCCGATTATGATGAACATGACAGATACACTTAAATACATGTCAAATATGTTTATCCAAAGTGAGTACGTTACGATTATGAATGACAGCATCTGGAACATATTGAACCAAAATATGCTGACCCTCCAGAAAATCAATGATGCTCTTTAGGATGGAGCAGTGCTAATTCACAGAGCGATTTTTATAATTGCTGTACTTGCTTGCACCAGTATGTTTGCTGGACTGCATAATTATCGGTTTTTGGTTTGTGCTTCACTTATCATACGGTTCCGCCCAGGAGTTCAACCTGGAAATCCGTGACCACATCATGTGGTTAACATTCCATCTTTGTTATTGTGCTTTTAAAGACTTTTAACTGGCTTTCCAATCCATGGCAGATAAACGACGCAATGTTAAATCCCACAGGTTATAATTGCAATACAAAGAAAATGATAATTAAAGCTTTGCAATCCCAGCATTAGCTAACCAGTTGTCTGAACTACTTGGTTTATATATTAGATTACAATAGAAATATCAACATTACAATCATGAAATATGCTAAGCTACTTAGTAGATAAACAGGAGAACGTAGGAATTGGAATGTCTATTGGTGTAGTACAATGCAGTAACATTTATCACCAAGTATGTTAAGCCAGTACAGACTATAATATAAAGCGTTAAAGTTGCCATATACCTTAATACAGCAATGTATTGGATTATATGATGAACGAATGATAGCGACAGAAATTTGAGGCTACTGCGTTTTGTACGCAACTACTCCATCCTCATCAATACAGATGAGTTGCAGATGGCTCAATTGTCATGAGCGCTTTACTGAACCGACCCGTTTTCAAAGGAATTAGCCGAGTAAGAAATGGCTGGAGGGGGTGGGGGGGGGGGGGGGGGGGGGGGGGGGGGGGGGGGGGGTGGTGGTTGTTGTGGTGCAGTTGATACTTTAAAAGCAGCCCGCAAGCACTTTCAAATCAATGGTTGTTACCTGAACAGAAAGGATGTGCGTGTTACTAAATCTGTCCCAATATTGTATGTATCGCTCTCAGTCCCTCTGCTTTTGTCGGGTGCTATTTATAAGCGAAAAAGACATGGATACTGGACATGGACAATGCCACAAAATGTCAAATGGGTAATTACTCAAGCCATTGTGTCATCCTTGCAAAATAACTGAATACAGGTATTTTTTATATTTGTGATATTAATCGAACCGTCGCAATATTGGTATGACATACTTGCAAAATTAAGTACATAAATAATGAGGCCCATGCAACGTGAGGGTTGATTGACTTTATTTCATGCTGACCTCGCAGTTGTAAGTAAAACACCGTTTTAGTTTTATGAATGCGGTTAAGTAAAGCTTATAGTGATACATATTATTGACATATTTACTGATCATAGTTGTTGATGAATTGATCTTTCACGCACATTCAATTATTCATTAACCTTATTAAGACCACATATGTTGTCACAACCTGATATTCATTGATATGTCATTATTCCGAAATAACTGTAACTGCTGTTAATGTCAAAAACAATTATTCTGCAACCACACAGGCTTCCGTTAATGAGACATAAACACCAAAGCTTGTCAATTACAAATAGTTCAACTGACAGGTCGCTGTCAGGAAATTAATGTTTATTTCACGCATTGTGGATAACACATAAGTTGTGTTTCTACATTCGTGTGGTATCATTTGAAAGCATCATTTGGATAGGTATCTGATTGAGAATGTCGAAGAATTAATTGCATTCTATTTCTATCCATAAATTGATAGATAAGGTTTGTTACCTCTGAGAAGTTTCAGCTTGTGCGCACATCACCTGTAATACTTTGCAGTGAATGTTATGCCAGTGAATTAGCCATAAATCCTTTGCGTTATCTTTTAGCTGATATTTGGGGTAAGTAATAAATAAACCGGTTAAGTGGTTTAATAGCTGATGAGCCATTACTGTTAGGACTAAAGTGATGCCTGTTAATCCAAACATGTGTCCTCCAAGCATAATCACAATATGCATGTGATCAATAGTGTAGTGTGAATATTTTTATCCGAACCAAGTGCAATCAATCTAAACACTCTCACGGTTGTCATGACGGTGAATGCCTCACTTGCAATTGGCATACGAATTTTCAGCAAAAGCTTTGACAGCATTTCCTGACAGAACTGTACGCTTGAACGACATGATAGATTGCTTTAAGGTAGGCATTTAAAAAACATTGAGGCAAAGGCTAGATGTCTGTTAGGTGGATAAGATTAAAAAATAGCAAAAAGCAATTGTAAGGGGAACTAAAGCGCGAAAGACTTTTGGAGAAAAACGAAAAAATAAAATATAGCATTCACACGTGCGCTATTGTCATTACTACTGCTATGTTTTACAACCTCGCTTTCTACTTAAGAGACTGCACTCTTTTAATTTGGATCAAGTTTTGTCTTACTACAATTAATACAATATCCTACACAGTTCCCTCACTAGTAACGTTTTTCGTTCTTAATGAATGAGCTACGCGAGAGCAGTTGTAGTTGTCGTTCATCATTGTCCCCGTACACATTTAATCATCTAATGCCGCAAGTTACAGTCGCACTTAATGACAGTGCGTTATAAAAGTGCCATCCGTTTACGCATGTAACTGTTAATGAAGTAATAACAACATTTATCATTTCTTGCCAGCGATGAAGTCCACAGTCAGGTGCTCATATTCTTGTTGATTATGGCGGCAAGTCGAACTGAAGAGATTCACATTCTTTTTCCAATTGAAATGACAAAGGAGTCACACAGGTGGCTTTGGTGGGCAATGTAGGAAACGCTCAGGTCTATGGTAATATATTGCAGTTGAATCATAAATAGCTAGTGCAGCGGACGTATAAAAGTATGATGCAGAACATCTTTTTCTAGGTATCATTTATTCGTTGTTCAGTGTTAATTGCCCAGTATATATTGATTCGAGAAAGCAGAACACTTACATCATCACACCCTGCTCAATGGTTGCGTTGGCGAACGCCGTCGCGTTTGTCAAATTCTAACCACTGTTACTGTGTAGGCACATGGATATCTTTGTTTGATAATGCATAGCATTGTATTTAATCATGGTTAACGATGCTCTTTAAGTTGCGACACGCAATAGCTCCCATTTCAAGACAATTTAAAAAGTTGGATACTTTTCAATTTCAGATGAAATGTAGCATCTTCAAAGTTGTAAATCTATCACTGTTTTCAATGATAGGCCATGTATGAGACACATGGTTTTAAACAAATAATCGGAGACAGGTGTAAATAAACGCAAATAAATTAATAAGGCTTTTGGTGTAGGCAGCCAGCACCGGCAGCATGCTTCCTTGCTACATCGCGGCAGCTGATCCTGGTATATCCAACTCAACCCAAACTTTAGCAACACTAATTTGCTACCGTCCATATGTGCCGTTTAGGAGAAGGGGATGGACACCTAACAAAATAACAGACAGTAACACATGTTTTCTCAAATATAGGATAGTGTGAGGGCTTACAGTTGTGTAGCTAAACTAATTTTGAACAAGCATCACTTGATGAATGTCTCGTCCGTGTAAGCGTGCAATATTGAAAACCTGACAGCCACTAGGTGCTATTCGTTGATTGCTTTGCCGTACATCAATAACACGGACATCACTTCATCTATACGATGTTCAGTGAATAGCGTCGTGTCATCGACAATGTGATTAGGTTCTACATGTTCATATATCGTGTATTCCTGATTTAGGACACTGAGATGCAATACTGTCGTTGGTTACGCTCAGTACTGATACATTGTATGAAAGGGAGGCGAAAATATATAATATGATATACCTTTATTCATATGTTTGATTATAGCTGTCAGCAAGATATGAAATTTGTCATATTACCTGGATAAGTCATAAAAGAATCATAATTCGACTCAATAATATTCTGAAACGATAGAAGACACAACATATTCGTGCCTCAAATGCCACCACGCTTGATTATTGCCGAGACTCTTATGTCACCCGTTTCATCTAAACACTTAATACAAATATTGTATGTTTTTTCAGATATATCATATCTAATGCAGTTATATTTACCGGTGCTTCAAGGTAAAATGTAATATATTTTAATGACATTCACTCGAGGGTATTTACGACAGTTCAACTCATGACAGTATTTCTCAAACACTATTGTTCAATTTAGAAATCTGACAATGCAATCAAAAGTTAATTGAACGTCTTTACTATAGGAAATAGCTATTACAATAATTATGGATACGATTCCTTTCCTACGAAAAATTGACTCTTGACGGCTCTTTAAAAATATATGACTTAAGATTCTGCCAGATACCCCTACGAAAAATATCTTTTCTAACCATTTTTATCTACCATATCGTACAAATGGAGGTAAGCTTATCTCGTCCTTAGCATATAGTTTCCACGATTTTAAATATCATTTTCACGACAATGATTGATAGTATGAGAAGCCGGTTCAAAATTCAAGTCTCACAAATATATGTGATGTTTAAGAACTCAGTGATATATCTTCGCGCATTGTTTTGCATTTATGGTTTGAAATTAAATACGCTGTTTTAGATTTGTATTCTGATATTAGTTTCTTGTAGTCCTTCGTAACTATTGTGCATGTGTTGACATTGATTTTTCTTTGCTGTGGCCCTTAACCCCGATACACGCCACAGTATGTTCTTCCATTTCTAGCTCACCTGAAATGATCAAATACATCGCAGAATAAGGATCAGCATACTGTAATAGTGATTCGTTACCTACATCTCTCACAGCATGTGAATCAATGATAGCAAGAAAATTAATGTATGAATTGTCGACCAGCCATAAATAGCTTTGCACAATATTTAATATGCTTGCCGGTGGTTCCAAAGTTACTACCAACGACTCGCGGTATTTAGGAACACGATGGTAAACTATTTTAGCGATAAGTAGGCCTAAAGATGGAGTACTGAAGCTCTTTACAGCCATGATGACCTTTACGTGCAGTGAAAATAAATGAAATGATGTGCTGAATATTGCGAGAATACATTTCCTCTACTGTGCTTCATTGGCTGTTTGCAAATATTGTTTGACAAAATTATGGCAGTGTTGGTGCGTATCGCATACAAATTGCCAAATATTGTATGACATTATAAGATCTTTATCCTAATGACTTACTTAAGATTTTCATACTTTAAAATTGGTTCTATGGGTATTGTTCAGCGAACATTGGTCGCTTTACACTTTTCGGGGGGCTATATGTGAGTATTTAACTTCCTGTGCAAAAGGATTGCTTGTCAATGGACAGCAATTCGTTTCATGGTGACATAAAATGCTGAAGATCGATGACTTTATTGTCATACTTAGGAGATAATAACTTAGCGCGGTCAAATATTTGGAGGGATGCAGTATGCAAATGATATATTAGGACATCTACCCCCAACGTCATCATTATGAATAAATCTATACTACACCGGAGAGTGACGTGCGAACAAGCTTTTAACATATCGGCTTGGAATAAAGCCTGAAATATGACACCTAATACATCAAGACTTGTTTGGTATTAATCAAGACAGATATAAAATAGAATAAGACGCTAAGGCTAAGGATGAATTCTTTCCTTGGAGTACAGATATAAGCGACAGCTTCCGTCTCTGTTGCAGTACAAAATGGTGCTTTCGTATGAATGGGGGGGATACATATCGGAAATCGGTGAATTTTCTAATTGATTGCACTTTTTAGTAAATCTTGGCAAGTTATTATTTGCTTACGTCAGTTCAATGTATAATATTGCCTCAACGTTGTTCAAATTGAATGTGCTACCTTAATGAGCATTTTGTCGAAAGAAGCACCGTTAGACAATGAATGTGTTTTCAGGTAATCCTTCGTGTGCCAAGCGGTCACATATATCTTGCATCACGCACAGTTCATCACGTTCTCTCAAGATGTCGACTCATATAGACCAGTGAGTTTCAGGGGACCGATTAAATGGCTTGGTAGATGGTGCGAATGGGTCGTTATCCAGCTGCAAATACCAATAAGCATCTATCGGACCATAGCAATCAAATGAAAAATTCTATAGTGCATTCAATGGTATCATGCATTCAATGCTATTATGCATTTAATGCTATCATAAACTCATGGGTGCCAGTCGGATGCCCTAGTCTTCAATGGACGATGTATGTAATCTCATATCATTACATATTAGTGACCACAAAAAGGGGCGATGTGCTTATTAATTCGTCACACAGTATCCAGAACTAACACGGTATTAACAGTGCTTTGCACGGCCATATTAACACGTAATGATGTTAAACATACTCCCCTTAACGTTGGATGTGAAGAGCCTACTGACGATAGCTATTTTTATGTGCACTATTGGACAGTCTACACACTCATTGTACCATAAATAAACGTGTCTAAAAATCCTTAACAACTTAGCGAGGGCATCATTGATAAGGTCTAGGATACTGACTCCTTATCTTGTTCGCACAAGATGCCGCAGTTTTTAGCCTCATGTATCTGTTAGTTTTGGCTTGTCTATTTAGGGATGATTCACACGAGAATGGAAGACATTGAGCTACTGTAGTCAATACAACCACATATCGTTCATTAGAACGTGTTATAGCTAACATTATATTCAACATCTTCTTCTCTCAATTATTTGCCAATTATACGGAATAAGAATATTCTAATAATCGGCATTACTATAGCTTGGTATTGATGCTGTCACAGTGGGTAATATATAATTATGTTCTCAGAGATTTCATAGTCTTTTTATATAAAGATTATCTGATGCACTATTTGAAACCTCGATGAGGTTTTGCGTTTCGGCATAGGAACGTTGTCCTATATTACATGATTTACTCTAGTGAACTTCAGATTTGAATATTGTGCGAAGATAGTGATGTGGAGTCCGGCAGCAATAGAATTTACTATAGATAATCACCAAGCTGTTTCCAGCAAGTTATCCATAAACGGGACACCTCAATGCGCCATCTCAAGAATTGGTCGTATTACTGTTTAGGTGGTCATCAACGTCTACCGCGAATCTGATTTGCCGAAATGGCTGACATGAAATAAGCGATTCGATTTATTTTAGGAATGTTCTTCTAGAATGCGGACTATCAAGTCGCGTCATTTTTCCCCGACTTTGAATTCACTAAGGTATTATCAGCAAGGCGGCATTGAACTGCTCAGGAACATATCATAGAGTAACAGGCCATTTACATTATCGCATTTGTATAATCTGCACTCTATTTTCCCGATCAAGGCGGCCATGAAGATTATTTAGCAATACTTAATACGTTAGCCGGCAAAGCAATTATGGTGCATGCAATGACAGTGAAAAAAATTCTGATATCTGGCATGCAAAATACATCCCGCAGGCGTTCAGTGCAAAGACACCACATTTCCGTTATTACATCCCTTTTGTACAATACACTGTAGAGATATTCTAACAGACACTGTGGGATACCAGCATGTTGCAAATTGTTTATCAGGAGGATAAATCGAAAAACAAACCTTTCATTTAAGACTTTTTGAAGGTCTTGTCTGATTGCAACATGCGGTTCCGAAAACGTATATGTTCGGGTGTGTCTTCTTTAAAATCCACAAACAGATACCCGTGGCGGCATCGACAATTGCTTCTTGGAGGTACTTGTCACGACCCTTATACCTTTGCTTGGCCAAATGTGTGATATGTGTTCCACCAGGCTGGCTCTTAAATACGACCAGATATTGTGCATTGAGACTGATGGTTCGATGGTGTTTGTTTTTCCCAAAAAGGTTTTGCACGAGATACACCATACTTATGTTGTGATAGTGACTCCCGTTCTTGAACAAATAAGTGACGCGTTCGTGCGTCTATAAACTCATTCTGAGGTATCTCGTGTTAAAGTATCTGTCGTTCTCCAGAACCGCAAATTACATTTGGAAATGGGGTTCACCAGCGTGTACGTGTATACAAATTTCGATCATCCAGCATAATCTGACATTGTCCGCTCTCCCAGTACCGCTCGTTCAATTCGGTCCAAATTTCCATGAACATCACCCAAGCATACCCATCGATCCGCAAGGTCATCGCACCTTGCTGTAGAATAGCCATGGTGGTCGTTTGATGGACGCCAACGTCCGCACGCACCGCAACGTTCATGTAGCTCGCATCATCCGATTCAAATTGAGCTAACATTTGGGTCAATGTTGCCAATTTGTAACCACAATCCAATAACGTTTTCAACGGCCATCGAAGCTCCTTCTTTTGGTGGGTGTCCCGGATTATCATATTGGTCTTTGACCACATTACCACACCAAACAGAGCAAAAATGCCTGGGGTGGAAAAGAAGACATATTCGGCGTAGCACGGCAGATGATCCCTTAATCTCCGCTGTGACTCCTCTATAATCCCGATCACGATCACAACTCAACATCCACCGTCAGCCCATCTTCGTCCCCATCGTGAACCGATTTGACTCCCGGCCGTGACGTTTCTCTTACGGCTCCAACCATTATCACTCACTTTCTGCCTGCCGTTACCTAACCTTCTCTTCTTACCTGTCTTTCACCGAGGCGACCCCTCTTTTAATTGTCATGATCAGCAGCTGGTTTCCTGTAAAAAGTTGCTGCCGCTAAAAGTAAAGACTATGTTTATTCCTCATGACCGGCTTTCAAAGTATCGTGATTTCAAAGGGGGGAATTTTGTGCCGTACCAAAGCAAGCCTCAGTGAAGCTTTTAATCTTACCCTTCGATATCATTACACAGTAAAAGCTAGTACAATATAACTAATGTATATATTTGAATAGACATAATAATACCATGATAAAGTATGGCTCACAGCTCTCTTAAATTAGCTTTTTATTCTATCAAAAATAGTATTTTGAATTTAGATCCTAACAATCCATATCCGTTTACACTCAAAAACTTCTCACTATCGGGAAGAAGAACGATGTGTTAAATTCAGAGCAACGCTTCACACGTAATGTTTAATGTGAGTACAAATATCGCGGATAATAAATCTTTCTGAATGTCAATTAATCCAAGCGCATTATTCGTATAAATGAAAAGAGGGTCGATCATAAGATGAATCCATTATTTCGCCTTCACATATGCATTATAAACACTACTAAGAGCTTCACTTTTGGTGGAATATGTTATAGTAGTGACACAACTTCGGAGACAATGTAGTTGTTACAATAATTTGTACGAATAACAAGTAGACGTTGGTCCAGTTTTCTTTGAATAAGGGCAATTGACCTGACTTATCATTGGGTGTAGCTTATGATCCACTTATCTTTAGCAACGCCATGGGTGACTTGCCACGACAAAGACAAATGCCCTTTTTGTGGCCATTTGTTAATCATAGAACAAGCTGCATAAGGATGCCGCAACGATAGATTGCTGGAAGTGTATGAAGCAAGTCCACACACAAATGTCAGGATGGAATTTCAATATCCTCCACCCATTTGGTTAATTCTTGGCCTAACCGAATTGAACAGTTTATCTATGAGAAACGTTTGATCTGAATGAGCATGATCTGAAATGTAAAATGAAATGAAATATTGCGGTTTTACCTTACCAAAAACAGCAATGTTAAATTGCGACGGTGATAAATGGAAATGCTTATGATGCTGTCACTAACTTGTCAATTTGCACTTGACGTGGATTTGACGATTTTTCATGTAAAGATGAATGATCATGATATAATTATATCAAGAAAGATAAATGTCGGTGACAAGAGAAGAGAATTTTTTCTATGTGGTAATAGATATATGATTAGAAAGATAATAGATGCTTAGCCATACTCGGTCAGAATAGAGGAAATGGCGCAGTACTTCAAGATTGCACACGACCAAATCAAATTATATTTCTCTTTGAACGCCTGTTTTAACAAATACTTCCTGTGGAAAATATTTGATTAATTTGACACTATGGATACATTTCAGGCATTTGGTATTATCATTCCATTATGAGAGGAATCACTAGTGACCGAATTCAACAATTGAGAGTCGGATAACTGAAATAAGAACATATTATTTTAGGCGACCATGCAATTAGTGGTTGACAGAGGCTCATTTCCTGCTGAAACAGTATACGTCCCTATCAAGCCCATTTACAATCCACCAATCACATTTCTTCACGTGTCGTTTTTAGAAAGTTATTGATCCATTCATTATACCTTTAATCCCGGTTAATCAAATACGGATATCGATCTACTTACCAAGCTGACATAAACTCGCCTGCCTTTGTTATTAACACCAAATGCAGATTTAAAGAGTATGTCAACCCTAGATATCAATTTGTTTTGATGGATGGGTTATTACCCAAAGATAAAAAGGATATTATATTTTTGTCTGAAATCGATCGCTTACTATCTGAAAATATGTAAATCGTGTTCGTTTTACGTAAACAGCCGACCACTCGCCGATCGTTGCCGAGTTGTTCGTGACATCTGTATGCTTAACAACACGGAAATATAGCGCCGTGTCCATGACAGGTTTTTGTGTAGGTGGTATCATCTTTGTATTTTAATGGCTTAACAATATTTGGAAAATATATTACTTTTAATAGTGCCATGGTATTAATCAGTTAACAGGTATACTACAATAACTTGTTCCACAACATCCGTCTGAACCACTGAGGCTAAAGATAACTTTTAAGGTGCAGAGTTGGAATGCACCAATTTCTCGCCTGTAGCCAGTTATATATCATTACACTTTAAAGAATAACCTATCGTGAGATGCTTAGTAGATCACTTAAGTACACTGATTAATTATTTACACCATAGTACAATACAATTCGAAACTTAATCGTCTTGATGCAATGGAGGTTGAATGTTCCCACATTAAAAGGGGTGATCATTATTGGCTTCTTTAGGGAGCGGAATATAGATATCCCTTATATTGAACGATAGAATACCTCATCTATACCCAACTCCTTGCATAAAAACCATAATCATACTTCCCCATAATGTGATGTAAATATTTAGTGATGGGCTACTTTCAATATTTTATAGCATTATTGAAAAGTTTGGGATCAGTTAGGTCTTGGCCATGGGCTTGTGCCAAGTAGGCCCTGGCACTTATGGACAGCTCGATCTTGTCTTGGTCGCTCTAAACTGTCGTTTGTGAGCGATTCTTTAGAGAAATGTTCCACATGTTTGTGTAGTCTAGTCCTTTGCCCTGTTTCACTGTCACAAACTGTACCCAATGTCGCCGGACAGCCTTCTTCTCTTACACTGGGTCCATTTTATTCTGAATTGCCGCAAAACTTTATGTCACAAAACTTGGCCATGACGCAATATAATAAAACAACGAAATCTGACAACAATTTCTACTAAAAAACAGGTGCGAAATGGTGACGCGCCTCTCTTCCGTAGATGTTTGTGCTCCACAAATCAATGACGGCTAGCTATATACGGCAGGGCGCTCAAGCTGGTGTTTAAATATGGGAGACGCATTTAACAATAAGTGAAACAGGGTCGCTTAACAGCACTATACCACAAAGAATTGATTGAATAATTGAGCCCAAATATATTCTATTTTCCACAATTGACAAAGAACGGAAGAATATCGTTAACAGTACTGAGCACCCAATTTACTTATATACTTATAATGGCTAGCACTAACACATTTTCTTGTTACAGGGCACGTTTTGTGATGCACATGATTTCGTTGAAGGCTCATATGTGTTACTGGTACTTTGGCAAACCTATTACCAGAATGTGATTGAAAGATTACAAACAACTTCATTTAAATAATATATTCCTTTCAAGTGAATTAACTGTTCCGGTGAATAGCCAACTAGCGTTTGGCCAGTGCCATCTAATGATCGTAGGATTTATTCACCAACATTGCTTAGGTTTATAGCGATAATTCTATTACAATTTGCTTTTTAGATTATGTGTCGAACTTCTAGGTGGAGTTTCAATCAATATTGTTCTTCAATGGCGCATAAGAGAAATTCAAATAAGGCCGAACAAAATGAACAAAGATAATGCATGCATTCAATGCCACATGCGCACACGAACACGTCGGTATTCATTGCACAAACAAATGATTTATAACCCTCTAAACTCTTGACAACATTCCTTTGTTTGGTTTCCAATGAATGTCATCGTAGCAAAGTATTGTAACCGCTGTGTTCCTAGCAAGGAGCAATGGCTGTCAAAATGAGCCAATCGACACTCATCACATTTTATGTCGAATTACAACCACCATGAATTTTCCGCAAGTTACATGGTCATATTTGCAAACGGACGAAAATAAGTCGACCCATGCCTTATGCGCATTACATTCCTGCATAGGTGATGATATCCTTGTTTACTTCTCACAAGGTTCTTTCCCATGCTATTACCGTGACTGCTCTGCTGGGCACTCGACGTGACAATGAATTCGCACGGCAAGTACGCTTTGAATGATTTTGGAATTTTTTTAAAACCTGCTTGCTAGTTTATTCGTTCATTACTTGTGGAACTGATTGTTGTCTTATTTCGGGAAATGACATATTCTATTATTTCTCAAATCTGTTCGACAATGATCGACTCGTCGGTTTTGATGTAATGGTGTCTTCATCTGGTCAGGTCAAGATGACATTCAACCGGTAAAGCAAGCTAAACACTCACGACATTCGAGCGACGACTTCACGCAATGCAAAAGCATCGGAAATCATATGATGTCACATTATATTGCACTGAGCACAACGATGTCAATGAGCAATACTGTTCAATTAGTTTCATTCTGATGGGAGAGGGTAGATGTGTTAAGGTAATCAAAATTAAATAACCAGCAGTGTATGTAATCCACATTTGTTTTTTTGGACAATACATCATACACAGCCTATTCAGCATATTATATCCGTGACTATTGCATTTTGACTTAACTGCTTATTTTGACTAAATTGCCACAACCCATATAGCGTGCACTTAAAGCGCAGGGATTGTTGTGGCTTATAAAGCTACAACTAGATTTATTGCTTTACACCGCATAGAAGCAGTGTTTTGTAGTTTTGCCCAATATATTTATTGAATAATTACAATGCAAAACCGACTATAAGTTTGACACAGATCACTGGTTTATTTCAAAATGTAAATAGTATTTTCTTGTTTGCACAATCGCGCGCAAATCACGATACGCAAAGACATCAATACGGTATAAGTTCCATTGAAATGGTTACGAAAGTCGCAGAAAACGAGCATGCTGGCTAATTGTTAATTACGATGCATAATTAGAAAGCGACGCATCCGTCAATGATCAATAATATTAATGAATCACAATTAAGCGAAATTTTGTGCTGCAGCAATACCAAATACTGCCGCTGGTATTCAGAACATAAAGCGCTCATATCGGACATACGGTAAGCTTAACCCCCCGTCACTTGCTACAAACGATAGTAAATCACAATTTAAGCGCAATATCTCCAAGATGACAGTAAGTATAGATGGTCAGTACGACGCTGAACGAAAGTCTTACCTACATTGCTTGGGGCATTGGTAAATGTCAACGGTTTGCGGGCATAATAGATTTGAGTAAGACCAACGCGAGAGCGAATCTAAAGAAGAAGAGGATAATCAATACAGCCTTCAATGCGACACTTCTTGCATCGGACTACCAACACAATTACGTTCAGTGTTTAACAACATGCAACAGATGAAGGATACTTTTGGACGCCTGTTTAACTTTATATGAATAAGATTGTGTTAATCCCTAATCCCTAGCAACCTCGCCCTCCCAACACAACAGCTTGGAATGTATGGAAAGTACGGAGGCACAACAATACTTACTGTATGATGCACCACTACTTTGAATCAACGATGATACTGAATCATTTTAAAAGGCATATGGTATGATGAATCAGTATTTAAAATGTACGATACTACTAAACCTCTTCAATCGGGCATTTCACAATAACCAAATCCTCAATCAATTATAGATATATTGATTACTAATCACGAGAAATTGCTTTATTTAAAAAAGTAAAAGTGGAATATTCGGTGACCGACCTGCATAGTTTATTGCTTGCCCCTCTTTATTAATGATTACCAGAATAGCTATCAGGGCGAATATTTTATATGGGAAATTACAAGTAAGCATCTCCTTGCATCTTTGTTAAATTGAGACGTTTGGCCGATCGATCAAGCTTAGCATGAAGGTCAGCATTCTCTCGATTGGGATAACGATTGAAATAATGGGAGAGAATAAACATCAATGCAATACTTTCGTCGAACGGTGAATAAGAGTTGTTGCACGCAGTCAAGTCTTATTCGTCAGGAGAGGTAATGTACAAGGCAAGGTTTAAGCCTGAGAGACATAAAACTATATTTGTCTGAAAAGTTGTTCCCGGAAGCAAAAATGTGATCGCCTTGTCAATACTGACTCTGTGGAGCCAGGTACAAACTTCGTCGATCTAGTTAATAAACAGCTTCGCCAAAACTTTATTCCGCAGCGAATTAAAGGATTCACCACACTTGTTTACAACTCTGAGCGACCGCATGCTGCGTAAACAGGAGCTACTTCTAAAGTAAACCCTTACTCCCAGTTATTACCGTCAATCACATGGTAATCATTTCTTATCTTGCCGTTTAGGCAGATTAACTAAGCCAATCAATTCATCCGCAGTTCGTTACTCTAGAACGTCCACCAAGATACACAAACTGCAATATGTGATTAGCACTCACACATTTATCCTTTGGGCAGACAAGAATAGTACGGCAAGCATAATTCTCACTGCCTGTATATACCGAGGTGTCCATCGAGTTGAAGCCATCTTCACTATAAACTAGTTAGAATATATAGGATGGTAAATTGACTAAAATCTCCAACAATAAAGCAAGTGATGCTCTCAATAGAAAACACGAGACAGTATTTGCAGTCACCTTTGTCAGATTGGATTTGGGTACACAGGCGATGTATGGGTAGCCTTGTATTTATCGAGCGCAATGTTATCAAATGTTAGAATACTCGCGATGGTGCTCACATAGAACCGTCTGATTAAGATGAGGACACATCGTTGTATATTAGCATAGTGGACTTGCTTATTGAGCCGTAACCGCGTTGCGCTTAATGATAGAATGGCATGTATGTTACATAATCCTGGATCACTTTTCCCATTTTCCCCAAATTAGCTGGAAGCATTTTAGTGCCATATGCACACAAGGACAGTATCTGGACTTTATTACGGGCAATAAATATGTTTTAGACACACACAAACCACATAGAAGATAGAATGCAACCAATTAACGATGGTTTTCACCCATTAATTATCAAAGTCAGCAGCTTTATCGAGGATAATGAAAACCGATGGGACACAGCTACAAACATTTGATGCGAAATAAAACCAACCAACAAAGAAAGGATTCCGTCCTACTTGTCAAGGTGATACTGAGATGGGATGTTGACTTATAATCGGATATCCAGTTCACTGCAAATTACGAGCCATCATTTGAAAATCGTGCGATAAAATTAGTGTGCACTACGCAGACGCGTTTAAGGAAAACTCCATAAAGCTTTCAACTGCAACATCAGGCAACGAGAGGGTTCGATTTCCCTATTGTATGATTGTCTTCAGAATGTATTTTATGTATGGAAACATTCACGGGAAAATAGATTATTACACCAGAACATATTAATGAAACGGGTTGGCGTTAAACTTAAGCCCTTGTTACAATAATGCTGTCGACATTTGTGATTGATCTGCTAATATTGATATAAAACATAGAACAAATCTCCAAGACCTATCACGAAAAGCCATGCGTATTAATCCCACCATTGCCGGCTCTATGTAACTGGCAATATAAGCTTGTAAACATATCCACTTGGTTATCCTGCCATCACGTCATTTGCTAGATATAAAAGCGAATAATCATTGAAATATTGGCTATGTGACTATGTAAGTGAATTCACAAGATGATTATCATACCGGCCGGGTACGTCTATTCATATGTTATAAAATTGGCTGCATGCACAAATGTTTATTGCAGTGCTATAAATTATAGACAGCCAGGGAACTGGCATTCGACATAAGCATTTTTTGGTATGTTTGCATTAAAGCTAAATGACTCCACACTGGTTGACGACGCTTTCTGCGGTTATTACATAATATCTAATTGATAAGGACGGTCACACTACTCTAAGCTGTTTGACGATTGTGAAATTACACGAAAGACACCCGTCAACAGGCGACGTTACCATGAAATCAACAAAAGCATATGAGACGGAAGATCCAACGTCTTTGGGCTCGGCGGCTGTTAAAGATATGAAGTCATCTGATTGGTCGAGGCGACTACAGCTTCAATATAATTGCTGCACAATACTGTAATCCGCAATCGGCATATCAACAAGTGAAAAGAAGCGTCGCGTTTATATGGCAAAGACGCGTCGATAGTTTTTAAATACAGAACACAAAACCTATAGAACCTGCCATACATTCCTATTACGACCATTAGGTGTGTCATTCAATTTGTATTTCGGCTTTTAATTATGAATAAGATATTTATAGACCGTAAAAAGACTTGTTAATAGCGACTTACAGCTCGGTTTTGCGTAATGGTGTTATACGTATATGTAGTTATCGGCGCCACTGTGATTATAATGGCCAAGCAGGCCATGAGCATAATTTACAGTCGAGGCTATTATCAAAAAACAAAAGAGTGAATACGAATTACCACATATAAAATAGAATGGTTATAAGGTAGACCCTCGGCGAATGAATATGTCGACGGTAGTCTCATTCGTAAAATAGTACATGGAATTATGGCAAATTTATGCAGCTAAAACAAATAGATATTGTACCAGAAGAGCAACAGGTGTATTACATGCATAAATGGTTGATTATTGTCTTCCAATTCTTAAACTCAAAAGCCTCACATCAAAAGTTACCATCTACCATAGTTTCGTGGTGCATTTATCGTCGACAAAGAAAGGGACGCTGTTTTTGCTGTTGTACTCGAACCCGAGACAATGAGACAATATTTTCGTTCTCTTACAGCGTGAGCAGAAAAGCGTCTGATGTACGGAGTGCAACGTTTGCATTTATTACGTCACTTTAATGTGTTTTCCAACATGGCCATGGCCAACGACGGAGAACGTAAATTGTTTCCGAAAAAGAATGATTATTTTTGTCTAAACTATACTATATTGCATCTGACCAATTTCAAGGAAGCCAACTCTTCTTCAAAGCAACAACTGTTCTAACAAGTATCGGCATTTCGAATTGACGGCATTTTCGATTCACCAAATACGGAGGTAGTGCTCAAAGAAATTATTTTACGACAGATTGGTGTGCCTGTGTTCGTATTCCGCTTCTCTCCTTCTAAGACGCATCCTGTATTATTTGATTTCCCATTGCAAACTTCTCATGATTCCACAGGTTGCATTGCGAAAGCCCTTCATGATGATATTTGAAACAAACCAGTAATATTTATGAAACGCTGTTAATTCGTACGGCAACGAAATCACACGTTATTATGCAACGGGTTGTTTGGGGCGCTGTGATTTAGATAAAGGTGATATTCGTTTTGAAGACTATCTGAAAATGAACGAAATGGCACATCCTGCATACTGGAGGCAGGTAATGCAACAAAATTACATTACATGTGCCAGTGATATCATTCTGTGCGATTTCCACTTCCACCTAACGCACATGCTGCACCAAATGTGCAATCTGCATGTCATGATAAAAGATAAAGTGTATTTTGTTTTCATGCACCAGTAAGTCACAAATATTTGCCGGGATTCAGGCTTTACCCCTACAATTATCAGTCGCATTTATGCACTGAATAATATTATAACAATTCAGCGCAAATACTGTTTTAAAGTTCCTATGACTTTTATATGTCAACCCAGTTCATAAAAAGCAACACATACAATCTATACCGCTTGTCACATACTATTCCATAACTCACATTCGCATACATGGAATTACCTGAGTTTGCATGTGAACACTCGGGGCTCTTATAAATCACACATTTCACGATACAATACAGAGCTCTGATATTTAACAATATCAAAAATTTAAAATGCAATAATCATTAACTTTCGTTTGTTCAAAGCTGCATTCCAATAACATTGCTATTTCAAATGTTGCATTGCTAATCTTGTGTGTTTCATATGAATAGTTCATTATTTTTTTCATTGGTAACCTTTAAATGCGGTAAGTAACAGCTTCACCACACAAAAGCGTTGTTATAGCGAAAATACCGAAAATGTAGGCAATATTCAGTAAGTTTTGTGGCGGAGGTTATAGATTCTGTTTAGAAAACGGGCCAAATGAGTCGTGTGCAAGGATTGCAATCAGGGTAATCGTTCATTATTGTGATATTACCCCAATGTTCATAACGACATGTTCCTTTCAACTGTTACATGGCACGTTTACGCATATGCCAATCAGCAATGATTGCACGTGTCAGGAAGGTAGTCAATCCAATTGGCATGACTGGCTATAAATAGGCATACTAATTGTTACTTCGAAGTATATGATAGCAGGGTTCTGCGTCGGGAACATGCTATGGATGGATAATGAAAGCACGATAGAGGGTGAATGGTAGAGACAGAGATCGTGAGTGAGGGTGTGAGAGAGATAGAGACAAAGAGAGAGCGATAGAGAGAGATAGATATAGAGAGGGTGAGAGTGACAGAGACAGAGACTGGGGATGAGGAGTGGAGTAGATGGAATGACAAGTAGGCGGGGGCTTTTATTTTGGTGCATCTTGACTAAGAAGCGGATCACATGTCACTGTCGTTTAAATCGGCTTATAACCATTTATCGATTCTTTTGTTCTTCTTTACATGTAATCACATTGCAGCTTCGTGAATATTAATTCAAGAGGATCCTTACCATGTTACAACCTGACATTTATATGAAGCGGCGTTTACATGAATTCATAGCACTTGACATCTGGCCACCCGCATCAGACGTGAATCCAGTCAAACTTTTGTAGCAAACTACAAGTGCCCATCTCCATAATTTTTGCAAGACGCAAAATCTACAATGATCGTACCACAATTCTTCTGGTCTTGGTCGTCCATGACATCGCCATGTTCTAAATAGGATATATATCATATTGCGTGGAGTAGTAATGGATCAATATGATAAAGCAATTGTCTGTATTGGCAGGTCTTAGGCTAAATACACCTACTGGACCGTCACCATTTTAAAACGTTCGCCATAACAAAAATCTCAAATTTGATAAACAGATGGCAGTAAATATTCCTGGTTATCACAACGTGATAAATACCAGAAAAACGTCGACGTAAAATATATCTAGGCATGCGCATTACTTTTTGTCCACAGCCCAAATATGTTGACGGGAGGGATTAATGTGGTTATCGTTATTAACGGTAGACGGTTTTATAATGTTAATTACACTCATAAAAAGTGAGAACACATCGTTAATCATTACTATTTGCTCATGATTAACACACAGAACCCAATTTGTGAAATGCTCCGCACAGTGGCAGTAACGCAATGACCACATTATAAATACTTATAAATAGCTAGAGCACATTGTTAGCCATTGACGATCTTAGAAATGAAACAGACAACTCGGCATTTCTGAATCAGAATGAATGCCTTTTGCTTCTGTTATCCAAACAAGTATTTTGGCGGCACATATAACAATAATACTAGTATCTGCTTACCAAAGCCTAAAATAAATCATTTTCATTGTCTGTGAAATCGAATAATCTTCGTATAGGCGCATGTTAGCTTCGAAGCTATATTTTTGTTCTGTTAAGCAAGTCACGAATCGTGCCACTGCTTCAATCGAGCGGCATCAACAGGTAATTTGTACAAGACGCCAAAACTGGACACGGAAATTTATATCGGATTGTAACTTGGTCAGAATCGTATTCATATCCAGGCGATTAGGCTTTTGTCAATTATGATTGCATGAAATCAGCAATGCAGAAAATAAAATACCCTTCTATGAGCAGCATTCTTTCCCTTAACTATACCATGTAAGTGGTCTAATAAAAATATATCAGTGAACTTTATCAATTTCTTAATTTCAAATATATCGCTGCAGGCAAACATAAACGGTATGTATGTATAAAAACCAGTAATACTCTGCTACACAGTACACAAATTTTAACGGTGAATGTTATTACCTAAAAGCATATATAAGTTATTCCATTGTGTTATTTTTGCACTAATAGCTTACATATACATTTAACCGAAAGGTGCTATTTGTCGTATGTTAATGCAATTCGTTCCAAAACAATCGCAGAGTAAGCAAAATTCAAGAACCTGTCTAATAGTGGAAGTATTTTATACCTGGCTTGGACGGAATCAATTAAATCCTATTAATCACATTAAACCTAAATGAATAAGTTAATTTGAACCTTTATTTGTGGCAAACACATGCTGAGATGTGTAAGCGGGGTTGTCATGAAGTGGGCGCCATGCGCCAATCAGGATAAACCCTGTAGTCAATTAATGCGTTACCCGTTACATTTTATTACCGAATATGATCCTTGGATTTGATTGCCATGATACAATGAAGCGCTAAGGAATCTAGACTAAACGCTTAATACCGCAGCGATCCCAACTAGCAAAAATACTACGTCGGCACAGTGAAGGGAAATCAAGTCAATTTAAAATGGCCTAATGATTTATGTCCAACTCATTTGCAATACCGATAGTTCTAATGTGACATTCACCCAACTATATGTGATCTATGTATTGAATGATACATATCAATACAATAAGCCACATGTTTGACTTATAGCGTTTGGTGTTAAGGACCGAAAGTGGGCGACGAAATGTGATTAATTTACAAACCATACAGGTACTTGTACCTGCGTAAACGATTATCGTATGCAGAACCGACTTTGATTATCTGTTTCGGTTAATCACAAGGTCTTCTAGTGAGGAGTCATTGCTTTTTGCTGTCTGTTACTGTCAGCAATTTTAAGTAAGGTTGCTAAGTTTGATTAGCAAAGGGTATCAAAATTATTTGTGAATACATGTCTTATAATAATAATTTATATGATGATTTAAATAATCAAGCAGGATTAAACATTTCGGGTCATACTTCCTGGTTTTTACTTTGCCGTGCGCATTGTTGCAGTTTCATCCTTCAACAGCATACATGCGACTTAAACAGTCGACTTGCTACAACAGGAGAGTGAAGTACAATTGGTAGTTTACACTATTGTACGGCATGAGAAGGAGCTAAACCAAAAATGAAGGGTGTTTAATACCGCAATAATTAGTGCCATAAAGGAATTGAACACGTCATAGCGGCGGCTTGATCATTGAGGATAAAATGTGATCGACTTTTATTATTTATGTGCATGGATCAGAATGTTGAACAAAGGACTATCCCTAATGATTAGTTCACTTCCTTGCTAATGTGCAAAGCTATGTGACACAGCCACATACAATACCCCTTTAAATCTAAAAGGTAGCATATACACGTCATCTATACTAATAATTACGGCAATGATATATTAATAATTTCATTTTCAATTTGATATATTATTGCTTTTTCACATACAGGTTCTGTTGTACCTTCAAATGCAAAATTTGAAATCCACTTCCCAGGTATAATTTTCATAATTCTGAATTGTTCCACTTAATGAAGCAGTGATGTAACTCTAACCTATGTTACAGACGGCTTGTGTGCATTCAATCCTCCCTTTCAGTGAGCGATCATTTGAATCATATGTGTTGCGTTTATCCAACGATTAATGAAATCAACTTCGCCACAATAATCTTTGCATGATTGGGCAAATTTAGGATTTATCCGGTGCAATTCTACATAACATGTCACC
Organism: Urechis unicinctus; assembly: GCA_034190875.2. Classification (NCBI taxonomy): domain Eukaryota; kingdom Metazoa; phylum Annelida; class Polychaeta; order Xenopneusta; family Urechidae; genus Urechis; species Urechis unicinctus. The sequence goes on along the minus strand of CM067345.1, from coordinate 22,963,929 downwards.
CTAAATGCACGGTGACGTCATTTGTCTATTCATGCACAATTTTTTGGGCTGACATTCGTTAGAATTGTGATGGAAAACTCCTGCATTACAATTCGCTGTGTTGAGATCACAGCCATCTCATAAAATTGTCAGGCAGCAGAGATGAAATTGGATACTAAGCACAATAAAGGTCGGCGAGGCTAATTGTAGCATTGCATGCGGGGCCAATAATGGATGCGATGGTCATGAATGACATTACCTCCAACGTTTATGGAGGCAAAACATTAGGCTTAGATTGGAGATCCAAACGATAAATCCGTTGAGACGGACCCTGGAAGAAATGCATCATTTTTTTCGTCAACGGAAGTTTAAGACATCCACTGTGCTTCCCCTAACTCAAAATCAATTCAATGTGCGTAATGGTATACGTTACAATATAACTGGTGAAACCAATCTCTCTATGATTAAGCCCTGCTCAAGTATGACTTCCGTTTAAGCGTGATACCAACTTATTAATTTGCGACACAATGCAAATAAAATGAGGCAAAACTACTATAATCTAGGAAATGACATACCAGTTCTATGGTTTCTGTCGTCTAAGACCACATACAATTAGTCAATCAGCCCTCAAATTTATCACGATCACGAATGATATCTAGCAACTGGCTTATTAGACACAGCACACCACTGTTGGTTGGCACAGGGAGCTGAATGTGACTAATGTACTATATCACAATGACTAGCCTAATCTCCATCCGTGACACGGTATTGCACCGAATGCATAAAAAATCAACAAAATCGGATATGTGATATTGTAAAAGTAAGTCATTTCACACTGCATCGCTCATAAATATGGTTGTTTTTAACACCACGACAAATATGTTTATTGGTCATTCTTTTGTAACTGACTTGAATTTACTTGAAGGGTGAGGCTTTGGATTCGCATTGGACAATTAATAGCATTTATCGGCAGGATTATACCAATCAAGCCATTTAAAGATGATAAGAAAAAATCGAAGTTTAGCTACGGTACAAAGACAGAGCTTGAGCATGATAAATACTCACTGATTCCTGTTGCTATGCACATTACACGGTTGTGAATTATTTAATCAAAGTGTTACGCTGCTTGCATATCTGATTATATTTGTCATAAGATTATTCCAAGCCGCACTGGTGCCGAAAACATTTCGGCATTGCTTGCATGCAATCACAAACTTTCATTGCATTCCCAAAGTGAACAACGGGTGCCGCGATTGTATCTGCTTGCAACACAACGTTACTGAATGTGGTATGGTAAATACTGCCATATTCACAATGCTTAATACATTGGCCATACATCATGCATACGCAGATTTTATGATCGATTATTTTATGGATTTGTTGCAAGATATTTTGTTATTCAAACCACGCCTGTTTCGAGGACATCGGGCGTACAATGATACCGTAGGTCAGCGTAATTCCTTACAAGGTGATAGGGGCCACTTGTTATCACTGTTCCAACATCCTACCACTTGAAGTCTTTACTACAGTCACACTTGCTTGAAAAGGCTGACGTTTTGTTGCTTCAAAAGCTTTAAGAGTGCGTTAAAAGTCTGTATGCCGCAAAGCGATGGATAAATTTTTCTGATTGACAAACATCGTTAGCAATTTTAACTTCCCGTTAGGCAGAACAGGAATGTCGTTTATATGCTACCGCAATCTCCGGAGATCAATAATTTGCTAGCCTAGCGGAATGGTTTTACTTAGATGCATTAACGTGTGTTCATGCTTCATTCTTTTTACCATTATATTCGATCCAGAAGGCCCAAACTCTATATAATGGCTAGTGCCAAATCTAGCAAAATATTATTGACGTCAACCTAGCAGCTAAGATCTTTATTTTCAATGAAGCTGCACATTCAAAAAGATTTGATTCAACAATGTATAAAAACGTATAGTTATATACATATATGTACATATATATATATATATATATATATATATATATATATATATATATATATATATATATATATATATATATACATATATATATAAATATATATATATATGTATATAAATATATATATACATATATATATATATATTTATACATATATATATTTATATATATAAATATATATATATACAAAAAAATATATGTGAACATATACACATATATATATATATACATATCATATATATATATATATATATATACATATATATATATGTATATATTTACATTTATATATATATATATATATAAATGTATATATAAATGAATATATGATATACATTTATACAAAATGTGTATGTGAATATATATACATATTTGTATGCATATATATATATATATATATATATATATATATATATATATATATATATTTACATATATATATATATATACACATATATATATATATATATATATATATATATATATAAATATGCAAATATATATATATATACATATGTATATATACATGTATATATATATATATATATATATTAATATGTTTATATATTTTAAATATGTATATATATACAAAAACGTATAAATGAATATATAAACATATATATGTATACATACATATATATATATATATATATATATATATATATGTATATATATATATATATATATATATATATATATATATATATATATATATATATATATATATATATATATATATCTATATATATATATATATATATCTCTATGCATATAACGCCACAGTCGAATAGTTACACGAAAGCAGTAACGGCAACGACTGTCGTGCGACGTCATCAAATGCACCACGTGTTACAGATACGCATAGTCAACAGCGCCCCGCCACTCATTTGTCCTGCTACATTCTAAAGTGGGATATTTCATGAGTCATTGTGAACATCGGACCCCACTGTAAAACATGAACGTGTTGCGTTGCACGTACATTGTAACTAAGGCTTTCCAGTATTGCAACTGTTATCATGCTTAGCTCGATTCGGTTGTTGTTTTACTAGCCCAGACATCGTTAAAGAGTTTTAAATGTAGATTACCAAGCGAAGGTCGGTGTACCAGGGCGCTATTTGTACAATTATTATATTACATTCTATCTATCAAAATGCGTGGACATCGGAACGCGCAAGATATATAAAAATGGTTTACCAATGGTTTACCCGAGGAAAAGCATAACATGATTTAATGTCTTATCCATCAATATGAACAAGACCATTATGTCCCGAGAAGTGGCGCCTGGAATCCGCAAATCAACTTATAACATATCGCCTTGGAATAAAACCTGACTTATAACAACCTCATAAATCAAAGTATGTGTGTTGTAATTCAAGGCAGGAATCTTGAGGAATAGCAGTTCTGTATTAATTTTGAAGAATCATTATATGCTACTCTTATTGGATTAGCTCAGGCTGTGAGGCTGCAGGCGAATCCACTCGTCCAATCATATATATTAGCCTCAGCGTCAGCCTGTAATGCAGCATATTTATATGTCACCTGGGCGCTTTGATCTTTTACAAATGGAGGGTTCATTTGGTCCCTCCAGTCGAGTTATACTGCTTAATTATTTGATGTATTGAATGAGGCTTTGAAGGCTATCATCAATTCCCGCCATCCCCATATTAAGACTGTCTCACTATTTCTCTATTGGAATGTGTGACTCAATTTAGGGAGGGATATAGCAGAAGACAACAACTGTGTTTTCGGATTATCGTCTTTGTTGTTGCAGCAAATAACCACATGTAGCATGCATCATGCACAATGCATCAAGTTCTTGTATTACAATGGAGACCAAACATGAACAATAGCTTTGTAGTTGATACATATCCGTCGTTATTTCTGGCACTAGAACCACTAATCCTTATATCTATTCTCCCGTTTATAATGTCAATGTTAAACGATATCAATTGAAACAGCCATTTTGTTGTGCATCATCAAACACAGCCCGTTACATTGCTTGAAGCTACTGAATATCAGCTCAAAGATGAGGTTCGATCATTCAACGACTAATTAATCATGCGTGTTGATGCTTTATCAACACATACATAAGAAATATACACCAACGACATGTCTTTCTTGATGTCGAGAAGTCGTGCCCTGTATAGTGTTCACAGTAAAGGGGTTAACAAAAGTCTTTAATATAAGACTTTAATGTAAGCTATCATTCATCAGTGCCCATCGGACATCTTAATCGTTCTATAAGGATATATGAAATCCTATCTTGCTAAATATTACTTACCATACTCACGGGATGTGACGTCAGGGACACAGTAACTATATCCTTCGTGTAGCACGATTAATATGTTATGGTGTTGGTGTTACTTCCTACTACGTTGACGAGCACTGACATGCTATAAGATGTCCAGGATGTGCTCGTTTCATGTCAGCCGCTCATCCCGAACGACTGACATGGCATGTATCAAAGGCGAGTTCACACATAGTCAGTGTCTGATGCATACTCGCTTATTGTAAGCGTGCAATTAAAGTGCAGAAATGTCGACTAGAAGTGCCTGATATCGATACATGCCCATGGATCACTAACAAACTCATGTCAAGGATGTGCGATTTTGATAACTTCAGCTCATCTCTCGCAACTAACATGACATATGTAAAAGGTGAGATCACATATAGACAGGGTCTGGTGCAGATTCTGATCTTATTCCTCATATCTGATTTCTGTGGTTTCAATGGCGTTTTATTACATCGAAGACCACATTTAAGTTTTTTTCCCAAATCCTTGATATCATCAGCTCTCATACATCAAATATAGCCTTGAACTTTTATTGTCGAAAGCCTTTTAGTATATTTTATAACGAGGGGCATATGCTGTGCACGTATTCGTCCGTCGACTAGACATGGCATATCATCAGAAAAGCACGCCGTCTAATTGGCATATTATGCTATCAGATGTGGCATTCTGTATCGAGATTTAATCAATTCATACACGATGACATATGGAACCCGTGATGGAGAATGATATGACTTAAGCGGACGCAGCCCTTTTCGCAGAATGTTTAATTTATGCGCTTTGTCGTGGATGATAATCTTTTCGAATGCCGATATATCGCAATGGATAATCCTTATTTATGTGTAGAATGTGTTCCAGAGGATAAATCTATTGTTCAGCAGGGAAATAAAATCCATTATATATGACAAGAAATTTGCTTGCTTGATTAATGTGACTTCACTAAAGTATATGAGTTGGCCTACCAATTGACCAATGTAAAGCAATATGCTATTGCAGCGACACACTTGACAATCGATTAAGAAAATATTTTGCATTTTGGAGACACTAATAAAATAAAACGCAACCGCGGAAAACATATCATCGTGTTGGGGTTAAATGGAAGTCCCATCGCTGAAAAAAGGATGCAACCAACCCAGTAGCTCAATAGTTTAGTGCCGGACCTTCTTCCCATCGGCGTTGATTTTGCCGACTGATCAGGGCAAAGTCTTAGAGCCAAGTGGCCGATGGCACTTAATGGGAGCTGCACAAGCATAACAATAATACTCATCCAACACAGTCGCGATATCACCTCTTTGTTGAAAGTGACGTACAACCACAACGTTACCGTTACCATTACCATTACGACTACTTAACACAATACACAAACATTGCACCAGGCAAAATGGTGTCATAAAACAATATATTACAAGTGTTATAATATTCATTGGATATCTGTGGACGTCGTCAAAGTGATTCAAAGAAGGCGCTTTCTTCACAAAGTGTCCCGTGCATCCGGCATCAAAATAGCTCTTTGACTCAAATCAAACGGTTGGCAATTTCCTTGAAAAAACAAATAATCTTGCTTAAAGGGATTTATAACAATCCAACAGACGTTTATTATGCCTAATGCGCATCACAGCCATTGTATGGATGAAAACATCGTTTGTTATTACCGCAGTTACAGTTTCCTACACACACACACATGCGATAAACACGTGCACTGGGCCAAGCAATGCCGTCTATTTAAGAGCAGTCACTAGGCGCTTTTGGAAGTATCTGTTTAAATGCCTGGGGCCGTATCCATAAAGAAACTTAAGTCCGCAAACTCAGGTTTTTGAGACGGCAAGCTGAGCTGGCCGTCTTATCCGTATCCAAAAAGAATCTTAAATCTTCTAGCGTGCTCAACTCTGAGTCAGCAAGGTAGCTGACTTAAGTTCGCTAGCTCAAACTTAAAAATGGCGGTCCAACGGTAATGTTTCCAGAGAAATGCTTTTACAGATCTAATAAGAACATGTATGTTCTTAAAATGAACCAAAACATAATCAGCCGTCCGTTTTTTTATGACACACAACCAATTTTTATCGGGATATTTGAAATTATTTATGCAGCAAGTTGTTTTCGTAAAAACGAAGCGGGGAATTCTTCACAAACAATCTGTTCGCTTAGGAGAGGCTGTTGTTTCCTAGAAAGCGAGGCAGCTTGCAGCAGTCTAGCTCCGAATTAGGAGTGTTTTTTGCGGGCTAATTTGAGTGGATGGGAGTTTCCAAGTGAAGAGAATATCCATTCACGTTTGGTCATGTTACAGATAAATTTCTTAAACTTCATTAATCAAAACAACGGCGCCAAGATTCACATTTCGAATGATTGAATATAAGAAAAGCAGGTGCCAAGCCTACAAGTATATAAATCCACTTCATGATAAAATGGCAGATATTGAAAGTGCCCCCAAAGCACACCAACGACAAGGGTTATTTTGCGATAAAAAAAACTTTATACGTCAAATACAACGACACGTCATAGTCTAATGACGCACAGTGACCCAGTAACGCGCGAATTCCAACGGACTGTCAAACAACAAAACTCAACAAGATTTGTTTGTATTCATCGCGGAATTATAATGTTATTATTGCAAGCATGGTCGATGGAATTATTTCCCAATCGTGTGGATTAGCCGTGATTATATTGCCGATTATAAGAGCTAGCCAGTTTTGCAAATCGTCTCCATAAGAAACAATGGTTCATCGTGCCGCTGGCGTTGTGGTCATGTTCATGGATAACAATCATTACATTTACAGTGCCGTAGATTGCTGAGAATATATTGAAATTCGTATATTATACCTGATATCACCGTATATTATACTTGATACCATAAAATATTGTACAGTGGGATTGAATAAAGGTGAGTGACATATTCATAAACAACCGCTTTAAAGACTATTCCTTTTTACTTTGTTTTGATAAACGATCAGTTGATAACGACAGTACTAGGTTTAGACTGTATTATATGAAATAGTCAGACTAGACCATTTCCATTCCTTCGTCTAAATCGACCAGTCTTAGCTACTTTATTCCATTTTATGTCTAATGAACACAGAGACAAACTATGATCGCGAAGGTACATGAGTGAAATTATAGCCACTAATCGTTTTTGGCTGTTTGCCAGCCTTGAGCTGGCGGTCTCAGCTGAGTTTGCTAACAATTTGTTTTGTGGATACGCTTGAGTTCGCGGACTTAGCTTAGCACGCCGACTCAAGTTAAGACGACTCAAGTTAAGATTCTTTATGGATACGGCCCCAGATGTCGGCTTCTTTGCAATCGTGTGGTTATCTTGCCGAGCTAACATTTGTTCTCCAATATTAACGAAATGTCTACCAGGCAAAACAAATTATACAAATCATACAATAATGTCACTGAACAAAATGGTGTTTAAAAGCAATATAATTGAATGTCTAAGAATTTTCACTCGGACTTGGTTAACGTGACGCAGATTACCTTATTTGGAGTAAAAGATAACACCATGAATCTTTTGATTTTGTAAATAGTGCAATAATAACAGATAGAGCTAGGTGACATAAATAAAAAAACAATACGTCGATTGGTTAACTTTATTATCGAGCGAAAGAATAGCAGCCGAGATAACAGCTTCAGGGCAGGTATTAGAAAACTCTGTTGCATGAATCGAGGCAATATCATCTTAATATGATGGGCTTACCCGTTTGGTTTTTGATGTAAGTTTTTAGTTGATGGTAGTCGTTGACCATTCAAGCGATGGCGATTACCCCAGCACTGCGTAGATATTAGCTCCAGTGGACGTTATGCGGTCGTTCAATTGAGCTAGGGGATGATGGCTGGCGTTTTGATAGGAAAAATAATAGGATGCAGGTTGGGATATTGCCCTACTTTCCATCATTTTGCAGCGAAGGAAGAATGACCATCGCCACACTAATTGGTGAGTGTGCCATTCTAGCTGAGTCCCTAGAGGTGATGAACGCAACACAAGACTGAGAGTCGTAGGATATAAAACAGACATTTGTCGGAAACGTGGCTACCTGAAGCATTTAGATTTGAGGTCAGAGGAACTGTGTTCCATATATTCGCTTGATCAGCTACCAGCTCAACGGCTTTGGTTTATTGCAATAGAAGCATGCTTTGGCTGCGCAAGTAAAAAGATGCCGTCATCGATATATTGAATGTACTCTGCAACAGAGCACAATTATCTGTAATAACGGCAAGTTGCTCATTAGTTAATTGTTTTGTGTATATGCTTTTGTTTAAATGATGCATTGATGTGCCTCCGATTCCTCCTAACTACGCACTTAGAAAGATACTAGTAGCCTAAGAGACCAATTTACCAGAGATTAACAATTTTTAAACTGTCCATAGTTTCTGTCAGCTAGCCCTGCAGAACACGCCAAATGCATAATTATGCATTACCATCAGTGCTTAAACCTCGTATCAAATTATATTTCATCCACATAGAACCATGTAAATATATTTAAATGCATCTGTTATTATGATAGGGAAAGTGACAGCTATGTATTCATAATGACATGCAACTGTACCGCTGAACACTCCAGGCGATGGGTGATACCTAGCAAACACGATTTTTCAATGCGCATATTCGCAAACGTCCAATTACCAAATGTGGTGCATATATACCAACTTTATAGGTAATCTATGTGGTATTTGCGATGTGTGACCAGCAATATTCACTAGCAATACATTACCGACAACACCTAATCTAAAGAGCCATGTCATTGTTAGAACCATGAACGAAATGGTCATCGCGATTCAAGAATATAGTGACAAGATGTTCATAATTACATGCAGTTGAATGTGCTACGTCAACGGCGATGTGTTCGATAATGTACGGCGCAATGTCACCATGTTGCATATCTCTATTTAACCACAATGAAACATTGAGAGAACATCATATCCTTGGATTTATCATTATGTGCAATATTTTACATATGTTACACATATTCAATAAGCGTTGCACATATACTTCCTTCAAACTTTACGATAAGATGCTTCTGCAATCTATCTAATAGTGTGGCTAGTGTACAAAACACTGTATAGATTATAACGTTTATGTCTGTTAAGTACAGGAATATTTTATTGTGTATATTGTCGCATATGTATATATATATGCATATATCTATGTATATATATGCTTGTATGTATGTATACACTTGCATATATATCTATGAAAATATATATATATGCATGTATCTATGTATATATATGCACATATATATGCATATATATCTATGTTTATATATGCATATATATATCAAACTTAAATTTGCATGGCTGTGCACCTATGCTTGATGAATGTGATTACTTGTAGATGCAACATTTGGAGAACAACAAGCAAGGAGGCATCAATATCTTGTCGACCTAGTACATACGTTTGCACGTCTGAAAGATTTGTATTAATCCATCGGCACCAAATTATAAAACACAATGTGACTGCCATAAGCGGAGGCGTAACATGAATTCCCATTAATAGTACGAGTGAAGTTTTGCAAAATGCTGCGCTGAACCATGTGCACACTGTTCCGGCTTCTACGCGGGTCCATTTGCTTAATGTCATGGATTTAGTACAGTAGCATAACGCACGTATTAAGTCACAAATAAATCTTGCCGATTTGCAGGCGTTTAAAAAAAAACCGTAATTGATCTGAGCAAGAGAAGTTTTTTTTAAGCCAAATACCTCCAAAACTGGCTAAGATGATGGTTTCAAGCAATCCAGAAGTAGCGATCTAGCCCAGATATCTTGCTCCTTCTGTGTGATTCTTACAACTTGGGTAGTGAGAATAAAGCCATGCTTATGTTCACAAAAGGACAGCGAGAAGGATTACTGTGTTAACCATAAAGTAAGCTATCAACAGGCCGTTGTGCGACAAAGAATGGTCATTATGGTATTTAAATGTAATTTATGATTGCCATGTTTGATGTGAAAGATTTGATGTGTAAGATGTAAAAATGCATTCGACATATATCATGGTAGTAGGTAATCTTCAAGTTGAGCAGTTCAAGCATCACAATTAATTTTATCCATCACGATCACCAAATCATCTCGTTCTTGAACTTGAACGCAAAGCCGAATATTCAATTTAATTTGATTTTTTTACCTTGATTCTCGATAATGATTTGAATAAGGATATTTATCGTATGTTTTTAATTAAATGGGGTGACTCATTTCTTGTGTGTTGGTAAAATGGTACGAACCCGTGACTAGGTAAGCAAGTCTGCCATAAATCATTGGTAAGATTAGCGTTTTAATTTTTCGATACAAACATCGAGGGATAATTTCCTTCACCATTTTTGCTCGGCTGTCTTAATAATTGACTAACCATACGATCAACAGCAGGTTCAATTAAGGTGACTGTTGTTGTTATTGGACGCGACAGCAAGACATTGATGCAGTTTATATGTAGGTGAGATGCCATAATATGTATGAACACATTTGGATTTACCCTTGGTACGCGATCGATAATGATTGTTGTTTGGTTACTGAATTTGTGCTAATCGAGCCTGTTACATACCTTCAAGGAACTTAAAGCATTACATTGATGCCGTTATTGTGCTGTTTCCGCCGGAAATTATTTGCTAGATTGTTTTATCAACATATGCAGGTATTTGTCTTGTTTGATAATTGCTCATGAAAGTTTTTGCGCACACTAATAGGTATACTAACGGATTGCTACTTGCTGAATGTCGCTTTAAGTGCCATTTACAGTCATCTTACCATGCTAGTATCACTGAATGCTTACTGATTATATTTTTGTGAACCAATCATCAAAATATATTGTGGGTTTAATAATTTGTTTATTTATTTAAAGCAGCTACTATTTCTATCAGTACAGGGTACAGACAAACAATGCGGTGCGACTAAACAGTAAATGTGTACAATAGCATGTTATGAAGCATGCTTAACAACGGAAACATATTAATTCAAGCTTTTCTGTGAAACCAATGTTCTGGTTTGTACAATGAGCTGGTTGGTTATTACGTTATAAAAATGCATGACAAAAACCCCCTTTGCGATGTGAAATTAGGTACTACTAAAAGTGAGGTATACCAAGCTGCAAATATTTGCGTAGACTAATCGATACTAAAAAAAATCAATACAGACATAAGGCATCGAGGAGCAGTCAGCAGAAGCTGGCCCTGACCAAGAGGGTCATAGATACTAACGGAAATGAATACAGACTTCCAGCCTCGGGGAGCAGTCAGAAGAAGCTGGCCCTGCCCACGGTTGCTATCCGAGCTGTCCACATTGAACTAAAAAAACAAAGACGGTAGATTATGCTTAGCAGGCAGTAGCAAGGTGTCACTGTCCCGGAGATGCGTTGTTGCTTTGAGCGATTATGATAGGAGAGTGATATGTGGAGGCCGGATGTATACAGCACTTTTCAACCGGTCCACTGATTGGATGGTGGGGTTTGGTCTAGTGCCAACTGCGTTGCTCTCCCTATTCGGAACAAATACGTGTTGAATCTGAGAGGGTCGAGGCCTGACAGCCCAAAACTTTGAGGATGTTGGCGAAAATATTGCGGCTGGTTGCACATGAGGATGAACTCCTGGGGAGGCCTTATAGCGAGAAAGGCATCCAACGCAAGAACTGGGCAGTAGAGAGTTGGAGATACTTTCTGCAGTATTGTTTTTACCGGATATCAACTATGCTTGAATAATTAAACATTAATTTGATAACCTCGGCTAGATCCGATGTTGACGAAATTCAGGTTTTTCACCTGCCCGCAAGCAGGCATAGAATGTAACCAGAAACAGAGCCTTGAATAGAATTTGGTTGTGACAAACGAAGCTAATGTATGAGACGAAGGAGGCATTGTGCTTGGAATGGAGTGGAGCGATAAGAAATGTAGAAATATTTTTCAGTGGCGGAGATAAGCGTCGGAAGTTGCCTTTTTAACAGACGAGCCCAAAAGTTGCTTCAAGTCCCGACAAAATTGGCTGGCAGCAGGTGACATGGGAAAGATGTCGGGCACGGCTTCATCTTTTATTGACTCAAGGCTTGTGTGGTTCCCGGCTGACGGGACAGAAAATCACACACAGTATTGTCGATTCCATGAATGTGCACAGCCAATAGGGTTAAATTATTCTTTAAAAGGACGAGCACTAGTAGACGAATAATGGACATAACAACACTGAGCTTGGCTGATTGTTTGTTGATGATATGGTTGTTGCAGTTATATATGATATGGGAGATGCAACTTTTCAAAGCAAAGATGCTTATGTAAAGAAAGATAAGATAGGCCCCCTGAAGCCAGTTTGACCCATAAGTGGCTGTGTAGAGATTGGGAATTAGCAGAATGTATCGGACGCGTGACAGTCTTGCCGTTGAAGTGTGATAGGAATTACAGCCAAGTATTGAAATCTTTAAACGTGTCAGCAGTTAATCGCATGTAATGGAAGGGTTTGTTAGCTGGCATAGTCAATTCGTGCAGCCGCCTAGGAATGCTCTTCCCGGAGTAATGACAAAACATGCAAATAGAAGCATGAGAGATTTGAGATATTGCAATCAGGCCTCCATGTCATCAGTGACAAGTTCTATTCCAAGGAACAACAAGACTGTGGAAGGTTTGACATGAGGAGCTAGAGGGACCACGATGTCAATGCGTAATTGAGTGAAAATGTCTAACATGCGCTCGCTCTGTTGTTGCGGAGGGGTGGGCGGGGGGGGGGGGGCAATGAATAGGAAGTCTTCTAGCACTTTAACTATGTTGTGGATGCCCTTCTTGTTTTCTAGAATCCAGAGGATGGCGGAAGAGACCTCCTCAAAAATAGCACAACTGCTTCTGCATCCCTAGTGTAAACAACTGTCATAATAGTAACCACCCCAATAAAAACCATTAAGGTTATACTGGTAGGGAGGTAAAGGAACCATACGGAAATCCTCCCGTAACATATTCAACAACAATAGGCAAGGCAAGATGAGCGGGCTGTCCCAAGTATACTGCAACAAATGTGATAAGCAAAATATGTCACAACTGGCGAAGTGTACTAAATTATACGGCAATAGGAGCAACAAATATGACAATAAGAAATGTCAAGGCTGTTACGAAGTAAACTGATCGGACCGGAACAAGTTGAGGGTGTTGGTGTAACGGACAACCATAATAAATGCAATGGAGATAGCAGCAATAAATCTGACAAGAGGTATATGTAAAGGCTATTGCAAGGAGTAACAAATTAAGTGGGATGGGGGGGGGCAATAGCGGCAACAAATGTTAAGGCTGTTGCGAAGTATAAGATATGGAGGTTATTATGAGGTGATTAATGCAATGAAGATAGCAGGACAAATGTGACTAGTAGGATGTGGAGGGTGTTGCGGATTATATTAAATGTATTGATAAAACTTCAACAGAATTTTAACAAGATATGGTTGTTGCCAACTGAATTGGGGAGGGGCTTCATAAGAGCAGGATAGGGAAGCCAAATGTTGATGGGGTTAGGAGGAGGCGGAAAGACACATAGTTTGGAGAAATTGTGCACTGCTTTGGTGATGGAAGTGAATGACTTCTTCCTGCCCAGTTGTGAATTGGGGTGAATTGAATCCCTGGACCACTGAGTGATTGGACACGTCCAAAACTCTCTATGGGTATGATATGAGACGTTTTTTTATGAAGTCATTGCATGAGAATACTTTGGCTGAAAAAATATCCTCTGTGAGATGTTTAAGATTGGCACCTCGGTAGACCAGGGAGCAAACATTGACGTGTCAGACACCATGGTGGGCGAATAACGTCCATGCAAGATCAAATATGTGTGATGCTAGTTCTAGGTGATCAATGTTTTGAACAAGATCATTGGATCCGATGTCAAGAATGACGATAGTGTGTTTAACCTGCATTAGATGCCGAAAAGGAGGGCAATCGTGTACTGTGCCACCTCTTTTGCCGGCAAAATACAGCTGAGCGACGTGAGGATGAATTTCTAGCGTGTTTGCGGCTTCGGTGGGCAAAGGAATGTTGTAGGCCGGAGACTAAAAAGTGGCCGTTGATCAGACCTACTGGTGGCATAATGAAATGAAGGGAAAAATAGTAACATATATGACCTTTGGTGAAGTAAGTCTCCGCTGAATAAACCCAGGAGGAGGAGGAAATGGATGTTTTAAAACGGCAAATGCGGGATAAAAATTATTCTAAGACCCGGAGAAAGACTTCTCGATTGGCCTAGGAGGTCACGTGAAAGAGGCGTGACTCCCCGACGGTTTCCGATGACCGCCGAACGGATGTTAGGTATACTTAGCCGAAATCGATTAAAACCCATGATGATCGTTCACAAAAACCCGCCGAAGATTACAAACGGTTCATACTTTTCTTGCGCACAAATATTGTTCTTTGTATTATTTGAATACAGCCTGTCAGAATCAGGACGGCAATAAAAGTAATTTTCCCTAATTCAGCCGATAACAAGTGTCGCAGTATGTCAAATCTAAAGCTGCTCAAAAATGTAAAAGGTAGTGGCGGCTGTTCTTATTTTCTGCTGTATAATCATCTCAATTAGCAACCATTTTTACAAACGAGTACGGTATGCACCTCCCTATGCTCAAATTAAGGGCGACAGCAGCATTTTTTCCGCAACTGCGCAGTACGTAATATTTGACTTATTTTTACGAACAAGACTGCAGATCAAGCCATAAATCGTAATATATTGGAAAAACACGGTTGTTTTCCCCCAGTTCTTTCACTCATAATATGTGATGGAGCAGTTCAGTTTCTATATATAGCACTTATGCAATCAAACACCACTGTGTAATCTTTCCCATTTAATTGATAAAGGAAATTGGTATATTGCATACATATACGTTTGCATATTACTATGATTGTTGGGGTGCGAATGTGCTATAATATTATATTTCAACGATAAGTATGGACAAGCATATATTCAATTCAATTATCGGAGACATTAGTTCGACTCAATGACGACTGTACAACAACATCATTCATTATCTTATCTCATATTAGCAAACCTGACAATCATCCACAACGTCAGAGGACATACACATTTCAATTGGTGCTGCAAAACTATTATCATGTCATCACACAGCAAGCTAATTAAACAAGGCAAGAGGTTCGTTGCGTTATTTTGGCAGAGAATACCACATCAATAGTCCCTAGCTACAGGGCAAAGCAAAATACACAATAACACTTTTGTTTGGCTTTTACTACCCTTAACGCCAATAGATTTGTCAGATAAGTGGACTATTTACATTAAATTATGCACCAAACATAAGCAGGTCTCACTTGTTTGAGACCTTATTACGACTTTCAAGTAGCATCTAAAAGAGTGGTTTGAAATAACGCGGTCATAGCACAGTATGGCTATCGGCGACACTGTAGGTACTATAGCCCAGCAGGCTCTGTGCGATATCGTATTTTAACATATCATCACAACAGAAAGGAATGAATGCGAATTCCCACATATGTGGGTTTCTTTTGCGGGCTATTTGTCTGTTACAGCATGTATGTGAATATTATTATAAT
The DNA here is from genome assembly GCA_034190875.2 of Urechis unicinctus. Lineage (NCBI taxonomy): Eukaryota > Metazoa > Annelida > Polychaeta > Xenopneusta > Urechidae > Urechis > Urechis unicinctus. Next base: position 22,948,223 of record CM067345.1, on the reverse strand, counting down.
AAACATGCTTTGATTGTTGCTATATTTTATCATTAACGTATATAACAAAATCAACTGTTTTAGCATATATTATGTATAACGCATACAAGTAGCATAGCTAAATACAGATACGGTTAGTTCAATGTTGACACTGAAAGAAATAGCTTTGCAGGTAACGCGAGAAAACACTTTGGCCACCGCATTGGTGTTTTGTTGTAATGGGATAAGCTTATTTAGTTCCCGTGTTAACATAATCTAACACTTTTGGTACGCATATCGCCTACACAAATGTTGCTTCCGGTGTTAACTAAATTGATCTGAATTAAACTTGAACTACACTTGCCTTTCTTATAGAACAAGGGTAACACACTAGTAATATTTTTGACCAATATGTTGACGTGTCAATACTTTAGGATGCCAACTTAATTAAACCGCTTATCCCATCCACGGCACATTTTGCTGAATAAATTTTCTAATGTCGAAGTTTAAGGTTTCCATAATCATACAGAATACCACAAACGTGTGGTTTGCATAGATACTGTTGTAGGAAATAGACTTAAACATCTCGTCAGTTTGTATGTAGGGGTTAAATCAAATATATGAGGAAACTGCCGAAACCCACTTTCAATTTAACCCTCGCTCTTGACAATAACATATTAATGCGTACAAAATGTCAGTCTTTCAGGGCTAAATGCGAGACCAATTCCATATATGGAGAGTAACTGACCATGGCCTGACGGGACAACTTAAATGTTGGGATCAATGTTAAATTAAAAAAAAACCTATGTTGCGTTGTGGACAATGCTCCTCTTCGGTGTTGCTTTACACCAGAAGTACGCTCATACCATCAGCCCGTATCGCTCTATAAATTCGCCTCATTCGATTAAGAGCTTCTGTGGAAACAACAAAAAGAATTCCATTTATTGGTTCGTGCCATTTGGTAAGATCTTGCATTAAATTCCAGCCCAAAAATAGAATCCATCAGCCAAACATTACTTTCACCATTTCATTTAAATTATATGCATGACCGATGAACAAGAGGCCTTACAAGTCTTCTACTTTACAGTTGTCAGCATTTACTAGCAACGCTTTTGGAATAACACGAAATCGACTTAACACCTTCTTTTAAACGTCTAAGTAAAACGTCACCGGGAATTGAGAGATTGCTTGTGTATTGATCATTGAATATGTGATGCTTTTAACAAATAAAGTTTGTGGCATACATGCTTTATTGGCTGATACACAGCAAGCCAACCGTGACAAAAGCACGCCGTAGAACACGCCGAACAAATTGTAGTCGTTACCATTGGAACTACAAAGCACAACCACATTACGACTCACCAAGAGCGTCATAGCATGCATGCAGTATTGGCTCATATCCTTTGCTCCTCACTTAGAAAGGATTTATAACCGATTGTAGACTTTGTAGTAAACGAACCAGATCCGGAAATGGGCAGTTGTCACCCGAGACCATAGCGAAAGAGATTGCAAAGTGGGTTCAGTATCCATCTCTTACATTTTGGTTATGAGTGTTTTCTTCTCCTGGTTACCCTGTAACGGCCAGCAACTTGTGCATCTATGCACAAACACTGAATTGTAAGGTCATTGCAGCACTTTCATCGTATGGTATGAGTATGCAGATTCGTGAATATGATAATGTATTAGCAATTTCTAGTATCATCGGTAAAATAATAATCAAATCAGCTTACTTATCTAGTCGCGCATTCAAATCACTTCAGCTCGCAGCTTTAGGTAGGTTGATCTGGCTCGAATATACCCAAACACCCTACACCCCAGATGTCAGATATCAGCTTTAGGTAGGTTGATCTGGCTCGAATACTCAAACACCCTACACCCCAGATGTCAGATATCAGCTTTAGGACTGTCGCATGTTTGATGCAACTAACCCCGAATAATAAAGAAACACCGACAATGCAAATAGATAGACGTTTACATTCTCTAAACTTGTAGTTAGTCCATATGTAAACTGTGAGGAAATTGAGTTTACAACAAGTCCTTAATACTATGAGTTATCTGTTTTAGTTGTGTAATGCGGATGGAAAATTGTGAATCCTGGTGACCTAGTATTTTAAAATCAAACGCTTTCGATAAAACAACACTGAATGAGAGTAGCATATCGTAATTGTACCACCAACTGCTTTTCAAATGTGGCGTTGTCTAAATCCATAGCGATTCATGATTTCATATATTCGTATGCAAATAAATATTAGACTGTAGCTAGAATTGTTTGATGGTCTACAAGTTATTCTTTAGGCTTTGTTAGCGTCGATTATGATCAGCTGTAATTAATTGACCCTGCAGAAAGTTTGTATTCTCAAAATATCTCAGGTGGGGCTCTTGAGTATGGAATGCTTTATTAACCGTCATGGCAATAGTTGGCAATGCATGTGAGTACATTGCTTGCTCTGTAATTTAGCAATAGACAAGATATAGACCCCTGAAAGTCAGCTGTCGCACGGATTAAATTGATGTTTTGCAGGTGGTCAAGGTATTCTTAAAACACAATACAACGCTACCAGAACAAATATTGCTACAATAGTTATGATATGTGGCCACGCCATATTATGTGGCATATCACTATCACTGATAGGGGCTCTGTTGGTAGCCTATATGCACTTTACCCCTGCCATCTATCTGCGTACGAATTCCATAACAGAACCAATAGTATTGATAAGACGCGTGAATGCACACGCCACAGAAAACGTATGGGTTGTTTGTTGGGGAGATGGTGTATAAAGAGGTCATAAATACTGCGAGGCAAATGCGGAAGATGTTACTTTTAAATGTAGGATGATCATGCTATCAAAGCCGTTTCAAGGTAGACAATACAAATAATTAAGTGGTCAATTTGTATATGACGGCCAGCGATATTTGCTTGCGAGCGGAATTCAATTGCATCACGTGACCACACTGGAATTCCCTGAGATGAAGTCACATTTTCCTTGGTGTCAGTACGTTCACAGCTTTTTGTAGGATTTAGTAGCTCCCTCATGAGTTCAGTGCACTTGAGTTTTGGATTATGTTTAGGCATTGTATTTTTGTTCAAGCATACGCGTGTGGATTATTTTCTCTTGTGACTTAAGTTTTACTTTTCTTCATTTATCGACGAGACGGAAATAATTAGAAGAGATCTCGCCACGCCTTTACCTCTCACAAGCAGAAACCGTTGAGGTTCCCTGTTGCTCCCCACTTCGCATCTTACAACCGCTTCCCTCGCAGTCAGAGCCCTACAACAAGCCTGGTCAACGAGCCAAGAGACCTTTTTTGGACAACAAGCCCCACCGTCGGAAACAATGAGGGGGCAGCAAGACTATGCTCACAAATGAGCGCTTCTGTAAACAGTCATTCCTTACTTCTCTCAGTGTTTAATACATCGGACAACTTCCGTGGTGGCCGAATATCACACCTTCTAAATTTGGGTCAATACTGACTACCAATTCTCATATTTTGTCATTGGTAAGGGGGCTCGCTATTGATCTCATCTCACCTGTAAAGCAAATTACAGAACCAAAACTTCTGCGTTTCTCTACTTTTGATACAACTACAGCGTCATTGGAAGTTCAAAAACTTATCAACAAAAATGTTGTTTGACAGGTCCAAACTTGTGAGGGTCAATTCATATCCAACATTTGTCTTAGACAGAAAAAAGTTAATTCGTTTAAAGTTATTTTGAACCTTAAATAGCTTAATCACGATGTCAATTACAAGCATTTCAAGATGGACACTATAAACATTAGACCTTGTCATAGAAAAGGTTGGTTCTATTCGATTGATCTTAAAGATGCCTATTTCTCACTCAGTATCTAGCCGGCCTTTAGAAATAATTAAGGTTTTATGGGGACAATAATCTTTACGACCTTTAAGGGTTACCACAGGGTTTATCAGAAAGACCACAAAAATTCACCCGTTTGATGAAAGTCTTACTCGCCGCATTGCGTCGCCGAGGAATAACAATTATTGCTTATCTTGATGACACCTTCATCATGGCCGACTCTGCTGACGAAAATGCCGGATTCACAATACACCCGGACAAATCAGTTTTAGCCCCAGTTCAAGAAATTTGTTTTCTTGGGTTCGTCATCTCGTCGGAAAACATGACTGTCCGTAAAACTAAAGAACAACGTGGCAAAATTAAAACAGCAGCCTCTGTCATCTTAACCAGTTCTAAAGTAGAAGTCAGGCTGTTCGCCTAACTCATTGGACAACTTGGCGCTACTGAACTAGGTGTACACCAGGCAGCGCTACATTACAGATTACTCGAAATAGAGTAAGACGCAATCTTAAAACAAACCAAAAGGAATTATGAATGCGTCATATCATTGTCACACGCCGCACGCGACCAGGTTAACTGATGGCGTTGAAACGAATCTGATAGCAGCGACTTTGCCTGGGGCGGACACTGTGAAGGCATGCCTGCTAGAGGCCGTGGACAATACATGAGGCGACAAAGCATATCACATCCAAATAATCATTTGCCGCTTTCCCCACTTTTCAGTCTTTCTGGAAAAACATCTCAAATGTCAACGTTCATCTGAAATTAGACAACACCACAGCAGTCGCGTACATTTCTCGACATGGTGGAAAATTTAACGAGTTAAATAACCTGACATCATTGATTTGGGATTTTCTTAATACACGTAACATTTTACCAACGTGTTCCCACTTACCCGGTGCAAGAAACACCTTTGTGGATTGAGCTTCCCGCGCAAAAGTTATGTTTGATAAAGAATGAAAACAACTGCTATCTTGTTTTGACAGTATCACTCATATATGGGGTAAATCCTCAATAGATTTATTTGCCTCCAGAATTAACACCCAACTGCCAGAGTATGTCTCATGGTTACCAGATCCCGCAGCAATTGCGGTAGATGCATTTACTTTAAATTGGAGTGTTTTATCAATTGAGCAATATGTTTCCTCCCTTCAATGTGATCAGGAAGATTATCAACAAAATAACCAGCGACAAAGCCGAGGTAGTACTGTTAGATCCCTTGTGGCAGACCCAACGTGGTTCACAAGGATCCGGCAATTGTCAATCGACAATCCTCGCCTAATAATCTCTCCACACCCCCTCATCCTTCTACATCATCCGACCACACGCCACCCACTGGAGTCTCGACTACAACTGACTGCCTTTAGACTCTCAGACTCGCACTCAAAAAACGAACCTCCAAATATCATCCTACAATCATGAAAAGAATCTACCATTACGCATTATGGAGGTTATATTAGACGATGGTTACTCTTTTGTGGTTAAAGGGATGAAAATCCCTTCAATCTGAATATAAATAACGTCTTAATTTATCTAACGGCGTTATATGACGCCGGACTGGGTTACAGCGCGTTAAACTCAACCAGATTAGCCTTATCTGCAATCACCTTCCAAAGTGACAGCATAGGGAGCAACATTTTTTTCGCCGCTTCCCCAAAAGCGTTCTCACTGCCATACCAGCTTTGCCGAAACTTCCCGGCATTAGGGGTGTTAATCAAGTGCTCGACTTCATAGGGAATGGCCCGCAGCTCAATCAATTGACAGTTTTACAACTGACTTGTCACCCCGCTACGCTGCTTGCGCTCTTATCTGGGCAACGGGGACAATCCATTCACTCTATTCGGGTAGAAAATATTTGTATCAAACTTGATTGTCTATGCATCACTTTTGGAAGTTTACTCAAACACAGCAAGCCGGTTACCCACTTGCACGAATGTATAACCCGAACCGACTATTATATGTGAAATATAAAATCCACAATAGATTTAGAACATTAGAAATACATGGATAACTATGCAATTATATTATGAAAACCGGCACTAGCGATCTGGTGTAATGATAGATTGTGCAATAATATGCAGCACCATTCAATACCAATTACGTATAACCCGAACTAACTATTAGCTGAGAAAACAAAGGTGTTGAAATTAGGAAGAATCCTGATACACCAGCACACTGCAATGAATGTTAAATGAATGCAAGCAACAAATAATTGAGGGTACTGTGGCCAGTTGATATCGTGTCAAGTGTGCGTGCGATCGTCAACTGCTGCACCAATCAGTAATGGTAATGGATTTAAGAGGGCTCTATTCAATGCCTGCATGGATACCTTTCCATCGCTTCAATGTTCTCTTGAAAGCTCTCATGAATATCACATTCGTGCAACGTACATTACAGTACAGCAAACAAAGTATTCTTGGATATATATATATATATATATATATATATATATATATATATATATATATATATATATATATATATATATATATATAGATATATATATATATATATAGATATATATATATATATATATATATATATATATATATATATATATCTATATATGATATATATATATATATATATATATATATATATCTATATATATATCTATATCTCTATATATATATATATATATATATATATATATATATATATCTATATCTATATATCTATATATATATATATACATATGCTTTTCCACTACGGCTCAAGGCTAACACAAACCTTCGTCACATTTCATTCACAGTAATGGCATTTAACTCTTAAATATCGAGCAAATATCCAAATAGCTGGATTATGGCAAGCAATAATGGCATCAACAAGCGTAGGGTATTAACTTTCTACCCGTGGTGCAATATTTGTTCCACTGTTTGTACCACTTTAATACAGAATGCTGTTAAATGATAAATATATCTAGTTGTGTGGCACATGCTATCTCTGCAGAATTATGTGTTAAACCGAATTGTGCTGTTTATCAAAGATAAAATAGTTGCCACAATCGTTCCTTCAACATGATTTGTAATGCAAAACAACCCTGAAATTATGTTCCAGGAAATATCTTTTGAAATCGTGATTTGTTGATATTCTTAGCCACATCATAATTTGAATTCCATAACTCATCACTCAAACCGGCTAGTACCGAGTTAGTAGGTAAGCAGACGGAGCTGTTTAAGCCAAGTTGCCTATATAAATATGAATGCTCTAACAATCCCTAGATATCATCAGTAAAGGCGAAATCCCCATTTATTTCCTTTCATATACCAGAAAGTTAGTGATATTTATCGAAGTTATACGTCTTATGGGTGAAAATTTACTTAATAGTTTCCCAGGTAACAAACTAGCATTAGTGTAGGACATTTCCGCTGCAACAAGCAGGTGCATTGTTATGACAAAAATATCATTCCATCTTGAAGGCGTGAACGGGAGGAGGTCGAATAGGTGAATAGGGCTCACGTACTGTCAACCAAAATTCCATTGGTACACCCTGTTGACTAGGTACATGTTGCGTGCTACATGTTTTAAAAGAGAAACGTATTTGCTGCCACCTCTTCTATCCCGTCGAGATCTTCATAATCGCTTGCTGTAGTACACCTGGACTACAAATAATTAATGCACATAAGGCAAAGGCTATCATTTTTATTTCAGTTCTTCGGTGATGCATGTCGTCTTAAAGGTATCCATCATATCAAAAGCCTATTCCTAGGTGGCGTCTCTGGTATAGGTTCTTCAGGTGCGTGTAGCGACGGTTGATCAGGCAAAATGTTTTCTATGTCAGCTTGCTCACTATGTTGGGGCATCCCGGGATCACTGTTGTGCATGGTGATATGATCTGGGATCTGCGATGATGTCGTGATTTCGCCGCTGATCTGAGAATCACTATATTTCTCCTGTAATTCGTTCCATTGGCCTCCACTTCATATGTCCTATTCTTGAGGACCTTTTTCATAGTCGCCTCCTTCCACTCTTTTGTGCGATTAATTGGCTGCGTACGGGTGGTTTGTCTTGGTTTGAGGGGATTGAGTTCTGTTCAAAGGGACTACTTTTGACGCAATGAAGTCTTGCTTGATCTTGCTCGATCTTTTCCCTGCGCTCAGTGTCGCAAGTTTTTGACGAGATAACGGGACTGTTCCCTGTGTTCTGAGACAATGTAACTTCTGTGCGGGACCGCAAACACTTCCTTCGGTAGGGGTATTACGGTGGTTAAGGAGACCAATATATACATCTTCCCTTGCCGCTTAGCTTTTCTTGAACAAACTCATAACAGTTTACGGCAGCATCAGCAGCACCGTTGCCTTGGTGATTCCCCGGGCTTGACGTAATGTGGGTGGATTCCCCGATGGGGGGGGGGAACATGGATAGGAATTCTGGATAGGGGTGTGCCGCGGGACCTCGAAAACCCGTACCCGACGTACAAGGTCAAAATGGCCAAAGGCATACCCCGTCGTACAAGGTATTATGCGAATGTGTAACCCGTCGTACAGATTGAGGCCGAAAAACATACCCCGTCGTACAAGAAAGAGGCCCAAAAACCCGTCGTACAATTCGAGAGGCCGCAAAAACATACCCCGTCGCGCGGCACATATATATACTACCTTTATACACATAAGTGCCCCCCCCCCGGGGGTGGATTCCTACTAAGCAAACTTTAAGAACGCTTCATCTGTATTCTGAGTGCCACAGTCAGTTATTACTACTGCCTCTGACATACCGTGATAAGCAAAATGTGACTTCGACTTTTTAAGGACTGTTCCCGCAGTAAGTCGACCTCGAAGAACTTAGAATGGCAGTCCGTGGTTAACAAATATGGTAGTCCTTCAAATGAAAAGAATTCAGAGCCCACTTGTTTCTTGGGGCAGCTTGATCGGGTAAGAAGCACACACTCCGAAAGTCTCAACATAGCTTCTTATGTCTGCTATCATACCAGGCCAGGCCAGTAGGCCGTGGGCTCGACGTAAGCACATATCGATTCCAAGATGGCCGGCATGGCATTTGACCTTCATCAATGGCAGTGGTGGCTTGAGGACAACTGGCGATGGCCGCGCATCCCAATCTCGTCCTGTGCAGAAAGTTCGTTTCTGTAGTTAAAATATTGCCTCACTTGTAACGGCAGATCATCCTTTTGATCTGGCCAGCCATACGCAATTGTTGACATAAATAAATCTTTATCAGTCTTGCCGGTTATGCGGATTTCTTTCAGCCTTGGCACTTTCATCGCGCTGAATGTTAGGTTGTTGATAAGCAACAAGTCGTCTGGGTCTATTTGAAGGTCGTCAAGTGGGTTTCTGGGGAGTGCATCGGCTACAGGGATGGCCATGTCCGGCTTGAAGTGGCATCGTGCAGTTGTACAGCTGTGCTTGTAGCACCGTTGTTTGCGGCCGCTTAGGAGCTTTTGAGAGAGGTTTACTAGTAATATCAACGAGTGGTTTGTGATCTGTTATCATTTTACGTCAAGCCCAAATGTGTAGTGATGAAACTTTGTGTGTCCGTAAGTTACAGCCAGCGTCTCTTTCTCGATCAGGGCATATCGCCGCTCTGTTTCTGTCAATAAGCGACTTGCAAATGCCACTGGTTGCCCATCTTGTCATAGAGCAGATCAAATGCCATATTAACTTGCATCATGGTGAAGACTCTTGAGGTAATTGGCTCATTCAGGATGCCGTCGAATACTGGCAGGGTGTAGTGCTCACTGACAAGTGCACGGTTAAGTTCTGGTAATAAATCAAACTGTTACAAATCATATTAATCAATAGCATTTGGGATAGCAGCAATCAATACTTATCTATAAATGTTATAATAAGCGTCATTACTTTGCATCTACATGGATCGTTACGAATCCAGATTGTATATAGAAACAGTGTCCTTCTCTCACTGATGAGAGCGTCAGAATCAGCATGTCGCTTACACTTTAACAAGCTAAGAAATATAAATACCAAGCACGTTGTACCCTTGCTTCATTTATTGCCACATGCTTAGTGACAGCTTGAACCAGTGATTGTTTCACTCCGATTTGTAATGTATCGCCATGGTTAGCGTTGTCGCAAGCGATGTCGCACATTTGCGATAGGAATGGTCGTTAAATATTATAGCAATGCTATGCTATATCGATATTATGGTTCAAATCGCCATGGAATTGCTTCACAACGTGTGCACAATCGCCATTCCAGTCATCTATTTATGGGGCATAACCAACAACGTATATTGCAGGATTAATGTCGTAAGTTCGGAGAATTATTTTTCATTAATAAGTATTTTATATCGGTGATATGTTTTCACCGTTGTCGTAACATGTCGTCCACTCCCCTCGACGCCCTAACGATCAGTACATATATAAAGCATATTCCATAATCTCATTTATAGGCAATGTGCTGCAGCGTCGGATACATACCATCCACGAATTATCATAAATAAATAGATGGGAAAAATCGTTATCAATCAATTAGTCATTGTTATTTGGTCCACTTTATCTCAATATGCATTGTGTCGTTCTGCGCTTTTCTATATTATAGCGACTGCGACAGCATATGAACAGCGCGAGTCGATCAGCGGCCACGAATCAACCAAAGTGCACTATAAAGCTAAGGACGTAAATGAGGGCCGCCAAAGGTGTTGCTATTCGTTAGCCGTAATAAATGCCACAAGAACCTGTGAATTTCCATAAATCCTAATGTATTGTTGTATTAATAGCACCACTAAGCACATTCTGGGCAAGGCTTCGTTTTTTATCAAACCTCGACCAACGCTATGTGCTACAAATGTTTTAAGCTTTAGCCTTTCAACCAATTCTGTGAATTATCGTACACTGGTGAAGCACTGCCGCCAAGTAGAGCGTAATTGGGACACAGCTTCCAAGATCTACGATGGAACGTGACATTAGCAGCTCGCATCCTATCACGTAATACCCAGAAGACGTGGTCGAGCTTTGAGCACTCAAAACACACAGCGGTCAAAATATGATGGAAACTGATTTTACAAACTAAAACCCAATATAGCATTCCGTTTAGAAAGTGTAATTGATGATGGATTTCACACCTTCATCAATAGTCATTAATAATTCTTTTATATCAGGTTAACTAACAACAATGGTGGAATGCTTATGAAGGTTAAATCATCTTGCATATTTCCCAACCCCGCTTGTCTCGAAAAAGGGTGTACACAAAGTCCAGTTTTATATAAACAGGTTAGAGATAGCTTGTACTGCGATCCTTGTGTGAATGATTTCAAAAAGAAAATAAGGTTAAACATCCCGAAACCTTTGAGATGATACAATTACTGTGAAAATGACAAGACGTATTATTGACACAAAACGACCAACTTGTATCTACTCATCGAGCCAGAGCGATCGTTGGTTGCTTTCATATGATAGAAGAAAATTTTTTGTAATGTTTCCTCTTTAGTTGAGCGTGCAACATAATAGCAGAACGGATAATCACCGTTTTGCTGTCACACGGCCTGTTAATGATAAATAGGTCGCCTGTTGACATCTGGATGATGAGCATGAGTCACGTTATTGTCACCAACCTCATATTTAAATCTGCAATAAAATGCACATAATCTTACTTTTTCCGATTCATGACTGGAGGCGCCATATTGAGCTCGTTTGACCGATCTTTGTTGACGCTGCATATTATCTGACGCAAATTCGGCTATTACTGTTGATGCATGATGTGGCAATTTATGTAAATATGCGTTTCTGTCGTAAGTGTCACTGCGTGGCAGAGCTATTGAAGTCGTCGAACTGGTTATGGATTAAGATTCCGTTGACAGATGAAAGTATTGAGCCAATCAGAAAGTGGTACTGCGTTGTAAACCTGCTAAATGTGTTTAACGGGTTCGGTAGGTATTAAGATTAAGGCGACGGATTGAAGGATAAAGGGATCGAGAAAGTGATTGGCTTGTGTTCTAAAAGGGTAAAAAAGAAGAACAGAGCTGAAGATTTTATCACAGTTCCTAGACGCACAGACTTAACGTATGGTAGTCAAAGTTTTGGGTTCACAAGGGAACATTGTTGATGTGGAATGTGTACAAAGGACAAGCAAATGTAAGACTTCTTGTATTTTTCCAACAATATCATTTATTTGATATTTTAAATGTACGGTATCTTGATAATATTTATCTGTCGTTACGGTTTCTGAGTTGCATAACTCAAGGGAACGGAAATTAATTGACGTATCGAAAATAGTAGTTAACTATACGGTTTCTGCATCTACAGAATGCCATGATGAACCGATCACAATGAGAGATAAGCGGAGATCCGAAGGTACCAGGCAAGTGGCGTCATAACCGATAAACCAGCAATGAGGTGGTGCTTACAATAATACTTCTTCATCAGATGGAGCTTTGCAACCCGGCCCATGCCATAATTAATCTTGTCTGGGCGCTTACTAATAATGATAAATGGTGCGCATAACTACCTAGAGGTTGTATGTGTCGCGTGTATTCCAAATGAACATGCGTAACATCCTTTTGCCAAAGCAGGAAAATGTGATGTTTGTGGTTTCCGACCAACCATGTTTAATCACGGTGCAGGCACTTTCCTTGATGGATGAACTCGGTGTTTGTGAAGCATTGTGTAAAATTTGATGTTGAACCACATGCTAACAAAGCAAAGGGGCTTATTGTATATTTAACGCAAACGACAGGATGCATTTTCAAAACCCATTCATTTGCAGACCGGTGTATGGGACATTAGAAAAGACTCTTGTACTTGCGCTATTAATTGCTAGCGTTCAATTAAATAGTTAATGAATTCTGAATGCGATGTGCTAATTATGCAATAATGTCTATCAGATCATCACCAATGATTTCATATGAGCAATGAACAGCAGTGTGGAAGTCAGCCAATTAGCAAAAGCTACAAGAATTGACGCCTGAGTGACCAATCGTTGCTAATGCGTCATCGATCCTGACCACCAAACATTGTGCTGCCGCCTAACGGATCTGGAACGGAAAGGTATTTATGGTGGGAAATCAGATTCAATGTTGTTCATAACAAACTCGTAAATTAGAGATTCATTTAGAGATAAGACGATATGTTGTAGAATTCCTTACATTGCGGTCACGCAGAAAAGAACATTTCGCTTTAGCAGTCCGGGAATCGCGCTAAACATACCTCTCACTATGGCTGAAAATTTTCGTGAGGGGACATGCAGAGTAGGTGATAACCTGCTGGCATCAATAACTCATTACGGCGTTCCTCTTGGCTTAATAGAGCCCAGTGGACACTTTATAAAGCCACCACAATCGTGCAAAACAATTGTAAGTTAGTTATCATTGCCAATCACCGGAGTACGCTTGTAGGATTAGTCCCTGAAGATTTAATGCAAGGTCCAAGATAGCAACTGCTTTACACTTGCCTCTAATGTTAAGCGAAATCGTATTGGGTGATCTTCTCAATAGCAACGATCAAATTATATTAATAGCAACGCAAATACAATGACTAGTTTTGAAAATCTACGTTTTTAGTTATGATCGCAGCCACACTATGTTCGCATTCACATTGTTATGCTCATGATAAAACTCTTATAGTAGGGATCAAAACCAAATGTTGGCAATCAAATAAGATGTGAACGCATATATTTAGACTGCAATCGAAATCATGTTGATCTAGATCAAATTATGGTCGATGGCAATCGATTGAATTTTGATTACCCCATTTTCAATTGTTTGCAACACATCAAGCATTAATTAAAATATGCGCTTTTTCGTTTTGATATTCCGACATGGCCAGCGACTTACATGGGGAAATCTTCCTGCGAAGCACAAGCAGCATACAATTTTCACCCACTAATTACGCACATACTAACGATAACTCACTACTCGTTTAGTTGATGGAAATTCAACAATGTTAGTGTTATCCTGCACTAGATCATCTTGAACAAGGGCAAGCGTTTACAGTTAAGTAAGGGTTATAAAGGGTGTGTAGCTTATTTGCTGTTCAAAACATTGAAAAGCATATAACTTTCTATGCAGCGCCATGTTTCAGGTACACGGTCGTCAAGTGTTTACGTTAGGGCAACGGAATGCGTATGGCAAAGAGTTATTCGTGTGTAAGGTGCAAGAAAGTTCATGCGATCAAAAATTTAAGCTTCTGGCGGTTGCGCATCAGGTTGCACCCGATTAAGCACAATTATAATTCAATATAAATCAAGCAGAGATGAGTAAACAGCATTAAATATCCGGATACTTAACAAACTGCAACATTCAGAGAAAGTGGCTAATCTCTGAAGCCTATTGGCCTATCCTATATAGTACATCATTTGCGTAATAGGAGGATTATTTTGAATAATAGCGTCTTCGATAATCATCTACTTGCTACTGTTTGCCTTATAATTTCAATGATAGCCTTTAATACTGTATCCATAAATGGCAAAACGTCGTTGTGATATTTGAAAGCACGACAAGCACCATGCTACAGCTGGGAAAGTTTCTGCTAGATTTACAAATACAAATATGAATTCTTGAGAATGCATCAAGTGTTAGATAGTGGGATCACACAAGTGTGTGCATAAAGATGGTGTCAACCTGATGGCGGCGGGTTGAGTAGATGAATCATGGCACTCTACTCGCTGAATTCATTCCCACTCATTACAGTGTCGCTCCGACGTGCATAACAATGTTTCCTATCCATTAAAACATCGACAATAACCACCATACTTAATTTGGAAACGCTTTGGACGTTTTATATTATCGGCAGATATAACACAATATTTCTTACTAACGATAAATCTATTTTGTTTCATACATATAGGTATGTTCGTATTATATTAGCCCATGCGATTTCATTGAAATGATCTGTCACATTGACAGATGGCGTTGCTGGGTAGTCTTGTCTCGTCGAATTCGTTTGAGCTCAATTGTATATTGCAGAAGGCGACAGAAATTTCAACTTTTAACTCATCATTAAATGATTGTGGACCAGGGCCCAGATTAAATAAATAAAAGTTTATTCTCCTCTTAAGTACGATGCTACAGTAAGTGACTCATTTGAGCAGGCCCTCTTACAACACAATAAAAAATGTGCTATGATGCATCCATCCAGGTCCGTGATTTAGTCCGGTAGGTTGTCTCTTGAAATAGCTTCCGGTTATGGATGCAGTACTTTAGGAAAAACCCTCTCTTTATCTAGACCGAGCGCTATGAACCCTATTTATCCTGACTGCTGCTGCCATTAAGTCAATTTTATGTGATCTACATATCGAATAATGCTTGTTAGATGATCCGAAATATTTCGCGTTTTGAAAATACAGTGCCCAGTGCTTTTGTTATTCATAAGATTTATGCAAATCATCGTAAATGTGACATTAAGTAGACAACGCGATGTAGGCTCCTGCTTGTTTGTTGCCCTGGTTTCCTATTCACGTACCGCAAGTTTCAAATTGGATATTTCAGGATATATTTTCAATACAAAATGAGGACATTGTCCACTTTAAACACTAGAGTTAGCACAAATGTAAATGCAGTGAGACAGAATATCCATTTCCATATTTTTTGAAGACTGGTTTGTTGACTGATTTATGTAAACCATCCTTATCCATTACCCAGGCCATCGGGTGCCTTCTCGTATGTGACCCTTTATAATTTACATCATGTAAAACAATATGAAGCAGTAATTTGTCGCTTGTCATAGGTTTGTAAACATTTAACTTCTATGAACGATTTAACTCAGAAACAGAATCGTTATTGTATTAATTCCGTTATGCAATAATTCCAGATTTTAAACATTATCTCGCATTATCATTAGGGCTTAGGGTGATATTCCATTTTTTGGCTCGGAGCACATTTGACCAACGTATTTCTGTTGGGGTAAACAGTAGTATTTACCAACGTTCAGGATAAATAATATGCAATATTAAGCTTACATTAACGATCTCAATGATAACGCATGCAGGCGTTAAGTAAACCAGTGAACCTCTTGCATAGGGTATACGCAATTGGGTAAGATTTTTGTTAACGTGGCCACAAAAGAATTGTTGCCACCATTAAAGGGATGATCACTTCTAATCTTTTGGTTTCTTAAGTGGATCGTTTGATAAATCAACTGCGTAAAAGGGACTTCCTCCCAGGGAGCCAGTCAATCCTCTAGTTTCTTAAGTGGATCCTTTAATAAATCAAATTTGTAAAAGGGACTACCTTCCAGGAAGCCAGTCAATATTGCATTGTGATTGCTGATGCAAAAACATTCGGTTCAATGGAATATGTAGCTGAGCTCAAAGTTGTAGGCTCTAACGAATGAACAAGTTAATACAGTTTTAGGCAGAAAGGGATCCACAATACTTTTGTGAGTAAGAATTATCAAGGAAAAAGACGCACAAAACAACCAGAAATACTGCCACTTGGCATTTAGCTGCACGTGAGATGTGTCTTGAAAGCGGGCTGATCTCCCCTCTTCTATCACGCCCACTCTTCGACGAAAAAATCGGTTCAAGGCCGTTGGAGAAGGTATTGATCAGGATGCGTATTAGGGTGAACGTGTTCTTGGGGGGCTGTTTTATGGGTGAACGTGTTGTTGGAGGCTGTTTTGTAGGATAGTGGAACACATGGGGGCTTATGCAAGAGGTAGTCAGAGTCAGGTAGCAAGACACCAGCTATTGACCGTGGCGTCGGAAGCCTAATCTTACTAACATACTTTAATTTCGAGAATGACTTTGCTTTGATCAACCAACTGGTGAGCACGCCGGACTCTCCACCAATTATTACACGGTTGAAATCTTGCTTGATGAGGAATGATGAGGGACACTGGTCCTTTGTGGGATGTGACGGTGACGATGAGTTTATTTTTCTTTAAGCAGGTAGAGTCCAAATGTCAATATAGATATTGTGGTATATAAAAGGTAGTGCTGGTCAAGTCCAGGTTACAGCTGAGACGGACCTCCGATCTCTTCGTTACCGTCGTACGGAGTTGGCCTTCCAACTTGGTCACTACGACGGTGACTATGGTGTCCGAATACTGATTGACTGCAACATTTTGGGAACGGAGGTAGTTATACAAAGCGGCGTCGTCAGCATGTGTGGAGGTTTCTGATCGGCCGTCGACTTTTAACAAAGGGGCTTGCTTACAAGTTTGGGCAAATACTTTATTTAATTTGGGTAATTTATATTTATTCGCGACATATGTTCAGGGAAGTAATGTAGGGCATATACGGTAATAAATAAATTGTCAGCACGAGTAACGGGACCTCTGATTTCAATGTTTGGTACTTGAGGGGCGGTGGATTATACTTTCACACAGGTTGAGAACTGATAAGGATGGTCAAGATTTTGTATTCCATGCAAGGTACGAGATTGCATATGTTTATATTTTTGTGTTCTTCATTCCAACAGGGAGCATCGGATCACCTGCATCTATATGATGTAACTGCTTCGATTCAAATACTGCATAGTGACATTTCGTCAGCTACAGCGGCCAGCAATATTGTAACAATTACAAATATTCAACATGCGTAACTCGTTTGTGAACTAAAGAACGCTGCATTGTCAGTCATTTCTATGATATGTGTATCTTGAGCAATAAATGTTACCGCCTTGGTAGTAACACAATATTGCTGTTATCAATATATAATCAATGTGGTCCTAAAAGTGTTTAGAAACATATCAAAAACTGATTCACCGCTAATTTGTTTGTATTTATCTACCACAGTTTCTTCGTTATACTAGCAGTTGCATAGGAGCGATTTAGACCGGATTTGTTTACAACTTAGTCGCTACATTTCTGGTTTAAATAAATATTTGAGTTCATTCAGACTAATATACTTGATTTATTAACATTCATTTCACTATCTTATCTTATGCCGATATATCTTATAACGTCATGTAATGTGATGCAAGTACGATCATAGTAATGCTTCTACTATGGTGATATTGTAACTAACATTGGAATTTCCAGCATGGAACGTCAGTAATTGTCAAAAAATGTTGTTTCCATTCCCCATTAAGCATATATTGCTCAACTCGTTGTTGTGTATCACAACCATAGAGTAGGATAGCATCATTTGTAATGTTGAAGATTCTTAACCGCACATGCGATAGATGTGCGCTGCAATGATAACTCAACCTGGCATTTGCCACAACAATGCCTCCCCATGCTCGGGCGACGTAATTAATACTGCTGTTTGGCAAATACTGAATGACAGCACAATAAATTTTGTAGTACTTCACTACTTTGATTACACAATTATACTAAAGCACCTTCAATGACATTTCTCATAAATAAAAACGTCAATGGTACAACAAAGGAATTAATGCAAAGTTGCACTTACACCGCGCAATGGTGGTTGACTGAAGGATTGAGTTTGGAAGTCGAAATAGCTGTGTTCTATTAGATTAGCTTATCCAGCCAATATCTGTTGATATCGCCTTATAATTACTCTTAGTAATGAGTGCAGTCAGGTAAAAACAACTTGAAATGATTTATTTTCAACTGCCGTGGTTCACCTGGGTATCTGCATGATGTCGCATGACTGAGAGCATATTATCCGTTGTAAGGGGATAAATTGATATTGATATCAAGGCTCAGCAAGAAATGCCTTTTATCATTGCCGCTTTTCCCAAAAGTTAAATGTTGCTCAACAGTGATCATCTTTGCATATTGCTCCATTTGAATATTGTATGTGCACATGTGCATAGATCGTTAGTGTAATGTCGCAATATGTTTGGTTTTAAAGCATTCAATAAGCTTGTCAACATACGGCTGTAGACTGCATTGAATAACATTAATCACATGGTGAAATACCTAATATGTAACGGTTGCCCAGCTGGATTAATCAAATTAAGACGTTCTGAGGCCGTAATTAAATTATCTTCTGTGACATCGATCCAATGAGTGAGGCTCTGCAGATTTACTCGGGTTATCGCTTGATTGGCATGCATGCATCTATGTTATAGTTAACAGTTTATCAGCTGATGTAGTTACAAAACCAGCATTTACACCAGTAACTGCACGCTCGAGGGATTCTATTTCACTTGACAAAGTACGATAGGATGCAAAAAGCATCTATGGCTGTGATTTGGATGTTCAAGATGACAAATACCGCATGTATTGCTATAGAGCGGAGTGAAATAGGAAGAAAATTCAGCAGGCTTTGGGATATATAGTTTTGAGATTAGTTTACGTTTTGTACTGTGATTTTTTTTGCAACGAATGTGACTGTACTGAATGTGATACCTGTATCTTTGTTTCATTGTTCAAAATTTTAATAATGAATTCACGCAGCATCAAGAGTATCAAAATGCTGAGCTGAACTTATTGGTATTATGTGTCGGAAGTACCGTTGCGACCGGGGAGCAACTGTTAATGCCAGTGATATGAAAATAGTGAAAATTTTAGCTGAGGATATTGGCGTATTTGCGTTCCATGGTAATTGATAATAAACCTTGTCAACGACATGAAGTAAATATATTGTGTTACTGGCTAGCAATGTCATAGTTGACCCCCAAAAGCAACAATTGTCAGTTCGATTCTCGAAAGATTTGACACTGATTGCAAATTATTCTACAAACCTTACATCATATATTCATATTTACTAGAATCATTCCAGTCCAACAGGAACAGCTCAGCGCGATAAATCTGGAAGCCGAGCAATTAGCATGTGTTTACAAGGTATTGAAGCCAGAGTTGTTAATTCGTAACTCGATACTTAATATGGCGCAGGTCTGTTGAGTTATCAACCATCCATGCAACTGTGCTATACAAAAAGTGGACATTATATCTTCCAGCTGTTGGTTCTATACTATAAACGCACAAAGATTCTGTAGAACATCAAACAATGAAATATTCATTTTATCGCTGAATGATCCTATTTCAATGCAGTGTTTGATTTTCGTCAATTAATGATGCTTAAAATACTACACCGCTCCTATGCAGAATATGTCAATACCTGAGAATACTCTGAGACGATCAATTGATTGAAAGAGCTATTAGAACTGTTTGAATCAACCTTTACAATTCTTGCATTTACTGCAATGTCTGTGTTTGTTCATTCTGCTTATCAGATTGTGACCCAGACAGCTATTGTAATGCATTTTGGAGATTAACCTGCGTGCAACCTGTAGCTTGAATTCAACTGAGCGTGAAAGGCGACTAATGCCGTAATCCCATATCTGACTTCTAACGTTTAATGTAACATAAGTGACCGGAATTGTCCCACGACAGTTCAGCCAATACATTGTTAAGGTTAATCAGAAAAGTTCTACTTTTATGTTATACATTGGTGCTAAATCAGTGGCTAAAAATTGAGCATACTATGCGATATGATGCACGATATGCTCGAATTAAAAACATATTGGCTAGTATTAATCGACGTTTAGGAATGCGATATCTACTAAGCTGCGTTTATGCTCAACCTTTTTAGAACAGTGTAACAAGTAATCACTGCATGTACTGAATCTGTGTTGTACCGTCTAGGTCAGCAATAAATTGTTTATTGAGAGCAATAAACGATAAGCTGATTTTTATAGGTTTCTGACCCAAATCAGTCATCTTTGACGCGTGTTTTCTGGAGGCATGTGCCTCGGTACACATATGTACAAAAAGACCATAAGCGTTCAAAAGTGAACTAAGCCGCTTTTGTGTTACAGCCAATACAATCAAGTATATTGCACAATGAGGAATATTGATATGGAAACAGTAAACAAGAAATACGTGTTCGTTCAAAACTTTGTACAGTCGAAGTGCCCGCCTAAAAATTAATTGCGTACGGAGGCTTGACTTCCCTCAAATCCGTATTGCGATTATGTCCTGCTATCACAACGGTGTCTAACGTAATCGGCTGGCGTAAATAATAGCATATTGCGCAACACCTCGAACAGGCCAGAACCGGGCTATTGTTCTCGCTACACTACGTAAATCACGACTGCATTTACTCAGAACAATCACCCATTGCACCATCATAGCATGTTGTTCGATGAAGCAATGATTTAATATGCTAGTTCAGGTTCAATCATGTCACGCAATATACAAACTACATTCACGAATTGTACATCTCGCTATTGCAACAATGACTAGTTGACTGCACGAACTTTAAATGTTAGCACAACCAAACAAAAACACACGATTCTGGAACATCAGAACAGCGAATGTAACCAAACACCTGATTCTGGAAAATAAAAACAGCAAATTTGATATAAGAAAACGTGAGCATTTCACAGCTGTCTGATTATGATTATATACATTTAATTCAGCCAGCGACCGACCAGCATTCAAATGTATATCTTACCCATGATGCTATGGCAATACAAAAATACGGTAATGATTTATTGTCATTACCATAGCACTTGACTTTGATGTAATAGCGTGTAGAATATATCAACACAAAAAAGTTATTAGGAAGCTATGACAAGTCCCGCTATGGTCGTTGATGACATTGGTCATCGTGTCAGCACGTTGCAATCGTGCTCTACTTCGCTTGAAAAGACTTACGTCTTTATCGTTATGTGCAGGTTTGATCTCTTCAGGTACATAAATGCATAGTGCATGTAGCCGAACATCCGCTGCTTACGATGTTAATTGAACAATCGCAAGTAACAAGTTACCTAAGAAAATCGGCAGAAGGAAACCATTCATACAGCTTTTCCAACATATCCCAATTCTGAACTACTGATTCACCAAATACAGAGGAAGCACGATGGATATATAAGGGACAGATTGCTCAATGTGTCACTACTTTATGGAAGTCACTTTAATTAAACCGTATGTGTCGTCTTAAGCGCATTATGTTTTGTCCTCATTATAAGTCTGCAAAAGCTGTTTTAATTATATCGGCGGGAATATTGATGACAATTCCCCAAGTGTGGCCAATTAGGAATTTAGCCTTTATGTTGTAAATTAAGTTCTTGATCATTACGTGTTTATGCATACAGAATATTGGTTATTTAAACCCGAGCCTATGAGATAATTTATAACACAAGCTAACTGACCATTGCCTTGCATGACAACTGATACACATTAAGACGCATTTTCGTAAGATGGAATAATTTGGCCACACGTAATATACTTGTTTCCTTTATCGTATATTTGTTACAGGAACGATGAACCGAAAACCTAGAACCTCCACAGTTGTAATGTCTACATTCTTAAATTATCTTGCCAGCTCAATGAGAAATTGACTGGATACATGGTGATGGCAAATGCCAATTTCAATATAACCTACAGCGCACTTCAACTTGGATTATTATTGGCCTAAGATACCAACTACAGTTGTTTTTATACGAAAAATCAATAAATGGTGTTATGCATTATTAATCAGTAACAAAGTAGACTACAATAAATCATTTCGCACAATCCGACTAAAAAGTGAGGCTGAAGATAATATTTGATGTGCAGATTTGGATTGCACCACAGTCTGCCCTTTAGCCAGTTATATATCACAACACTTCATACACTAACATGCTGTAACACGTATACACGATCACTCAAAATACTGACAAATCATTTACATCATACTGCAATACTACTCGAAACTTTAATTATCCAATATAACAATTGTCTATGTATAATGGAGGTTGACTGATCATACATTGAAAGGGGTCATCATCATGGGCTACCTGTATTATCTGATAGCAGAATAAAGATATCCCTTATATCAACAGATGGATTATCTCAACCCAACCCCTTCGGAAAACACCATAAATATTTTCCCCTATAATTTGATGTAACATATAGTGAGGGTATACTTTCAATATTCCTGAGCATAAGTATCGAGTTTGGGATCTATTATGTATAGTAATTATGATATTGAGGCTTGACGTCACTTTCAACAGCCAGGTGATATCGCGACGTTGATGGGTGAGGATGATTATGATGCTTGGACAGCTCCATTTAGGCGTAGACGCCTTATTGGCACAAACCCGTTGCCCAGACCGGGCTTCAAAACCTACTCCAATAGGATGAATGTCCAGCACAGTTATATTAAGCTACCAGGTCGAGTCAGAGGTAGGACCGCAATTTACCTGTATAACCAGAGTCACGGGAACTAGTCAATTTTTCTCACCTTGGGGTCGATCACGACACAGTTTATCACGACGCCACGATAACCGGCTGGAGTTTATTAGGGACCAACAAACAATATTTGGAATATTTTATAGTAAGTGTTCATGTTAAATCTTGTGAAATTCTAGGCTCTATAGAGCATTAACCTTCATTTGTAAACCAATAATCAACACATACTTTGTAATGGCTTCATCATAATCAATCTGAATCTCAACGCCTCTTATGGTTTAGTTTGATTCTTGTAATTGACATGTTTATTTTGCCAAGGCAGGATCGAAGTATAGCATTAAATCCTTTTATGCACATTAAAAAGGATGAAACGCCACATATGGTTGTATTAATGAACTAACCGTAGTTGGAAATTGCAGATTGCTCCCCGAAAATACAACGTATTGGGTTATAGACTTGGTCCAGTTTTCATCTCGTTCATTGCAGTCATTTTATTTTTCCCCTATAAATAGGAGTGTCGTTGCAGTACATCCTAGATCACAAACGACACAGAGGGAAAACTGACAATGCATCGGCTTTTTAGGAAGCTAAGCAGCTTTTAACATTGATATATACACAGCTCTCAGTTATAGTATATATCTGTAATTCTGTTCGCTCCAACAAATCTAAAGCCAGCTCTCAGTTGTAGGTCTATTGCGTATATGACACCCGCGCCGTGGTTAGCTGGGGATACAAACTCTCACAGCACTATAATAACAAAAGTGCATTAGCCGTAAATAAATCTTACAATACGGCTTGACTTATTCACAACAACGGTATATAAGTGACACTGATTATTTTGCAGAACCAATAACATGTCCAATATATTAAATCCGATATTAGGATTATGACAGAATATGCTTCTTATAATACTTATTGTATGAAAATTCAGTGTTGCAATAATACTTTGCTGGGTAAGATTGACATATTATAATTGAACTTTTATTTGTTCGTCAGAGTTTGTATCATTTTATACATATCAAATCACCATATCACTCGATTATTTCACCATTATTAGTGAAATATTAGACAGACGTTATATTTGTATGCCGGTCTACGTGTCATGTCTTATGCGCTTTCAGCACGGCAATTTGAAAAGAAAGTTGGAAATAGTTCGAACTGAATAGAGTATTTGCTGTTTAAAAGTACGCTAAGGACAGTTTACTTATTTGGAAAACTCATCTAATACAGTAAAAATTGCGTTGACTTAAGCTGCCAAATATTCATTGTATAGCTCATGCTCATTTCAGAAAGTGCCTATTAGTGCCTCAAAATATAAATAAAAAAAGTAAATATATATGTATAGACATATATATGTATATAAATACATGTATATATATATATATATATATATATATATATTTATATATGTATATATATATATGTATATATATATAGATATATATATATGCATATATATAAATATATATATATATATACATATTACATATATATACATATATATATACATATATGTATATATATATATATATATATATATATATATATATATATATATATATATATATATATTTATATATATTTACATATATATTTACTTTTTTATTTATATTTTGAGGCACTAATAGGCACTTTCTGAAATGAACAAGTATATATATATATATATATATATATATATATGTATATATATATATATATGTATATAAATATATATATATATATATATATATATATATATATATATATATCTATATATATATATATATATATATATATATATATATATATATTTATTTATATGTATGTATAAGATGGGTCCCGATTGCAGCTCACCAATCAAAATTGAGGATTAAATAGTCGACAATTTCTGAAAGAATCCAATTGCATACAACCCATGGTACATGCGATTGAAATGTTCAAAGGGTGCTATTTCACTCTTGGAAAACGAGATAAGTGTGTCAGGGCAAACTCTGCAAGCGAGTCCAAATATCGATACGTGCGCCACAAACTTCAAGATGGGCGGGCGAAGTGAGAGGCGAAATATGCGACACCGGTCACGGGCTTGGATCAGTTCGAGGAATCCACGGCTAGTTTCGTCAACCCCTACACAACGGTCCTCTCACAGCCTTATTGCTCTGGCCACTACGGCTTGATTTTTCCTCCAAAGATTTTGTCCATTCTGACAAAGACAAAGACGGAATAACAGAGGGCCTACCTACCATGAAATAAGCATATTCGACCACCAAGCAATTTGATGCAATTTGCCTGACCAGTAAGCGCCGCTACTTCCCTCAGACAGAGTTACGCCAGACCGACCGGAATCCGTTTGTGATACACCTGACGATGTTCCCACATTAAGTCCCCGACAAAAGCGACAGTCACACGAAGAGAAAATGTCACCGGGCCCAGTTTTTAGGTTTCCGAGACGCTACTTGCGGTTGAGGATTTCATCCTTGAATACCACAACAACAACATACGACCTTTGCCCGAATTCTACCTTATATTAGTGTTATAAACTATAATTACTCGAATTTTTATACAATACCTGTGCAAGTTTAAATTACTGCGCCTTAATCAATTTCTAATTCCATATTAGTTAATGGAGGTACGGTTGTGACACCTTTGGGTGTTTGCCTTTGAATATGTCTATCGCAGGGTGATCTTCTCTTTAGCGATGCAGATTTTCCTTGATGTCAGTGTGGCAGAGCCACAAAAGGAGCTTGCTTCATGCAGAGAAGTATTATACAAATTATTGCCAAAGAGTTATTAACAGGGCAATAAGTGATTTTACGATGCTTGCTAGTTGAATGACATTATTTTTTAACCAAGTTTGTCGATATACTAAGATACTTACATAAAGGTTACAAATGGATCAACGAGTAAGGCTGAACAATAACTTCGTATGTTGCAGTAAATCGAGTCACAGATAACATGTCTTTTAGAAACAAGCTAAATGCAAAAAGATGACAAAAGTAGGGAGACCGTTTATAAACAGTGACAAAACCATCTAAAACTCGTGTTATTCAGCACCGATACTTTTGCCAATATTGTATTCAAGGATGAGTAATCCTCAGTTAAAATGTACATGTATATGTTGCGCATTACTTGTAACGAAAACGATTCTCTGTCTACTTAAAAATATACGAAGTAGACAAAGAGGATTTCTTGGTTAATTTGAGGACATGAAATCCTCCGAATATCATTTCAATGAATGACACGAAGAATTACATTACGTTCCAGACGTAATTTGAGGGCGAAAGGGCAAGAAGTGCTTCCGCAGTCGACGGAAACATAGTCCTAGAAAAAGGCATCCCGTGTAATGAAAGCGTCATCAAATGGCGCAAATATTTCTAAAAAGACATCGTGTTGTGATAATCTTTTTGATAGAAAACATTGATGCTTCCTGTGTCGATAAGTATTTCAAAATGTTGATGCGATAACAACGCTTGAAAAATAACAACGCTTGAAATATTGCTGCTCCATCACCCAGCAAACCGACAAGTCACAGTCAATCATACTTCAAACGTTATGTTTATGCGATACATTTGCCTATGCCGATTATGTGACGTGATTTGCTTTCATATGTTGCTATTTGTATTTTCTGTATGACATTTTCAACTTTGTGGAAATCAGTGCGCTTAATTAGTGCCGCAGTGTCTACTGTGTAACCCTCTTCATTGCAATCTGGTGGTGATTCATTTACCTTAAGAATCTCATGTTTACATGACAGAACTCCTCATACGGTCTCCATTGGCTCTCAATTCAAATCTTGTCATGACCCATCCAGAGATTTCGTTAAACGCTAGCCTAAGATAGGGAATCACATTTGGCATTTTTCGGTAAAACAACAGTGTTAAAAAGAAACATTTAAGGCTGCATTGGCAGTATTTGGATTTTTACTGCATTTCATATCACTAGCCGTCAACTATATAGGGAAGGATCCACTGTCTTCACGCAGTGACATTAAATAAGCGATGTCCCGAAGGCTCTTTTCTATTGAGCAATGGAGGTGGTCTGTCTTAACCTAATCAAGGACTTTCATTTTGTTGATCACTCTCTTTTACATGATTTAGAATATAATGGATAGTGGAGAAACTGAAATGGCAGATTTTACTGCAGCACAGATAAATGTAAGAATAGCCATAGGTTCTTATTGCAACAAGATGCTAGGAACTGAAATCGTTTTCTGCCTCACTTTCCTGTTGCAAATCCGGTCACAAGTCATTAGGAGGGACCACAAAAGTCACCAGCCATGTTAGGTTGTTCACTTAGTGCTGCTGCCTACCCAGGCATAGATAAGTATCCATGCAGTGGATTGACGGATACTTGCACGAATCGGGACATGACCACGCTAATATTTGACAGACGGAAAAAGAATCCATGACCGAGTGCTTGACACTCAAACCATTTTTGTTATAATGGACCATACGTCCAAATTGTTACAAATAAACTAACTTCTTCAATCAACTTGAAATGCAAAGAAACAATTACCCAATTACTGCCTTCAATGGTATTCGATGGTGGCACGGGTGTACAATAATCAAAGCAAAATGCTGTGATGGTGTTTACATATTAACCAAACCACACCATGCCAATACAAATGACCGATATTGCTCCGTTGCAAACAGATCCAACGTGGACATTATGCATCTCCCGGAGAACTAATTTGACTGTAAGCTGGTAGTCTTCCATCAGGAGGTGCGGTCCCATTCGCTTTGTCTGTGGCATAGATATATACATAATTGGAAGGAATTCTATGCCTACGAATGACTGAAATATTCATTAATTGACGACGTGTATACCATTCACACCACGGATTCATTTATATTAATCACAAACCTGTCGCCCCAGAAGATTTTACGACACGTAATCTGTATGCAGTAAGAATTTTAGCCTCTGCAGCTAACATTTCTACCGACTAAATGGAAGCCAAGACTTTTTCTTTCTTGTGCAGTTTAAACCGTCATTGAAATGTTAAAGGGATGGCATTTTGGCGCACTCCAACATAGGTATAGCTATGAGTTATAGTGCTGTAGCCTATGAAATGAGACCATGAAAGGGACGTGGTGGCGCTTGGGACGCCCTTTTCAAATATGATATAACATTTGTATTTTATTTTTATGTATAATCGTCAAAACGTTATGCGCTCTGATTTACGACAGCATTGTGTATGCGACACGACCTGCACCCCCCCCTGAATTGCATTAACCGGAGACACACAGAATTGATTGTGATGTCCTGCTAAAAGTCACCTCATGGGTCAATTTTCCAGCGTCTTTAGTAAATTAGCAGGTCAGTGTGCAGTTCGTTCCGAGGAGATTTGTCTAGCGTTTTAATGCATCAGTTGTCAGAAGAGTAATGAACAATACAAAACAACACAATATGTTTTAGTGACTACAATCTACAAGCGCTCACAGTGGTGTTCCCTTCTTAAGGAAAGTTAAAAGTATCTTTTCTATTCTTGCCAGCATTCAGCAGTCAATATTCCGATGACCGCATTACAATTACGATATTGAGAGCCCAGTAAAAAATATGTTCATTGATATATCCGAGTAACACTTAACATCTATGATAATGAGAGCCAAAACCAAATGCAAACAATTTAAGTTTTAATTCACGTTAAAATATTGCACCTGCCTTTGTAAAAGTTGTGTTTCCTACCATACCAAGCTACTCGTATATATTCAGTAGATTGTACGCGTATCCGTACAGGCATTTCGTTGATTTTGCTTATAAAGCACCACATTTGTTCGTATCTGTGGCATTTTATTATCGCTGCTCTATCTAATTTGTAAATGTTGGTAGGAACCCGTGATGTGGCTGAACGCAGATCACTAAGCCACTGAAAGCCTTTTGTTATAATCCACAACATGACACGTATTTGCTATTGTAAATGAACCATAGCCTGATAATCAGATGATACGGGTTTTACTGACATCATCACATTACGTTGGTATAATTAGTCCATTATCTAATAAATAAAACATTACATTCATGTTTAATGAAGACACCAGAAAAATGTGGTTCACTGGGTAAGGTATACATTTATATGGCTTGTAATATACAGATAAAGCCGCTTGTTGTTAATGTGAAGTGGCAACCTGTGCGCATAACACTGCTTGTAATTCGTAATTAGTAATGCACTAATATATAAGCTCCCAATCTATTGCGTTATCCTGATGTTTGACGACAGTAAAATGAAACGTGACGAGGGTAAATAGCTGGTAAACCATTACAGGGGATGTGTGTTGCCAATACATTCGACGTTCATAGTCACTAACATTGAACAATGATTGTTTGAGTGTGTCGGATCAACAGCATGCCCACCATATGAACAACTGAGCAAGTAACGGTTGAGTCAGGCCGCAATTCTACGGACCCGTGTATGAGTACCATATTCATCCCAGCGAATCAAGTCATGCATATAGAAACGAGTGGCGCGTTTATTCAGCAATATATTTGAGAGAAAAATGGGCAAACCATGCAATGTAATTAATGATGCACATTAGACTTTTTATCCTTACCAAGTCCGCAAAAAACATGCTGCAATAATCTATTGGCTTGCGTGGTATTCGAGTTTGAAGAAAACGTGTTGACTTCAGCAGCAGTATCTGTAAGAAATGTTCGCTTGAATGGTTAAATCAGGTATTTAGAAAAAAATTATGCAAAGGTCAGATGTCTTTCAGGCGGACATGTTATGAAGACGGATAAATAGTGTTTGTATACTGAGCTATAGTATGCACGTTTTAAGAGGGGTGGGGAACAACAAACTAGACATTGCCTTAGCCGTTAATACCGTTGCTTCACTTTGGTTTTGCTGCCCTTTTTCTATTGAAAGGCGTCGGATTGATTTTTGGGATCACGGTATATTTTCCTTTATAGAATACAATATACAAGCTGTGCATCCGCTATGAATGCCATCATAACAAGAGGCCCATGGGAGCCATGTGGGAACTTGGCGAACTGCATCCAAATAATTGCAACATTTTCAGAACCGGGCCACAATTGACCAAAATCGGCCAAAAGTTACCAAAGTTATCATGGTTATCAAATTTTCGAGTGCGGGCTACGGGGCGAAATATGCACAATTTATCATGACAATTGATATGAACAATTGGCCAATTAATCATTCTACAAGGAACTATAAATCTTTTTAAAGTCGCACCATACGTTAGGGTGATATCAAGGATTGAGGCAAGGTTATCATGACCGGAAGTGACATCATCGACATCCACAATATTTAAGGAAACGTCTTAGTATGTCTCGGAGAACATGTAAAACCAATTTTTAGTACTATAGGACATTTATTGGTTGTTTTATACGCGTTCGAAATATTCATCCAACTATTGTTGCCATTTGGACTGATCCCTCGATTTTTCGACCTTAGACGCCTGGGAAAACCGTGGGTTGGATGGCATCATATGTCAATAGAGGTACACAATGGTGTAAAATTTGTAACAATCCGACCATTATTAGCGGAGTTATTCGAGATACTAGTTTTTCACTTTTTCGTTGACAACTATCTTATTTTTGGTCATGGTCAAAAGAAAACTTATCGGTTCTGCGCATCATTGCCGCCTATCGATTGAAGAATAAAGAAATTAAAAAAATTGTAGTATTGTCAACCAATTCTTATTAGCAACGGTTATGTAGGTCCGTATCCAAGAGGTTGACGGGTGAATCGGACAATACCCCCCACTCAGCCTCAGTATTTTCGCTCATATGCCAAATTTATCCT
The DNA here is from genome assembly GCA_034190875.2 of Urechis unicinctus. NCBI lineage: Eukaryota > Metazoa > Annelida > Polychaeta > Xenopneusta > Urechidae > Urechis > Urechis unicinctus. The sequence goes on along the minus strand of CM067345.1, from coordinate 22,917,776 downwards.
TTAATCATGGTCAGAATGGCAGTGTATGCTAGAAGATCTGCTTAGCTCATTTCAGATAATCCCTACATTAATTCCTAGTAACGGGTCTGAAGTTTACAATTACATTACACTTTCAGAATTTTAAGGTGTTTTAATATCAAATTATTATGCCCGTATATATTAAGCAGTGAATGCGATTGGCCAAGATTACTAGGCGAATACAATTTCGCGATATTAACAATAGTCTCATGGTAAGTTAAGAATTGAGTTAGCCGCGGACGGTGATAATATAAATTTATACCGGCGGCGTGCACAGCTAGAATTGGGTGGGCTTCCATAAAACTGTTTTCCGGGTTCATGATAGATTGACATTGATTTAGCTGGCAAAAAGAAATTAATAATATATTAATAAGTTTCGCGGCGTGCCATAGTTGCCGCGTAAATGTCGTAATAATCGGACATTGGACTGGTCCGTATTGCAGCTTGCCGGCTTCACGCAAAGTGAGCTGGCAGCAGCGGCAACCTTTGTGAGACTATCTACCTTAAACATTCATTCAGAAGCCAAACAAAGTTAAGCAATCAAAAATCCGTATCAATCAATAATGAACAAAATTACTATGGATTTATCAATCATGTTGAGTGTTAAGCTGTTGTTGGCACCTGTAATACTTATTATGCATATATGACAATGAATGTTTTGTGTGCTAGGCCGCGTGGCGTAGCGGCATTGTTTTAAACTTCCATGCCAGAGGCCGGTGTTCAAATCCCGTACTCGGACATAATTTTTTTCCCCAATTTTCGTGCCACACCAATTATTTTATCTAAATTCTATAGAACACGATTCGTGCTGTCGATGACAACAGCTGAGCAGTTTTTTATGATTATAGAACTGATATTTACGATTAGCAATCGAAAAATTTGACGAAAATTGACTGAGTGAAATTTGTTTTTTCAACTCAACGCGCTTTGAAACCGACGAATATTTTGATAGCAATTATTTTATCTAAATTCTATAGAACACGATTCGTGCTGTCGATGACAACAGCTGAGCAGTTTTTTATGACTATAGAACTCATATTTACGATTTTATTAGCAATCGAAAATTTGACGAAAATTGACTGAGTGAAATTTGTTTTTTCAACTCAATGCGCTTTGAAAACGACGACGAATATTTTGATAGCATATGTCAAATCCAAAGTTTGGCAATTGTTTCAGCTTTCAGAAAATGTTAATTTTGTTACGATCGGACGATAATTAGTGAATTTTATTGCGAAATAAATAAGTTGAGAGATTTTGGTTACCAGAAATTTTCGACCTGCTACAATTTTTTTAACAATGCATTATTTACAACTAAGTATATTTAGAAAAAGTTTACAATTACATACACTAAAGCTTCAGAATATCTAAACTGTTTTTAAAAATGGAACTCTAAAGTATGGACATATTGAGCATTGAAACTTGTGTCATTTTTTGAAAACTTTGATGCTTTCGTGACCGGAAGTGACGTCATCGACATTCATGATATTTTAGGATACGTCTTGGTATGTCGCTGAGAACATGTGCACCAAATTTTATTACCATCGGACATGTATTGACGGTTTTATAGGCGCTCAAAATATTCATGAAACTTTTGTTGCCATTTGGACCGATACCACTTTTTTTCGACCTTAGACGCTTGGGAAAACCATTGGTTGGATCGCCGTATATGTATTTAGAAAAAGTTTGCAATTTGAATGAGCTACACGATGGTGTAAAGTTTGTGACGATCGGACCATTACTATCGGAGTTATTCGAGGTACTAGTTTTTCACTTATTCGATGACCCTGACCTTAGTTTTGGGTCAAGGTCAAACAAAACATCTGGGTTCTGCGCATCATTCACGCCTAACGATTGAAGAAGAAAAAATCGGAAAATTTCAAAAATTGCGACCTGTATCGTGTAACAAAAAAAGTGTTACAAACATCCGGACATACATACATACATACATACAAACATACAAACCGGGCCGATCGCCATAACTTGGCGAATGCGAATTCGCCAAGTTAATAAAAATACCAACATGGCTTGTATTGCTATCCATCTTCTTTATAATTAAATATACACCGTAAGCATTCAATCATGCAATAACGTATATTGCTGTCACTGTAAGTGATCATCAACAGCAGTTCGCCACATTTCAATTGTGCCATACCTTTGTGCATATAAATGAATATGACCCTCATATGCACAAAGACAAATATGTTAGGTACATCAAATTATGCATGTTGCTGCCCGTATTATTGCACATTGTCCATCTACTGAATGAACTATGCATACGTCCGTTCAGTTGTCGATGGGACTGTGTACTGATTCTGTGTTAGGATATTCGTCATAAAGAGGATGTAGAGTAAGGATTTATCAAATTTTGCACAGAAACTATAATGCAGTTAAATGGGGAGGTGCAATTCAACATTGTCATGCATACTTGTATGTTTGCAGCGTTTACGACCCTCCACCCATGACAAACATAACGCCTCAGCAACAAACAGATCAAAATTGGGACTCGCTACTAAATAAAGCCACCGCCTTACTTCTAATCAAGTTAGAGTTCTCCACGTTTTACATGCCTACTGCGCATTAACATTAATGTCTTCATTGAGCCCAGGGTGCTTTTTTACGACTTCTGATTAATTAGCTCTGTACATAGCTATATAAACCACAGACTATAACGGTAAATGAACTTGCATACTAAACATCGTAAGTAATCTGTCGATCATAACCAATTACCAAATTCCATAACCATACTGGTAGATTACGCACGTGTATTTTACAATATACAAACGCATTAAGGATATCGTTATAGTGAATATATCTTCTCCAATTCTCTGTTTCCCTGTCGTTGTCGATGCTCAATATATAAACGTTCATCGCCCAAAACGGTTAATTAATATTTTTAAGTTTTATAATAATTGAATAATGACTGCAATTTGAAAGCAATGCTCGAAGTACATTGGAGTGTGATGTGTGGTGGGCTGTTGATTTCCGTAGTTTGAGTGACGTGGTACAATTATAGTCACACTTCGCATTACAGCCAAGGCTCGCTTAATTTATAAATTGTACCACCTGACCACAAAGGGAATTCCCTGGTACGGAAACTTCATGTTAACCAACAAAAATGTACATAATATAAATGTTATTGGACCAAAGCATGTCAGTGACAAAAAAAAAGAACTAAGATAAGTTGATACATCAAGCAGGGAAAAAGCAATAAACATTTATGCGTCTGACGAACTTAAGTATGGTAAACTGCATTGAATACTATCTGCAATTTGTTTGCGTCAGAAATGGGTCGTTTGTGAAACTTTCTGTACGAAGAAGCTTAGCACCTTAGACGCGCTCACCCATGCTGCCCGAGTGCTGGGGACGCTAAACGAGTCCCTGTTAATCCAAGGTTCGTAGCTTTTATCCATTTACTGAGGGTTAGCCTGGATATTTCGCGGTAGGAATGATTGGTTGTGAGGAATAAGCTATGTCATCTCGCGGCATAAACATAAGGCATATGCGAGTATTTTTGGTATACAGAGAGAGGTCGCAATAAAAGTGGGTATTCGTGTTAGAGTTAGCCTCTACAAGTGATACATAAAGAATCAAGTTTGATGTAAATATTGTCCACACAAATGAAGTGGGTGGATTGTTTCGTGGCGAGGTGACGAGGCAATCGTAAAACTCTCAATTGATTGAGCTGTGGCCCACGTTCTGTGAAGTCGAATTCTTGTTTAACACTCCAAATGCCGGAACGTTTCGGTAAAGCAGGTCTGGCAGTAAAATTTCCTTTGAAGTAGCTGCGAGCGAAAACGGTGTTCAATATGTTGTCACTTTAGAACAGAATGATAGATAAAGAAGACCTGACCGAGTTAATAGCGCTGTAACCAAGTACGCTGTCGTACAACGCCGTAAGGTAAATCAAAACGTTATTTACAGTCGGATTAAAGGGATTCTCATTTCTTTCAGCACAAAAGAGTAACCATCGTCTAATATAACCTCCACATTGTGTAATGGTAGATTCTCTCCATGATTGTCAGATGATTTGATCAGGTTCGTTATATGGTGTTTTTCGAGGGCGAACCTGTGAGTCTGAAGACAGTCAGTTTTAGTCGAAACTCTAGTGGATGGCATGTGGTCGATTGATATGGAAGTATGAGGATTGTGGAGAGGTTACGAGGCGAGGATGGTCGGCTGACAGTCCCAAGATTCTTGTGAAACATGGCTGTGTTTGCCACATAGGGGCTATTAGTACTGCTTCAGCTTTAACATTAGTTATTTCGTTGAGAAACTTACCGATAATACGGACGACAATGTGGTTTATGCAAAAACCCATATTTCAAATCCGAAACCTTGTTTTAATGGTAATGACATTTTGAACCAATATTCAGATGACATGGACTACCATTGCAATGCAGTCGTGGTGGCAGTATCAATGAGCGCATGGCGCCATGCTCATCTTTACAACGAAGCAGTAGCTGCCACAGTCGTCTTAATAAGATGACACATGGTGGGCGTTCAATTCGGCGTTTAGGGGCACAGCCTTGCCTTTGTTACCATCGTGATGGAGTAAAGACTAAATATGTCTGCTGCGACCCAACTATATAAAAAGCGTGCATACATCGAAATATTTGACCCAAAAGCTTTGTCGTCGTTTTTTTACATGAATTAACTGTAAGTACGACTTAATTGATAGCTTTCTTGTTAAAATTGACTGTAAGTGTTATACCACGATTCGGTCGTTAAAAAAAAATCTAACGCCTGCCCACAGAACTATTTTACATTGAATTCGAACTTTCAACGCTAGAAACTGAACATGTGCGTTGCGACGTGGTGGTATATATTTGACATGTTTTTGTGCTTTGTCGCCTCTTGCACCGTCTACGGGATGGGGAAGTTTCCCATCGTAGTGTCCACCCCAGACAAAGTCATTACATAGTTCACTTGCTTAAGCGAACAGCTAATACATTGTATGTGACAGGGCCACGTGTTAACCCGCGTCGCGTGCTGCGACATAACGCCTTAATCCTTTCTGTTGCTTTGTTTTAAGACTGCGTCTCGCCCTATTTCAAGTGTTTTATAATGTAACGCTGCATGGTGTATACCTGATTCCCTAGCCATCAGCAGTCCAATGGATTCTGCGAGCGGCCGGATTTTTACATAGTTCTTTTCACGATGACGTAATTGTGCCTCCGCTGTTGGCATACTTGTCGTATGCTATTCCCCTTGATGAAAGGTCTGCAACACTGAAGCTTGTAAGTTGCACAACTAATCCTGAGGTACAGTGGTGATATCCTCGTCCGCAATACTGAAAGTAGAAAAAAAATTCCCTCTTTCTACGAAGTGCAATGCTGTGTATTATTGGAGGTAGGTGTGAAGTTCTGGCCATCTGAGAGTACGGTCTTATGATGAGCGAATTATGCAGCTTTGTTTTTGTATTGTCTCTTCTAGGTTTTTGTATTTCCACAATGTCTTATCCATATTTTGGATAATAGTGACTACCACATCATCTTGATTAATGGTCTCTGAAATGAGTACTTCTGCACAGGATGAACCCCGACCAGCGGCCCAGTGATTTCAAAAGAAAAAATACTGCTGTCAGTTATAACACACTGCCTGCAGCGCAATCAAGAATTAATGTCAAAGAAATTTAACTGCTCTGTAAAAACTACACATGGCTAGCGGCGCAAACAAAAATATGACGAAAATGTTAATGGAAAAGTCTGATAGTCTCAAAGGATAAATATATCCACACGCGCAAGCTTTAGAGCTATCCAATGACTATAATTGCTTCAAAAAGCCTAGAGCACAGAGTTCACACAAAAGTAACTTACTCCTAGGAAAGCTGTGAACGCACTACCTCCTTGGAAAATGTGACGTCATCTCAGATCATTTCCATGGTACTAACCTGGTAAAATAACAAATTGTCAACAGAACTCTGCTCAGCAGTTCATGTATGTAGTTTAAATTTAAATGATGGTCGACGACGTTTATGGTGACCCAAGGGTCTATTTATTGTTTTCTCTTTTTATTCTTTTGTATCACTAACCTGCCTAAATGTGTTCATGGATGGACGGTTTTAATGAATACATACGTGCTATGAATTGCTGTTCAACGATCGCGTGATATTTGCCCGATTGTGCTAACAACTGTTTCTATCTAATCAGTCATACTTGCAAACATATGTTAGTAAGCACGTTGAACACTGACGATGCTCGCGTCGTCTTATAGGCTGCAAGCACTAATGACAACGTAGAGCTAGCTTAGATAGGAGACATGATTGTCTGCACAGTGCTGCTTAATGAACAACATTGTAACGGACTTACTACTTACATTGGCCGGCAGCCCGCGTAATTAACCAAATGGGTTAGCCCGTAATCACTCATTTCTATTGGGGATATAGACTCTAATTATATATCACTCATAGCCTACTGGGTCACGTCATCCACAGTGCCTCCATTATTCACACAGTGACATGGCCACATAGATAGTTAAACAAATCATACCAATTCATAGCTTACTAGAACCCCTGTTGACCCAACGAAGTATAATTCCACCAAACAAATATTATACATAAATGTATGTATGCACCATCAACCCGATAATAATTCATATCATGTTAACTTAACTGCTCAATTTTTATTAATAGAGTAGCGTCTGGTTAGGGGGAGATTCAATATGCTGCACAAACGCAGAAATAATCCTAACGGCGCATTCTTATATTTACATTTGTTTTAGCAGCTTTAGGTGTCACATTCTGTAGCTCTGTGTAGTAAGGGACTTGATTAGGTTAGACAGCGTTTATTGTCTGTCAGATTCTGCACCATGCAATTGACCGTTTGTATTAATGATAATACAAAAAGCATATTTGCCAAGCGGTTATAAACTGACTAATACAAGAATCGTCTAACACTTTAAGTACGATAACCATCTTCTCCATTCATTAAAATAGCTGGTAGGTCTATAATCGGTTAACCTGATGATGGTCGGAAAATGAACTTAAATTTTACAGATAAAGCAAAACTACAAGAGGCTGGTTTGAAGCATACCAAACCGCCATTTTAATGAATTTACGAAGGCACCGACGCGAGCGTTATTATAAGTTTACATATTCTGACAGTAAGCCGTATTTTACACAGACCACCGTAACACCTAGAACTGTAAGCAAATGTTGTGATGTACACATATGCACAATTGCACTATTGATTGGATAATATACCAACATAGTAAATATTTTATTGTTTTTGATTCTACAAATTCCTCGGAAATCGTATCTGAGAGACAGTAGCATAGATAACTATTTCAATAGAAGGAACGTAAGGAATTATCCACTGTTCGTCAAGAGGGTTTTGTTAATAACGCAATTAAGTGTGCTTATATGAAAGAACAATGTGTATCATTACAGCTGTAGCTGTAATACATAGCCTTGACCTGAAATATAATGAACGTACGCTCTCAAGCTCATCACTGCTAACACATCTAAATCGACGTCAGAACCATGATTATGCGATTGCATGCAAATACTGCAGAGAATGGTTATCAGCACTCGGTTAAATTGGCACTTGAAATTTGCCAATAAGCCATTGGATAGACATAACAGCAGGTTCTTATACAGAATTATTCACGCGACGTTATCTTTAATAGTTCAATTCCTTTCAGATGATTGCAGATCCTTAAAGGAGTAAATAAAATGCAAGCACAATGGATCTTGTGTCATTTTCATGCTCAAATAAACAAAGATGGCAAAGATAGCTACTCTAAAATGTGTGGTGCATGATGGTCAGAATATAAAGACCGTTCAGTCGAAGTGCGCCACAATGTGTATCAAGCTGCGTAAGAAACAGTCCGGTTAAAGGATTGATTAAGACCTATGCTCTAACAGACACCGCGCTACATATTGAAATCGAATAAACGGGCTGCTTGGTGAACTGTTCCATGGGGTCACAACTCGAAGCAATACCCAATTAGTTCTTCGCTACACCTCGCTGTAAACAAGCCGCATTGGCATCCCGAAGTTTTGAGATTTCAGAAATGATATATATGTGTGTTATAGATATGCATATCATATATTCACATTACCATTTAAATATATACACATAACTCCCTATACACACACAGATATATATATATATATATATATATATATATATATATATATATATATATATATATATATATATATATATATATATATAAACATATATTCATATATATAGAATTTACTTATAACATATATTATATATATATATATAGATTATACTTATATATATATATATATATATATATATATATATATATATATATATATATATATATATATATATATATATATATATATATATATATATATATATATAGTGGGTAACCTAATGCTGAGTCATAATCAACAACAAAACGTTAATAAGTGGCAACTAATCGAAAACAACCATAGCCCTTCGTTCGTGATGTATGCGGCAGCCTTTATATGATATTATGCTGAATATATGTGCAGATTCGCTGCAGCAACTGAAATGCACTGAATGCTAATCCGCCATAGCTTTTACGACGATAAATGCTCTGCTCGTACTAGGAAAACTACTTTGTAACCATGATGAAGTCTTCATTAGAAGCATCAGTCACTGAAACATGCTTGAGCGGCACGGTTGATTGTGTCCTGGAGCGTTTTTGACGGATGTAATATCCAAATTGTTTGAACGGGCCATCCGTAACGTGAGCTGTGGTGTTTCGCTCAATCGGAGCTTGGTACAAGATACAGTTATTTCAAAGTTAACGGCCATCCTTAGACGTCATGCTGCGCCCAATTTTGACATTCCTTTCTTGCGTACATTGTCAATGGTGCACGTTTGGTCATTCGGCATGTAAATGGAATACTCCCTAGATGTTGCAAAATCTGTAATCTACCAAGAGAATGTGCTGTTAAACGATACCTTTATATCTGATTGCGTTATTTAAGGTTAGAAGTCCAGTATAATTGCCTTGGCTACCATCAGGTAAAACTTTAAGGCAATTTTATTTGCCATCTGATGCCGTCTCTAATCAATACAGTAATAACGTTCTCAATAATTGGAATACTACATACCAGTAATCACAATAGGGTGCATTCAATTACTTTCATATGCAAGCTAAGGTCAGGTTTAATTACAGTCAGCGATTATCAATCATATTCATGCTGAATAGGTTCACCATATGTCCCGCATGTTTACACAGCATACATATAATCCGAGTGCCCAGATTTCACTGACTTGCGCAATAGCGCCCATTTTTTAAGGCATACTCGTTGGTCAGGCATACTTGGATGTGATAAACAGTTGTTAGACACAATGATGTTAATGTTCCGAAACTCAAAAGTATAAGCATGATGCCGATCGTCAATAAAAAAAACATCCAGTTTGGTTATGCCATGTTCTCTAACCAATTGTTATTATTTATACCTCGCTGTTTGGCGTCTTCCATTAGCGGTCTGTGCAATACTGCATGCACTTGTTTTATTTCAATGAGGGACCTACCGAATAATACGTGTCACATTATATCAGTTTGATAGCGAGCCAAAAGCAGAGTAGAATACAACCTCTAAACAGATTATTGCCTCGAGGCCTTTAGGTTCTGACGCCGTTCATATTACGAATAAATTGTACACAGGGCACTACCTCTCAGAGAACCAACCAATGTTGCTTTGTGATCGCATCAGTTCATGCCGGTATCACTAAAATATATATATATATATATATATATATAGATATATATAGAGATAGATAGAGATAGAGAGATATATAGAGAGATAGAGATATAGAGAGAGAGAGAGAGAGAGAGAGAGAGAGAGAGAGAGATCTAGATAGAGAGAGAGAGAGAGAGAGATAGAGAGAGAGAGAGAGATATAGAGAGAGAGAGGAGAGAGAGATCTCTATATCTCTCTCTAAGAGAGAGGGTCTCTCTCTCTCTCTTTATATCTATCTCTCTATATCTAGAGAGAGAAAGAGATCTGGGAGAGATAATAAAGAGATCTCTCCCTCTCTCTCTATATATACCTCTCTAGATATCTCTATATATATGTATATATCTCTATATCTATATATATCTCTAAATATATATGTATATATATATATATATATATATATCTATATATATGTATATGTATATGTATATGTATATGCATATGTATATGCATATGCATATGTATATGTATATATATATAAATATAAATATAAATTGTTTTATATATATGTATATGTCTCCCTCTGTATATATATATATATATACATATATATGTGTATACCTCTATATATATATATATATATATATATATATATATATATATATATATATATATATATATATATGCGCAATGTTTTATGGTTTGATAAAATAGGTCGAATACAATTTTATTGCGCACAAACATTTTCCTTTCTACACTTAATAGTGGGCATCAAATTTGAACATAAGACCTGCTTTAGAATATTTCCATGTAACCCATTAATTAAGCAATATATGACGCATTCTGATATAAATGGGTTCTCATCTATAAGCCTTTTCCACGTTACATGAAGGAATGAATTGTCATGCATGGGAGAAAAATGTAACTGCAGTCAAAATATTTGTTGGAAAGATTTATTTGGTAATTCACTATGTCAAAGGTTCATGGATAATTATATGCGAGAAATGGTTTATAAATCATATTTCAGAAGCAGCAGGCAACTTGATTCATCACGGAACTCAAAGCCAAAAACATTATTATACACAAAAAATGATTCCCCGCAGAGTGGCCTGAGGTCAGCAATTCCGCTTATGATATATAGGCTGTAGAACTAATCCTTGAGTTACAATGAACTTATAGATCAACGCGTGTTGGCTGTTAATTAAGATCGATACCGGAAGACAACATAACCGCACCAGTCAACGAAGCAGAAGCAATGTATCCCTTATTCGAGTTTGTAGCATAGACTAGCGCTGTATAACGCTACCTCGATGTTCCTGTATTAGACTGTGCTATTCTTATGAGGTCGTTGTTAAGGTTTGATGTTGTTTGAGATCGGTCACTGACAGCATGCCCTGTGCCTTGTGTGGCCACATTCCTATATAGTGGCATCGGTGATTCTGCCTCCTACTTTTCTTTGATGTGTAGAGCCCAAAAAAAGAAAGCTGGGTTTTGTGTGTGGACTGCTGCAACCGAAATCCTTCTTTAGCTCCTTCGTCGATTCTGGCTGATTTAACAACTTTGCGAGGGCATTTTGATAAAGCCTTATCTTCGTTCCACAGTACGAAAGATATTTTTGCATTCTACTCTAATGATTCTAGTAGTTTTAACGTCTTTTGCAGGAATGATCCATTCGAGAACGGAAGATAATATGCTACGACAGCTAGAAAGCTGCCTTGGGCTATATGATTACATCTGCTGATACTTTAGTGTACCTGATCACATATCAAGAATACATATCCACTTCTTTCATTTTATTGCCACTTATCTAAAATTTTATTGATCAAAGTACCTCCATATAATATCATCGAAATATTTGCGGCTACCTATATTGAGGTGTTGATATGTCCGATCGTGAATATATTGGGACTAGGTGAGGTTGTATTTGAGTATGTAAGTGGTTGGGAGTCCAGCAAAAGCGACCCAAAACGTGGTGGCATAGGGCGCGACCGACTGCGTTGGCGTCGTTACGTACATCTGGAAGACATCCCTGATTGCCTGTGATAACGAATAAATGAGCTCATAAATACACCCCTGATATGTTTGATTGATTAATCTTTTGGAATACTTGTTAACTTGACATACTATTCTGTTACTTGGTTGTCCAGACATCCATTTCCTAAGGCAATATAGGCAAGGCGCCATAGGGCTTAACTGACACATTTCATTAGATTGTAACTAAACATTTACAAATACTCGCGCATTAGCAATTTGCTCAGTTGACACATACCATTATCCTATTAGCTGCTAGAGGTGTTAGCTGGAGTGACTTAAACGTATACTGCAGTATAGTTTGCCTAGCCATTCTGTATCCAAGTGGCCAAAACGAACCGTTAGCAACATTTAGCAGTGAAGATCAGCACAGACTATTGTATCACCATTAAACTTTAGCGCACGACAGATGAATAAGAAGGTATTGAATGCAGTTCACACTACATATCCGATAGCTTCATAATGGTCTTCAAGTTGATCGTAGAAAGATTGTAAGTGACTGAGTAGAATTTAAACATGCTGAGATCGCTGATCGGTGTTTGGGAGATTTGCAAGTACATTGCATGTTATCTACAAATATATATGTGCATATTAATATATTTGTATATATAATATATATATATATATATATATATATATATATATATATATATATTTATATATATATGTATATATGTATATACATATGTAAAGATACATATGTATATGTATATATGTAAAAATATATATACTCATATATAGATATATATGTATATATATAAATTTATATATATACATATATATATATATATATATATATATATATATATATATATATATATATATATATATATATATATATATATATATATATATATATATATATATATATATATATATATATATATCACATATGTTAGTGAGATCTATTTGTTTGTTTAAGGTACTCTTAGGCAGTTGAGTGACGATAGGATAGAAGACGGAACTAAATATTATTTCAACGAAAGGATTCGAAGTCAACGCAGATGCTCCAGTTTACTCCATTACGGCACTTGTTAAGATGTTAACTGAATAGTGGCCCGACGATGGCTGAATATTTACATGCACCTTCGTAAAGCTCGCAAATACCCATGTCAAATCTTTGAGGGAGAGTAAGCAATATCACGCTCCGCAGAAGAGCTATGTTACCCTCATGACGTATATGCCAACATTTACAGGGTAAACCTCTAGTCCCTGGATGCTCGCATTCATATGCAGAAATTTGTAAACGTAAGTATTCATAAATAAAAGATCAATAGCGGAACCCACAAGACGATCATGAATAGGTTGAATTTTTTGGCACATGAACATATAGTGGATAATGCTAAATGACATGACCCAACCCAATTATAACAGTCGAATTATAGTCCCCGGGTCGATATTGCGATGAAGTATTGGTCTTAGCGCAATGGCTATTATTTGCAGCGAGATTATATACTTATATCAATCAAAACACTAATCACCAAATAGAATTTGACTGATGCGCATGAAATCGCCTTTTAAATAAGCTTAGACACCAATAACAATACCTAGGTTTTGATATTGGTTTGGGTGCTCCCTCGGAGTAAAGCTCACAACATAATCAATTGAAACCGTTAATAACAAAATGCATATCTGTATGTGCATATTATGTAATACCAGTTTTACCAAAATATAGTACTGGCTAGTACTATTTTTACGAATAAGTCCAAGTTAGAAGTAAAGGATTGAAAGAGGCAGATTTGTTAGAGATGGATGCGGCACGGTCGACTTATTAATATGCTTGTATATTAGGACAGAGAGGGACCACATCTGCTACGGATTGATTGGTCATTGATGTGTGCGGTCAATAAAGCTGCCCAGTAGCGAGTAAACAAATACTAGTGTGGGATGTTGAAACCAGCTGACCCCAACATGCGAGTAACTGTTTTACCAATTTTATTGCATTGTAGCAACAAGTAGATAGGCCATTTGCAAGTAGGGTGTCTAGCATTTGCTCGATGACTACGCAGTTGGTTGACAATATGGTGATCCATGCGCGATATGCCCAATATGCTTTAAAGGACAGTTATATTCAGAAATCGATCAGCAAACATTCGGAATGTAAAGTAGGGTACCGTTGATTTCTGGGTTTATTCTACTCCAAAGTCACGGCTCAGTTACAAACACACAGCTTAAAACAGGGTATATTCATGGAAGTAGTGTTAAGGCACGATCAAGCAGATATATTCTTGGGTTAAGGGTAACACATTTTTTGCTTCCCTGCGGCATCGCTTTGATCGAATATTAAGGCACATATTGTGTATGGGTGGTACGAGAATAGTATAACAGTCTACTGTTGACTCCTTATATATATATATATATATATATATATATATATATATATATATATATATATATATATATATATATATATATATATATATATATATATATATATATATATATATATATATATATATATATATATATATATATATATATATATATATATATATATATATATATATATATATATATATATCCATGTATGCAGAAGGCCATTTGCAATGCGTCCGTTCATCCGTCTTTCGACGCATGGCTCTCGTTGAATAAATGCCGCAACTGGCGTTGGTCTAGAAAGTTATGACTCACTCTCGGCTGCCGTGCTATGGAAGCTGTTAGATTAGACGCTCAGAACCATCCTGTTAACAGCACCTTTGCCTTCTTAATTAGTTGTCGTCGTTGATTGATCGTCGACTTGTGGTGATGTATAACATTTCCACCTGTCGCATTTTCGTACTCCGGCCCATTTGTCTTCAAGGTCTATTAAGCACACCCATGCGGTATGTTTATTCTTCCACTTTATTTCTGTTGCATCCCATGCAGTTTGCTGGATGACTTTACTCGCCTTTGCAGGTGTGTGCAGTTTTACACGAAAACGAGCTGTCTTGAATGTATATCTTTGCACATTATAGCCGTAACCCTGATCGCTAAATGTTGGCTACTGGCACTATATTCCTTTATTGTGTCATTTCAATTTTTGACCCTACACCAGATGGGTAGTTCTATTTTATAGGATGTGGCTTAAGAACGAATAAGATGTGGCACAACATATCAGCCTTTCGAATCAAGTTAACAATGCGGTGCAGTTGCTATAATGGCAATGGAGTATGAAATGGCCCTTTAATAGTCACAAATCAAAAAGTGTCAATATTACATACGAGCAAAGATAACACTCTTCAGGAAAGGCCTCTCTTAAAACATATCTAATGCAGGTACACACAATAGTTAATGGATAAGATTGTAATGGTGATGCTTTGTATTATTTTCTGCCTAGATTTTTTAGTCAAATAGTTTGATCATCATTTAGAACCGGATTATATTATATGGCAATTTGTACATATTGAGATTATTAATTTTTAAGCATTTACTGGCTGCAAACTGACGCAACCGACTTTTCGCCCGTACAACATACGGTCTTCTGATGCTTTTTTTTGTAAACCTTAGCATCATGAATTGGCACAGCGATTTATTTAGGTTATGTATCTTAACTCATATATGCTACCGTGCGTTTATGATTATTTGTACCTCTTCATCTTCTGATTGATCTGCTTGGTAAGGTCATCAAAATAATATTGAAGATTGTCACTTGGGTTATAGCTCCTTGCAGTATTGTCATTAGTCAATGTACCTTATTTGGACAAACCATTTGATAAAAATATCTAAAAAGTCTATAAATAGACAAAATGCCTAAGCATGAACTGTTTGATGACCTCATCAAACGTATCATGCAAAACCGTCCGGCCTCAGATTCATAGCTAAGCAACCGCATATAACAGCAAATGATGATCATTTCTTTCATTAACAACGGTCGATATAACGAGAGTATGACACTTTTCAAGCTGCAAACGGTTACACTTTGCATAAATTGTACTAGAACGCTCGTCGATGCTGATGTATAGGCATTCACAGAGTGATTAGCCTGAGAGCAGCGCATGTAGCATCTGTTCAGTAAATATCAGGTGACGGCTATGCTTTACAGTCACAACTGCTGAAATGGACCATGTATCTCTGTAGAAACACACTAAATCACACACAGAGGTTTTGCTGAAGATTTGTTTTTGAGGAAACCGCCAAAATGTTCAGTGGACATGTCATCTTCGGTTCGTTCTGTTTAAGGGTATCGAGTGTATACAACAGCAGATCGGGCCATTAATATTGATGCACGATCATGCGCGTGGGTTTGACAACCGGGTCCCTAGCAGCGGTTTTGTGACAAGTGGGGACTGGCACTTGAGGGGATCTGTCCAAGCATCTCAAGCATCCTCATCCATCCCCGTCACGGTGTCACCTCGTTATATAAATCGACGTAGAACCCCGATATTACACTACCTTTGATCTATTTCATGATGCTCATTAGTTGATGCAATCTCGAAAGATAGAACACACCTGAAATTACATTATGTGCCAACGGAATACCATTAACGCCTAACCAATAACGAAGATAACGCAATTCAATATCACCTTAACAAAGAACTTTTTATTTAACTATCCCTCACCACGCCCAAAGCATATTACAAATGAGTGTGCGGAACTGATATCGTTTACAAGTTTGCATTAAGCGAATCGATTTGTGTTTATATCAATCCAAATCGATAACGACAGGGAAGTTGAACAGCCATTGACCTTGAATGGGAACACGAAGAGTTTATTTATATCCCAATAGCTTGTGTTTGCTGTAGCGCTATAATATTTTTATCTGCATTGATCAGTTATGTTGTCGACATTAAGAGAAATCTACTGAACGCATGGTGATGCAAAATGCTTAAACAGACATATTTTCAAACCGATATCGTTCAAATTACAACATCGTGGGACTGTAATAAAGTGCTTGTGTTTCAATTAAGGAATCCACTATTCATTAGCACTTAACTTTAGAGCATATCGAATTAGGCATGTGCATGTGTGCGTGTTTGTTTTGCTGATTTGCCTATCACAGAGCTTGACAAACGCAAAAAGCGAATGTCGCGGATAAATATAATCATATATCTTATTCTAAGCCTTTTTTTACCCAATTTTAACCTTTTTATGTCAAAACAGCATTATCGATGATTTTTTTTGAAATGCACCTTAAGTGATGTGGGATTTACTCAAACGTGTTCCACCTGTGGACCCTTAGACATAAACATGAACTGGGAAAGATGACCATGCTCTTAATACTTCACTGTCATTTTCAAAAGCAGATACCTGTTATAAAACAATAGCATGTATTTGAGTCGACAATATTCCTTAGCTTGTTCGAGATTCGCTAACTGCAGATGACAACCATTATTTTTATGTAGATTGGCCTAACGCTCAATGATATCATGTAAGCCACCACATGGCAGTAATAATGAAAGTATCAAACTGGATAATTTTTGCCGTCGTCAAACAGCAACGTAAAAGAATGTCTCCTGCTGTACACCAGTATGCATTAAGTCTTTGTTCATTTCTTTTGCATTTCCCCTCTATGTTTATTAATAATTAACTTATATTAGTATGATATTTTATTGTATTTCTTAATTCATAAGATCATATTGTTAACTTGTTAAAAGATTTGTTTATGACATATTTTTGACACTTGGATCCACGTTTCACATCCCCAAAAGAAATGCAACATCCTCTCAGAGAAATACCATCAACCTTATTAACCTCGCGAACTACTTTCCTAACTGTTTAGAAGTAAAAGCAATTCCAATTTAGTCGCTGCTAATGAACAATAAATAATAACTCTTCACGTCGGATCAGCATACTCTTCGGCAAAAGTCCTCGTCAATTGCATTACGAACCACTATTTACTGTTCGCAACTTCAGATCTGAATATTATCATACAGTTTGATGAGAGGGTTTCATGCTTTAACATGCAGATTGGGTGAAATCTGGTTAATGATGTCCCTGCTATTCCAGCGAGATGCAATAGCCAACATAACGTGGAGTTGAATATATTGAGCAAATCTTGCGAAATCGTTCATTTGATATGCAAATTTCAGTTCAATTATCAATGTTTACTGGGCCATTAAGATTATCCACCTGATATATATTTAATTTGCAAATTGGATGAAATCCTGTCAATTGTGTTCCAGCTATTTAACCGAGAAACTATAACATACATAAGGTGACGCGAAATATATCGAACAAATCTTGCGTAATCGTTCAAAAGATATGCAGGGTGAATTCCAATTATCAATGTGTACTGAGCTACTAAGATTACCCAATATGCTGATAAATATATATATATATATATATCGGTATCGCTTAACCAATGACGCACCTTTCTCTCTATATGAAGGTTCGTGTAATGGAAGATGTTATATGCGTCATACAAGTGTATGTAGAACAACTGTGTTAGCAGTCGTTCATACCATTTGTTCGTCAAACTATCAATGTCAAATACAAATTGACGAACGTAGCTTTTCTGATGAGCAAGCGTTACTGCGATAACCGTCCCTCTGGGTTGAGAAAAAAAACATGCATGCACGGTTTGTTGGGAGGCACTAATAATCCGCAGTATATGAGGTTTTGCCCAATGAAATGTGCCAGGCTTCTACAAGAGCATTCGCGATAACCTATGATAAGAATCAGAACGCTAATGAAAACATACTGCTCACTCAGGATTGCGACTGCCAGATTCTTGGTGCATGTGGATGTGCATATATATATGTATAATATATATATATATATATATATATATATATATATATATATATATATATATATATATATATATATATATATATATATATATATATATATATATATATATATATATATATATTCATTAATAAACACATTGAAACATAATATTGATCCTTGTGTCTACAATCAATTTGGCATAGTACATTCTTTTCGTTAAGTGGTAATATAACTATTGTGATGTAGTTGCGATATTGAAATGAGTAATTCTTCAGACACCACGGAAAGAGTGCCAGGTTGGGGTGCCAAGAAGTTGTATTGCGAAACGGCTCGATTTGAAGCTGATAGCTAGATCTATGGGAAGTCAGTTATTTGAACATTGCAAACGCTGTTAATACTGCAGGCGAAACCATGTCTACAAGTGCCCAAAATCGAGTGGGATAATAGGATAATGCAGACAGTGTCTACTCCTATATGGGACAATGATCCAAGTGGAACTGTAATTAGCCGCTTTTCAGTGCTCTGTTGCCCTTTTGTACACCGAGACTAGTAGTCCAGAACGTTCAACGTGTTACACGAAATTGAGCTACCAACATATCAGCATCGCAGGACAGTACTTAACTGAGCTAGCGAGCATATAATTCGATAACTCTCCATGGAAATTAGGGTTGGCGTTACGCGGCCACTCCGGGGAATTTATTAGATGATCAAATTACCATATGTTTTTCTTTAGATGAGGCAATACATAACAACGAGGCTAATTGTGGCTTGATTGTTTGAGTGCTGCTGTCATTAACATATTTGCTCGTAAGAGTAACGCTGTCTGATTGCTCCAATGATTGCTTGAAAATATTGAAAGTTTTTTTTGTGCAATGAATATTAACTGGATTGTTGCATATATGCAAATATACGTGAAATACAGCAACACTTCATACAAATGTATGGTGGTTCTTACAATTGCAGCAAGATGAGCTGTCGTAGGGTATGTCACATGAATGCTACAAGTTCCAATATCACTTTAATAGTTTAGGTGAGATTTCTTATTAATACCACCTTTGCCGTTTAACAAACCAGCAAGGGTGCATCATCCTGTGATATGCGTTCCCGAATTTAAACATTTTCGGAGTGTTTGTTTGTAATTTTGGACAGCTTGTCTAACATTTAGCAATCCTAAAGCAAGAAAAGAAAATCAATAGAACCTGTAAATAAATTGATAATGGGCATGCTCTCTTGGTGTAGCTTTGAGCTCGTTGGTATTATTTATCTCTTTTGACCCCGGGCGTACATGGTAGAAGCATGTTTCGGCATGGCGCCTTTACTGGAAAAGACCCAGCGTTCAGTAATACGTATCTGGAATATAAATCAAAAACGGAAAATGAATTCCACTGACCATTTAAACTATTTACTTTGAAATAGCGTTTTAAAATGTTGCATCGTGATTGATCTACTTTGGAAATGTATGAGTGAATTAGGCTTACGATCTATTGCAATTTAGTTATTAATCACTAATGATCTTAATGTACTTTTCGAAAAAAGTCACATATTCCGGAGAAAAGTGTCGAGAGTAAATACATTTAGTCTGATTCTCCCTCATATACTCGTTGTTTGAATTACATAGAGAGTGTTGGTATTTCATCCATGAAATTCATTGAATATAGGATATTATTATTGACATTGCTTGCAGGTTGAGTAGAAAAAAAACTGCGGGGCGTATACTTGATTCGGATATTGAATATTGCGTGCTGATCTGGTGCTGCGTCCTCAGATCAAGAAGCCATAATAAACCGCCGTGTTTCTCGAGGTACTTTCAGTCGTCGTCACGGATTGGACAATGTCACATATCCCAAACATTTGTCGCTATTTAGGTTTTCGTCTGCAGAATCAAAGTGTATGCTCTATTTGACGAGCCCGTAGGGAGCAATAGTCGCATGGCGTGATATTGAAAGACGAATAGAGTACTCGGCAGCCCGGTGGGTTATGGCTGCCTCGTGAATGTTCCTAGATTTTAATTCGTGTCACGACCTCGCCGATAATTGGATGCAACGATTGATGAAAGTCTCCAATAAATATACGGATACGTCAGATTTTTTAACCTTATGTTCTCGTAGATTCTGGGGCGAGCAGCGGAGCGGACCTTCTGGAGTTTGGGACGTAGACTAGCTCTTAGCCGAATTCGTTTAATATCAACTGCTGAAATATAATCTATGTATACAATGTTCAATGTTGATAGTTAGCTTGGTTTTCTTAATTGACAACCACTTCACTGCACCCTAAATGTTTTCTGATGGTTTCACACTTATCCAACGATTACCATGCTATGCTTAATCGCTTGTCGTCACATGCAGACGCGCGGCCTACCATTCCACACTGTCTCAATAAGATGTGCTTATCCGACAGCTAACGTTTATTGACGCCCAAAATGACGGTAATAGCCTAGGATGAACCACTTATTCAGCACTCGAGTGAGGGTCTGCGCTGCTGATTTTAATAATTCTACCATCCATTTCGTACAGATTTTTAGTTTCACCAAAGTGATGATCTTAGCATTTGTACATTAAGTCGGAGTCGGAGTCGAAAGTATATGGATTTATCGATCGCATCTTTTTCCTGGGAAGCCCCCTCAGCACGAATGCGACTTTGTGTGTACATAGTGGGTATGACGCGAAATCAATACATTGCGTTGGAAAATATTGCATTAGTTAAACACAATTCCCAAATGCTACCTGCATAAGCCACGGTATATCAATATTTCTCTGAACTCCTCCCAGTGATGTGCTGCAACGTGTCTGAGAACGATACGAACCGCGTCTAGCTTTGGATATTAGCATACAGCAGCAAATGCGAGTCCATAATTTGAACGTTGGCTATAACCGGTTATTCCATTCGCAATTTGTACCTTGATACTTGATTTATTTTTGATTCAAGTATTAAACGCATACTATATAATGGTTATTCGTTGTACAAACTTGCATCTAAATTCTGATGAATCGGAAGGTAACTAACCGACAGCGACGCCATATTCATTTCCTATAAAATCGTGCACAATTTTGACTCTCAAGCATTTACTTTCGTGGTCCATCGAAAAGTGTGGGACTGCTCATTTTCCACAATTATTATATCTGAATGATTCAAGATTAACTGTAACTGGAGGAATCGTAGCGATTGTCTGACCATTTATTACCTGACGATCAATGAATGACTTGTGCTATTAATGAAGATCATATCGTTCCGTTTGCGCATAGCTATTGAACCGAGAGCTATCACATTCTTGTTGTTGACACCAATCAGTTTCAATGTTGTCATATATATGATATTTGGTTTATATTGTGATATTATGCATGTTTAATGTACAAGCTATGGGCAGTATACGCTTGTGCATGATAAAAGGAGATTAATTATATGATAATATCGAGGCTATTAAGCGAATTCACTTTTCATATCATAAAGTACCTCTGCCTGTGTGTCTAGGTTTCAAATATGTATAGATGCTACGACGGACAGAAGAACCACATATTAAGCTGGGATTCTCAAGTTTTATTTAACTCTCTTTTATAGGGGCAACGCTACGACAATAATGTTGATGTTCTTATAGCCATTGCACCACACTAGCGCTTGATATTTGCTTTAATGAAATCTTTATGGAGGTCAATCATTGAATCCAGGATCCATATAATAACAAGTTACATCACAAGGAATGTAACATTGTTTATGCGAGGGTTGGGCGCCATTTCACATCTAATAATTATTCATGTCCCTTGGAACGAATGGCATCTAGACGGTTCACATGACACGTCTGGACCAATCACAGTCTGGCAAGCTACAGCCCCACTCGCTGCCGCATCGAGCCTTTTCCTGTGTTGCCTCAATTGCGCCAGCATCTCAGAGTTTTTCCCCGCCACCGTTCTTACTAAGTTTTCAAGAATTTTATTTTCTCGTTCTTGAATAAGTGGCAGTTATTTTTTTCACTCAGCAAACTATCGGTTTCCCTGACGTTCGATCAGAAGACAAACTCATCCGATACAAGGTATTTAACTTTGTTTTTCCTTATCAGCTGTTGTGCTTTCACGATGTCGAATCACCCGTCGGTGACAATAATTGGTCATTCTTTTGTTCAACGATTAGGCAATTTCAATGGCGTTCGGGGAGCTATACTTAGAGCACTTAAACCAGCATGTTAAGCAACCGATTTATAAGTGATACCGCCTAATTTTCGGCAGGGGGCAATTTTTTGCCTGATGTTTACTTGTCATAGCGGTTACAGGCTGATGTGCTCACACAAATTTTTTTCGATGCTTACATAGGTTTGCCCCCTTGTGCCCTCTTTTTTCTTTTCAATAGTTATCCTAATACTGCGTTACACTTGTCCAGTTATGAGTAATAGTTTAGTTTAAGAGTAACTCGTCAGCTTACTCTGCATTACACCCATCCGTTTGGAGTGAGAATGCCTCGCACTTATGAGTACCTCGGTACTCTGCATTACACTGGTCGCAGTGAGAATGCACTCATTATTTTAGGGTAACTGGCGAGAATGATCTGTATCCCACTTCTGTTGGAGTGAGAATGCTTCGAACTTATGGGTATCTCGGTACTCTGCATTACACTGGTCGCAGAGTGAGAATGCAGGCAAGAGCAGCTATGGATGCATGGCTACAATTTTAGGCACATTTCAATGGGATTTCGACTTTCTTGCCCCATTGTTGGTCGGACTCTCGAAACATGAAACTAGGATACGCAGCAGTTTGCGGTTCACATTGGATCTGTGGAAATTGGCCAACTTCCTGGTCATCACTGCTCATAACATTTAAAGAACTTTGTCCAATAGTTCTCTATCTCAAAATTTGGGGAGACGTCCGGACAAACCAAAAAATTCTATTCGAAACGGATAACTCTGCTGTTGTGTCAATAATGAACAAACAAAGACACCACCATAATAATTTTAGCTAGACGTCTTGTGATAGCAGCACTGCGGTACAATATTCTTTTGAAGTCGGAACATGTTCCTGGTTTTTCCAACGTAGGTCCTGACAGGCTTTCCCGCTTTAAGTTTCAGGAACCCAGAAAACTGGCACCATGGCTGGACAAAGAACCTTCTCCAGTTCCCAGTCAATTCCTCTCGATCTTTTAAGGAATCAAACTGCTGGTCTCTTGTCCGCATCATTGGCTCCCTCGTCACAAGAAGTTTATCGACGTGCTGTCATAAAATTTAGTAGCTTCACTCAGCAAATGTACAATAGAACGGTTAATTTCCCTGCTTCCACAGATCGCATTTCCAACTGTATTACATAATTACATACCTCTGTACCAACATCTATCCATACATATGTGGCCGCTGTTTGCTATTTTAATAAAATGCTAGGAGTAGGTGATCCCACTGGCTCGTTCATCATCAAAAAAAAAAACCTTGTTCAGTGCGGAATCCAATTCATCTGTCCTTGTTGCACAGGCTTGTTGACTCCCTTTTTTCGACTTTATTTCACGGATCTGATCCTCCCTTGTCACAACTGGTTTACCAACCTTTTCTTTGTCACAGATATTCATAAACTGCGTCGAATCACGCACCTCGGACGTTGTTTCGACACAAACATTAAAATGTTCCACATGTACGAAATATTAATTAATCTGCATAGTTTTCGCAGGGCGTTTTAACGCAATGACTCTGATAATGATGCTATATTATTTATAGCGACAGATAACTAAGCCGGGGCTGGGACGAAACAAGGCTATTTCAGCAATAAACCATGATTGACGGTGAACTTATCGACTCATTACCGCTGACTCGTTCTATATGGATAATTTGACTGACTGCTGACATCCGTTGTCTGTTCTGCCTGTGTTGAAAGCTCCCAATGTCTTTTCAGTCCCATAGCGTTATTTTGATCAAACCAAAGATTTGATTGGGAGTTATGAACTAACAGTTTAATAAGTTGTAGCTGGAGTACCTCAAAATTCTTTCATTTGCAAAGGAAATGTGCGGTTAAGTTGCGTTGTGGAAGCTAAATTTATGTAACTTGCTGACTTGCTTATGTTTCAATCGCCAAATTTGCCAATTAAGATATAACTCTCATGCGCACAATACTAAATCATGCCGAGTGTTATTCGGATTTTTACTGTCCACGCTCTAATCGCTAGATTGGGTACATTCGCACAAAGTTAGTTTTCATCAAATATTGGTGCTGTGAACCAAAATTAATGCAATCTAAGTTATTCACATTGTGCAATGCATTGTTAACAACATAACAAAAAGTATTGCAGGTACACTTCCACTTGCATCCGAATAGATGCGAAGAGGCTCGCTTTTTTGCTCTTCCTTCATGATGA
This sequence comes from Urechis unicinctus, assembly GCA_034190875.2. Taxonomy (NCBI): domain Eukaryota; kingdom Metazoa; phylum Annelida; class Polychaeta; order Xenopneusta; family Urechidae; genus Urechis; species Urechis unicinctus. Next base: position 22,893,124 of record CM067345.1, on the reverse strand, counting down.
TTTGATATGGCCTCTCATCCGCCAAGATGCGACAAAATATTTACATATTTAAGGGCTTCAGTAGCAAGTTGAGCATATTGCAAATACGAGCAAATCATTTTTTCCACTACATAGACGAACGATGTACTTGAGAGAGAGAGCTTATGTTTGTTTTAGCTAACCTGCAAGTTCTTGTGGAGATGCTTATCATTTGCGAAAGACAGTGATACTGCATCTTGGGTCTTGAGCCGCGCTGACACCCGTGGGTGTAGTCTGCATCACAGAATAATCGAACATTGAATTCGTCACAATATCTAATATAAATGTGAGCTCATGAAAGTGTCTCGCAAATGAAGACATTAGCGAGTAGACGTGCATATGTGTTTGTTCATGTATGGAAGTGTAATCATCCATTAAATGGCTTCGGCATAGAGCATGTATACGATCCAGCTAATTGTTATCCCGTCTGCGATGTATATGTAATCCCTGAGTGGAGCTGTTCATCATCATTGAGAACGAACCACATGTATCATTATAGGGTAGCCCAATGCAGATTTACTAGCCTAATCCATCGAGACAATTATCCTCCTTACTTGGTCAATGCTGTAACATGTTTAACTAAATGATGATTGGCGCAGTAGGCGTACCATATTTAAAATAGAGGGTCATTCGATTATGTTCTAAGTTGCCCCTTTTCACATGTTTCCCTGAGATGGACCATTTTCATACCCACTTGATGAGTTCCATCCAAAATATCATCTCAGTCGTAATATCCTCTTAAAGTAGATGGCTCATCTGCATCCTCTGTGAATCCACGGCAAATAAACAATTACATATTCATTGTCAAATAATCTATGCTCGTGTACTGTCCAATCTTAAAAAACAATAAAAAAACTGTCAATACACCGACGAGTTTTAGCGTTTTTACATACATAAACCTGATGAACTGATTCTAAGTTCATGATCCCTCCGCAATTCATTTATCGCATGGAAGACCTCATCGGCCTCTCCAGAGCTGCATATTTTATCCGGGCAGAGGCGCGAGGGAATCCACTTAGCATACCGATATTTTGTTTGGCCGGTCTACAACGACTGTGTTATTCCTAATCGACACAGCACGTAACCAAATGTTGACTTTCTGATTTTTATCAGTTAAATGCATGAGGTCCACAAATGGTGCTAAAAAGACAATGTGAGGAATCAAGTTAATGCGAAAACACAATGCAATGAATGAGCTTGAATTGAATTTTTTGGTTTAACGACACATAACGCATAAATTGTAGCGTACAAATAAAACCCGATAACAATAATCAATGGTTGAACATCATGAAGATGCCAAGCCTATCAAAACAGCAATCTGAAGGAGGTAGTTAAAATCGAACATTTATTCCATTGTATACATTTTGTCAGAATGCAAACCGCATCATTCTGCAAACGGCTACACCAACCTTGATACGACAGTACCTTCAATGCTAATAAAACTTACCACTGTTCTGTTGGGTGATACAATGTTGAGCTATGCATCGTAACCTGGTCACTAATGAGGTATTCACTGGTCCACGAGGATGCCCTCTTTGAATGTCTTTTACAGGCGCTCCCGTCCTTGAAGGTCGCTGGCCAAAAGTGTGAAACGCTAATGAGATAGATGGGTCACCGAATGTTTTCTCGAGATAACCACCCTGGTGTTAGGCAATACAATTTTGTTGATCCAGTGCTCCTGATCATTTGTGTCAGTAAAATCGGCTTTCTAAAGACTACTAGTATCAATTGCATTATGGTCTGTTGTCTTGTGGTCCACTCAGTTGACAGAATACCTTACCACTTGGTAATTGTGTACTATTTTGTCATATGCCACATGCCTAGCTGATTGCTTATGCATGCTGTAGGTTTAAAACATCAATGATAGCTCTCCAAACTTTATTTCATATTAATTTTCCGTTAGCAATTTGAAAAATCGAACTCCAATATGTTCTGATGCTCTAATCTATAGTAATGTTGATGCAACATGAACATACTATGTATTGTTGCAATATTTAATGCAGACTATTATTCTCTATGGACGTATTGCTCATTGATACTCCTAACTTAATATTATGCGAAATTGGTCTGTATTGAGCGTAAACATCATCCTAAAGTGTTTGGCAGTTTCTACCAATTCCATTGTTCAATTTAAAGATGTACACAAAATAATGAAATGCAGTTATCATATTATCTTCCAATATAAACAATACCATGGTAATGGAATATGAAGCAAGTCGTGCAGAGCCTACTGTAGCGTGTGAATATAAGGCAGGTTATTGTCATGCTCCTGCCGCCCTTGACAACGGCGATAGTAAGTGGGAAAAGGAATCTAACAAGCCAATGTTTGCCACCTAGAAATAGCCATTAACAAACGATCGTAAGTAGGTTTACACAAACTGCTAAGATACATGGGCATCATAAATCAGAAGGAAGGGCAGTTCCACGGCGTCATAATAGCACGTGGTATGCATATCTCCCCAAACAACCTTATTCTGATACTACAATGAGCAGTGCTAAAATACATCGCATGGACAGACAACACACCACAACGACCTTTTCATCGACAGTTTGCAAACTTCAGCATCTGTTTGTTAACCGCCCAAGCATCATGTGATATTCGTGGTTCGGGATGTGTAAATTTAATGAAATGACAAATGCTCCCCTATCTGAATTGATGACTAAGGCCGTAAACAGAGAGGAAAGGTCAATAATTTGTGTGTATTAAACTTATTTTATTTAAGTCCAAGCAAATACTAACTAAATACGTGTGCTTCTATTTAGTTTCATGTCTTTGAATCAGATCATATACCATACTACTATGGTACTGAGTGATTTGCCAATAAATTGCCTTGATCAGCAGATTGTTGGTCAATAAATTAACTCTCAGCATTCAGACAATAGAATACGTGTGTCGCAATCATCATCTCGGTGATGGTTTATCAAGCGAACTAGTACATTCACGCAGGTCTCATTAAACTCTCTTACAACAAACATTGTCGAACTAGTCTTTTCATGCGCAAGGAAGCCCACGCAATATTTTCTCTGGTCGTCGTAATTCCAATCCACAATTACTACAGCTCACTTTGGAAGACAACTGGTCCTTTCATTACAAGCAACAACGCAATGCATTACAGGCATTGGCTTTTTCATAATCAACACCATTCCCCTCGAATTTCATGAAAATAACGTCACTGCATATTATTTTTAACATGAAACGCCGGCGTTCGCTAAATATTATAATCATCACACATCTTATAGAGCTTATTGGCATTTCAGTTAGGTAAAGAACGTGATTAAAGTTAACAATGAGACAGAGACTTCCTTTGGCAGGTGGTAGCGTGAGATGGCTCTAAAGGATTCGAAGGTGTTCCTTATCGCTATATATGTTAAATGTCACAGGTACTCGGTTCCTGATATCCCCAGAATTAATTGTCGCGAAATGAAAAACAACGATTTTCGATTGATTAACTGGACGAAGCCGCCGCGCCCTGGGGGAAATACAAATATAATAACTCTCAGATGTCATTTGACGATGCCATTCATGGCATCGCATTTATCACGCTAAGCGTCGCCCGCGTAGCTGTGATACATGTCATTTGTTGTAGCCCTTTGATAATTCAACTAACCGAGTTGCTGCCAGGTTCCACTCAATAGTGCATGATCATTTATGTTACCTCATTCCGGTTTACCGTTTACGTATTCTCTCATTAGACGGATTTCCTACGGAGGCTTATGTTTACTGGAGATAGACGGAGACAGCTGTTGCTGTAAATATCCGGTTGAATAACCGCAGAGGAGCTGGATGTATGGCAGGTCGAGGCTGTTTGGCGGTAGCTCATAAAGCGTAATTCAGAGTTACACATCCCATAGCGCACTCAGGGAGTATCTTACCATTATACAATAATATACCAGTGCCTGGTTGTACTAATACAGGTCGTATATGTCGATAGGGCTTACTTTCGGGATGACCAAGACGTCCATAGCTATCATGGTAGTTTGAATACAGTCCTGGGATGCTTAGGACATACATACCTAAGCTAAGTAAGTGGGTGTTATTGCGTAGCCTCGTCTAAAAAATAAAATAGAACTGAAAAATTGTTAGCAGGCAGTATTGATGCGAAAGAGAAGGCAATATATCAGTCCTGTCCTTGTGGAACTCTCAGTACATTGTTGTTGGATTAGCAAATGGATTAGTAAATGACATTCAATAAGCTTGGTTCTTCATTCTCAGTCTCTTATTTTTTATCATTTGTCATGACAATTAACGTAGCGATTATGCCAAAGAAACTGAACGGATAACACCTGTGCCATCATTTCAGGATATATGGTTACATCGCAAATGCATCACAATGCATGCTCCAATGCTGTTCAATGGTTGGTATGCCTTTCGGTATACAAATGCCACAAGACAATGGTTCTTAACTGAAATAGTGCACTCCTATGCTCCACCTCTGTGTGGGTTGTGATTCTAAACAGGTATCCTAAGATCACATGTTTGACCCCATATATAAAATATATATATATATATATATATATACATATGTACATATATATATATGTATATATATATATATATATATATATATATATATATATATATATATATATATATATATATATATATATATATATATATATATATATATATATATATATATATATATATATATATATATATATATGATGCTTTTCTTTCAACCAGAGGTCTCTATACCTACTTGCGAGAAATAGCATAAGGATCAAGCCATTAGTAAGTACGCATACTTAACGTGATTAGGGCTGGTTCCATCGGGTACACCATGATCAAAGTTACAGATGAGCAACTTTGATAAACCGATTTTGAGTAAATATGTGGTCCACTGGGAATAATCAGATAACTACAGGTTATAACAGCAGATGAGTTCCGCCTAATCAAGTCACATACATATGCTCTACAGAGCACGAACTTCTATAGTTGCCAATGGAAATCAACTTAGAAATCAGGCTGAGTTTACCAGACTTCTGCACAGCGGTTATTCAATCGATTCTTTGCGGTCACCTCTTCTTGGATAGGCTCGATATGCTAATTTGGCGATGAACAAACGGTAAACTGGGATGGAATAATCTACAAATTCGTATGGTATATTCGTTGATTGAATGAATTTAACGATTATTTACTTTCGCCCAGATCGGGTCACCTGTTCTGCTGTTACCACCATACGCGGTTCGAATAGAAAAATCAATTCCAAATGAAATAAAGGTAGACTTTGCTAACAAATTTGACAATCGGATGGTTCTTACAGAACTTTTATGCAAATGGTAATCAGTTTCGACTTGTAAGACTCTGCACGTAAACCCCAAGCGAGTTGATCTTGCCACGCACTAGGAAAAACGTACCGCGTGGTACTGCGATGCAAACGATACGGGGAATACGAACTCGAGTTGTTGTCTTAAAACTGGTGCTACTGAAGCCCCTGTTCGTCTAGCGAAATACTCTCAATCCAATACAGCTTGATAATAATTCCTTGTTTGGACCATGCATTTGACAACCACACTACCATATTGCTATACATATTCTTTGATGCAAACGTCAATGTGCTTGCAGAAGCTCTCAGGGGTATTATTTACGTATACGAATCTATACATGGAGTTCCCATGTGGTTGTATCTAGCGCAACGTCGTCAGTGCGGACAGTTTTGTGATCACCATGTGTATTAACAATTGGCGCGTGACAAATATGACCAAGCCTTTGCTGTGCAATGCATAAACTTTTCTCCTTTCATTTATGATGACCGCCGATTGAAGCATATAATAGAAACACAGAGAGTGGGCGATTCTGAAAGGCTAATCCTTCAATACATTTAATTGACACGTACAATTCTACACTTTTTAACGCCACGCTAATCACAGACACCTGTATATTATGGACACTCTCCCATTTGCCCAATGTTTTTTTCTTGTCCCACTTACGATTTAAGAACATTGGACTAGTTAATAACTAGATTGTTTTGGTGCTCTGGAGGTCAATAAGACTAACATCATTCCTTATTTAGCATCGACAATTAACCAAGGAAAACGTCCCTCATCAGTAGCTAAGAGCATCTTGCTGCATATTGAGCTTTTGCCAAATCACTTGGGCGACTAAAATTACAGCAAAGCTTGTATAACGCATTAAATAAGAAAATGGGTGGTTAATGCAATTTAGCTCAAAATAAATTGACGTTCTGCATTTGGGTCAGAGCTACAACGCTTTTGAATACAAAAGGGTGATGCTACACCGAAGAAAGTGTTAGAGAAAACGAATTCAGGTGTGATACCTCACTAATTTTGTCTTGCACACAACGCAAATAGGCATATTTTCATAATGCTCATACAAATCTCATATAGGCGCAAATAAGGACCTTTATCGATATGTGAAATAGTCTGTCGCATGTGGTTCAGACGGGGTCATCATACCTACGACGTGACATAGATACATTTGAAAATAGCTTCAGTGACAGGATACACAGCTTGTTGATGTAGCAATAAATCGATGCATGCAATTGTTATTCTTGGTATAGAGTAAGCCTTCTCCAAGCAGTCCACCGCAGCACAACGAGTTTGTCATCTGCCGCAGGTCAATATCATTGATTTGTACGTCTCATATGACGATAAGTATCAAACGCTTTTCTAGCAGATTTTCTGCATTAGCATGGCACAAGTTAAAAAAACCTACTGTATGTCAAAAATGTAATGAACTAGAGTAACAAAAATGAACCAGTAGTGTCGAATATACACTGACGTTCATTACGGCAAAATGAAACGAGTAAGTAAATCGTTTCTGTATATTAGTTGCGATCCACTCGGATGGCAGATTTGCGAATTTCCCTGATTCAAAAACCAATGACAATGATTAGGCTACGTAACCAGCGCATGGCGGTGTGTATTGTAGCGTCTCGAGTCACGCTGCCTTGAACTTAAAGTAAAAACAACCATCATGGTTTGAACGCCGAGGGTATCAGTAACAGTTAACCAAAACGCTCTGCCAGGCGAGGATCAGGTTCATCATTGGATATACTGGTTTCAGGTATATTGTACTCATATTGTTAATGTGTTAAAGTGATATCGTGAATTGCGACGTCTTATGCAATCTCTTTCTGCAGCTGGCCGTACATTGTATTACAGGTATACTAAAGTATACATAAACTTTATTGCTCATGCGTTATACTGCAAAAACTTAGTAACACGTTGTCCTGAGTAATCAACATCCGAGCCATGTGCGATTGGTTGGATATGTGACAGGCGCTAACAAATGAGAGAGAGAGAGAGAGAGAGAGAGAGAGAGAGAGAGAGAGAGAGAGAGAGAGAGAGAGATTTCTGTTAATCAAATGAAGAAAAATTAAAAGGCTAGAGTATGCGTAGTGACGCGCATGCGCAGTATATGCTTTCGGTCGATAATAAACTCTTAAAAGTGAATATTCAGTGCAATCTATGAACGTTATGACAATGACAGATATCAATGGTGCGTGAAAATGGTTGGGATTCGACATTCGTGTTGTTTAGTTAGCCAACCAATTTTACGCCCCGTCCACGCACTCACAGCATTATTCCTCCTTACAGGATACAAAACGTGTCCTAACATATTTAGCCAGGGGCGCAAGCGGGTGGTGTTAGAAGCATTCGTATAATTCGGTCATTTTACCTCCTTCCGGCCAGTCGGTTTGAATAGGAATTCAGAGCTTAAATGTGAATGGGGGGGTATAAATGAAGGCTCTTCGACTGACATTTAGATCACTTGTGAGGTGATGAATAATTTATGTTCCTCCGTTTGACTATGAAGAAAAGTAAAAGCGCTGTCTCTTTTATAACCGCCTGTGGTTTATGACAGATGCTTGTTTGGCACAAGTTCATCGGGTTGTTGAGTTTCGATTCTACGTTGACAAGCTAAAGATAACTTAAAGCGCCTCGTTCGACTCGAAACAATTGATGACCTTGCCAATTCAAGCGGTTAACAGGTTAATAAATCGTCACTCCGACAGTCTATTAAAATATCTTCGTCGTAAATATCTACGGCTCAGGACAATGGCAAACAATTGAGAATATTTTGGCACGAAACCGAGTCAATTAGTCTCTCTCTCTCCTTCTCTTCCTCTCTCTCACCTTCTCTCTCTCTCTCTCTCTCTCTCTCTCTCTCTCTCTCTCTAACCCCCACTTCCTCCTTCTCTCATTCTCTCCTCCTCAATATGTTTATATATATACACATATATATATATATATATATTCATATTTGTATATATATATATATATATATATATATATATATATATATATATATATATATATATATATATATATATATATATATATATATATATATATATATATATATATATATATATATGTGTGTGTGTGTGTGTGTGTGTGTGTGTGTGTGTGTGTGTGTGTGTGTGTGTGTGTGTGTGTGTATATCGGGTGGGTGCGCGGGGGGAGGCATCTATCGTTAGTATTATAGCATCTCTTATCTGTGATTTTTACTATCAGAACATTTTAATTGAGCGTCGTAAGCTCGCTGCATACTCGTACCGTGTAAGGTCGAATATGAAGGAGCACGCGTCATCCACAACTACACAGCAGCGCACTTTATGGTTAATGGTTCTAGATGACTGACTTATCGATTGACCTTCAGGATTTTGGCACTTATAAGATGTAAGGGCCAGGGGGCATTCCCATCACGATTCGACACACTTAATAGTATTATATCAACTGATAACATAGTGAGAGAAGCTTTGTGGATTGGTAATAGGAGCTTGTCAAGATCGGTAGACATTTAATTAAGAAGAGCAAATATAACTATCTAGCTATGCTTTTAGCTTAGCATTTATTCATTGCAGTTAGACGAGTTCCCCTCCTCGTGAATTAGAAAACACTGTGCGTTGACAACTGGGCATTATGTGTGTTACACCTGCGCGCATATCGACTATCTCCGCACCCCCGACAACCGCCGCGACAGTTAAAAGGCCCGTTCTCTCGCGCCGAAGCCGGCCCGCTTCAATTCATAAAGCGCTGTGCTACGAGAAAGTTGCAGTGTTTCAGACGTAGCTGTCTGGAAACGTCAAACAGAGTTATGGATGATTAATTCCCTCGGCGGTGAACTGCATAAGTTTCAAGTTGTCTTAACTGGATGTAGACATTACCGGTTTACCTCACCCGCGGCGCTCTCTTCCTTCGGCTTATTTGTTTGGGGCTATATTCACGGAGAGAAGCTTCCAGTGATTATATGAACTCCATCCCCAACAGATGCAGCAGCAGCAGCAGCAGCAGAAGCAGCAGCAGCCGCCACAGACAAGGCATCGAGCATCAGCGACACCAGCTGGCTCCGGCAGGTGCGGCCAGTAGTCTTCGCGCGGGAAGACGTGGAAGTGGATGGCTTGCGGAGAGGAAAAGCTGCACCATTAAGGACATCAGCATCGCGGGACATTCGCGGCTTTATCATCGGGCGAGCTCCTTGGCTACCTCTTCTTTGGTACCAACCCTACTTACGGCATTGTGGTAGCTGACATACACAACTGAACTAGGTAAGTTCAATATCATCCAAAGATTTTCCTATTGCCATGTAAATACTACAGGATTATGGATTCAATGTCAATATTTGTCGTATACAGGAAGGCGTGGTTTATTAGACGCTAGGAGTTGGGGAGGTTTGGTTGGTGAGGTAATGATTCTGGTTCAAGGCTAGCGATCTTATTGAATTCATCAAGCGTCTCGACAATATTCCCTTATTGGACTTTTCAGAACTCCTCTTTCAAACAATCGCAATATATGCATAATATTTCCGTCCCAGTGTGCAGCTAAAACAGATGTGTATAATCGTAATTCAGCGCATGAATTAAACTCCAATTTATTATATCGATTTTGTACTTATTGCGCTTGTTTTAAAGCATACATAAGCATACATATTAATTTCTTTCCAATGCGTAGCGCAACACCGATGTTTATGCTCGCATGAGTATAGCTGTCCAACTTCAACCAAATATTTATCGATTTTATTTGCAACATATCTTCGGTTACTTTGACCAACAGGGAAAATGTTGTCAAATTTGCCCGGTGATATTACACGCATGGTCTCCAGGTCTGATTAGAGCGATTGATAAAGGTTAATAATAGAGCCATGTTTTCGACGTAGATCGGATCATCCCCGCTGATTTACCGACCAGTCCTCCTCGCCGAATCAAGCCTTCTGTACTTAGCGTGACGGTTGATACTCCTTTTCAGCATTCGGCGCCACTTGCGCTGGATCACCATAGACGGCAGTCGGAAGCATGACGTAATATTGTGAATGCGGTGCATGCTATAGCGTGACTTGTTAACAATAGAGTTCCCTTATGGGTAGCTTGCATCGCCCTCTATGATGGCTACTCCCACAATTGTGTTCAATATTTAGCAATCGAATGGGACAAGCATAAGTTAATTATATTCAAACAAATCTTTAATGCTCACGGATATCAGATGTAAATACACCCTAAAGGGTTTAAAATTTATCGGGAGCGGCGAATCCAGTGGAAGGAATTCTTTCATTTTTTAATTGCTGCATGCTTAAATGCTGCCTAATCACAACTGGTGTAGGAGAATTTAGTGGGCTCTACTCATGCAGTTAACCGACAGATATATAAAAGTGTTATTCACGGATAGCGCTGTTTATGCGACTTGGCTGACATCCACAGTTGAAAGTTGTATTGAAGAGTATGAATCGTTGTTCTGCGCAGCTGTGTCAGCATATTAAAACTTTGGACCATCATCTGCGTTTTATGCATATTTAAGTAGTTAATAAAGTCAGAGGTTGGCCTGAGACTCTAAACATAATATGGATTTGCGTCATCCAAATGGGAGCGCCTATTCTTTACAGCTGGTGTTGTGCCCAGTCAAATGTGCTGACTCGGGGTCAGTCTACAAATGTGAAACTGAATTTGGTTGTAGTATCTTACATCAGCTGCAAGACGAGATGTCCTGTATAGAGGGTCATACAGTCACACATCTTTGTCGAAGATTGCGACTATAGCAACACTTCTGCAGCGCTTACTGGTCGGCAACATGTGCATGGTTTGCACCATAGTGGCGGCGTCCAAAGGTGTAAATCTGTCGCTCTGTTCGTAGCAATCAGATCATCAGGATAGATCTCACCGCTAAGACCTGACGTCCTGCTGCTATTCGTACACACGCTCTCTACTCTTTATAAACACCATGATCATTTCAATTCCACAAATGGCCACTTAACCTCGTATTAATTTCAGCAATTTGTTCATAGTCGCAGTTCACGTTTTCTGTCACACATGCAGAGTTTGATTTCAACGAAAAGGCAAGAGGTTGAAGTCTGGGTTACCAGAATCACTATACAGTGAAATTGGCGGTGGAAATAGGCTTTAATTTCAAGATGCCAGGATGTCTATTCTAACCTCGAGTTTATTCTCGGGTTAGCAGCCATTAATAATACTATAGTTTGTGAACACCGATGAAAAATCTACTGAAACAGCTGTACTTTTCCTCACATAAACACAACACAATCAATAGTACGGAATTGGATAGTGGAAGAGATACGACAGCGTTCAATATAGACAGCAGCACAAGTTCCCCTTTTACTGCCGAGAATATGCACATGTGCAGTACAATATATTCATGTCGTAATTCATGATTTATTTGCCAAGCAACATGTATAGGCATCAACGCCAAGTCTATATACACTGTCAGGGACAAATTACATTTTACTATACTGTGCTGAATACCATTCATGAAAAAAACATTGAGATGTTAGACAGCTCGTAATCTCCTAGCGCTATGACATAACAAAAACATAGATATTGGATAGTCGGAATGAGATGATGTTTGAACGACAAATATGCATTGTAATTACACCGTCTTCTCATCATGCTGGCATTGCCTGTAATGAACGGAGCGTATCTTCCATATAATCTTTCTGTGAGATCAATAACCATTTTGATTGAATGGTTGTTTGCCTGCGTATGTGTGTTTTACAGTCAAGACCGATTAACGTCAAGAGCTTTGCAGCAGTTGGACGAAATCAATACATTGGTCATGGCGAATACTACATCGACCGTCCCCGTTGGTTATGACCTCCCCTCTTCTAGTACCGAGAATGTGACCAATTCAACTGTAATGTCACGAGACGAAGGTATCGTTCGTGCAGAAGTTGCTGTACAAGCTGCGCTCTTTATATTAGCTGTGGGGGGAAATAGCCTCGTCTTGGTGATTCTTCTTGCCATTCGACGACGCAAACTGAACCGGATGAACATGATGATCGCGCATCTGAGTGTAGCTGATTTGTCTGTGGCTTTCTTTACGACTTTACCTCAGCTCATATGGGACATCACAGGCGCATTTCAGGGAAATGATTTCCTATGTAGGTTGATCACAATGTTACAATTGACGGCCATGTTTGCCTCTTCTTATGTGATGGTTACGACAACGATTGATCGCTTCCTTGTCATATGCTACCCTCTTAGTCTCCACCAATGGACGCGTAAGCGCATTCTGGTTCTTGTGGGTATCGCCTGGATACTGGCTGTGTTTTTCGCTATACCTCAGATCTTCATTTTCTCATATCAGGACGTTAATGGCATTCACACATGCTATGCGCATTTTTCGCCCCAATGGACCGAGAAGCTCTACGTGACTTATATTTTTCTTGCCATCTATGTCATCCCTCTGATCCTCATATCCGGGGCATACATCAGCATATGTCTAACTGTATGGAACAGTACCAAGATGAAATTCGTTTCATCAAGGCCGGCGCGGTCAAATCGTAGCTCCGGCATTGACGCCAACAATGGTTTGTTACGTGTGAGCTCATCGGACGGTGCCGCTCAGAATTCGAGGGCCCACGTTGGTGGACGTATGGCAAAAGCCAAAATGAAAACAATTCTTATGACTCTGACTGTCATCATATGTTATATAGTCTGCTGGGGACCCTTCTTCGTGGCCCAACTCTGGTCTGTATACGACATCAACGCCCCTTTCCAAGGTAAGTGATCTTTCTTATCGTTACACTGACCCAAAGGAGTTCATTTATTGATTCTCATCAGGGCACATGGTTGGTTTCAGATGTGTACGTGCACACCTAGATGAGTAATTCATAATGCAAAAGGGTCACACTTGTGGACAGCATATGCATGAAATATATTCAAATTCAGTAACAAGAAACATCGGCTGGCGTTTCAATAATCAATCGATTAGGAACATGGACAGTTTTTTAATTCTATGTGTACTATGTGTATAAGTCGTTAGAGTTAGGATGTACAGCACATGTATAGCACTTGTAAACCATCGAGGCAATGTTTCATAGAGATAGTAAATACTTTTTTGAAATATTCATAAATACACTTATTGCCCAGGTACAACCATGGTGATCATCGTGCTGCTACCAAGTCTCAACAGCTGTGCAAACCCCTGGATATACATGGCTTTCATGAACAGCCCGATACAGCGACTCAAGCAGTTCTGCACACGACAGAAGCCGCGCCGCTCCTCCACCCTGATTGGTGATTCAGATGCACGCATGCGCATCAGCACCTTTATATCTAATACTGAATTCACACGAATGGATGCAACAGCAGAGAAACATTAAGAACTTGACATTTTGACAATATGAGCGCACTCTCAGATGTCTGTGTGGCATTGGTATGATATATATTTATACATATATTTGGTGAATTACCAAAATATCCAAATGCATTATCTATGATGTATTTTTTGTATGTTCTTGATATCACGTCGAACTACATGGATGTTATGTCACAGGGTACAGGTGTTTTGCATGTATATTAATCAAATGAACTGTCATTATAGCGGTTTTTCATGTTGCATTTTGATCACCCTCAACCTACAAATATGGCATTTGCAGCTGTGTCGTGTTGTCAGCATTCAGTTTTTGATCGCAAATTGGTTTGTGTGAATTTTCAATGTGCTAATTGAAACAATTGCATTCGTAACCATATCTACTGTAGTGTGTTAATCGTTTCTACTACTTGGCTGTTAGTGCTGCACGAATTTGTCATGTCTTATATATATAGTGGTTGGTGTACAAATCAGACCTTTCAATACATATTTCTGTCCATTAGAATAGGAAAGGACAGGGGACAAACATGATGGATCTCAGATGCAAAACATTGTTGAAGCATCATTGCTGTTGATGTAAGGTTGTACCCAACTAGAAATGACCCGATCCCTAAGTCAAATTGTCGTCCCAATTGTGTAAAATAGGTGATGATCATTTACTAATTATTGCACTAGAAAGCTACCATGAGTGTTATGTGTATAGAAAATAAATATCGTATGTACGAGCATTTGTATACCTCCTTAAAATTTCTGATATAGTAACTTCTGATAAGGGGGTGTGTTAATGTCGTGGAGAGGCACATATACACATTGCCCGGGTAATCGCGCGAGAAAACGTACTTAGAAACAGTTATAAAATATTGAAATACTATGCAATCCGTTAATAAGTATTGGCTAGTCGTTTCTTGCGATAGAATAACCATTACATTTAAAACACAGAAAAACACTAAGTAATCTTTTCCCAAACGTTTTCAAACTGTTTCATTACGTTTGGAAGCAAAGCAAAACCTGATCTGCAGAACAATGAATCGTCCAATTGTTAAAAGCATCAATATGATTATGACCGGTTCAGACTGTGGTCCAACAGGATGTCTGGCCAATTAAAAACATGCCATGGCCCACTCTCAGGTCTAAATAAAGTTTCGGCTTGAATGTTGCTACCGATAAAAAACATCGTGTGTAAATGGCACGTGTGTGCGTGTGATTTAATTCGTTATTTCTCTGTGGGACTAATATAATTTGATGACAAGTTGCACTGAACTTCGTCCGTCGTATTTGGCACGCGAAGTGAAATTCAATTTTTGCAGCTATCATATACTCGGAAGTGAATATGTTTACTTGTAGACAGCTTGTCCTTAAATTGTTGAATGGGAATTGAAATAAAGGAGTCCAACTGATATTTTAGCTTGCATCATGATTGGAGGCAACTAGTTGGCCTTGCTTATCGACTAATTCCATATTCTATGTAGAAGAGTTTACCGGCCGAAATTGGACAGCACAATGTTCCACTTGGTCTTATCGAAATTGGGATTGGTGTCATTTTCCATCTAGTTCTGGTTATATGTAGCTGTGCATTTAAAGTGTTCATAATAATCGACGATGCAACTGAATAGAAACCAGATTGACGTGCAGAAACAACAAAATGATGTTTTAAGATTTGACCCTGGTGTTGCTGTACACAATGCACGCGCTCACCTGCGAGGGAGTACGGATAATCGAGTACAGAGGCCTCCGTTCCTTAGTAGCGTGAGCCCACCAGACTTTACGACCCTACTCACATACACACTTGGTCTTATCGAATGCAGTATCAACAACGTTGGTAAAAGATAAAGAAGAATATGGAGCATGAACCACTCCTTATTGGTGTCATTTTCCATCTAGTTCTGGTTATATGTAGCTGTGCATTTAAAGTGTTCATAATCGGACGATGCAACTGAATAGAAACCAGATTGACGTGCAGAAACAACAAAATGATGTTTTAAGATTTGACACTGGTGTTGCTGTACACAATATGACGCGACCTAGGAATACAAGATCACAGAATGCACGCGCTCACCTGCGAGGGAGTACGGATAATCGAGTACAGAGGCCTCCGCTATCATGCTTGCAATCCCATTTGTAAGACATAGTTGTCTTTATTTTCGCCTTAGTAGCGTGAGCCCACCAGACTTTACGACCCTACTCACCATATTATTAACGGTTTCGTTTATGTTAACAAATATTTGTACAGCAATGCCGATGAAAAGACAGCATTAAATTAAAGCTCTAGCCTTCAAGGCAGAATGCAAACACGCACACAAGCACACACACACACACACACACACACACACACACACACACACACACACACACACACACACACACACACACACACACACACACACACACACACATACACACACACTGACACACACATATCTCTATGTACATATATGAATATATATATATATATATATATATATATATATATATATATATATATATATTTATATATGCATATATATATATATACATTTATATATATATATATGTACCTTTATTTATATATATATATATATGTATATATGTGTGTATATATGAATATGCATATATATATATCATAAATATATGCCGATCGATATATATACATATATATATATATATATATATATATATATATATATATATATATATATATATATATATATATATTCATACATATATATGTATACATACATATAAATATATATATATATTTATGTATATATATACATATATATATATATATGTCTATATATATATATATAGACATATATATATATATATATATATATGTACATACATAAACAATTATATAAAGATTCATATATATGTCAATTTATTTTTATGAATGTACATATAAATACAAATATATATATATCATATAAATATATAAATATATATACATACATATATTGATATAGTTATGTATGCGTTTATATATACGTAATTATATGCATATATATGTATACATTTATACATATATGCATGCATATATATTTATTTACACAAAGTTATAAATATACATGTATATATATATATGTATATATATATATAAATGTATACATATATATATATATATATATATATATATATATATATATTATATATATATATATATATAGATACATATGTATATATATATCAATATATATTCATTTATATTGGCATACATTTATTTGAATATATATATATATCGTGATGTAGAGATATCGTGACGGGTGGGAGTGCTATTATGTAGGAATTAAATTCTATGAACAGCGTAGGGAAAGCACACAACAGCGCGGTAAAACGACTGACTGAGTTACCCTATGTTATGTAGAATTGAATGCAATTTAATTTGCCTGAAGCTGTATGTGTATTTTACAGTTTCAATTGATCCCATTGTGCTCAGCAATGCCGATTTTTTTTAATTCCTGGTTCAAATTTTACAATAGGTGCAATGTGACGCATATGCTAATAGCGTATGCCAATTTGTCATGCGAAGTTATTCGTTGGCCGATTGGTATATGTATCTGATAGATAAATATTACTTGTCATTGATGTGCTTTAGATCTGGTGCCAACCGGCATTAACTACGCAGTGTTGCAAACCACAGAGACGTTAACCTAATCGTCTTGCCCCGTACTAGTAGTTGTAGTTGTTCTTCGTAAGATGATAGTGCTCATAGTGGTATTTGAAATTACGGTGATGTTCAAATCGAACAAACTCAATATTGTATATGTGACCTTTCTCAGCTGCCGCTGGTCCCTAACTGTATAAATATTCTGCAGTTTTTTGGTGTTACTATATATCAGGTGAACGTGAAGTCAAACATGAACGTTAAGTGGTTTCCTAAACTGGCAGGGGGTGGGGGGTTGTTAATTCAACGCAGTCACTTGGTGGTGTCCTTGACTCTCGCGTCACTTATGAAGAGTATATTTTAATAATGATTGAGTAAATGAAATCCTCTGCCTCTTGATCATGTATAATTCCCGAACATCTTGCACCCCTAGCAGAGAACTGTGTATTTTACCATATCTTTTATATATCACAGACATATTGATTTACAAAGCAGCGACATAAACTATAGCACAAGGAACTTATCCTTATTCGGGAGCCAAGCGTCCGCCGAAGAACCCGATATTACATTGTCTAGACATCACAGTATTGTTATCGCCCTTAACTACGTATTGACTTGGAGAATATTGACTTTTATGAGCATGTGCTTGAAGGGGATGAGAATTCCTCTGATACGTGCATGGCACGTGCCATAAACTAATGCGCTACTTACGTTTGCAATGTATGCACACGCTATGTTCTCTATTCCCCTAGAGGATGATTGATGTTATCACTGCCTCTTCTCACTACAAAGGTATTTTGGAAACATGGTTCGATAATTCTCTCTGCCCCTAAGCCGAAATAGATATTGCATTGTAACTTGGGATCATACATTATTTGGCATAGTTATTCCGCCACAAGCATCCCATTTGAGCTCTACTACCACATTTAGCTTGACATGCATTGCTCGCACCCAGCAGCTAAGACCGCTAAACGCAACCAGATTTGTGTAACGATTGTCCATCCATGGCCGGCTTGTACTATTTTACCATCCGGTGAACAAATATTCACACATCGTTATTCCATGAATTATATTGCATGAACGTGCGGTACGCTCAATCCATTCCTCGGTTGACTCAGAAGCGCTTCGTGACCTAAATTATCAAAGCTATTTTCGTAACCTCCGTTAATTTGCTGATATCTGTGTGTTGAATAATAGGCAATGATGTTTCAATGCGATACTATTGACCCAAATCACCGTAAATCTTCAATAGTGTATACCTGGAGCAAGTTATTAAATTACGCTATCCAACATTCATTAAAGCTAGTGCGATACTATTTGTTTTCAAAAGCCGACAATGTGTCAACTGTATAATTTATCATAAACAAAATGTATATTTTCTACTTTAGGGCACTTTGATTTTATAAATCAAATATTCAATCACTCACATATCGGTTTTATTCAGCAAAGTTTTAGATGCGTTGGCACATTTTCCAGGTACCATAGATACCGAAAACGAGAATACAATTGTGATAGGGTACTTAATATATCAGAGGTGTATAAGAGCTACTTTGACATAAGTCAAAACGCGTGGTAGAGAATTTATCACATCTGCCGTCCTGTTTGATGGCTTATTGCGCCAATATGCCTTAAACGCTGAAAAATGCTTAGTGCCTGAATATTCAAATAATTCTGAAACTTACTCAGCGCGAAGAGAGTAACAAAAACCGCGATCTTACACAACGTTTGCTTATGCTCCCGAACGAGAAGTTAGAAATTTCTTTAAAGGCAATGAAATTATCATGACATATCACAATGAGACCTTACCACCAGCGAATCATATTTTTTTGCAACTCTGTTATTGCCATTTATCGTCACACCCCGGTGTATCAACTGTTGTAGGACGTGATATGCGACATAGACTATGATCTGACTTGAATTAATGTCAGTAGATTTCCATATATTACCCATTAATTGAAAGGCCTGTCTCATAGGATCTTATTCAGCCAAGTGAATACAGCATAAGGATTATACACATTGCCTACGGCGTTATGCTATCGGTGCCGCTATGGGGTATATTTGGCATTTAAGACAGGCATCAAGGATGAGTTATATTAGTAGTTATTGATTGTAGTAACAATAATGTTATTTTGCCGCACTATTCACACTCATTTACCCTAATCCCTTGATCTGGGACAGCACCAAACACGTGGTTGACAAACAGTAGATAAAGACCCTTATTTATGGAAACAGCGATGTCATCATTGTCCTCAGCATACTGAAATTTATAACTTCCCATATATATGATATATGATGTCATAATTATTCAGCCATATGTGACAGTCTTCTGGAGATTATCTGTTGCACCGATACTTCTTATATGAATATCATTACAATCAACAGATATAGAAATAACGTCTCAAGCAAAGTTGACTATCGTGATATCGCAAAATGAGTAAAATTAATAAAATTGACACCACAAAACCTCCAGTAGAAACATAAACGATAGAGAGAGTCTTGGACCAAGACCCCTGTTTGGCAAGACCCCTGTTTGTATTGATTCATCATATCAGTTCATTGCAGAGAATTCAAAGTGTACATTATGGCTGCACAACGATTTACAATGTGAAATGAGATATGCTACGGTATTTCATCATGTAACTATTATGTTCGCAGACTAAACCATGGTTATAATTGGTTTGCCACAGAAACCACAACTTTTGTGGATTAGTAATTTAGACGCACAGCAACACCTCGCATTTTAGCACATGAAATAAAATTGCCGCAACAGTCTATACAAAAATGTTACATAATCTATTTACTCTATGAATTGATGGAGCACCATTACACATTTTCATACAGCATTCGTACCAAGCGAAACAACGGTGACAGTGAAAATAGCGCTGTTGTAAAATTCGCTATCAAAATCAACACTATGCTTAAATAATCGTATCGTCAGCAAAGTTGCATCTTTGTCAATTGTGTCATCATACTCATTGTGATTTCAGAGTTGGGTAGATACCTTATCCGCTGATTCAAGTGCATTCTTGTAATAGACATATTCACTACTAATCGAGCTGTTCCAATACAACAGCAACTCTTAACACCTTGTTTATTTTGGTGTATTAAACTTATCTCTCGTTCCACTCACATTTATGTCAATTAAGACTGGCGTCTGCATATATGGGGCATGATAAGAAATTCGTTCTTAGATAATGGGATTCATTGGGATTCTCCCGACCGACGCTATTCCATCTCATTAAGCGTCAAATAATTGGACAGAGAAATACTGTTGTTAGGAGACGGCTTTGTTACATAGTTCCTCGCCAATTTGCTATTGCTGTAGATATCTTAAGACATTTGACTGTAAGATGACATAATACGTTGAACAGAGTGCATACAACGACAGGGCCAGTGTTCTACCGTCTTTGTGTGGAATGATGACTCCATGTTCATGCAGAAAGATAAGCAAAGAGAGTGCTTCAAGTGTTCTTACCGTATGAAACCCTTACCATTCAGTAAATACAAACCAAAAGGGTGCCTTCCATCCCAAAACACGTCCGATGTGCTTTACATGCGCAGTTGCCTCCTATCATCTCCTGTGAATAGGAACTTAAAATACCCTGATTTCTACAACTTCTGCTCGCAAAATCAGCTTGATATCAGTCTAATTGGAACTTCAATGTGGTTCTATACAACTGCACAATATGTGGTTATTGAACGAAGATGAGGCTAATTGCAAATTCAGAGGTCGGTAACAGGATATTCCGCAAATGGTATCGACAACTGAGCAGAATATCATAGGTAATTGTTACATTGCAGAGTGGTTTAGTTATTAGAGTTTTAGCAGCTTATAAGCGAATGAATAAAATGTGTACTACAAAGTGGTGCATATTTAAAAAATCTTAAGGGAATCAAGCTTGCCTTTGAAGATTAGTATATCCTATTTATATGCGCCATTTATGCTACTGTGTCACTAAATAACCATTGATTACAAAGATACCCCTTCAGCGCATAGCAAAATATATGTAGACCATCTGCTATTAGATAGGTCATTAGTTACCTGCATAATGCTTTTATTGTGCGACCAGAGACCCACGGTCCATGTCTCATTTAACAGCAATAATTTAATGAACTGCAAGCGACTGATGCAGTAGATATCGCAAACTTTGTTATTGGGTTACGCTTGACGGAATCAAGTGGAAGTTTGAAATGAATAACAAAGGTGCGATTAATGGCGTGTAATAGCGCATAACTCGCTTAACATTAGTCAACGGGTTGTCTGTGATATGCTCCTACACAGCGTGCATTATGTATTCTCGTCATTGAATGAGTCCGTTTGATTTGATTGTTCTTGTATCTTTTTTTGCATCTATGGGACACACTAGTTTTGCTGCACACCACTCACATATAGCTGAGTGAACTGTAGCTTACTGTTCTACTGTCTCAGGCATGTTTGGTGATTTAGAAAAAAAATAATGCGTTTTCCAGGTATCGCAAAAGAACCGGCGATTTCGGCATTTTTTTTTTTAAACGGCCGCCATTTTTTTAAGAGGCTTGTTACGTCACGGAGAAAAAAAACCGGGCTTGCCTCCCGCATTGTGTTACGGAAGCATGTCATCGGTCATAACATCTTGTGACTCCCGAAAATGGTCAAACGCTGCGTTGCAGGCGGCTGTAGGCATATTTTACAACAACAGCAATTGTACATTAATTTCCTAGCAAAGAAACTGACTCCAAACGTCGCTTGGCGTTGATTCGTGCGGTGGACAAGAATTAAACGAGGAAGGGGTGGCGAGGTCCGTTGGATTGCTCTTATCTGTGTTAAAGTTATTCTCATGGAGAATGACGTTTGGTCAAATAATATTGCGACGGAGCAAAACATGAAGAGATGGGGTTTGAGATGAGACGCAAAAACGGAGCTTAGACCGTATGGAATTCCCACTTTATTCTCCGATGATCTCCGAGGAAGATACCAACTCTAGATAGAGAGACACGAAAGCGTTGGTGCGCAGAGGGAAGATACATTATTATGAGTCGAATTGAATAGCTATATTATAATAACTCTCATGTTATTGCCGTCAACTCATTAATTATACAGCTATCAGGGTATTGCACTTCATGCTGAGGCCTATTGATTGATCTTAGGTGTCTGGAATTTTTAAAAAGCCAGGCTACATTTACTGCTGAAAAGCACCGTCAACATCACATGGATTGATAGCACATATGGTGGGTTACTTGATAATTATATTTCTATTTTGCCCACGCCAACATACTTGGGAAACCTTAAACCCTATCTTCAGTGGAACACTTGCGATAATAACTGATTAGACTGGTTTTGATTGCAGATGTCAGAGTTTCCAATATCTACCATAGTTTGTCACGCCGTGTTTGTATTAGATATTCAATAATGAGAGATATAAATGGTCAGACATTGTGAAATAACCATGTTGTTCATAGACGTTTGATAGCGTTGATAACCTTCACAGAAGTAATGCCCTTCACGCTGAGGACCCTCCAGTTTGAGTCACAATGTTGTACCCCATATAAATTTTAGCGTGACAAATTAGCCGTGAAAATTTTGATAATTTTTTTTGTTATAATAGAAGCATGAAAACGTGACGAAGAGGTCTTAAATACCCTAACAGCCTTTACTGCACTGATGATCAATACATTTTCAAAATAGAACTTACTGTCCGCATAGCTAACGGACTTTAATAGATCATAAATTTGCTAATAGACAAAAATGCAACAAAATGATGAGCAGGTTACATGCTGATGTACCCGAGATCACAGGAGTGGCTTATGGTCTTGAAAATACGGTGATCATTGTGCCATGTAAGAAAATGATGACAGCAATATGGAATCTGCTGCGGTAGATTCTGATTCAGATTATGCATCCTCACTGAATCCAGCATCATGATTTGCTGATGAATCATTTGGGTGCAGATAGCCAGGAAAGAATTTTTTTGTTTGCGAGGACCGCCTTTAGTATCTTCTTCAGGTTTATCTTAGCATACAAATTCCTTATTGCTAACACCTCGAGAGAAACTAACAACAGGGACTCCTCTTGGGGTTATATTGACGTGCCGTGAATGCGAAAAAGGTGTTTTTGTTGGTGTTACACCTGTAAGACACATCCTTCTGTTTGCTGCCATCATTTGCGCACGGGCCACAGTTGATAAAATCTGGTGGTGGTGCAGCATTATGCTCTACTGGCAACTACAATGAGCATTTTCTTCAGATACCAATCTCTGTCACATATGGGACACATACAATGATATAGTAGGAGGAGAACGTGGCCCTTGGTAGCACTGAAACTTACTTTCCTCAAAGCATTATTATTGCAATCCCTCATATATAGCTAGCAAAGGCTTGAAATAATTGGTGTGTCTCTCAGTCACCAATCACAGATGTGAAGTATGGCATATTTTGAAATGCTAGTTATGTTTTTTACAGCATTATGGTCAAGGTTTAGTATAGTATATGTTGCTCTGGAATGCAGATGTATTTATTCTTTTTTTTCTTTTGGGGGTTTTATTGCTAATGTCACTATTATTTGTTTGATTTGTTTTGGACAAGATCTTAAGGAATCACGACTTTCTCATAGCAAAGATGTCACCGACCCAACCAACCAGCTGCATAGAGGCATTCCACTGTCTGATTGTGCAGTTTAAACTTGAGAATGTGCTTTTCTTATGACGAAACGGCATACTAGTATACGTTTACAGTGATGTATGGAAAATCATTCATAAGCAGATACAAATTGATTCCTTGGATGTCAAATTTCTGCTTGACAGATATATTCTCGCTGTCCTACATTATAATTCAAACACTTCTCGAACGCAATGAGTCACTGAAGATGGCAAGGAAAGGAATAATGCCCAGATGGAAGAGAAGCGATGAATAGGTTGTTCGAAAGCTGAATGATGATGCAACATCTGGTAGATTGTTTTTAGTCATCAATCAAAATATAACTGTGGCAATTGAAAGGAGTGTTTGCTTTTCCAGAGAATGGAAAATGGAACTTTTCCTAGAGTGAAATGAAACCTAGAAATGCTTTTGTCACATATTGTAATTTTTTATCAGTTATTGCTACCAGTCTATGTGGATGACCTAATGGATGGAGTGCCGTGTGCCACAAGAAAGTTGGACCTTTTCAATCACCCAGACTCATTGGCTGACAGCCTTAATGTAGTATGGCCAGATTGGGATTGCAATTCGAGCACACCTATCAAGATTCCCGTTTAATCAGTGAAGTGCTAGTGCATGACATGTTCAGTTCTAAAATACAAGCTTAGCACATTGACCTCATAGTGGAAATTTCAACACTTTTTATTATTTTTCAGTGATGGATATTTATAGCCGGCATTCTCTGCGGATGGAAAAGACTTCCTGATCGTAGGGACTAAACTCGATGGGGTTGGCTTTCTATAGTTTTTACTGGGAATGCTCCACACCCATGGCACAAATGCCCTGTTTGATGCATATATGTAACGCTTAAGCAAGAAATGTAGAATGATAGAACCGCAACTTACTAATCTTAAGTAGCCTAGTTTTAAATTATATTGCTACTGTGATCCCTGTGTTTCTCCTTGCCATGATATGTTATTCATTGCAGATGTTTGTCTGTTTGTTGCATAGAATATAGATTTTCTATTAAAATCAAATTTGCTGTTACTTTGTGAAGCTTAAGTGTTGTTCCTAAGTATTGTTTGCACCATAGTTACCTTTGGGACTTTGGTGGGGAATATTTCACTTACTTGTGGATCTCTGGTGCCAACGCATCTGCCTCGGGGATAGTCGTTAGCAAATCCTAGCGGCACCCAGAGGCATGTCAGTGGCTTTGTAAGTGACGACAATTCCAATGGGATAATCTTCGGATGCATAACACTGATTTCTACTTGGTGTCTCCTATTTGCGAGTTTGACTTCATCACGATATTTATGATTCAACTCAGCGTTCGCTGAGGTCATATTAACCGAACAATTGCACTCTTGATGGTCGCTGATCGTCTATGCCAGATTATCGAAACGTCAATGAAACATCAGTAGAGCATTTCAGACTCATCATAACAAAAGAAATCCAACGATATGTGGCCATATTGATTTCGCATGATGTTTTTGGGTCGACAGCAATGAATGATTTTAAGTCCGTTCCCATCGCCATGGTGAAAACAGAGACATTTCGTCCGTCAACTCGTCATTGTACAACTATCAGGGTATTGCACTTTATGCTGAGGCCTATTGATTGATCTTAGGTGTCTGGAAATTGAAAAAGCCAAGCCGTATTCACTGCTGATATAGCACCATCAACATGCTATCAATGCATGTGCGGTGGGTAAATAAATAATTATATTTCTATTGTCCCCACACCAACAAACTTGGAAATCCTTATTCCCCAACATATTGGATATATCAATAAAGGCGTCGACGTTTACTGGTTATCTCCTAACCTAATAACGTTACATTTTGATGCATGTAATCCACGGCACGCAAATGGCTATGTGTGCTGAACGTTTGGCGATATGCTAGTTTATCAAAACCACGTGATTAGTTAACAAAACAAGCAACAAACGAGATGCTTGCCATATTCTTAAACACCCTGCATGCGCTAATGCGACCTACAGCCGCAACGGATTTAGCTAAAAAATCCGAATGCAGGTAACTAACGATATGCTGTTGATGGACACATTGAAGCAGTCGTTGTCATCAATTACTGGTTAAGACTTTTGAGCGCTTGGCAGGTGCTACTAATGACTTTGAAACAAAGTATCATTGCTCATTGGCAATTCGTTTGCGGTAACCTCATGCAGCAAATAAAGTTAGAGGATCGAACCTAGTGTACTACGAGGATGTCTTTCCTGACAATTTCGCATGTGAGGGGCCCTCGCAAATAGTACGTCCCTATCAGGTGCACTTGGTGATGCGTGCTGGCAAGTTACATTACATGCCAGCCTTCGGTATTCAACCTTTGAATGTGCTAGCGTCAGTATTGAGGGGTGGCTTTATAAACTGGTTGCTGACACGGGTCAATGTTCTGGAAGGATTTGTTGCCTTAGGACAGAACAGACGGAAGAGAGACAGAAGAAGTGAGACCGAGGCGGTTATTGGAAGTGACAATCAGTGACTTAGAGTTAGAATGTGGTAAAGAGTCACCATGAGATGGAGCTGTAGTGAGTGAATTACTTCACAATGCGATGGGGTTGGAAGTTGTGCACCAACATTTTGAAATGTGTAGGTAGGCCATTGAAAGAGATGGTTCATGCAAAATGTAGTTCGCACACCTCGACTAGGGGTTTGTCAGTTTGCCCCTCTCCATCCCGCCAGAGCTAGCACAATGACCATGTGTTGTAGCAAGATACAACAAGAAGGAACATTGCTAAGACAAAGATGGAAGGAAACACCATCGAATATATGAATTATTAAGTTTGTCCATAACATAACTTACGTTCTGTTCTTGGTTCAAAGATCATGAGCACTAGTCGCTGCACTTTTTTGTTACATATTATCAACAAAACCTTAATCGTAAGCACGGCTATACAGCTGACAGTAATTCAAGCCACAGTAATTTAATCGTAAGCACGGCTATACAGCTGACAGTAATTCAAGCCACAATGTGAATTTACTATGGCTTGAAAAGGTAGAATAGGTCATTCAGGTCCATTAAATCATATACGATTATATATATAGATATACGAGATATAAACACTATGTATTCCGGCGATCTTATATGAGATAGAGAGAAAGGGAAACCCCTCTGTTTCCGGCGATCTTAAGGGAGAGAGGGAACTTGAGATAGCTCAGGGCGCGACACAAAAGGACATGAGAGGGAAAGAGAGACGATATATATATATATATAGATGGATAGAGAGAGAGAGAGATATATATATAGAGAGAGAGATTAGAGAGAGATAGAGAGATAGAGAGAGAGAGAGAGAGAGAGGGGAGAGATATAGATTTATAGATATATATATATATATATTTATATATAATAGAGAGAGATAGATATAGTATACATATATATTCAATTATATATGATATAGATATATATAGAGATATATATATATACATATTTTTATATATATATATATAGATATAAATATATACATATGTATATTCATGTATAATATATATATATATGTATATGAATATATACATCATATATATACATGTAATTAATATATATATGTATATATATATATGTTTATTATATATATATATATATATATATATTATATATATATATATATATTTATATATATATATAGAGAGAGAGATATGAATATATATATATATATATGTATATTAACATATATATGTATATATATATATATATATATATATATGTATATATATTTGTATATGTATATATATATATATATATATATATATATATATATATATATATATATATATATATATATATATATATATATATATATATATATATATATATATATATATATATATATATATATATATGTGTGTGTGTGTGTGTGTGTGTGTGTGTGTGTGTGTGTGTGTGTGTGTGTGTGTGTGTGTCTGGGTGTGTCTGTGTGTGTGTTTGTGTGTGTATACAATATAAATGTTACTTACACCAGAATCCACATGCGCGTCGAGTAGTTGAAATGTTCTTCGCTGAAGTAAGATGCAAAAGCGTATCATGAATATTTGGTACCTTGTGTTTTGGTTCGAAGATATCTATATTTAGATGATATAGAACACATTTATCCAAACAATCCCACAAAAAATGGAGGGGCCATAATATGAAGTGGACAAGTTATGCCATTGCGTGTCTTTCATTCATGGTTTCATGTCATTCATCATTTGGATTTCCCTAGTTCCCGAATATAATGCCCCGCATATATTGCATCACGTGACATGGCCTTCTAAAATCAACTCTATTTCCTTCTCAGCAGATGATTTACGGCCTAATCGATGTATGCTAAGCACAACAGACTACAGATAAGTGTACGAGTTTACTAAGCTATGGGCGATAATTGTAATGCAATGATAGACACTGTCATACCATAAATGTTCAATGCATCAGTGTCATCACATAAGTAGTATGACCATATATTTATAAACTTGTTGTGGCCACAACCACCACACATGCTAATTATGCCATTAGCAAAGTAGCGGGCGGATTTATACAATGAAACGATAGCACCGTCATCTGATATATTGCACTTTATTGAATGTACACTTTTCCTACCCGAGTCGCGGCACATGCATGTACCAGCGGGCCCATGTCAATATTTCGCAGTGACCCGTACAAAGCTAACATCTCTTAAGACTCACAGGAGTAGGTATTTGACAAGGAACGGCTCACAGATGACAGCAATTTAAGTACACACCAACTAATTTTGAAGGTCGAAACATATGCCGTTGAAATGACACGCACCTTGGAATAGACATTCTTCTGTTGACGGATGTTTATAAGACCAATTATAGGACGCGCTATTGAAATTTCTTGTCGGCCATTGTATTTGACTCACGAAAATCCCTTACGTTAAAGTGAACCTAGCATCCTCTGCACATATTACATCCCTGTGATTACTGGGTTCCGGACTGCTTCATTGTGGCAGTCCGATTGGATGGATCGAGCCCTCCATCAAACGATATATCCAACCATACCAATAGCGAAATTATCAATATACTTTCAATTCCATAACTAAAGGGGGACGTAACAGAACCACTATTGTTTGCATCCGCTGTTCAGTCTCAAACATACAAAGATATCTATGATTTGAGGAATCATGGAATAGAGAGGACTAACATGTCACCGTAATTGCATATGGGTAGCTTTTCCAAAACACCGCTTAGATCAAATCACGGGCATGGTATCAGAAACTCACATATATCTGAATTTAAAAAAACACACCCAAGAACGATCTTCAAGAGATACTCGTAACTGCACACGTAACAAGTGAACGACAAGAAAAGGATGTAAATTGTGCGTTATGATAATAACATGTATATTGAGTTGTAACATCAATTGAAATAATATCGGGCTTTATCTTCGATTCCTTCTAATCACATTCCTCGACACAGACTATTGTCTATAATGTTATAGCTTGCGATGTCATACTTATACGAATAATTCACCATAAAGGAATGTATTTCCATTGAATATCAGCAAGCATATTTATGGGATTCAGCTCCCATTTTACTGAATGTAAAAGATATCCTTCAGTGTTTAGGCAGGCATTAGAAGCCAATCAGGGGATATATTCGATGGCAAAAAAATAACCGTCATGCAGCTTTATTCGTAGGGCAGAATTTATAACCGCAGCACAAATACGTTGCTGGAAGATACAAGGCTGCTTAAGCCAGGTCTGTAAATGTTTGACGGTAAGGTTTGTGTGTACAATTGTTCAAAGCTTTACGAGCCTACATTGGTTCAGCTAATTCTACCAACCGACCTACGTAAAAATCAATACATATGAAATGATTCATAGCAGTCATCCTTACCATAAAACTAAGAATGACATATTAACCCTGTACGTCATCACAATCTACATTGCAATCTAAGTCCCTGGGGCAGTTATGTTAGGCTTGATTTACCCATAAATATGCCTCACCATAGTTTGCTTCATCTATCGAGGTCTTACTTAAAATGGAATGTGAAGGTACGATATATCTTATATCACTGATGAAGTTAGGACATGCTGAAGTATTACACCGACTATTGTGTAGTGATAGTGCAAGAATCTTCTTGTTGAGGGATTAGTTCACCATAGCCCGTCGGGATAAAATTGATTGTCTTAATGGCCAATTAGTTCAGTAATTTTCGCCTACTTAAGATGATAAATTGATAAAATGGCGCACTTTTAACCTCTTCCTGTTTATTAGCAACTAATCTGCCACTTCCCAGCATATTTTAAGCCCTTGTCCTAGCAGAAGATGACGACAAAGGAGATGAAGAAGGAGAGGATATGGTGGTCGAGGCTTGATAGCATTCTTCTCACACAAGGATAATTCTCAAATCTATTATGCAAATTTTGTTATCAACATGCTGTAGGAAGATGGGACCGAAATCATTTACAGTTTATATAGGGCAACCATATTCTTTTATTTCACAATACTCTGCGTTTTGGATATGGTACTGTTACAAAGTGCCTTATAGCCTATTCAATAACTATAGACAATCACCAGGGTAGAAATTCTAGTGCAAGACATTTATCCCACAGCTTCAGCGCAATTTATGTGATCGATTTTTGAAAGATTATCACATGAAACTAACTCGTTAAAGAAAAAGCCTTCAAGAGCCTCACAGTCTCCTGTTATTCTTCCAAAAGCACAGTATGTTGTACTACACTTCTGCTATGAACTGCAGCATATTATATGACCAAGGTTCAGATCCTGATATTACCCAAAAGTTAATCATTTCTTCCATGCTTTATGACCACAATGTTACATTCAGTGAATAACTTTGAAACCCTCTTTATAAACAAACACAGAGACGGATGATAACAGTGGATGGAAAAATAATCTTTATGGTGAAGATAATTTAAGTTTGGATCAACAGTGTAGCTGAAAGAAATAATAATCATGTTATTAATGGCTAACTAATAAATCATTACGAATCAAAATCCTCAAGACGAAGTCCAAATCTAATCCCTCTTGCGTATTTTTTGAAGGTTCAAGGTCATTATCCGCCATGTAGACTAAGAGTAGTTCAAACATTTACCGGCAACTCTGCACAAATCAGTAGCCCTCTAGTCCGCTAACGTCTGGGGCTGGGTGCGATAAGACAGGTCTTCCATGCGGCGAATTTGGTGGATATTCCAGACCGATGCAACGTTAATAAAGTTATTTTGGAATAAACAAAAGTATTTGCAATAAATGTATGATATGTATTAAAAATATGATTCCGCTAAATTGTTAGTCACAAATTATATAGATTTGCCTGTAACAGAAACAGATTTAATAAAACTCGGTTCTACTTCTATCTGTCAATCATGATGAAGTTAAACTCACCTGTACCAAGTTGGAGAAACAGAATTGCATCGCATTAAGGTTGATATAATCACCATTAAAACCACCGCTGTCTTGTAGGGTTCTAAATATATCCAAACAGAATTGGGAACATTCGTTTCTCAATCTACACCAAAAGCTTTCTTCCCTCTGATTGTGATGCTAGTTCCGTTCAGAAAGCTCTCTTGACCAGATAGATACGGTTGCATTCGCGCAATGCCCATATCAACGCGTATGAGACGTAGACAACCGCCGATCTCACAGGCAACATCCATGTAGTTATCCGCGATCACCCTGGCATTGCTACTCGTATGATACACATTCAACTATATTATACGCCTTGAAAAGCCATCTGTACATCCGTTTATACGCAAACCGAACGGCTTGAGTTTATCATAGTCGACGAGCCAAAGATAGTTTTGTCCCCTTGCAAAGTACTGGCGTCTTCGTAACCGACCTTTTTTCCCTAGTTCCTTCAGGATCTAAAATTTGCATGTGTAGACTTCATATGACAAAACAAGCCTGCTGGCACCCCAATCGCAACTTCTAATATGGTAGAGTAATGCCCCCGTCGGAACAGATTTAACCTTCTTAACGTGCGCTTTAGTCTCAGTAAACTTATAACTATTCTATGGTTAAAGGCCAGGGCAACGAGAATCTCTTGATAACTTAAACCTATGCGGAAATATAAACCAACAGCTGCTTCCCGATCCATAGCTTCTTGGTCGAAAATAATGTGGCGGACGCCAGATGGTTGATGGCCGCCAGATAGTTATGTGGTGGCCGCCAGATAGTTATGTGGTGGCCGCCAGATAATTATTTGGCGGCCACCAGATAATTAAATTGATTCGCACCATGTTCACGTGGCATCAATAGGCTTCGGTAAGGTACAATAAAAAAACTTGAGAATTGCTGCAATACAATGTAGATTGCATGATAAATGTCAGGGGGTGTCAACGGAAAGTGCAATAATACCTCAAAACTGTGTGAATCACATTACGAATAAGCTAAATGCTACTTAAATAGCTGTCGAACCAGTTATACCTCCGTCGAAGAAATGACCCGTTATAACCTGTTTATTTTGTAATTCAAAGTCTTAATCCATTGCTGCGAATCGTGATTTCAGTCTCTACAATATAGTCAAATCATTTATATACTAAAGCTACTTTACTTAATAACGTAATTTCCGTTTATCAAGAGTGCCTCCTTCTGGTTTTTCAGTAACGCGTCTGATAGGATCTAATGCTATCTCTTGTCCTTATCGTCGTGCGTTACTTTCGGCTTATCGCCATAATAGTATCATTTCGACTTGTATTGGTTACCTAGGCTCTTGTAAATATCAATGCATCGTCTGAGGTGTCAGCTATTCCATACTGCTTTATTGACAACAATTAGTACTCAGCGTACCTGCTTTTCCTTGCTTCCGCACCACTCGCTCCAGCCGTAAATGTTATGTCGACATTCCATTTTATATTATTTGTACAAGTGAATAAATAGCTGCAATAGCCCACAACATAAAGCATACATACATACATAATCATGATGATCTTTTTTGTCTTATATTCGTCGCGCTCATAATAAGCCATTTTCACTCGTAGCCGTTATAGACATAAGGATAATGTAAACCAAAGCGTCACATGGTGCAGATAAATTTTGGCGAGTATAGACACTTGGTACATTAGAGACAGACGTTCATATCTACTTATAATGATTATATGCAATGTGATCCAGGTAGTAGAAACCAATTGCCGGTTCGCATATTACCATACACATAGGATCAAGTCACTCATGCAAGTGGAGAAAACTTATCGAGAAGGATCTATCATACATCAAGAGTTCATTAGTTGTTACGCAAGCTCGCGTAATGGAGTTCACTACTACTATATAATGTGCACATATATTTATTGAGGTAAATAGAGCCCTTTACGCAGTTATGTTCATCAAAATAATATTTTGTGTGAATGTACAGTTTGGTAATCTTATTGTTTGCTAATCGTATTGTGACTTGATGTTATCATAAAGTGGAACAACTCCTGACACCTTGCATCAAACATCGAAACATCTACTGACCCACAAAGAGAACCATTACATTTGTTCTATAGTTTGTATATGCTAATAAATTATAAACGTACTGTAGGATATGATAGCAGAAATAGCATGCCATATATCACATGGTTTTGCCCCTAGTGTTAACGGCAAAACCATCCATCAAATATCTGCATCTTTTAGTTGATGCATCGTTCTCCTCGTTGTTACTGTTTATGTTCCCATGACACGACACTGTTGCATATTAATAGGCTGTTACGTCATATATGGGGATCCAGTAGAGAGGTAGTGAGAGCTTTAAAACAATGATATAGCTCGGCGATTGTTTGCTCGGTATATTTTAACAGATATGCACCGAGTGATGCGGTGGTGAAAGTAATTCCAGAAATCATCAAGCGAATAATTGAATATGCTACCAATAGCATCCGTGTAATTTAGCCACTACGACTACAATTACCGGTGGTAATCTGTTCATTTCCGAACGCATAAGGTGCCCGATTACCTGCTGATGATTGGTCAAGATTACGCACGCCCATGCTGGGTCGTCCGCGCAGATTGACTCAATCAATCTCTCGTCGCAATATCTGTTAATAATCAACTGGATAAATAAGAACAGGTGGAGACGCAATGTACGCTCAGGACTAGTCTGGGCCAGACCAAAATATACCACGGTGTTTGAAAGAGCCCATGCTTGATAATCCCCAGTGTTGAATATGAGGCGGAAGGCAAGCCGGGGTTATACTGTAGGGCACTGGGTCTCGATCATATATATCGTATTCGAACAACTCAATAGACAGGTAATGATAACATAAATCATTGGCTATATCGCCGTTTCGTTGCCTGCGTCCGACACCTAGACATATACATATAAATGCAGTTAACGACGCACAGCTCCTTGGAAGCATAACTAGCAAAGGCTGATTGTATGCGCGCGATTGAGTACCTTGAGCAGTGCAAGTAATTTTGAAGCATTGAGCGCGAGGGTTTCTGACAGAAAGGGAAAAGGCAAAAGCCCTTATGCGGATATATTCTACAGCGATTGCTGGGCGATTGTGGCGTTTTTCTGAAAATCTAATACATAAATCTCACTTCACTGGCGAATATTTACACAAAACCAATACAAAATTACCGCAAAGCCACTAGATCCGGCCCTTAAACACTGTTGTCACTTAACGTCATGGATGCAGTGGAAGTATTATACCCGCTCTTAAGTTTCACATAGAGCTCATGCATAACGAGGTTAACTTGCTATGGGTCAGCGCAATAGACTAGACTCATTTTGTCTTAACTCTTCTTAACGTCAGCATAAATAGTCTTGGTTTCATGAATGCTTCAATTCATGCAACAACAAAGTATTCGATCTTATCGCTAACTTACTAAATAAACGACTCTTTGAATTATCGACAACAACGACAATTAAAGTGTCGCATACATCTTTGAAGAAAGATATATATGTATAAACATCACTTTTCTGACATCACATTTCATCAACTTCAAAAAGTAATGGTAATGAGCAATCTCTTTCGTCATTTGAATATGATGCTTAAGTTGAGTTGAGTTGACTTGTCTCATTGCATAAATGTCTGAATTACATAAATACTTAATTATGATCGAGGTTTTTATAAACCAGTCTGAATGATGCCAGATCCGAAGATAAGTATAGATGAGTAATGTCCGCATACATTAAACTGTATGCTCACACATAAACAGAAAGCAATTCAGCACCATTGCAAAGATGATGGAAGCCAAACGTATGGGGTAATTTAACAGATACTTGAATCTGCGCGCTACCGTCGTTTACACGATCGGCGAACGTACACGTTACAAGCGTTGCAAATACACGACGCGTAACGTGAACGATGTATCTGATCTTTAAGCATATGTATACCCACATATGTATCAATATATATCTAGATATATATATATATGTATATATATATATATATATATATATATATATATATATATATATATATATATATATATATATATATATATATATATATATAAATTTAGATTTTCATATATGTTTATATGTATATATATATTTTTATATGTATATATGTATGCTCATACGCACACACACACATATATATACATGTATATAGCTTAATATATATATACATTTATTTATACATAAACATATTAATATATACATTTTATATGTATATATACATAAAACTATATATATGTATATATATGCATACATTTATGCATATATATATATATATATATATACATATATATATATATATATACATACATATATATATATATAAAAAATATATATATTTATTTATAAATATATACATATATGTATATATGCTTATACATATATGCATGTATATATACGTATATATGTATAAAAATATATATATATATATAATATATATATATATATATATATATCTATATATATAATATATATATATATATATATATATATATATATATATATATATATATATATATATATATATATATATTTATATTCAGCCGTTTCAGATTGCTTGACAATTTGCGCTATGCATTTGATATTTGTGCTAATTGAGCGGATGTTTATGCCAAATATAGTTTCAGAGATCAGGAGTAGCCAGGGAATAGAATGAGCAATGCTGTGAGGTAGCATGATGAGTATACAGGTGAACATGAAAACTGATCAGGAAATATGCCTTGAATGCAGATTACCGTTTTACTGAGGGTTTAACAGCGAGTCAGTACAATGTGTGTGACAGGGCAAACAACGAGGGAATCGTTTAAACTTCAATTAATGATGGCTAACGACAGGTAAAAGTGCTCTTTGCTATGAAGCAGGACGAAGTTTATTCGACGATAAACGTTACTGGGCTGTCAAAGATCCAATTACACGCTGTTATTCGTTAGCCATATTTTCTGTGTTTTATCACTTTCCATATCAAATACATTCAACACGAATCATCACTTAAAGGCAGTTGTGCTCAACGGAGTAAAAGTGTACACTGCACATAGCTGAAACACAGCACAATAGTATTGAAAAATGATCTTGTCAGCTGCATTTTCTTTATGCATTTGATGATGATATAACATAGTCAACCTCGTATAGACTGCGAATCCGACTTAATGATATCCCTTTACAAATTCTTAATCGTTTTGCTGCAACGTATGTGTAGCATTCGCGTTCAGATGGCAGCCGAGGACGTCAAGGTTGATTTTTAAACACACTGCAAGCAATGGATATGCCTATTTTCTAATAATCATATCTATGGCTGGACTATTATATAAAACTCATTCGCAGTGACGAGTAACAATAAGGGCTCATTTTAAAGGGATTAAATCTTCTCTTCTAAGTGATTTGTGCATGCACCAGAATGTATCGCACGGGAATATCATTGCTTATGTTATTGAGAATAACATTACACAGACTACCAATAATATGATTTATTGCATCCATTTATTTTCGCGAGCATTTCTAATCCCTATTCTCTGGAGGGAAGGAAATACATTTGATGTTGACAGGTCATGATTTAACCTGCCCTCAAATCATGGTATGGTGTCATGCATCAGTTGGATTATTTTTACTTTCCCAATAAGAGGAATCTACAAGGGTATTCACAAAATTGTAATGGAAACCAAATGACTTTTTTGCACCGCTTTGAAGCTTTAATTGCATAAGGAGGCATGTGTGTGCCCAAAAAGGTTTACTGTAAAGCACTCTTGCCGGTAGAATGTTTCCAAACATCATGCAACGTGGGACTTCAAATTTATCACTTTATCCATCCGGATACGGTGGGGCCCTCCGTGGACCCTCCGTGGGACCCACCAATGCAACAATTATATTGTGTTAATTTGACTTTCACACAAGGAGTAAGCCCGGGAGCAAATCATAACCTATCGGGACACCATAAAAATATGACGGTTCCGATTAGGAAATCTGATCAACAGAACACGACGAACAAGTCAATGGAAGCAGCAAGTGACAGGCAGGTGTTGTTAGGTGCTTGCAAATTCATAACTAACACTCTTAATGGTTATCTCACACAAATAAAACAATGATGGTACCAAGAAAAGCTATAACCATTGCTGATTCATTTATAGAGGAATTATTTCAGACTGCATTGCAGTATTTTACATTAATCATGCCAAGGGTGAGGTGTTTAAAGCTTATTCGTTCTCTCCCTCCTTTATGTTAAATCTTTGCGATTACACATTCCATGTGCTGCATGGACCACAGTATACCCTGTGCTTCCTGAAAGCTAATCATACATCATGTAGAGCCATTTGCTTATGTCTTCGCTTTCGTCAGAGTAAATGTCATTTTTGCATTGGTGTTAAGGTGATCAACTTGAGTATCTACAGGCTGACTTCACTCAAAACATTATGCTGACCATTATATGTGTTAAATCTGGTTAAATCCGATCAATATTACCATATCTAACTGTTGGAATACAATGAAACGTTGCAGTTGTGGTTTGTTCATTATTCTATTGATTCAGTCCGTGGATATATCTAAATGGTTTGAGAATGTTCACAACGCGGTGATGCGCGTTATGTTTGCTCATTAAATGCCAGCTGGTCGCAATTAAGCCTACATCCCTAGAGACATCCCCTGGATGATACTAACAGCATGAATCAATCATTGTCAAACTAGTGCTCATTAATGTATGGTCGTACTTTGTGTCTTGCGGTAAATAATTCGTTCTGCTCTGCCGATTCGATAGTGGTGGCATTTAATGTCTTCCTCAGATCGTTTCATAATCACCACTTGTTACTATTTACTTGCCTGAGACCACTTAGATGTGATCATGGCATGTCGAATCATCAGTTGGAATGGTAACCTTCAGTAATTCCTTGATGGAAACGCCCCTGTCACTTTTACCTTTTACCAACTTAGATATTGTTATCGAAGCTAACTAAGTCAAAAGTCCGCCAATGTATGTTTTTGCATGCGCCAAACCTGTAACTAAATTATGATACAAAAGCGTATGTTCATTCGATACAGTTCATGAGCAAGTAAAAAATAGAAACACCATAACACTTAATCAACGACTCGCGAAGAAGACACACGGCTTGATTTCGCAAAACCAGGCCCAGGCTCTTCGGGCTCCTCGTTATCTGATTATATAAACAAGAATTTTTGCATCGGCTGATTTCGTAATGGTTTATTCATGTACTAGTATTTAAAAAAAGTATGCCACATCAATTGTCGATTGACAAGATGCTGTTTTTTGAAATCTGGTAACTAAGTATTTTTTTCATTTTGGCCGCAGCGAATACTAAAGCAACTAATTAATTATGTGACGCATACAATGCCATGTCTGTCAATACATGGACGGATTTTAACAAGTTTAACTAACAGCTGATTTTGTATGTGGCCAGCTTATGTACCGGAATGCGAGTATGAACCTATTAACATCGAGCGTTTATTATCTAATTACTTTTGTCAGTACTTATACCATTAGAATCACCATTTGTGTAATAGTTTGCATAATAATGCTAGGGGTTCCACAAAAATTATTTCTACTTAGATAATAGATGCAAATAATTCGTTATCCAGCCTAATTGCTAGTGGCAATTCACGATGGCCTTTGCTATGTTCATAATCTACACACCTCGCTCATCATTATCAGATTGTATTCATCATCACGTATTCAACTATCAACGGTCTTACGATCAAACAATCGTCCTTGCAGGTGATTACAATAAATGACAATACTGTCTCTTGGCATTTGGATCTGTCATATGCACACAGTCTACGAGCAATGAATGATACATAAGGCTTTCAATTCTGCGCCTCCACACACATAACCATCAAATATGGCTAGCAGCGTTAAGGCCTTGCATTAATTGTAGTTCAGATTTGTGCGTTGCAAATCTAAAAGGGATGGACTTGAGTCAGCATATGTAGATTGCAAGTGACAAAAATAACGTTTTTCATTTGCTTAATTCTTTTCAGATGATATAAACAACCACTACTACGACCAAATTATGCAAAGGGTTGATTTTGAGCTATTGGAGATGGGACATAATCCTACCGTATGAAGTATGGTAGAAAAAGTGGATTGCTTATGGATTCCCTGAAGGTCACCGATAAGTATGGTGCTTTTATGTTTAATAATGGAGTACCGAAATGTGAGGTTCAATAATTCTGTTTACACACTCCTGTTTGCCAAGTTGGTTTGTGTAGCGAAGCTCATGATCATGGAAAACTGTATTCAAAGAATAAAAATGACTTCAGTCCTCAGGCATCCATTTCTGAAGTAATGCAAATTCTTCAAAAAAACATCCTCAAATGTTTAGATGGAAATGAGAACACATGGCCATGGATGATCTTTGAACAAATCTTTAGATTTTTGGGGATATATTCACCACTTCAGATGCATTTAAATCGTTTAAATTGAGGTTAGTAGTTTATCATAGTTCATACTGATGAATTAACACAAACAAAAATTCCAATATACTTCAAAGGGTGTGTGTGCTATTATATGGGTTTGCCTGTTTATAAATAAATTATATCTTAGGAAGATTTGGATGTAAAAAGATGGCTTGCCTGCTTTTTTCGAAGGCTTGTTCTCTTTGATATTACTACTTTCTATGGAACTTTTATCTCCTACTGTTGATTGATGTTAGTGTGATACTAATATACGACCTTCTGTGATGAACTTACATTGACATGCATGGTCCTCGTTGTGAAAACGAACTCACCGGAGAGAACTAACTATTCACCGCAGACTGCCCATGCCTCACAAGGGCAGTGGTTTAACTCCTATGTACACTCTTAAATCATGATAGCTTGGCATAAGTATACAGAAGTTACAAGGCGACCAAGAGTCTAGCTTTTGAATTGGTATGGTGTTGTTTGCTGCTAGTCGATACTCAAATACAATCAAGTCTCAAGCGTAATAAGTCGGAAATTACTCCTGGCATAGTTATGAAACTTATAGATGAGGGATATCGCCTTGATATAAAATTCATTTTGATTAGTTTCATTTGCGGCAATTCGATTCTCAAATATAATTAAGACGCAAACGTTATAATTACTCCTGGTGTTGTTATTAACATCATAGATGAGGTATATCACCCAATAACTCGGTTTGTGCAAGTAAGAGACCAACATTTGACTTTGAACGTCTTATTGTCTTTTGGCGGACAAAGAAAACAAAGAAAACGTCGACTTTAATGTGCTTCACACGGAATAGTGTGGTGCATGCCTTATATCATCACGGAGCACGTACAGACGATCTTGATGAAGTGTTTTTCGCGATTGCGTCTTACTTTGTCAGACGGTGACTAAACTAAACAATCAAAACAATTAGGTGTTAGTATATGTTCTATCATAATGGTAAATCATTCATCCAATTACATCTGTTCCTTATGACATTCATGAAATAACACTTCTGTAACTATTTTATTGTAAAGCTGCTGGGTGGGAATGAACCGGCATTATGTAATATGTGCTGCGAGCGGATTGGTCTAATGACATTGGCCTAACGCTCTACAGCTATACACAAGCGAAATGCAGACTGTCTGAATCGGTGATTCAATGATTGGCTGCCTACTCAAACATTACTGGAGTTGTTGTGAATGCCACACACATTGCAACCGGTTTTAGTGAAACAGTAACCTGTTGAGGCGAGAAAATATAACAATTAAGCCATTATATAGATCTGGCATCAGCCAACATATAACTCGGCAACAACGCAGTTATAATATAAATGAACAGCAATGAGCAGATTTATTAAGCAAACAATCAATATCTATGCTCATTTGTTACCCTTATCATCACAAAGACTCTTCCGGAACGATAGCGCTTGAATTGCACGCATCTAAATAGGAGATTAGTCCACCCAAGCTTGCCAGGATTCAATCAGTTTTGTTAATGGCCCATTAGGTTGGCAACTTCGGCTCATTAAAGATCTGAAATGGCGTAAATTGCTACAACTGCGCACTCACACAAGTACTCATACATTCCCTCGTGATTCGCAATAACTCCAAGGAAAAAACTAGTCCTGACAAGTAAATCCTGACATCTCCTAGCTTGAACGTTCTATGATCGGAGTGAATCGAAAGCGTACTCTGACGTTTGGAAGTTGTTGGTAGGAGGGTAGATTCCGCTCATTGTAGGGAAGGTTGTGAACCAGCTCTGTCAACAAATTGTTGATAGGTGATTGGTACTAGTTTTCAGCAATGTTAACTGTTCGTCTTTGTTCCATTGATAATGTACATCCCCTTGCAAGTTTTATCTGGATGAGCTTGTCGGTCACGCTCAGTGGCTCGGATTGAATTATAGCACTCATACCAATTTTTGTTGGATATTTTCACCCACAGATATAAACTTGTCTTAAACCTGATCGGACCAACTGATTTGACTTGTTTGATTTTGCATTTATCCAGAAGCATAGCAATTCTGCTTTAAAAAAATGCGATCTTAAACATATATATTGATAAGCACAAGCTCAATCAGTACTCTGAACACATAAGCACACAACGAAATATCTGACTGAATAACATGTATATATGTATATATATGTAACATGTATTATATATATATATATATATATATATATATATATATATATATATATATATATATATATATATATATATATATATATATATATATATATATATATATATATATATATGAGTGTGTGTGCGTAAGTATGTGCGCGAGTGCTGGCGCGCGCGCGCGTGTGTGTGTGTGTGTGTGTGTGTGTGTGTGTGTGTGTGTGTGTGTGTGTGTGTGTCTGTGTGTGTGTGTGTGTGTGTGTGTGTGTGTGTGTGTGTGTGTGTGTGCACTTGACAAAACATGTATTATATATATATATATATATATATAATATATATATAAATATATATATATATATATATATATATATATATATGAGTGTGTGTGCGTAAGTATGTGCGCGAGTGCTGGCGCGCGCGCGCGTGTGTGTATGTGTGTATGTGTGTATGTGTGTGTGTGTGTGTGTGTGTGTGTGTGTGTGTGTGTGTGTGTGTGTGTGTGTGTGTGTGTGTGTGTGTGTGTGTGTGTGTGTGTGTGTGTGTGTGTGTGTGTGTGTGTGTGTGTGTGTGTGTGTGTGTGCACTTGACAAAACGAAACGACTATGTATCAATCAGATGGTCTTGCCACAGCTATTTAGGTAGCCAAATCTTTCTTCAGACGGACTTGGCTTATAGAGAGCATTTGTTTGTGTTGCCCCGAGTGAAGCAAATGCCACATATCAATGTATACGTAATGCTCGATCTTTATATGCAAAGCAGCCTCTTTATCACCTAAACGGATAAAATATACTGCAGAGCGTGGAAAGATTTGTTCTCGTTTAGCGTGAATAATGCACCTGAGAGCCTGCAAACTTGTGCTACCGAATGGTACATCTTTGTTTAGATACGTATTATTCAATTAAAGGCACATCTTAAAGATGTAAAGAGACCTCTTTGTGGTACTATGGACCATCTGGAGTACCGTACGCCGGGCGATGCCCTCCATTCATCTTGTTGCGCATGAAGCCTTGCAAGCTTCTCTGTGACATATAGCTGGCGTCTATGAGTATTTTTCCATTTTTGCTTCGGTAAGCAGTCTGCGATAATTAAATAACGCAGTCAATTTCGGATAACCATTACGGTTACAAGAATGCCACGTTCGAGGATATACTTGAATGAGCGATACTATAGGATAATTTGTTTGCCACAGCTACGGCAATACAATTACTTTAGCCTGGCTCAATAAAATCGGGCCTTGGGTGCCACATGATTTACAAAGAGTTCGACCTTGCAAGTAGTATACCCGGCTAGTTTTAATCTCAGCTTACACTCAAGACAGTGTCTAGCAAGAGGTGTAAGATAAATTGCTCGAGCTTGCATGATTCGCGAGCGGACATTTGGAATATTTAACTAGAGACAATGTATGTCTATGATTCATTCAAATGATTTACCAGTGTAAATCACTATGAAGCATGCATTATCAAGCTAACGTTATCAAATATTTCCTATATTCATCGCTCTCATAATCAATTATTTCTGACATATGAAATAACACTGTTTCGACAAGAGCCTATAAGCGAAGTTGCAACCCAAGCAAAAACATAATATGATGTGGTGCAGTTTTACCAGCATATACACATGGCGATTCATAGTGGATTAACACCTGCTAATAATGATTAAATAGAAAGCGATTCCGAGTGTAAAAACAAATGGTTAGTTTGCGTATACCTCTGCACCTTACGCCGTGTAGCCTCTTGCTTTTCATTCAAGGGGAGTGCGAACATGGACAGAAATATGTCATGCATCATAATTTAATTAAGTTAGCACCATAATATTGGATAAGCTTGTGCATTGATTATACATTTCATTACAGTGATATTGGCTGTACAGATGTTGGCATAGGCTAATGAAGCCCTGACAGTAGTTATTCTTGCAGAATCTGACGTTCTCATTCAAATATTAATTGGCTCGAAAGCCCCGCTTGGGTATCTAAACATAAGGCCAGCATGATTATTTCCTGTTGATAGAAAGATTATTGTCTGGGCGGCAGATGCAGCAGGTAAAAAATGCCTAACAAGATACTTTGATACAACACGAACATGACCACACCGCTAATTCTTTGAAACTGCGCCAACATAGGCTGTTGGTCAAGCAATGACGGTTTACCCCAAGGGCTATTACGGAAATTCTATGCATCTCATTATGAGCACTTGCTCTGCATAGTCTCATGTAGTGATCATATAACTGGTTACGATACAAATCCAACATATGCCTCTGCTGTAAATTGGTAATTTGCTCCATGAACACTCAGGTCAATGACCAGCAGTATGTCGATGCAATGGCACCCTAATTATGTTTAGCTTCACTCATCCTCATGAGTTGCATCATGGTAATCGATTACGTTAGTGATGAATTCTGGCCACCTATGAAGTAGGTGACATTGAATCGTGTCACGCTATAACCGAGAGTCGAGAATTGGTCTACATTCAGAGAGAAATGCACACACACACATACACACACACATACACACATACACACACACACACACACACACACACACACACACACACACACACACACACACACACACACACACACACACACACACACACACACACACACACACACACACACACACACACACACACCGAACCACACAGATGATCAGCAACGCGATAGATAGAGTATTTAAAAAAAAACAACACCCAAAATCGGTCTTCGCTTGCTGGGAATATCATAACACACTAACGTTACCAATATATTTTAGAGCAATCGTGCGTAAATGAATGATGCAAAAATATACTATGACAAGGACTACAGCCTGTGGAGCATGCATGCACCGTCTCTCGTAAAACAACCTCAGCAAGACGATTGCTATATCTACCGTGAATATAACCGGAAGTTAATGCGCCGATTATCCGACGTTAAATGCCGCTTCGGAGTTATTTTTCAATAAAGGGTAGGATTTCTCAAAAAACTAAATACAAAGTACCACCCAAATTGACGACTAAAAATTCCTATGACTGGGAAAAATTAATCATGCTAAAATGCC
The DNA here is from genome assembly GCA_034190875.2 of Urechis unicinctus. Lineage (NCBI taxonomy): Eukaryota > Metazoa > Annelida > Polychaeta > Xenopneusta > Urechidae > Urechis > Urechis unicinctus. The sequence goes on along the minus strand of CM067345.1, from coordinate 22,848,438 downwards.
GTCGTGCATCGAGATATATATGCATATATATTCGAATCTAATGATCGGATATTTAGTGTCGCCAAGGACCACCTCATCAATTTGATCGGTCAATTTGCAATGGCCCAGTGGAGCACAAACTGCTGAATGTTGAGCTAAATGTATCCGGAACATACAACAATGTTACCTACTAACGATGGTAGAAGATGAAAATGATATGTAGTTGCGCTTCAATTCTAATAATTTAACAGAGGGTAATAGCTAGGTGATTTTTACAGTCTATTTGAGTTTAATAAGATGACAATTATTGGACACCATATTTTGAAGATTGCAGGTCTCTCAGAATCCGTGTAATGTTCACATCCATCCTTTATCGACGACGATGCCCATTTACAATTGTCTGCAGTGTGTTGACCTTAATTGTCTGCGTAATTTCATTTGATGCTATCAGATTTTAGATCGGTATGATACCAAAAAACAATCCACCTTATGACAAATGATGGTAAGAAACCTTTCGGTCATCTGACTGTTGGTTCGATAATACTACGTGTTGATTGAGTACTCACGCCACTTCTGCAGAATAACGAAGTGTTATAAATATATGTTTGATGAAGGAGGTTTTTGTAGGTTATGTGCCACAAGCTCTATCTGCAAAATATCACATACTTTCCATTATCATATTTTATGTTATGGCGGTAGAAAAAGAATATAAGAAAGAAGATATCATAGTGTAGCGTTGTCATGTAATATAGCGAAATGCTTTGCATATCCAACTTTCTATTAAGCTAAAATATTTTTCCCACACAACCAATGTACAAAAGACTACATTAGTAGATGTTGTAGAAACTGAGCAGTCTATGCGGTTCATCGTGATCTGGAATGCTTTCGACGTTTAAAGAATATATTTTCATGCATTCAAATTGTAGGGTAGAATATTCTCAAGTTATCACAAAGTACCGATTGGTAACATTTGCACCATTTCAATCTTTGTTGTGTGACAAATGTTATCATAGCTTTCAGCCATACACTGCAAAACGTATTCAGATGGACCTTTTTCGGTGATTTACGAAGTTTGTTGTACATATGCATATATTCATGTATATATATGCTTATATATATATATATATATATATAAATATGTTTGTATATATATCTATATATATATGTATATATATATTTTTTCTATTAAACATATATATACCTGTATATATATATATATTTATATATATATGCATATGTATATGTATATATATAGATATATATATTTTAAATATATATATATATACTCACATATATATATGAATATATATGTATATATGTATATATATAATTATATATATATATGTATATATATATATATATTTATATATCTGCATATATATATATATATATATATATATATATATATATATATATATATATATATATTTATATTTATATATATGTTATAGAAAAGTCTCCATAATTTGTATTTTAGTGAATATGTGACTTTGATAATTGAAACTTGTGAAATGCGATTTTTTCCTGTCGATGGCTTTTGGACGGCTCGTGTCATGTTAATAAGATCGTTATGCTACTCGTGACTGTCTTGAAAGCTCGCTAAAACTGGGGTTTTTTTTGCAACCACAGTGCGTATATATTTTGCTTTAAGTTGTGTAGTTTTTTTATTTTTGTTGGTCTTGTACAATAACGACATGGCTATATTAACCAGATAATGCTCATTCCGGACGTATTATGGTTCACAGGGTTGCCCTGCAAGTAATAAAAGTAAGATTTGGCAAATAATTGGTAGATGACGAAAGTAATGAGACACTGGGGAGAGGGCCATTATTTGGATCTGTGTGCAGCACCCTTTTTAACTCCTTAATCGAGATTGCATCCGCATATGCTACGTTTTTGGCATGGGAGCAGCATGTTCCATAAAACGATTGTTACTCGTTCATGTTCCACCAACAGCTTAGAGTGGTCGTCTCTTTGGGGGACAACTGATTGTCCCACTACACTCAATGTATAATGCACACCCACACGACGTCATAGAAACGATCCTCCGGAGATTCATATCTCAAAAAACTGAACCACTTGGACAGACAATTAGACAACAGAACCATGAATGAATGAATGAATGAATGAATGAATGAATGAATGAATGAATGAATGAATGAATGAATGAATGAATGAAGTATGAGACAGATGAGACACGGAGCCATTTGGGATTGCTGAAATCGAATTTATTTGCTTATTGTAAAATCAAATTAACACTCTTTATAGTAATAGAACGCAACATCGTACTTTAGTACATCAATTATTTTTTGTATGGGAGACGTATAACAATGTTCCATATCGGATATCTATCAACAGAAAATATAAAGTCAGCTATCTATCGGTTTGAGGGCCAAATATATTCTATATGAGCCATCCCAGAGTGATTTGCATATAAGAAAGCTATATCTTTGCCTTCCCTTTAATCGTGCAAAGCACATAATTCCCCTTTACCATAAAAGCTTGCTCAAAGTCGTCCGACATTTATGGGGGAAAAACCATCAAGCGGCCACTCAAATAGCCATTTATAACGACACGGGTTGTTATGATAATATTGTATAACGATAGAGACATGCATATGAAAAATTAACATAACAGCATCATCACCGATCTGGTTCAGCGCAAGACGGCACAGAGCCATCTGAACAGCCATCTACTGTCGCTCTAAGGTAATTCGGAGCCAAAAACTATTATAGCGTTCATTTGAAGCGACTGCTAATGCTGTGTTCTCACCGCCGATCAGATCAACTCGATCAAGCACAATCAAGCGATCGGGTACCGGTCTAGCTCGGTCTGCATGCGTGATCGGGGGTGGTCGGAGCGGTCTACCTTGGTCGGCATGGCTCGGGCTTCCTACCCGAATTTTTTTGACATGTCAAGAAAATTCGAGTAGCGATCGAGTAGATAAGCGGTCGAGCAGCGATCGTATAGTGATCGAGTAGAAGATCTAGTTGATCGAGAATAAATCGTGTAACGATCTATTTTGGTCGGGTATACATCTCTTACCCGATCTGTACACGATCATCTCGACTTCTACTCGAGCATTATCCGATCGCAACCCGATCAACTCGACCTCTGTTCGATCTATTGTCCAGAATAACTATACTACTACCCGACTGCTACACGACCACACACGATCGCTTCCCGATAGTTATTCGACCATACACGAGTTCACGTGACCTAAACAATATATAGATGTAAACTTATTGTTGGTGTCTCATTAGCTGTTACAAATTTGAAGATAGAGCAACTTCCAAATTCTGACAACAAAAATGCCTAGAAAGGGCAAAAAGGCAACATGCAGTAAGAGTAGTAGGACATGTGCGGTGGAGCCAGAAGTAAGCACAGATCCCCCTCAGGAGACATCCCCTATTGAAACGCAAGAGCAGGTGATAGAAAATACTGCTTCTTCTGGGAAGGAGGTACATGTCATATTTGCTTCTGTTTTTTTTTATATTTTCTTTATACCGGGACAATAAACCCTTTGAGATATTTAATTTTGTTGGTTAAGTGTTTTAAACTATATTACATAATTGGATTGTTTTATAATAGCATCCTGCTTACATTTGTCTTTAATTTTTCATTTCAACAGACTGACTTCAAGGCCCGAAAAACGTTAGCGCGCACCCTAACTCAGGATGAAGAGGTTGACGTGATAGCATGGTTGAGAGAGAACTCTTCGACAAAACATCTTCGGGCTTCAAGTTGAAAAAGAGAAAAGAAAAGTACATGGGCCGCGAAAGAGGCTGAGTTGGGTTTGAGACTTGGGGACTTGTCTTCAATTTGGTACCCCAACATGAGGACTCAGTACTCAAAACTTATCAAATGTGCCAACAAATCTGGATCTGGTGCTGCCGAGCGTACAGCAAGGCAACAGTGGATTTTGGACAGCTTTGCCCATACAATGGTCGTCGTGTAAGCCACTGCCTTACCCAGACTTTCTTACGCTGCCTACGTCTGCACTTACGAGCCTTTGCTGCTTCTTCGGCTTCCAACTCTATTGCAGCCATAGCCCTGACCCTCTGAAGCTCTAACCATCTGGACCACAACTGCAACTGCTCAATCTCCATCATGAACTGATTTGAACCAGGAATGTTTGAAGATTTTATTCTAAACAATTCGATACACGACTATTCACGACTCGATTACGATCATTACGATCTGGTCGGGTGGAAATCTGGCAACGATCGAGCAGAGGTCCAGTTAGTCTAGTTGAGATCGTGTATGACTCGCGTATAGGTCTGGGTGATCGAGAAGAAGTCGGGATGTTGGTCGGGTTGTCGTCGAGAAGAAGTCGTAAATAATCGTGTAGGGTCGACTTGAGGTCGTGTTGAAGCTTGGTCGGGCTTCATCGGGGAATTAATGTGATCGGGACGATCGAGTTGATCTGATCGGCGGTGAGAACATAGCATTATGGTAAATAAATATCATCTTCATCCTTTAAAAAAAATATATATATATATAGATATATATATATATATAGATAGATATATATATATATATATAGATATATATATATATATATATATATATATATATATATATATATATTATATATATATATATATATATATATATATATATATATATATATATATATATATATATATATATATATATATATATATATATATATATATATATATATATATATATATATATATATATATATATATATATATATCTATATATATATATATATATATATATTATGCGTGTTAAAGAAACCATCAGTTATATTGATCACGAGAAGTATGTGCAGATCAGGGAAGTCAAGGATGCTGTTTCAGCCCGTCAGTGTGCTTGCAGCAGTGTTAAAAAGCTATAAACCAGGAAAACCCAGTATATATATATATATATATATATATATATATATATATATATATATATATATATATATATAGATATATATATATATATATAGATATATAGATATATATATATAGATCTAGAGAGATATATATATATCTCTAGAGATCTATATATAGATATCTATCTCTCTAGATATATATATATATCTAGAGAGAGATATATATATATATCTATAGATATATATCTATATCTATATATATCTCTCTCTCTATATATATATCTATCTCTCTCTATCTATATATATATATATATATATCTATATATATATATATATATATATATATATATATATATATATATATATATATATATATATATATATATGCAGTTTTTAGACAAGGGTTTAACGCCACTGCAAGTTAGTTGTAGCAAATACATCATCTTTCTTTTGACCTCAAATCTGTTCGGCCAAGTCGACTGCAGTTGGGGTGCAGACAGGTTATTAATACTACTAGTGAAGTCTGCTGCCGCACACAATGGTAGTCTTTTGACAAAATAGCTCTAATGACAAGATTTCCTGTTGATTATACAAACTTGGTTAGATGACTTGCACATACTGAATCAAGCCTGATAAGCAATTACCCTAGTTGTTTGACTCAGACCTCAGGCGCGCTGCACTAGCTGCTTCTAGACTCTGACACCATATGTCCTATTATGTTAGCCTATTTATAGTAGAACAACCACTTAAGAGCTTGACTTATCGAATATACAGGAAGCGAAGAGGTCAGCTTTATTTGGTTCTTGTATAATTATGGAGAGACGATACCTGCAAATGCGCATCATATGGGAGAATATAATATTGCCCAGTTAAATATAGAATAAACATCGCTTCCTTATACTTTGTATAACAAAGGTGGTGTTTGATATATCCTATGCTCGAACGTTGAGATGATGATATTGCAACTCTTCAACGATAGCTTACGTCACCATGGAATCAGCATTTCGGTAATAACAACAGGTTGGTGCAAAATGGTCAGTGAAACCAAAAGTGCACTGTGCACGCTTCATCCTCATGTATCACTTTCCGGATATCACTTCGAGGTATAAGCGAGGTATAGCACACTATATAAGTAATTGAATACTTGTCGTGCGAGTGGAGATGTTAAACTTAGGTGAATATAACGTAAGTACGGATGACCATAAAGGCCAAGAAATATTTATATAATTCTTTAATATTTTTAAGACTAGAAGTTCTCGTATAACCGATCAGGTTACACCATTGAATGCAGTGCCACATAACGTATTTATGTAAGATAGAGAACCTACACACGTTTATTTACCTCTCTATACTGTGTACACGCGATTGGGAGGTATACCTGAACAGGGGTACATGCAGTCAGATATTTGAGTAGATGACAGTAATGTTTACATTGGAATGAATCAATAGATAACATGCGACAGTTGATAGTTACCGTATATGTATATGTATATATGACACGTGGAATTGTCAATAACAGATGATATGTTGACTTTCTGTCCATAAAAAGTAATTTGCATCTGAATATAGCAGTGAGATAAGACAATGATGAGGAATCAGAATGGCCTCTGTCAAACAAAATAATGCTGCACGTTTACTGTCTTTAGAATGGCATTATGTTATAAAATACGATTGTGTGAAGAAAACCAATCGACATTGAAGATAGGGAAACAAAACCACCACTGTAGACAACGAATCATATGGACAATTGAAACAAAAGTACTGCAAAATCAAACGAGAGAGGATGGATTGGATAATATTGTCAATGCAAGAGAGGCAGACACCCCGTCCACTGTGGCACACACCTGATTATTCCATTGAATGGATCATTAATATTGTGCTTCAGTAAGGCTTCAGATGAACTGCCAATGAGATTGCAGCAGCATTAACGTGAGCTAATGTAATACTAATATAGACAACAGAACCATATGCCGAGAAATCAAGAAATAAAAGACAGAAGATTTTGCTATGAAGAAAATATACAAAACTGTTCCGATGTACTTGTTATGAAATCAATCCTTCGCCGCGCGCATACGTTGCCGCCAGTGCGTCATATATATATATATATATATATATATATATATATATATATATATATATATATATATATATATATATATATATATATATATATATATATATATATATATATATATATATATATATATATATAGATATATATATATATATATATTATATATATATATATATATATATACCTATATATATAAATATATATCTATAAATATATCTGTATATATATACATGAATATATCTTTATATATATATATATGTATGTGTATATATATATATATATCTTTATATATGTATGTGTATATATATATATCTATTTATATATATATATCTGTTTATATATATATACATATATATATATATACATATATATATGTATATATTTATATTATAAATTTATATATATATACATATATAGATATATATATATATATATATATATATATATATATATATATATATATATATATATATATATATATATATATATATATATATATATATATATATTTATATATATATATATATATGTATATATATATATTTGGACATTAAGCCAAATAACAACTTTAATGGACAATTTCATATATTGATCGTAATTTGTTTTCTATTCCCATCATGTCCTTATCAAGTGCAATGGGTAATATACAATTCCACACTATTTATGTACTAATATTGTACAATGGAATCACAAAATAATAGAATAAATTTGCGACAGACATAAGAACATGATATAGATATATATATAGAGATATATATATATATATATATATATATATATATATATATATATATATAGATATATATATATATAATATATATAGATATACATATAGATAGAGATACATAATAGAGATATAGAAATATACATTTATGTATATATATATACAAATATATATACATATATATATGTACATATATATGTTTATATATATTATATATATAGTGTATATATATATGTATCTATATATATATATATATATATATATATCTATATATATATATATATATATATATATATATATATATATATGTAAATATATATATATATATACATATTATTAAACCTCACATTACATATTTCTTATCCTGTGGAATGATACAAGGCGGTTACAATAAGGTGGGTAGAAAGGTAAGTAGGTTAATCGTACAGCATCATTTCGAATGTTGTGCAAGATGCAGTAAGTACGTGTTTGTGGCTCCTTTGTAAAGGCTGAGCGAGGGATATTCAGGCTGTGTAAGATGCATGAATTATTTGTGGGGTGCTTTGGATACGTGTCTGTGTTATTCTTATGTTGACTAGGCTAAGACTGCAATTAACGCCCTTTACGATTACTTACGGGTTCTCCCTCTCTGGAACCCCAACACAAGCGCCAAAGAAGGTTAGGCTTTTAGTTCTGAAATCAGGACTGTCATTTACATGCGAGTGATGGTTTCAAAGCTATAGCACGTGGAATATTGCCTATTCTGCTGGACTGATATGCCTAATAAGTCACAGCAAAAGCCCATTACTCGATCTATTATACGTGTACCATCGGTGAAAAATAATAGTACGAAGGAGATAGCTACGCACGGTCGCAACTGAACCGTAAGTTCTAATCATTGTCTCGTAACATCAGCATTTCCCTTAGGGTTTAGAGGATTTGGACGCCAAGTCCTCTTGTTATGTCTCTGCCTGCCTCCAGGTTACCCCGTCTTTTTGTATTGCTTCAGGCAAACTGTGTATGCGATAATTGTATCTTATTGGACAACCATCATCTTTTATTACTGCCATCGCATTTCAACGGAATGTTGGAGATATATCAGCATCCCAATATAAGCTAATTTTTCGTGGTCGGTAGCCTCCAATAATAACGTTTTTGCGCCAGCCATGTGTTTTATCATTTAACTGAGGCAGAAATATGCCACAAAAGGCGCGTAAGCAATAACATTCGAGCCCAATTATATTTCTTGGAATTTGTATAATGTGAAAAGTGAAAGCTGATCGTCCTTCTTCGTTAAATTTACAGCATGGATTTATTTTAGAATGCAAATATGGACCAGTTTGGATTAATAGCTTTATAAAAATGCAAAACACACATTATGAATTCTTAATAAGTATCATGAGCGATTTCTCTGCCACGAATCTCTTTGTGCCATCACATACACGAAAAACAAAGTCTATATGACTGCCATGAAATGGGCTGCCACTCACATGTCTATGTGAATGGAAAGAATTAAACATCGGATAGTCATCTGAAGGTCTACGCTGTGAATAATTGACATCCTAATGAGTATTCGTTGGTTTCAAATGCAGACATTTTGTTATGTTGAAAGCATGTTGTTATGTTGAAAACATGCTTCACGCGGTCGAAAAATTTAGGTAAATTACTATTTAAAAGATATTATTGCGCAAATCGTTATATATAAGAGGTATTTGTTGCCTGGTGCATGAATGAAAATTGTACTTCTACTGTACAAGACTAATTGTTCACAAAACTATACAACGATATACTCAATGAACAAATAATCATTAATAGAACAGACCGGAACGGGTCTATTTCCATAAAATAAACACGTCTATATCATGAACGCCAAATTACAATTACAAAAATGTGGGCATGCACCCCCACACAACATATTTATCGAACGTTCCAGACATAATTTCAACAGTGTAAACACACATAAATGATAAGAATCTAACTATAATTACAATAATTTTGACATATGCAAAACAATACAACATTTTATAAAAACCCGTAGTTTTATAATTTAGAATAATCAGGTCAGCGTGGGAGTATACATGTGAGTATGGGAAATCGTTCATATGTACTTAAAACATGACAAACCATACAAGGTTTTATAAAAACTCGGATTTGTATAATTAGGAATAAACTGGTCAGCATTAGAGTATAAATGTGAGTATGGGAAATCGTTCAAATGTACATAAAACACGCAGGAAATTAATAAATCATACAACATTATCCCCTTTCTGTGAGACGGGCAGATATACAGAAACTAAAATCATTATTTCATATATGTTGGTTCTCGCATGGGGGAAGCTAACAAAACTTACAATCCGCAATTATCACTCTCCCACAAACAGGAGATGATGTTCCTTTTTTGATCATATCCTGAAGCTCAACGCAGTGCGAATCTGGATATATAACAACTCTTCTAGGAATGATGTGCATAGAAAGGCGATTATTGATATTTAATGTATATAGATCAACCAATTGGATATTGATCAGACCTTTGTCTACATCAAACCATTATGCTTAGGCCTTTGTCAGGTTGTGGAATTATGGTAGCATAAGTTAACGATATTGATCTGAATGATACTAAACGACGTTCAATATGTTGAACAACAGAAACAAATATGTGACAGTCGTGTTTCGTTTCAAACTGCGCGAGATTCGATAGTTTTCAATTACTCGATATTGTTTTTAGAGTCCCCAGTAATCAAGAGGGGTATTATCGCACTTTTCACTTTGGAATTACGTATTACTAGCGTGTACATATGACGGGACTAATCAATAAAGTTGACTTCAACATTTTTCAACATATATTGCACTGCTGGGTTCATGGAAAAGATCAAAGTGTTGTTGTCTAATAATATCTACCAGCAATATGTGTCAGTTTAGCTCGACCAAGCAAATCTTGCAATGTGACAGTTGCTTGCAGGTACGATGTCATACGATGTAAACAAATGTGCAACGGTTGTAGCTTGGCACGTGCCAAAATTTATGCAGAATGGAGCGCCTTCATAATAGTAGACATATGTCATGCTTACTCAATTGCCTCAACCACAGGTTTGTGACAGGGTTTATCTACTTGATTAAGCTTGGATTTAATAATTAACATCATAATGTATACCTTAATTCTTGCAAATGACACTCCCTGCGGGAGAGCATCATCCATGTTTAATACAGAATCGATCATTTTCCCAGCTTGATATCTGTTATTATAAGCGCGTAGCCATCGATAAATTGGAGCTCTTATAAGGGAGGCGACCAATTCAAAACCGTACCTTGAATCCATATTTGGGCTGACGAAGGCAAGATATACTGCCACAAATGAAAGCATATTAATTAATATAGATAACGAGTCATTAAGATGGAGTTATTGATAGACCCTCTCTTATACGGTTAACATAGCTCTGATAATCCTTTATAAGTCACATGGTTAGCGAAAGAAATCCAAATCACCGCACCAGAAGGAAGAAATAGAGTGTAAGGTTACGCATACGACCATAAATGGGTTACGTGACGCGAAAAAAAGTGCTCGTTTTATAGTATATAACAATGTCTGCAAGTGCAATAAGCAAATATGGATATCTAAGCATTAATATGGTGATATTATTGAATACTAAATTCTATAACTTAGCACATAAGCATATTATATTCTCAAATATTCAAGACTACCAATCTAATGACTCCAATGGTTATATTTCCTATAACAATCTCACACATAAATCAAAAGAATTCTTTGGAATTTTGTAGATCGTGTTTTTTTTGCATATATGGGCATAACATTGCAAACATTTGAAAAACATTCGAAAAACATTTAAAGAACAAAGATCAATATAACATTTTGTTTAAAAACTTTTACTTATCCACAACACAGCGTAACAGACAAGGTCTTAATCACTTTTTTTCATTCGTACAAATATTCGACGCAATGAGTGCTCCATTTCATAGCAAGACTGTTGTAAACCAGTCAATAAGTAACCTGTAATATACCTAGTTAGGCTTAGTGTCGTAATGCAGTTGCAGAGGCGAGAAATTTGTTCTATCAATATCAATACTTGCATAAGACATTTATAGGCAAAGCTTGTTTCATCAAGTGCTACTGTAAAATACCAAATTACCACTTTTCTGTGCGCATTTCAATCGATTAGACCACAAAATTAATAAAAAAACATTCATTTACAATATTGTTTTGCGGCACACTTTGAGTGTCAAATGAATATATTATATGGAGTGCCAAAGCGCTTGATGGTGATGGTCAGTTGAGTTGATCCCTGTACAATTGAATGATGTCTGAACATGCCCGAACTCGGACAAATGCATTTCAAACCTTCTCAATAACGTCGGCACTGTAAGAAATATTTCCATCGGACAACTACGTATACGATCACAGAAAAGGTTGTTAATAAGGAGTTGAATAATAATATACTTACAGTATCTAGTAAATATCTATAATATATAATGATTCACAATTTGCAGTTTATTGCATCTAATTAGTATACCATTTATAGCAATGTCATGTGACCGCGAACTAGCATTTGATCTATAATGAAGATTACAGATGCTAGATTACAGACACAGCTAATCTTGTGGCAGAAACAGCGGAAATGGATTGAATAATTTCTTCTAGTTAAAATGCAGCCTCCAATTTGAATTAACTATGAGAGCGGAACACACGATTCCCAGGGTGTTAAAAGCTTTAGAGACTGTCGACAGCCGTGGCGTAGAGATGTGGAATCAACATAGAGTATGCTGCGCCTGAAGCACTATATCCCTTCTAAGTGGCATTTAAACGCGCATCTTGCAACACACGGAGAAGGGATTAATACTCATTAGTAGTAGAAGATGAGTTTCCAAACATCCAGTATATATATATATATATATATATATATATAGATATATATATATATATATATATATATATATATATATATATATATATATATATATATATATATATATATATATAGATATATATATATATATATATATATATATCTATATATATATATATATATATATATATATATATATATATATATATATATATATATATATATATATATATATATATGCAGTATGCAGCTAGTATACAAGGGTAATCATCCAGGGAAATCATCCATCCTACTCTTGCCAATAATCGATATAAACCTGAGCGACGTGACCTGTGTGAACTCAACTAAGCGTTGTGAGGTCACACCTATTGCATCATTTGATCAACATATTTAGTGGAAAGCCTAAACAGTACAGAAGAGCCCTTATGAAAGTGCAATCGAATGCATTGTACCGAGTCTTGGAGGCTTTCAAACTAAAATGAGTTTCCTAGGTTATATAGGCCACCTTATAATGAGTGCTTATTTACCAAGAACACTGTAGGTCATATGACGAGTTTAAAAGCAAATTAAACGGCTATTCCAGGACACCTGCTTTTAAGTGGAGCCCTCAATGCGACGATAATGTCAAAAGTACCACACATAACAGCTATTTAGGTAGCTGAGAAACACCACAGCTGAAGAAGAATCTACCAATGAAACACCCGAACCCGACAAAGCTATTATTGAGAAGATAGATGATTTATCGTTGCCGGATGTTCGCATTTAATAGAATGGTCTATTACATTACAGAGAATACAGAATTCCCAGGTCCTGTAAGTTATAAACATGTACTGCTATGCAGAACCAACTCATAGCCAGATTATGGTCTCAATTTTACAAACATTCATCAAAGCAGAACGCATTGGAAATTGACAATTGCATCTAAAGGCTATTCACGTAATGTTGTCATATCTAGCAGCAACAGGTCATTACAATTATACCAGATCTATTGACTTGTATTTGTCTTACATGAATAAATTACAGTAATAAAACTACAGGTAGGCTAACAAGAGGACGTGGAATACCTGAGACACAGCGTCTTGTGTGGTTGTAATCTTCCGGGGTATGTTCAGCGGTGAACCTGGTCATGCAGGAGCCAACATCATTGAGCCGCATGACAAGGGAACAACACAAATAGTGTTCAGAGTCAAGGCAGAAAAAGAACATGGGAGAAACACAAGAAATCCTTTCCTTTTTTTAACTCTACATATTATTGTCAATGGAGTAACAGCTGATTCTACTGGGAATGTTTATTGTGCTAAAGATGTGGGAGACATAATACTGAAGAACAAGGCTGGGAAAAACGTAGCGCAACACTCATTTAAGAAGAAAGACAAAGTAATCACCTTAAATAACAAAAACGCAGTGAAGATCAGGGAGGAGGGGATTCACATATATCCCTAGCTTCTCTTTCAGTGACTGGTGACCGTGGAAATAGGATATGGTAGCCAGGCAGAAGAATTTCGGTACGAACTGGGCAGCTATCCTCCTGCACTCTTTGTGAATAACAGCACACCCCGACTGGATAATAAAGCTTGGGTGATGCACTTTAGAAATAAGTGCCTTCAGATATGCCGGTGCCATCAGAAGATGTTGAATACATTTTAGATGGGGGATTATAACTGCACAGAATTCCATGGAATAATGGCTCAACATATGATAATATATGCCAGTAATATGTCACATATGTAGACAGTCACTATGGTAAGCCATCAGTGGTGTTTTTGTTGTATGCTTCTTACCGTTTGTTTAAATAATTACGTAACATGTATTGGAGGTCAGCCCGTGTATGTTCGTGGTTGACTGTGATTGGTCAGCCAGTTAAGGAAGAGAGCAGGCCCTAGAGAGGTAATGTAATGTGTGTGTGGGATATAAGTGACGGATACGGGTTGGCACGTGAGTTCGGATCGAGAGGGTGTAAGCGTAAGACTGATTAAACGCGGTGCTAGGTTGTAATAAAATAAATATATATTGCGCTCATCGAAATCTTTATTTTGCTGAGTATACGGCTCAGGCCACTACAGAAGAGAAACAAGAATTACCCTCACAACTGTAAATTGCTGAGATAATATCCAACTCTACTGAAGGTTCACAACAGCAAAAACAAAGGCATTCATTATTTAACCTCACTATTACACGAATCGAACGTCCACTCTTTCACCATTGCACCATCCGTAGTTAATTATCAATTTAACTCTAAATGCTGCGAGGCCTCCGTTACATGTTCTTGTCAATGGCGTCGACCGTCCGGAGTGGCTACCTGAACGAGTGCCAGTTCCGCGCAGGTTCCGGTCCACACTATGCACTAGGCTGCTAAATAAACAACACGCATCCCCGCTTCATGTTGTTCTCCTGATTAGTCAACGCGGAGTCGATTCCTTCCTCCACATTCCGCAAATTTGTGTCGATCCTTCCCATCCGCCAATAATTGATCTTCACAGATGCAATATACATCGCCAAATTCCGCTTTAAGTCCTCTCCAGCCTGTCGACAACCTTGATTTGCCTGCACTACCGTCGTAAAACCTCGACCGCACCACCACGTCCGACTCACACTATCTTTACTCCAAAATCAATAACAACGACTCACGATAAAGTCACAATTGGTAGCTTCACCTATTAACGGGCATAAACATAGTTTGAGGGGGAAATAGTTTGAGTTTATGTGGTACAGAAGCAATTATTCCATTTTATAACTTATGGCAGCACATATGTAACAGGAGCTCGTTCGTGCCCAACTTAGGCACGTTGAGATGGTTGAATATATCGACACAGTCAATGTATGGCAAGAGAATATAGGTCATTCCTGTAACCTTGGAGTATGCAAGTTACAAAATTGCGTTGCGCATCTATGAGGCACTCCATGATCCTGTAAGGCAGAAAGTAACATCGCAAAATGTGAGGGTGGTAGGCTGTATCATATCAGGCGGTCTTGATGCAATGACTAGATGACAAATTAACTATTGTTGGCTTATGAACATGGCGTCCGTGGTATACTGTGTCCTTTGCTTGTATTGCCTTATTCACTAAAATCAACCGATATAACTCAACATAACAATAACATCCCACATATGTCGGTCTACTAGTGCTTCAACCTGCTTTCAATTGACGTAGCGCTTTGATTTCGGAAAAATTCCTACCTTATGTTCCAGAGCGCATAACCCGAAATACCTTAAAGCCCATATGACATTTTTCAACGACAATTTTATAGATAGATCCGAAACTATAGCAGCTGTATAATGTTCCACAATTTGCTTCAACGTTTGCAACCGCACTGTCATTTTCAAATGGCCGACGCATAATTGCGATTACGTAAATGAGAAGAAGTCGGACACAATAACCTCTCTGAACAGGCTGAACATAGCTATATATATATATATATATATATATATATATATATGTAGATATATATATATAGCTATATCAAGCTACTTATTGCTAAATAACTAACTGGGAACTAAAATTCTAAGTGGAGAGCATCATCCATGTTTAATACAGAATCGATCATTTTCCCAGCTTGATATCTGTTATTATAAGCGCGTAGCCATCGATAAATTGGAGCTCTTATAAGGGAGGCGACCAATTCAAAACCGTACCTTGAATCCATATTTGTGCTGACGAAGGCAAGATATACTGCCACAAATGAAAGCATATTAATTAATATAGATAAAGAGTCATTAAGATGGAGTTATTGATAGACCCTCTCTTATACGGTTAACATAGCTCTGATAATCCTTTATAAGTCACATGGTTAGCGAAAGAAATCCAAATCACCGCACCAGAAGGAAGAAATAGAGTGTAAGGTTACGCATACGACCATAAATGGGTTACGTGACGCGAAAAAAAGTGCTCGTTTTATAGTATATAACAATGTCTGCAAGTGCAATAAGCAAATTTGGATATCTAAGCATTAATATGGTGATATTATTGAATACTAAATTCTATAACTTAGTACATAAGCATATTATATTCTCAAATATTCAAGTCTACCAATCTAATGACTCCAATGGTTATATTTCCTATAACAATTTCACACATAAATCAAAAGAATTCTTAGGAATTTTGTAGATCGTGTTTGTTTTTGCATACATGGGCATAACATTGCAAACATTTGAAAAACATTTGAAAAACATTTAAAGAACAAAGATCAATATAACATTTTGTTTAAAAACTTTTACTTATCCACAACACAGCGTAACAGACAAGGTCTTAATCACTTTTTTTCATTCGTACAAATATTCGACGCAATGAGTGCTCCATTTCATAGCAAGACTGTTGTAAACCAGTCAATAAGTAACCTGTAATATACCTAGTTAGGCTTAGTGTCGTAATGCAGTTGCAGAGGCGAAATTGTTCTATCAATACTCTTGCATAAGACATTTATAGGCAAAGCTTGTTTCATCAAGTGCTACTGTAAAATACCAAATTACCACTTTTCTGTGCGCATTTCAATCGATTAGACCACAAAATTAATAAAAAAACATTCATTTACAATATTGTTTTGCGGCACACTTTGAGTATCAAATGAATATAATATGGAGTGCCAGATAGCGCTTGATGGTGATGGTCAGTTGAGTTGATCCCTGTACAATTGAATGATGTCTGAACATGCCCGAACTCGGACAAATGCATTTCAAACCTTCTCAATAACGTCGGCACTGTAAGAAATATTTCCATCGGACAACTACGTATACGATCACAGAAAAGGTTGTTAATAAGGAGTTGAATAATAATATACTTACAGTATCTAGTAAATATCTATAATATATAATGATTCACAATTTGCAGTTTATTGCATCTAATTAGTAAACCATTTATAGCAATGTCATGTGACCGCGAACTAGCATTTGATCTATAATGAAGATTACAGATGCTAGATTACAGACACAGCTAATCTTGTGGCAGAAACAGCGGAAATGGATTGAATAATTTCTTCTAGTTAAAATGCAGCCTCCAATTTGAATTAACTATGAGAGCGGAACACACGATTCCCAGGGCGTTAAAAGCTTTAGAGACTGTCGACAGCCGTGGCGTAGAGATGAGGAATCAACATAGAGTATGCTGCGCCTGAAGCACTATATCCCTTCTAAGTGGCATTTAAACGCGCATCTTGCAACACACGGAGAAGGGATTAATACTCATTAGTAGTAGAAGATGAGTTTTTCCAAACATCCAGTATATATATATATATATATATATATATATATATATATATATATATAGAGATATATATATATATATATATATATATATATATATATATATATATATATATATATATATATATATATATATATATATATATATATATATATATATATATATATATATGCAGTATGCAGCTAGTATACAAGGGTAATCATCCAGGGAAATCATCCATCCTACTCTTGCCAATAATCGATATAAACCTGAGCGACGTGACCTGTGTGAACTCAACTAAGCGTTGTGAGGTCACACCTATTGCATCATTTGATCAACATATTTAGTGGAAAGCCTAAACAGTACAGGAGAGCCCTTATGAAAGTGCAATCGAATGCATTGTACCGAGTCTTGGAGGCTTTCAAACTAAAATGAGTTTCCTAGGTTATATAGGCCACCTTATAATGAGTGCTTATTTACCAAGAACACTGTAGGTCATATGACGAGTTTAAAAGCAAATTAAACGGCTATTCCAGGACACTTGCTTATAAGTGTAGCCCTCAATGCGACGATAATGTCAAAAGTACCACACATAACAGCTATTTAGGTAGGTGAGAAACACCACAGCTGAAGAAGAATCGACCAATGAAACACCCGAACCCGACAAAGCTATTATTGAGAAGATAGATGATTTATCGTTGCCGGATGTTCGCATTTAATAGAATGGTCTATTACATTACAGAGAATACAGAATTCCCAGGTCCTGTAAGTTATAAACATGTACTGCTATGCAGAACCAACTCATAGCCAGATTATGGTCTCAATTTTACAAACATTCATCAAAGCAGAACGCATTGGAAATTGACAATTGCATCTAAAGGCTATTCACGTAATGTTGTCATATCTAGCAGCAACAGGTCATTACAATTATACCAGATCTATTGACTTGTACTTGTCTTACATGAATAAATTTCAGTAATAAAACTACAGGTAGGCTAACAAGAGGACGTGGAATACCTGAGACACAGCGTCTTGTGTGGTTGTAATCTTCCGGGGTATGTTCAGCGGTGAACCTGGTCATGCAGGAGCCAACATCGTGGAAATAGGATATGGTAGCCAGGCAGAAGAATTTCGGTACGAACTGGGCAGCTATCTTCCTGCACTCTTTGTGAATAACAGCACACCCCGACTGGATAATAAAGCTTGGGTGATGCACTTTAGTAATAAGTGCCTTCAGATATGCCGGTGCCATCAGAAGAGGAGGGGTTGAATACATTTTAGATGTGACCGTGGGGATTATAACTGCACAGAATTCCATGGAATAATGGCTCAACATATGATAATATATGCCAGTAATATGTCACATATGTAGACAGTCACTATGGTAAGCCATCAGTGGTGTTTTTGTTGTATGCTTCTTACCGTTTGTTTAAATAATTACGTAACATGTATTGGAGGTCAGCCCGTGTATGTTCGTGGTTGACTGTGATTGGCCCTAGAGAGGTAATGTAATGTGTGTGTGGGATATAAGTGACGGATACGGGTTGGCACGTGAGTTCGGATCGAGAGGGTGTAAGCGTAAGACTGATTAAACGCGGTGCTAGGTTGTAATAAAATAAATATATATTACGCTTATCGAAATCTTTATTTAGCTGAGTATACGGCTCAGGCCACTACAGAAGAGAAACAAGAATTACCCTCACAACTGTAAATTTCTGAGATAATATCCAACTCTACTGAAGGTTCACAACAGCAAAAACAAAGGCATTCATTATTTAACCTCACTATTACACGAATCGAACGTCCACTCTTTCACCATTGCACCATCCGTAGTTAATTATCAATTTAACTCTAAATGCTGCGAGGCCTCCGTTACATGTTCTTGTCAATGGCGTCGACCGTCCGGAGTGGCTACCTGAACGAGTGCCAGTTCCGCGCAGGTTCCGGTCCACACTATGCACTAGGCTGCTAAATAAACAACACGCATCCCCGCTTCATGTTGTTCTCCTGATTAGTCAACGCGGAGTCGATTCCTTCCTCCATATTCCGCAAATTTGTGTCGATCCTTCCCATCCGCCAATAATTGATTTTCACAGATGCAATATACATCGCCAAATTCCGCTTTAAGTCCTCCCCAGTCTGTCGACAACCTGCACTACCGTCGTCAAACCTCGACCGCACCACCACGTCCGACTCAGATTATCTTTACTCCAAAATCAATAACAACGACTCACGATAAAGTCACAATTGGTAGCTTCACCTATTAACGGGCATAAACATAGTTTGAGGGGGAAATAGTTTGAGTTTATGTGGTACAGAAGCAATTATTCCATTTTATAACTTATGGCAGCACATATGTAACAGCAGCTCGTTCGTGCCCAACTTAGGCACGTTGAGATGGTTGAATATATCGACACAGTCAATGTATGGCAAGAGAATATAGGTCATTCCTGTAACCTTGGAGTATGCAAGTTACAAAATTGCGTTGCGCATCTATGAGGCACTCCATGATCCTGTAAGGCAGAAAGTAACATCGCAAAATGTGAGGGTGGTAGGCTGTATCATATCAGGCGGTCTTGATGCAATGACTAGATGACAAATTAACTATTGTTGGCTTATGAACATGGCGTCCGTGGTATACTGTGTCCTTTGCTTGTATTGCCTTATTCACTAAAATCAATCGGTATAACTCAACATAACAATAACATCCCACATATGTCGGTCAACTAGTGCTTCAACCTGCTTTCAATTGACGTAGCGCTTTGATTTCGGAAAAATGCCTACCTTATGTTCCAGAGCGCATAACCCGAAATACCTTAAAGCCCATATGACATTTTTCAACGACAATTTTATTGATAGATCCGAAACTATAGCAGCTGTATAATGTTCCGCAATTTGCTTCAACGTTTGCAACCGCACTGTCATTTTCAAATGGCTGACGCATAATTGCGATTACGGAAATGAGAAAAAGTCGGACACAATAACCTCTCTGAACAGGCAGGCTGAACATAGCTATATATATATATATATATATATATATATATATATATATATATATATATATATATATATATATATATATATATATATATATATATATATATATATATATATATATATATATATATATATATATATATATATATATATATATATATATATATATATATATATATATATATATATATATAGCTATATTAAGCTACTTATTGCTAAATAACTAACTGGGAACTAAAATTCTAAGTAGATGATAGTTGGCACTACTATTAGATCAGCTTTATTACTTTGCTCAGATACTCGACAATTTAAAAGCAACAGGGGTACAAATGTCTGCTACAAAAATAATATATTCGATACTGTACGAGAACGAATATAACCCGGGCCGGTTGTTGCGTGTGACGTAGCATATCACAGATGCAATTGGTTTGCACATTAGAATGACAACAAATGGTGTATTTATATAATGTTTTATCCTGATGTGCTGTGTTTTGTTGCAATGCCTCAGACAATACAGCAAGTAACCACACCGCTTGGGAGTAATGTACAATCATATATTGTTTCTGATTGGCTCCTATATTTAGTATGTTTTTGATCGTGGCAAATGGCGTCAAGAATACAGAGCGACTAGAAAAGTTAACACCGAAGGTTATTATGGAATGCAGGGAACTAAAATTAAAAAACTAAAATATATATTATATATAAAACTAAAATTCTGCATATAATATATACATATAATCTGCATTCTTAATTTAATTGTCTTGATTCCATTATACGGACCCAATTTGTCGATTATATTTCGATCAGAGCATTCTCTCGGTCGATTCGTCGATTCTATAAGGATCCAACTTCTGCATGCTTATCTGTTATTTATAACGTACGAGAAAAGTTGCGCAAATGTGGTTCAAACCTGCGTTACAATGTCCTTATGTGAAGGTTAAAACAATATTCAATCCAGTCGAAACATCGATCGTTATTACTCATTTCCGTATTGCATTGTTGAGGAATCATGACGTTTTCAGTTACTTTGACTTAACTATAACATGATAGCAAATGGATTTGCACTTAATCATATTTCATCAGCGATATGTGAATGGGTTTATACATGGTGAAATTTACTAAATGCGGTCACCAACCGATCAAATTTATACCATCGCCACAATGTCATTTATCACTTTACAATGTTGTTGCTATAACGACGCCATTACAAATTCAAAGCATTATCAATAATCAACTTTACAATTAATAATGATTCAATTTTAAGTATCTGAATAACATTAAGTAAAATCACTGTTTTGGCAATTCATTAAAGCTTAGCTCTGTTTCTCCTAGTTTTAAATAGCATTTTCAGCATGTTATCATGAGATAATTCAGAATCAGCAGCTGTTCTCTTAGCACTTAACTTAATCAACATCTTAAATCGTGGATGAACAATCAAATGAAGAACTTGGTCAATATCGCGAATGCAGTAAATATATGTTAACGATATAAATAGTGAACGCACAAATATGTGTGCTATGGTATGTAATGCTGGAGATAGTTTCCCCCTGTATATTCATATATCAATCATATAATGTAGTTGTGATACACGAAAGTGCTCTGATGCCTAACATCAGAAATCATTTGCTATCTAAACATCAAATTACCAAGGAAACATTATTGACATATTGTACAACTAACCTAGAATATGAATCTACGATGGAAACAAATATAGATGCAGTTATACTTCTTTTATTTAATGATGATGTAGTCATATTACCACAAGAAAGAACAGCAGTCATATAATGACGCTAAATAGTCGGGTATAGACGTTATTGAAGCGCAACTGACGCTTCGTCTGCAGCAATATGTAACTGCTCGGCGCCAAAGCTAATAAAGATGCCCTACCAGACAGATTGGTTCCATCCAAGCAGGCGACGTTACAGTTGTGATTAGTCACTACTGTGCATAAACACTCACTAATTGACAATAACTGAAGAGTCATATGCAGAGCACTGTAGAAAAAACCTATAACCGTGATTATGAGATACACAGCCAGCAAAATTTAAAACAGCATGCTACTGAGCTTAATAACGCGATCTCAAACTCAAGCGTTGGGTTATTTCTCACTACTATAAACTGGTACTGTTCACAATAAATCCAAGTGCATGTGATCCAGTGATTTTTGCATATTGGATACTTGCCAGACTTGATTGGTTGAACAAATGTCAAATGCACTAGCTATTATCTCTAGCGATTCTTGAGCAGTAAATAAATGCAAAATGAATATTTACTGCTACGGTGGTCCATAAATAACCGATATATATTCGTGTTAAGATTCCACTTGAAATCATATTTTAGCTTATTAAAGCCATCTATGTACAAATAGCTCTTCAAGCTAATTCAATGGAATGTGTCGAATAACTCACCGCAGATGAATAAAACGGTTGTCCGGAATGGTATTCCTCCTGATAATCTGGTCTGGTAAAGGTGATCTTATGAGCCTTACACTTCAAAATGAATAATTAACTGATTGGCTGATTTACCCTTCGAAGGCAAAATGATTATAACAGAAGTACCACTTGCACCATCACGTTGTTCGCATCAGATCTGTTCTTGCCGTGGTATTCATACGCATTTTTTTCCGGAGATGATATCGACGACGAAAAATTAAAGACGACTGATTATCGACCCACATTGGGCCAAGTTCTTCTGAATAAATTTTCTAATGAAGTTTTTTTATATCTAACGAGACATTGTAATACTACTCTGGATTGTTCAAATGCAGCAAAACGATTTATGTAGGGACTGGACTATGTGATGATTAAGTTACAAACAAATAAAGGCAAAATTGACATAAGGGTTTTGTCAGAGAGCGAGAGAAAGCGCGAGAAAAAGAGAGAGAGAGAAAGAGAGAGAAAAAGATAGAAAGATAGCGAGAGAGGTGGGCAGACACAGAAAGACAAAAATTGAGAAAGATAGGGAGAGAAAAGATGAGAGAGATAATGTAAAAGAGAAAAAGAGTGAGAGAGAATTAGAGAGAGGGGGGAGATAGAGAGCGATATAGGGAGAGAGAGGGAGTAGAGCGGTTTATAAAGGATAACTCATCAAACGAGTGAAATCTAGGCATACTACGAATAATGCATCTACGGCAGCTCTGTTCACTATGATTCCCGGCCAAGATAAGCTTCCTATTCAAACAAATAACGACATGTACGTGCACAAATGGACACAGTCGCTCGGATAGTTTTTAACCTTACTAAACCCTTAGCCTTGAAAGTTGTCATTTGTCTGAGTATGTGCAGTCGTGTCTAACACTTAATATTGTATTGCGTGCCTATGAGAAAATCGTGTGTATTCAGCAACGACATTCTTTCTTATGGCTTAATAATAATGGTTTGCCGTTTCAAGAGGCAATATTTCTACCCGCTCTTATAAATATTGCATAAGGTTTGCTAATGGTCGACTTTTTGTTAAGCTACCGAAAGCAACAACTACACATTTCTTTACGGAGATCTAACTTTTACTCAATCCCTTTGCACCCATGTTACACAATAGATCTGTTTCGATACCAAATGTATATAACCTACTTAAATCTCTAGAACTAAACTGGGAAGATGCTGTTAGAAAATGGCTCTTTTTTCCCGGCTGTGCTTGCATTTGAGGCAGCTGCTCTTTATTTCACCCCTGTGGACTAACGCTAAGCAGTAATGACGATAATGATGGCGATGATAAAATTGATGATGAATATTGTTATCTTTTATATGATGATGAAGCTAACCATTATAATAGTGATGATGGTAACATTCATGATAATGATATGATGTTTTGATGCAAATGACGAAGATGGTGCTGGTGATTATTATCATTATAATGATGAGGAGGACATCTGATTTAGATTTCTACGAAGATGATGCTGGTGGTGATGATGATGTTGCTGCTGTTGCTGATGATGATGACGATGATCGAAAATATGTCATCATAGTTTGCCTAGTTTCCCCATTGCACCAATAGATCTCTGGTAGAATATTCACCTCATAATGATGTATTCAAGAAATTGAACGCTTGATAATCTTGTCTGATTGCAGCTGAGCAAGATGTCCTGCATTTCAGAAAATGATGCTATTGCGACATACAATTAGATAGTTGATCAAATGCTGAACACATTTTATGTGGGGAAATCTCGGCACTGACCGATGCAATGAAAAATTTTCATCTAAGGTTGGGTTAAAAAATATACAGCCGCCATAAAACCAGCAATGTGACATAGTCTGGCGAATTGAATGCTTAATTTTAACACTAATTCAATTGCAATACGGTACAAAATGCCATTTTAGGACAAATACATTTGTGAGCCTCTTTGAATCATGAACCAGCAAAACCCAACTCTTATGTCGTCTATGGGGGGCGAACCGGTTCATTCAGCAAATACCAGCTTGTCCGTTGTTAGTGCCACAACCAACTAGCAATACCCATATTGAACTTACAACTTTCTAATGCTTGCAAAAGTTAGTTAAACCAGCTCGGCTAACAAGTCACAAAGCACACATCCGAACCTCTCTACAGGTTACTTCTACATAATTCTTTGCGCAATTACTTCATGATTGCACCCTGTTCCGCCTCCAGATATCTCACGAGCCCCTTCCTACGTGAATCGTGAGTACTAATGGCATGATATTTCCAGCAGTACGCGTTATTGATGGTGGGAGATTCTCAACATTATGTTTATTTGTCACCAAAGAAATCGCTGAATTGCTATGGAATGCCCCATTAAATGAACGGAAAATTATTTTTTCAAATAAAAGGAAAAGCGTCTCGAACAACCTTTATTTGCCAAATAAACATTTAAAGCAATAGCTTATTCGTACTGTGGTGTTATATATACCCTCATTTTCAACGTGTATGATGCCATAATTGTGCAATTAATGTGGGAAAAATTGATAAATAAACTAGGTTTTCTGAATATATTCCCTCATTGCCCATAGTTACTTTGTTACCTATCTCAGCGTCATTACACTGTAGATGTATATTACTTCATTGCCATAGCCAACATTTATTTGGAGTGACAATGAGGATCACTTCATATGGTTCAAAGTATGCTGGATCGGATGGCGATCGGTAAAATACTCTTAGTTCTTTTAGTAGTTAAATCTTGTTTCAACTCCCCTCAAACACAATAGAGCGCTTGCAAATATGTACATTAACAACCCTCATACATAGTCAGACCTAAGAGCATACAGTAATTTATGTAAGCATGTCCATACTATTTTGGTCATATTTCTCTTAGTGCTTTGGTAAACTTTGAAAGCCCACAAACACATAATGTTTGTTCATGTCACTGGAAAGTTATGGCATTTATGTGGGGGGAAACATCACAGTGGGGATTTTTGTTTGTTCACTCCGTATGATCACTCTTTGTCTCTCTCATTGTATTAAATAAATAAATACATTTTATTCTTAGTTTTGATGTTGGCTTCACAACAATGACATATTCGTACGTAGCTTAAAATAAATCTGAATTTTGCGTATTATGTTTAGTCGATTATGCATCAAGCTATCATTAGACGAATCATCAGATTCCAAAGGAGCATCAATGACTGCAGAAGTACCACGGCAGCGTATATTAATTTCTCGTAGGTTTGTGGTTCTTTAACTGTTGGAATGCCTGTAAAGCCACACAATCCCCAGAAAAATATGGCAATGCTCCTACTCTCGTCGACATTTCTGTCCACGTGAGTTAATTGTTATTGCCGATAAAGTTTGCCTTAGAAAGGTTTACATAGCAATATACACCTCATTACCCGTCAAGTGTGCGAGATGAATATGTATTACCTCATTGATCGAATAACACCGTGTAAAAGGCTCTGATTATGTTTCAAATATTTCATCGTCATTCTCGCATTTTATATGCTGACATTAAAGAGAATGTTAAATCATCGTCTGCTAATTTTAGCAGCCAAAGTAATGATGTCAAAATAAATTACAGCAACATACTTCAAATTCTGCATTATACAACATACTAATATGTTATGTCCACATGCTTTGTTATTATTTATTTTGAGGTTCACATTTTGCAAGTGGACATCAAATTATGACGTGACATTAAGAGTTCTCCTGAATTATTTAACCTAGCTTCCATTTTATGCTTTGTATTCCATATATATATATATATATATATATAGATATACATATATATATATATACGTATATATATGTATGTATATGTATATAAATATATATATATATATATATATATATATATATATATTTATATATATATATATATATATATATATATATATATATATATATATATATATATTTATCTAGATGAACTGTTCTATTGTATTTTAACATGCTCAATTTGGAAATCTGCTCCTATCCATACAAATATACATTTGTATATACATATATATATTCACATGTTTGTGTATATATAAATATATATATATATATATATATATATATATATATAAGTATATATAAGTATATATATATATAAGTATCTGTATTTATATATCTATAGATATATAGGTCAATATATATACATATATATATATTTATATGAATATATATATATATATATAAATATATATATTCACATATATGCATATATCTGTATCTATACATATGTATTTTGATATATATATATATATATTTATATATATAGATATACATATATATACGTATATATATATATATATAAATATATATACATATATATATAGATATGTAGATATTTAGTATATATATATATATAAGTATCTGTATTTATATATATATAAATATATAGGTTAATTTATATACTGACATATAGATTTATATAAATATAAATATATATATATATATTCACATACATGCATATATCTGTATCTATGCATATATATATTGATATATAAATATATATATATATATATATGCATATAACCCAATTGCAAGTATTACTTTCATTAACTTTAACTTAGTGGCAACAATCCCCGTTCCAGTTGCACCAAATATCCTTTGCCATAACTGCCTATTCTCTGAAGGAAATATATTGTACGTCGTCCAAATCCTCTTACCTTAAAGGAAAATTCCGATGTTATGAAGCAATAAACAAGATCGTATGAGGCAATGCTAGTTTTCTCCTTTGTTAAATAAATTTTCACGCAAGAAAGACGTATAATAGATCAACTTGTTGGTTTTGGCTTTGATTTATTAGGCATGTGAGTGCAAGAATATAGACAATATTCCAAGTCGTATGTCTTCAAAACCCTCGTTTGCATATATATGACTATTGCCATGGGTTTTATTGCCTGGTCTCCGAGCTGAGAGACAATCCTCGTTCGGCCAATAACACTGTGTTATCTATATCGTTAGAAATAAAGTGAACACGACAGAAAGCTACGAATGTATTCGTGGGAGTCTTGGTCCAAACTCTTTTCCGAGATAGAAAGTCACACATATAATGCTAGTAAAAAATCCAAGTCGATGACTGTTGCTAAACTAATGATGTTAGAACAGTACCAATGCCTCCCTATTATCTCCTACCGTGCTCTCTTCGCAGATGGTATTAGCCTCATGCTGAACCCTATACTACGATTTACCCAGCAATAAATATGCTCCATACCAGTGCGCTGGTCTATAATGTTCATCAAACTACCTCATTTGTGCGCTATCTAACCAGATACAATCTGTTGTGAACTATCGATTCAAGGTGTTAGTAAGTATATGCGTTTGGTTTCAGCGGGGAGGGTTCCAACATTCTCTATATTGTCATACCATTTGTTCATGTGGTTTTCTGCCACAAACTATAATATGAGAACAAGCAACTTTTATTGCAAGAGATGTTGGGTTTACATAATAATATATACCTACGTCGGTGAAATACAAGATGATCTTAGGCGGAAAGACGGTTAAGATTAATGTAATCGAAGTTGAATAGCGAGATTCACCACACTCTTGAAAACTGTTCCATGCAGAGATAATGACACCGTGACTTTCAATTTCCATCACCGTTACCATTGCTGTCTATGACATAAATACACTGCCTGATCAAAGTAACTGCCTACTTATTTAACTACTCTACCAAGCAATTCGTGTCTTCTCTACCAAAATGTCTTTCGTGTCCAGATTAATATGGCGCAACTTTTTTTCGGGACTTAATGACAGCAAGCATAGTAAATGTCTATATCAAATTTGTTTACTTGATCTTCCGATAAACCACCCTCCATGGCCAAATGAGGAATCTTCTTAGACTTTCATAGAAATCGTGTAATTTGTTTGAATAATTTCAGTATATCGCCGTAACTAGTTATTCAGATAATCATCACAGTGGGATACGTGCATTAAAGTGGATGAAAGGTGTTTTGGTATGATTGGTGCTGTATGCTATAGGCGCATGAACAACTGCATCGTTAATCGAAACATTATTCGCTCCATATGTCTGTGACGTCCATCCCACGGACGCATATTATTAAAAGAGTTATTACCCATAATAGGGACTCTTGGACACTATAACAGGGACTATGGCATTGGTGCATATGTTCAGATAGCAAAACGGAAACAGACAGCGTTCATTAACAGACAGAATATTTATTATCCTCGAGGAAGGGTTAGGGCATATGTATTGGATCATTATTGGTGCACCATTGTTTACCATCTAACTAGTCCCCCCCCCCCCCACCCCACCCACACTCACACAATACAGATCATCAAATTGTTATGGTAACATTAGCTGCAATCGAGTGATACTCAAATCATTATTTACGCTTTGGGCTTTGCTTGGGGTGAGCGTTTCCTGTTGTTCCACTGAAGTCAATTCAGACATTTAGAGCAGTATCCCGTTGCAGACACGATGGCCTCTATGCATGCGAGTTCCATTTTTAACGTAATTTGGTGCGGATGAGTTGGGATATAATGGTCGCAAATCGAAATCTAGTTTTTGCATATTCGTGCGATACGTATAAGAAAGGTCATATTCTACCCAGCGTCCATTAGGCTGCGTTGCTGTGACAGTATACAGCGATCTTCACAATCAATATGAGTCTTATCTCGCTATCTATTCACTTAACCTTCCTAAATCAATCATGCGAACGCCGAACCATAATATTCAGGTCTAGCTACATAATATTGTGAATTTGCGTTTATCGACAAACAATGTAAAATAGATTGTCGCACATCTGCCCTTGCATTAATCATAAAACCAAACCAAAATGAGGAGATTGAGGAGAGCTCCACAGCTACATCCATACCTTCATGCATACATACATACATACATACATACATACATACATACATACATACATACATACATACATACATACATACATACATACATACATACATACATACATACATACATACATACATACATACATACATACATACATACATACATACATACATACATACATACATACAGATACATACATACATACATACATACATACATACATACATACATACATACATACATACATACATACATACATACATACATACATACAAACATACATACATACATACATACATACATACATACATACATACATACATACATACATACATACATACATACATACATACATACAGACAGACAGACAGAGACAGATAGACAGACTGACAGACAGACATAAATTCATACATGCACACAAATGCACAGGAAGTCGTCACCCCTATCAGTTTAAGTGCTTTCGCTCTGTGTAATTGCTTGTCAAAGTGCTAGGATAAATGTCAGCATGCCGACTGTCGGAAAGAACATACTATGTTGTTAGTACAATATGGTGCTGGTGTAGATATTTAGTGTGTAATATTGGTATAAGTTATCATGGTTGTCATTAACTAGCGTGTTTCTATCATAAAAACACGCGGGCTTTAAGTATAGCGTCGCGATCCTGATTGTTGCGAATCAGTGTTCAATGAAAGACATACAAATGGGAAACACCATACCGAACGGTTCTATTAGGCGCGCACTTTCATTGCGAGATAACAAAGCATGGTGGCAGTGTACCAGCAAATGATGCAAAAAAAAATAGAGTTACGGTCTAGCTGTCATGGCCCCCGTAAGCTGGAATGCTATTCCGATCATTCATTCCTAGAATGGGAAAACATTGTGATCATTGATCATTTGGAAGTTAGGTGATACTGTAAGTAAGATTAAACCTTTACTGTATTATCGTATTTGATAGATTCTAAATACATTAGGATTCAGTAAAGTCTAGTAGGACACACACAAATTGTCTTCTCAAAGACAGGTTAATGCAATAATTTCCTGCTGCTTAAATACATCAGGCTTTATGACTTGCAAGCACTGAATCACATTAGCGTCGCCGGATATAGGATTACCCTATTTTTTCTACAAGCATCTCAAGCACGCGACGAAACCTTGACCTTCACAATCCCAAGGACATGTTCTTCTATTATTAGAGATGTATCAACTTAGCTATATGGCTGGTAGATGTTACATATGCTCTTAGAGCATGTATTTGTTTAATTAAAACGTTTTCATGAGAATATTATGACATCATGGATTACGTATATATACTTCGTATAATTACCCGACCGTTAGGTTTCCTCGCATCCCGGTATGTTCTCACCACAAAATCCACCAGAAGACTTTTGTCGTTAGCCCCGCATCTTGTCATTGGTATGCAGGTATTTCTGGAACTACACTTTTCAAGTCTCTGGGACAATAAGGTAAATAACCACATAATTTTTCCGATTCATGGAATACTTTGGCAATATGCATGAGGTATCTTCAGTGTATTCGATTGCATTGTATTTGGCTTAAAAAATTCGCACACCAGTAACCAAGTATTTAAGTCAGTAAAATCATTCAATACAACTGCCTGCGACGTTTCCTAAATGCGGCTGACATCTAAGCCAATAAAGTTTAATCACATATTTCGAGTTTACAAGTTTACAATGTTACTTCAAATATCGAATTTGGCTCAAATAGTGATTCCATGATGTCCGTAAGAGACCCTGCATAGACTAAAAAAACTCATCATTACTCTTGAACTAAATTTACCCGTTCGAATATATATCTTGGCACACACAATCGTTGTCGACAGAACTTCTGATAAGACCAAGTTGATTAAATTACAATACCCCTTCAACTCTGCTTCAGAAATACGCCAATCCATATATACACATTTTTTTCCACATTGATATTCAATGCTACGGAAATATTTACACTGAATGAATAATGTCTCATCAATGATCAAAACCATGCGTAGTGAGAACAGAATGTGAATGAATCAAAACGGAGATTATCTTAGCAGAGAGTACAAAAAATAATTGACTGCGGCTTTATAAGATAACGTTGCCATAGTGCATATTTTACTACTATCCAAAGCGGTAACTGTAAATACAAAGATACAAACAACATGCCACAACCACAATGCTAAAACTGCTGTCCGTTGATTCAATCACCAAAAGCTCTTACATTCATGGTATTCAGCTATAAATGCAAATTATATTGTTGAGTAAATATTACAGGATTTTCTACATCTTTAGCCTTTAAACATTATAATGAATTATCATACTAATTGGAAATGAATTGTGTTGTCGTATTTATATTGCGGTAAAGTAAATGAACTATGGATATTTATTTTTGTATTCTCCGACGGGCAAGCTTAATATCGATAGGTATGTTAATAGATAAAAAGGTACGGGTTGAAGCCAATATTTCATGTGCAAATCCAATGAAAGCCCTGTTTCAATACAGGCTAATGAACAAGAGGGTGCTGGATGATGCCAATATCTAATGTGCTAATCCGATGAAATGCTTATTTCACTCGATAGTTTAATGAACAAGAGGTAATCGGACGATGTCAAAATTTTTACAGCATACTGTTGACATACCGTCGGCTTATCCATCTCGTTGATTGCACACTGGTCGATGTTTTTTTCACTTTCTCATGAATCAGCATAATTCATTATACTTGTTAATGCTATTGCTTGTATCTTACGAAACTATCATATATGATAGTACTGATAATATTCATTTAGAAACGCATGCAAGCAACTGTGATGGAAATATAATATATTAGTCAGTTATGCATATTACCGGAACGCATTCACAACAATGTCGCTACGCTAGATTAAACGGCACCCTACCCCTATCCATGCCCTGTGTTTGATTAAATACATGTAATTTGTAAACCTGGACACAAATATGCATGTTTGGGTAGGAGCAAGTTGCAAGTTGTATTGAGTTTCAGAGTGCCTGTCCATGGTACATTAGGCTTGTACGTATATAGGTTTTACTCATTGTTAAACAGGAAAGGTTGGAATGCATATGCATGAAATTTGCACGTGTATGTAGCCATATGGAATGAATATAGAACTGCCGTATGTCAAATATATCTATAATAATGCAACACACCTTGACTTATTCAATAAATATATCCTTATAAATCTCTTTGCAGTAGATCAGGAGCTGCCTTAATGTATATGTTCATTGAAGCTGATTACGATCATTATAATATATCACCGTTCGAGTGAAAAAAGGATGGTTTATAGGAATACAATTGCAAATCGTCATTCATTAGGTGTATGGCTAGACGTCATGAAAAATATCTACACAGTATCAATTAGAATTACCGAAAAAAAATATTTATAAGCTGACGATAGAAGCAAACCAAATAAACACCTTAAGCGTTCTTTCATTAATCTTGAATTAATGTTTTACAAATAAACATCAAATAATTTAAATCCGAAACGTCGTAGTAGTATGTCAATATTGCGAAGCTTATACCGATCACTGAAATCCAAATTCGTTCTTCATCCAGGATAAGTCGTAGCGGATTAGTCAATTATTCATATTGCAATGCTTGTCGTTAAACTAGAAGACTGATTGCGACGCTTAATTTAACGGATTTCAATTAGATAATATGGTTCGTGAAAAATGATTATGTAATCAATTCAACAATTTAAACCTATGTCTAAGCTATTCACAGCCCACCCCCACCCCCCATCCATCCCTTATGTTTGATTTAGTAGATGTAATTAGTTAACCTGGACAGAAATATGTATGTTTGGGTAGGAGCAAGTTGCAAGTTGCTTTGAGTTTCAGAATGCCTCTCCATGGTGTATAAAGGCTATACGTATATATGTTTTACTTATTGTTAAGTATATATAAGTATATAAGAGAGGATGGCACAGAATTAATCCATGCATTTTCCAATGGTTTGAATGCATATGAACTTATTGTTAAGTATATATAAGTATATGCATATGCATGAAATTTGCACGTGTATGTAGCCGTATGGAATGAATATAGAACTGTCGTATGTAAGATATATCGATGATAATGCAAAACACCTTGACCTCGTCAATAAATATGTTCTTATAGATCTCTATGTAGTAGATCAGGAGCTGCCTTAATGATCATGTTCATTGAAGTTGATTATGATCATTATAATATATCACCTGTCGAGTGAAAAAAGGATGGCTTTTAGCAATAACTTGCTTTATCCATTATGCGTGATCGAACACGTCGCAAATCGTCATTCATGTTCGGCTAGACGTCATAGAATTACAGAAACAAGATCTTTTTAAGCTGACGATAGAAGAAAACCAAACAAAACCATAAGCATTCTTTTATTATCCTAAATTATTGTTTTATAAATAAACATCAAACCATTTGAATTCCGCAAGCATTTGGCGAATGTATGAAACGTCGTAGAAGTATGCCAATATTACGAAGCTTATACCAGGATAAGTAGCGGATTCATCAATTACTGTACCCGGTTACCATTCGGTACTGGCAACGCTGCTTTGTTGTTAACGACTGATGATTAGTAGATCACTTTGTGGAAGAGTGACAGCCAAAAACAAAGAAAGTCTTACTTTGACAAAACGTTTCACGTTATTTCGTATTGGAAATTTGTGCCCTCAGTGCGACCCCTTCCACTAACGCAGCAACAGAACAGATTCGGCGACTTTCTTTAAATGCGCAGTGGTTTTGAGCTTAGTTTACTATATGTTTGGTGCCATACCCTCATATTAAAGTATTTATTTCTGGTCAGCTGTTGGAATATCCGTTTGTTTGAATTTGACTTGGGTTAAAGGACAAAACAGCACAAGTACTCCCGGTTCGGCAATAATTACAATTTATCCATTTTAGGTAGTACCTTTATACTTAAACGTTGGGTTCAAGTGTGTATTTTCAATTTATGTCAGCGCAAAACGCACCTTAAATGATTGAATCGAGCAGCAATAATAGTGACCACACTGTCGTGAATAAGAAAACAACTAATCTAGGTGCATGCATCATTCGTAGAAAACAGATATCAGAATGACCTATCAAAATGTTAGAGTAATCTTCGGACTAGCAACGGCGTAAAATATGGGCGTAGTTGTACAGAAATCCATATAGGCGAGGTTATCTTGAACCAAGAGCCCAGTGATCAATGTCAAAAATTAGAGTTAATCCTGTAAGTTGTACAATAGATCTCTGTGCAAGTGATCAACTATCGCGTAAGGCTTATGTTGCTGTAGCTCCTCATGTCTTGCAGCTCCCTTAAAACTATCCCAATGACTTGCAAAAGCTTAGTGTCACATCACTTCTTTTGATTCACTCAGCTTTATCTCGGAAAGCTAATTAATCATAGCAAAGTTTTTAATCCCAGTACGTATTTTGGTATCTACTACACCGAAAGACAGATAATCACACAATGATCTTGAGAATTACCTTTCTCGCTCAGGCATATTTATAGCATTTACTAGTGATATCATGCATGGTGCAATAAGCTGAAATAACAGATTCATCAATCTCAAGGAGGGCAATATACGGTTGATGTTGTTTCAACTATGATACATATCAACATACGCACAACATTATCGCTAGTCAAGTCAAATTACACCATTGACAAATATGTTAGAGCTTTTCTATATG
>CM067345.1:22802937-22810437 GCA_034190875.2 Urechis unicinctus | reverse complement strand
CCGATTTAGCTTCCTTTACGGAATACGGTTTCTATCAACAACCATATAGGATAGCTACTACAACAATCATGTTACTCAGTTTGCTTACAATTCAAAATATATTATACATAATGTTATCCCACCAAGAACCACGTTATACTGGTCCATCGGTTTCTTGCAAAACACAGTGTTGAACTCATGTATCGGATAGTGAATTACCATAACTAGACCTGGTCTGATGGCTGACTATATCATTAATTTTATTACGTCTCTATGGACCACCAATGACTATTATAAAAACTCAGAAGCAACTCTACATTGATTACAGTAATGATTACCAGTTGGCACGAGTTGAGAAATTTACACTACAGTAAAAGTTAATTTATATTAAAATAAACGCGCTCATCCACAGCAAATATATTACCCAGCACCATTATTTTATCTATCACCAATAATAATTTTCATAATATTGATCAAGGCTATGTTGAATTCGTTAAGTTTTCGCCCATGATTGTGTGCTCAACTATAAGTAATATTGGAAATAACTACTCGCTAGATGTATTATCACTGAAATCGGTGAAAACTGTGAAATTTTATGTGTCCTTATTAAAGTGAGATTATTTAATGTTAATCGGTGTTCGAAATATAAAGAACAGTTGAATGCAATGTCAGTCAATTGCTATAGAAATGCGGTGAAAATGATGACAGTATAAACATCAATGCATGTGTACCAATTTATACTGAATGTAACAGCAATAACCAAATTCAATACAAATAGATGTCATCGTAGAATTAGAGCAATGTTGCCAATAAAAGAGCAAACGTTACAGCGCTTGAATATATGCTGTTTACAACGTATTGCGTAATTGTTGGCTGGGTGGTAGTGTGTATGGCATGATCCAGTTTTTACGCTAATACGTGCATTGACTGACACATGTTGAAGACGTAAATTATTTGACAGTAGGTTGCTGTGATACATGTCCACAAATTAACACGTGTGCCTACCTATGTCTGTCTGTGATTTCGGACGTCATATTGGAATCATGTCACTATTTATAATTGACGATATTGATAATTATTGTATGTGGATTCTCCGAGATGTTTATGACAGATCATTAATGGAGATGACCATAGGCCTGATTCTATGCATTAATGCGGATATCCTATTATACAAGAGCCTGAGCGTACACTGAATGAATACGAACAGTGGTCATTAATCTTGCTGTTTGCTGAAAGGTATATTGCGTTACCTCCAATATTGCTTTCCCACGAGTTGATTGCGCGTTTCAAGCAACCACAGTTATTCTAATAACGACAAGGAGTCTTATCTTTGTGACAAGACTCCTTTGTAAATATTTGTAATGCTTCCCTTATGTTAACCTTTTAATTAAGCTGACGATTAATTAAAGTTCACATGCCTCTGTGCCTGAATAACACCATAGATCTATGTAGATGCCAAAAAAGTGCATTCAATTTGATCTAAAATGTGCTAAGCAAAAATAGCGTAAACGTTCCGACCATGATCAATGCAACGGCTTTGGATATAAGAAAACTGCACCGTATTTCTTCAGTTAAAATTATAAATAATGACTAATTGTGCAAGTATATAAGCCCTTCAGCAACTAATAAAGTTGTAATACTCCAAAAACACTATTTTTTTATTCATCATGTGCCAAATTTGTGATCACCTTACATAATGCATCCGGATAAATGACATCGGGTTATACAAGTTAAACCATGCTTGTCTTATTGTTTCAATAGACACATTACAAGTACTTAATTTACGGATGCCATTGACATCGTCGCAATAATATTCGTTGATAAATACGAAATGTCTATACTGGTAGCACACACCTGTTGCTACGAGGTAATTGGCAGCTGGTGATATGATTTGTTGTGTTTGATTTGTGTTTGATTGTGTGTTTAATTACAACGTTAAATGCAGGGAACAACGTACAGGAAACAAAATTATATGACCATCGAAATGAAACCAGTATTCCTGCAATTGATACAATATTCTCTATGAACGTTATTTGACACACAACCTAATCTAGATAGAGACACGCTCTCATATTACGAAGAAGATGAATGCGATGGACAAACTGATTGAAATTGAAGATAGACTCTACATTGTCAGCCTGCACAGAGCAAAATAATGCCTTATTACGATTGGATATTAGATCAACACCTTGGCCCGGAATCAGCGATAAGCATTCAATTTGATATTAACAGTAACAGATGATATGGGGAATGGACATTTAAGGTTGTGAAATACACGACCATTATACAAATACTTTTGTTAGAAAGTCTTACGGCCAAGATGAAAGCTTGGTTGTCACACTAATTAAATTTCACCGTGTTGAAGAAGCCACCTTAAGAAAAGTATTATCTCCCAAAGGTCATCAAATCGCTTCACCAAGCTAAAACTACTTTTACCTTTTCTTGTGCCATTCGTAATTAGCAATACACATAATCAACCTGCCGATGCTTGATAAAGATGCTGCATTGTAGAGAAATAATATAAATCAGATTATTTAACAAGTCATGCAATACACATTCAAACCTCTCTTAAGATTTCTTGCATCATTAGATGATTAGCCTCTTCATAATCTCTTACTGTTGTACATAGACTTGC
Source organism: Urechis unicinctus (assembly GCA_034190875.2). Classification (NCBI taxonomy): domain Eukaryota; kingdom Metazoa; phylum Annelida; class Polychaeta; order Xenopneusta; family Urechidae; genus Urechis; species Urechis unicinctus. Next base: position 22,807,823 of record CM067345.1, on the reverse strand, counting down.
ACCAAGACAGGTGTGGGTTCCAAACCGGATTCGCTTCTCGCTAGACAATTTTTCCGGCTGAACTCGATATAGTGGTTGCTTTTAAAACATCATGTTGTTTTTTACAAGCGTCATGCTATAGCAATGAGATTGAAGTATTCTGGCCGATTCGGATAGTGATCGATAAGGGTATGGTAATGAATGATCCGTTTGTGTACGCTGACGAAATTGTTCCAACGATGGGTATTATCTTAGTAGTTTTTGGGAGCGCTACGATTGATTTGAACTCCTAATATATATATTTTCCTCTGCCGGAACCACCACAGACATCCTATTACATCTTCCAGGAAGCATTGTACAGCACCAGCATTCTGCACGTTAGTGACATTTAGTCCGACCTGAGTGCAAATGGGGCAAATCCATATTGTTATTATTTCATTGTGGAATATTCCATTGGTAGAAAATGAAAATTAAACCGCCAAGAAGTGACAACGCATACCGTTAAAATAACATAACTTGTTTATTAGGATTAACACAATTTATATGGATTAAGTGGCGTGGCTTACTTTTGAACGCCTAACCAAACCATCAAATTCTTGTATACCGCCAAAATATTGGGTCCCTTCGACTTCTCTCTAAATGCTGCAATATTCCCAAAGGCTACATCATACACAGCGGTGGAAGCGATGATGCTGCTATCGTCAACATTTCTGTTCGCATTATTACAGCTGATGGCATGGGAAGAGCATCTTTATGCACACCGCATTACCCGTCCAATTTGCGAGATGAATATAAATAACCACATTTACTTAATTACGCCGGGAAGCAGGCACTTATATTGTCGAAAATAGTTCATTGTCATTCTAACATGTTAAACGATTGCATCAGATGGTTTAAGGTGCTCAAGGTAGCAGAATGAAATAGCAAATTCAGCAATAATTAATGAGCTTTATTTCTTATATGTTTGTTAGATAGCCGATGTAATGGAAATTCTGCATACCACAACATATTATGTTTCCTTATGGGTATGCTGTGATAGCTGGCTGATTTTATCTAGAATAGGCATATTTTTCTATAATTAAACAAATGGATATTTGTCTGTTAGATTAGTGATATAAAACACAAGGAGCTGCCTCGACTAATAACAGCTTGATATCTTTAAAAATTTCAATTTTTCCACCAGTTCAGACAATCGTCTCCTTGTGCATGGAATGTCAAACAGTTTTATACGTTATATACCTCCAGACTTACGCATTATCTGCAGCATACTGTTACAACGGATAGACCATATCCATGACAAAGGTTGCATGTTTATCTAGCGCATGTTCACCTATCACAAGGTGGTGTAATATAACCAAGAATATTCGCAGTTAACATTGATGAGCAAATCAACAGCCCGGCTGTCATATAGGCAACGAAGTATTGGTGCGCTCGTTCATGCCGATGAAAGCATCCGTCTTGGTCTTATTGTTTTGACATATATGTGAAAAATGTGTGAGTTATTAGCCTATGGATATTATCTTACTTTTTATTCATTCAAAACTAAATTAATGAGGTGTAATTGCGCGGCTCACATAGCGTAGCAATATTTATTAGAAATTGACAGATGATGTAATGTTTTATGCATCATTCAACAAAATAATTGGGAATGCAAATCGATAATTCGAGTAATTTTTTTCATTTATATTGGTTCTGTTTTAATTGCTCATAGTTGTAAATACTTAATTGTATGGCACATTAGAACATATGTAATTGTATAATGTATATATAAGTGCGTGGTTAAATATACCTGTCTGCCTGTGTGGGAAATGGTATGCGTGTCGTCATGTTACAGGGGCACCCGGATAGTTATCCACGGAAAAGATTTTGTTTTGTTGGCTCAATGCAAAATCATAGCAATATCGTTCGAGATAGTAGCTGAGTTATTGCATTAAGCAGCATTTCGACTAGATACCCTCTATCAAAAACATCACAATTATGAATGATTTCCCCATAAATTGGCGATATCTGCATGTAATATGGGTCTATGGAGACAAGTTCCTTACGGATGATTGGTGTCATCAATAATTTAATGGTTTGTCCCATTTGTAGTACCAAAATTTATTATACAACAATTAAACTGGCAATCAGCTATTGTGGTTCACAAAATACAATTGTGCATGTGTTATTCAATTGAATACGTATCTTTATATTTTTCTCGCTTTAACTGCTTAAATAATACGATAATTGCATTTATTCACAATAAGGCGATTGATATATCTACCTGTAGCATATATTGACCTACGTACGAGCTTTTTCTATCATCTCAATTTGTACCGTACTTTAACAAGTTGCTGACAGTGGGACTCAGATGTCACATTCGCATGACAACCCATGCTGAATCATAACACTCAACTCTTCAACTTGATAAACTTCATCCTTAGAAGAAGACTTGTAGTACGGTGGACGCTATAGACATGTTTAAGATAAGGAAGATTGTTGTAAAAATGGCAGCAATCCTATTTCAGCTGGTATCTTTTGGATTGGAGCAGCATTCTCTGAGATTTATTAAGAACAAATAACATTCATTTCGTAGTGATTCATCTCTACGAGCAACCAAACCGAAACATATTAGCATTCAACGTTTTCCAACAGAATCCCATGCCAATGAGGCACGGACCTTGCTTCATGTCGCATAACCTGACAAATAGTACCATGAAGCACAATAGACAAACAGATAAATTCATAAATCGTTCACACATACTTAGCTGCAACTTGCACAAAATTGCATCTTATATCTGACAAAATTCGACATCAATGGTCAGAAATTGGCCAAACTTACGCTGACGTTTGGTATTTTAACCGCCAGGTTCGCCGTCAAAGCAAATGAAAAGTCAAGATAAATAGCCACAATGCGTGATGTAAGTATTAAATCCCCCCTGTATCAAGACGCTTCAGTAATTGCAGCGTCAGCCTCGTCGTTGTTGCGGGGACACATGCTCGGGCACTCGAATGCAGAAACTGCAGTTGAATTTTGAGCAGTGATCATAATTGGTCCGCTGTTTGCTGGCCTTGACAAACTCTCTTCCACAGCTAGTGCGACCAAAGCCCTCAAACAGACATCGCGTATAGATTATAAGCGAACTGTTGCGGCTAACGGTCAGCGAGTTGGCGGTCGACAAGTAGGTGACTCAAGGGTAATTAACGTCGTATTTCTTTGGATATCGTACATGCAAGTGACATAAATCCCCATTCATTCTATTTCAATGTAGACTGCTATTAACAAGAACCTACCATACGGGTTAAATCTTTCCAAACATTTTCTCCGGTTAAAACAGTAGGTTCCAATTGTTGCCTGAGACCCATTCCAAAAATATATGAACCTACTCTAGAAGTGATTTGTGCAGATCCTTGTCAGTGGTCTTTGCAGCATATATCTGAATAAAGTTCCTATCATCGACATATTAAGGGCTCTGCACTTTTATCACATTAAATTTTCCCCTATTATTCATATAAGGCAAATATCTTCAACTCTTTTCTTGAAAACAATGCAGAAATTATGTTTTGTCTGAAGAGTTAGGTTCCTCAACCCGCACTTGACAGGTGCCTGTACTCTGGTCAATCCTAGGACCTTACCGATTTGCGCTGCTTGCCGAATCGTACAGTTAGCGCTTAAGAAGGTAAATATTATTGTACGTTACCACCCATACCATCAGAGAGAGTTTTCCTGAAGCATGTCTGTCTGCAAACGTTAGTGTGCCTTTTTAGTGTCAACACCTATTCTCATTGTATCATAACTGTCAACGTTAAATACAGATTCATCCTTATCTTGTTTTCATCTATCGAAAAGGAATCGGATGTTCATTTGGGTTATACGCGATGCACCGCCTATAATAAGTCCATGACATATTCAGTATCAGGTAAGGATTATTGATATTTACCATTCAGTATCAGGTAAGGATTATTGATATTTACCATTCAGTATCAGGTAAGGATTATTGATATTTACCATGTACTTATCAGACCGACATTACTTTAGGATTAATTTGTCCTTGTTACGTGTCCACGTGTGTAAACCATTTTCTTTCTAATGCTTGATTCATCAGTACCGCACATGGTTTGATTTCAGACAATCTATGAAAGCTACAAGTGGCATTTACGCCACCACACAATTAATTATTGGCTTAAATCTAATTTTAGAGAACTGTAGTCAGTTCAAACCGTGTTTCAACACAATGTACCTCGCCATAGCCATGCAGCATAATCAAAATGCATTGAATTACTCTCTCTCTCTCTCTCTCTCATCTAAGCACAATTGCGTTTCCGGTATAGCATTCCCAATTAATTTTCTCTCAAGCTTGGAGACCTTACAAAAAGGCGGGCGTGCGTTTACAAGAGCTTATTATATTTCAAAGGAAGATGTAATCATTACGAAACAGTTGTCAAACCTTCAGTCAGCTATTTATAATTATTTGGCTTTTATTGTAACATATGCATGGTATCTCCGTCAGCCACTAATCATTTCATATTCTATACCTTTGAATACTATTGTTTATGTTAGTTTGCACTCCCGTGATCAAATGTCTAATTGTATGCTACCAATGCTTATTTCTATTGCATTGTCTGGCACGTAATTGAAACAACAAAGCCCAAAACATTCCCAATTACAACGCAGGTTGCAAATAAAGAGTGGTAAATAACGCAGCATTTACTGATGAAAAATAAAAATATTGAATGTCTTCGTACAAATGTCTATGAAATAAAGCCATAGGGTATATAGAACACAGAAAACCTGCCCTGATACGTATCTATTGATTCAGCAAACGAGATTATTTAAACTTCCAAAGAAGGTGTCTATTGCTAGGTCGGGATCAGTTTATTGGTAATCACTGAGCACCAGTCTTGCCTAATGGTACTAGTCAGGGTGT
>CM067345.1:22777937-22792937 GCA_034190875.2 Urechis unicinctus | reverse complement strand
GTGGTAGTGGCGGTGGTGGTGGTGGTGGTGTGGTAGTTGTGGCGGTGGTGGTGGTGATAGTGGTAGTAGTGGCGGTGTTGATGGTGGTGGCGGTGGTGGTGACGTGGGTGGCGGTGGTGGTGGTGTGCTGTGGAAGGTGGTGGTGGTGGTGGTGGTGGTGGTGGTAGTGGTGGCGGCGGTGGTGACGTTGGTGGCGGTGGTGGTGCTGGGGAAGGTGGTGGTGGTGGTGGTGGTGGTAGTGGTGGCGGCGGTGGTGACGTTGGTGGCGGTGGTGGTGCGGGAGGAAGGTGGTGGTGGTGGTGGTGGTGGTGGTGGTGGTGGTGGTGGTGGTGGTGGTGGTGGTGGTGGCGGTGGTGGTGGTGGCGGTGGTGATGTTTGTGGTAGTGGTAGTGGTGGAGGCGGTGGCGGTGGCGTTGTCGGTGGTGGTGGTTGTGGTGATGGCAGTGACGGCGGTGGTGGTGGTGGTGGTGTGGTGGTGGTGGTGGTGGTGGTGTTGGTGATGGTGGTGGTCGTGGTGGCAGAAGTACACCCACCATAGCTCCATTCGAGGAGTCGTACTGGAGAAGGTCCTGATCCCCGTATGGCCCTACATATATACTTGTCTCGAGGAATGTACCCTTCCCTCGATCTTCTGCTATCAGCGCCGCTTCCTTTGCAGTAAACAGCGATTCCGAATACTCCATCACAAACTCTCCGATTGCAAAGGGTTAAGTCAGGAACACGCCATGATCTCAGATCAAATGATGCAAAACAAATTATCTTAAAATGTGTAACTTTACCTATAACTATGTGTCACCATTTGGAGCAAGTCTCAAGAGTCATACTGGTAGGAAGCTGGTTCGTGCTGTAACACTCTCATTCTCACCAGGAACAACAACAGTCGCCCATGAGTGGATATTTACATGAAATTTTGACTGTTGAATCGTGATGGCCCTGATTTGTATATGACACAAAATACACCATTATTGGTCATGGATCATGCAAACAGGCTATTCAAATGGGGGGGGGGGACAATGTTATATTGTTAATTTCAATGCATACAATATTTCACCGCTTAATAGTTAATTCCACATTAATATTACAATATCAGTCTCAATAGTTTCCTTCAAGATAACAGAACAATAAAAAAGTGAATTGTTTAATGTCATAGCGTAGGTACGTTCGATATCCCCTACGATTGGCAATCTTCCTTTACCGTTGTACAGTTACTTTCATTCGGCGTGTGATATCTCACGGGCCAATCTCTGTACGACAGTTTTACGATGCTCATGTCAGTAGAGTATGTTAGTATTTTGTATCTGAATAATAGGGGAGCCCACGACATTTGTCTTTCCTAGAATGCAGCTCCATTAGATCCTGACAAAACTATTTGTTTAGGGACAATGCAATAGTGCTTGTCTGCAACAACGCTAGATGGAAAATAAACTGGCGAATGTGTTGCATACCTTACGTCAGTCGCAATTTTGCTATAATTTTTGCAGGGTCTTTTCACTAAAGACTATTGCAATTGAGGCGTAGGTTTACAAACAAAAGCTTACTTTTATAAAGGCTACCGGGGCCAGCCTTTTTATGAGTGCACAATAGTACCCCCTGTCGAAGCATGACGTTCTGTAGGGCTAGGACGAGCGTTCAATAGGTTATCATTACCAGGGTAAGCCAAAGCTCAAGAACATTAAGGAACAAAGTTGTAAACTTCTAACACAGTCACCCTCTGCGGTAATGCACCAATTTCATTACATTTCCGTTATGTTATGATGAATAAAACTGACACGTTTATGAGGAACTGGTCCATTAGCCATTAGAAACCAGGTTATCGTACTAGTATAATATAGTTTTGCACATAATTGCAAAATGATTATATATTTTTCTTAATTCACATGGATAAAGGGACGGTAATATTTCTCTCCTACAAACATTTTACAGCTACCGTCCGTGGCAAAAACACGGCATAATTTGGATTGCATCATTTCCAAATTTAAGTGGCTGTAGTTTACCGCAACGCATACCTTTACCAATTTGTTAATACTATCAAAATATACAATATTTGTAACCTCCATAATGAAGACTCGCTTTTGATTACAAAAGAAAATATCGAATGTGCAAGCATCATGATCGATATTTCATATGTTTTATGTAACCAAAATGGTTGGTAAGTGACTATCCAGTGTACCTTATGTAATATGGAAGAGTTGACACCCTTTGCAGGAATTAATTACAACAACATATCTATCTAACGTACGCGATATCCAACCAACGGAGCGATCCTTACAGTTGTTGCATCAAACTCAAGCATGTTACGTCATCTACTAAAAGATAAACCTACCTCGAGAGACGCAAAGGGCTTATCTTACTTCCAACGCAATTGAATATCACAATTATTGAAGAAAGCTTCCGTATTCAGAGTTTTATGGTAAAACCACCTTCGATTAATATAACAGTAGCTTCAAAGAATGTCATAATCCTCTGAATCCAATTTCACAGAGAAGAATAGGATTACAAGATCAAAATGTCGCTTGGAGACATTCTGCTAAATTCGTTTTGACCGAAGCCGTCATTCTTAATTCAGCAGACGCTAGAGGACTTAGACTGCAAAATGCAGGTTTATGATTTGGGAATTTGGGGGGGCTCATTTGAAAACATTCATTTGTCAAGAGCCTAAGAAGGTGAAATATCGCTCTCGATGTCTCCCATTTTTTTAATTTAACGCCATTCATGGTATTATACTTATCAAACGGCTCATTCAAAAGAACACTGGTAACTACTGCCAAGTAACAGCTATAGTTTATTTAAGGACTTATACGTATAACAAAACTTAATTTTCCGCCTTATATTGCCCACAGTCAAGGGTTGAAATATTGCCATCACATTACATATTCATCTTGAAGGTTTCAATGACTATCAATATCTGTTGGCATGGTTGGATGGTCCGACCAGCGGAAATGGGTTTTATTTCCGGTTAGCTATTACGATGACGATGACCAAAAGGAGGCTGACTGTTACTAGAATCAACATGAACAGAGCTGTTTCCGCCTGAAAACAAGGAGATGCTGAATTATGCCCGGTCGTTATTCATCGTCAAGTTATGTGGGGTGGCTCGAATAATACACACATGCCCCCAACACCCACACCCACCTACGCCCAACCCACAATTCACACGCGTGTTACGGGACAAAGCCGTTTCCTTAAAACTAAAGTAATATTTCGTCAAGGTTAGCTAACAGCATAGCCGGCTATGATAACCATAGACAACCATGGAGGTTTATTTGATCTGCTGAATATAAAACGTATCTCCTCAGCATAGCATACTTACATCTTGTCTTGAGATGAGAGATGGGTTATCTGCGAATGTAAACAGAAACAACTGTCTTGATTAAATTCGTCGTCTTCATGGTGAATCATTGAATAAAAGACCTACGCTTGTTGCATACATAAAGCACAATTAAACACACGCATTGTCATCAACGCTCGTCTCCAGTTTTGTTTATGTTATATTGATTTTGAAATTAACAAATTATATAGTATAATGTTCCATACCCTCTTGACAGATGTTGAAGTCGATTAGTGTTGGGACTATATCATTCCAGAAGCTAACTCGTGAGCTCAAAAGTCTTTCCTTGACAGATTCCTCACCCATGCTGGCTTTAAACTCCACATATTTGCGGGTGTCTTTGTTGTATTGCGGCCATTCCAGCGTCATGTTGTTTGCACCAAGGTATTGTGGGCCCCTGAAAAGTAAAAAGGGTATTTGTACAGTACTTCCTGAAGACATGTTCAACTGACGTTTTTCGAATTATATCTAGATTACACCTGTGCTATTGGAGACGCAAAACTTCATTCCAGTGTTATGTGTACCGAGTAATCAATTTAAGAGGAAATAAAATGCGTCTTGTACAGATCGCGATGCTCCTTGATTGATTTTACAATGTTTCAACTATGGATTTATAGTCAAAAAATCTATTTTGTTTCCTCGACATTATCGGCAGGATGGTTCGTCATGGTACAAAAAAGGCCATACTTAACTTGCACTACTTAAATTATGAATGCCTAATAATTCAAAATGTCAATACTAGCGTGAATCATCAGCCGAACAATACTTTGCTAACACCAGCTCATACCTGATTAATGTCATACTTACTCATTCTTCGCAAAAGTTGCCCAAGCATGAATCATAGACCGACTTACTTCCACTGCCTCATCAGACGCATTGATCAATGTATCAAAGAGAAATGGGAGTTCTTCCGTATGAGCTGGACCAAAGTTAATGGCGGGTATATTAACAGTGGCAGGCCCAGATTGCCGAAAATGGTAAAGGTAACTTGGATTTGCTACCGAGATTGCGTCCAAAGCAGTCATGGTGGACGCTAATATGAAGTCATCTGTCAGGAGATCGACCATTCCGCGTAAATTGCTCCACGGGTTCGTTAGTTCGGGGAAGTACTTTTCTCTTACTAGTGTCTTAATACTTGGACCGGATACAGTTTTGTTCCAGGCGAAAGTGTCCAGGATTCGTTTAACCTCATCAGCGTCTATGCCGTTCATAAACGCACTACGCATGTTGGTGCGCATGCCTAGGAATATTACACCATCTTCTTGCATAACACCGGCCATAAAGTCGACTGCATTGTACTGATTACGTGCGAGTATTTCCCTAATCCGGAGCGGCAGGAAGCCATTATCACCGTCCACAACCACCTGGTAAAATACCCCCTGGGATAATATGTCTATCTGGTCAGTGGACGCATCTTGGAGACATTTCACTATCGCATCTGCGTTTTCATATAGGCATCCTACTCTTTCAATTAACGCGGCTGTTTTGTCGTGGAATTCTTCTTTCGGAAGTACCCTCTCGTCTGCCAAAACACCACTCATGGAGATTGCTTTATGGAAAAGACCACGTGACCTGGGGCTTAAAACTTGCGCACTTACACCAAAGCCCCCAGCACTTTCTCCAAAAATTGTAACTCGTGTTTTGTCGCCTCCAAACGCTTCGATGTTTCTCTGAATCCATTGTAATGCCAAATTCATATCCATGAGGCCCATATTGCCGGGAATGGTGTCACTGCCAGTGGTGTGAAAAAACCAAATATATTCAATCGGTAGTTGATGGTGACGACTATGACGTCACCAAGAACCGCCATGTTATTACCGTAGTACATCTGTGACGCACCAGCAGCAAACCCGCCGCCATGAATGCCGACCATGACGGCTTTCTTGTTGCTCAAGTCGATGTCCCCGCCGGGTACGTGAACGTTTAGGAAGAGACAGTCTTCACTGACGGTATTGGGTGGAACCAAACCGAATAGCGGAAGCCACAGTGACAGTTCCTGCTTGCATACAGCACCATACTGGGAAGCGTCGAGCGCACCAAACCAGTCCTCAGGATGCATCTGAGGTGGTTTGAATCGCAATCCCCCTACTGGAGGTTTGGCGTATGGTATTCCGAGAAACTCAGCAGCATCGCCATGAGGTGTGTTCGCTGATTTCCCTGTGATTGTGGCGGTACTTGGTAGTGTCACTTTGACCGTGATGGCGTCGTTAGCTCCAATTACTACCGCCACGAATACATATATAACTTGAATACTAAATGCCATGATGTTCCACACAAATTATTCCGCAAATAAGTATCCACGCTTATTGAGTCGACTTGGGGCTGTTGACCCGCATTAGGTGCGCATCACTAAGGAATACGTTACTCGCTGCCTGAGTTTCTGTTGTAAACATAGTGTGTTACGTAAACGCTTAAAAGGGCGGCGCCATTCACCTGGAGCATTGAGGCGAGGATGGCAAACAGTCCTTTCAACAAGAGGCCAAGAAGGTCCAATGATCACCACATAAGGCGAGGAGCCCGGGAGGCGTGGTGTCACGAGAAATTTAAAGCGCCGGACAGGGCATGCCCGGATTTTATCGGCGTTTGGAGGGTCGCCACTACTTACAATAAGTCTCAACTCCGCTTTAATGACAGTGTTTTTGATGCATGCTTGCTCACTAGATGTCCTACTGCCTCGGTTATCGGAGGTCAGTTGACGCGCCAAAAGGCATGCAAGCTTTCTGCGAGGCAACATATGTATATATAGAGAGAGAGAGATATATATATATATAGATAGATATATATAGATATATATATATATAGATATATATATATATATATATATATATAGATAGAGATAGATATATATATATATATATATATAGATATATATATATTATGAATATAATATATATATTATATATATATTATTATATGTATATATATATATATATATATATATATATATAGATATATATATATATAGATATATATATATATATATATATATATATATATATAATTATATATTTGGATATATATATATTAATACATGTAAATATATCTATAATCATATAAATCTACATTTGTATATATATATATATATATATATATATATATATATATATATATATATATATATATAATATTGCAGAATTTCAAAAGATATGATTATTTCGCTGTCGACTGTAGTGTTAATATCATGAACTTAGAAATAGCGCTGTAAGAGATATAATATGGTCCTTTACCTTGGTACTATGGTACATCACCTTCGGGCTGTTCCGTTCTAATATTCATAATGCTATTATGAACTTGAGACATTCGCTAGTCACTAAAATTATCGAAACATCATTGTCACATTGCGAAAGTAAGTTCAGTACGAGGTGATGAAATCGCCTACATCAATCATCTCTATTATAGCATGATGTTTACTTATTTAGTGTGGCCAAGTTTCACATATTATAACGTATGGTCAAATATACCATAAAGTTGAATGTTCTTGTCGTAGTGACGTTCTGCAAGTCAAAATATGTACCCCAGAAGATGCTTTTATCAGCGCAAATTATTAATGCAGTGTTGGACAGCACGGTAATAAGATATGCTATAATTATCGTGCTTGCAGTACAGTGATGCTGGCTAGAGAGCACTTCAATCTTCATTGAAAGGCATACGATGGATTATCATAATTGAAGTCCTGAAGGAAAATCAATTTGGACAGAGATGGTGTACCATTGCATTAACATCACGCCAGTCACCGTCCAGGCATACCGACGCTTAGCCATGAATTTTCCCCTATTCACTAATTGCAATCAATGGTTGAGCAGATGAATCTCTCGCTTGATCACGACTCGGGGATACGAAAAGCCAGTGGCTGCATCACGAAATGCAATGTAATGTAATAATGCGTCATCATCCTTGTAGCAATTCTTAAGTTGATGTGAGCCGAGAATAGCCTGAATTGTATTATTATATGGCCTTGCGATGAAGCAACCTTCTTCGGATATGTATTTAAGATTCTACGTTATTTATTAGCGTACGGCGTTTTGGGGGCAAATTGAGTTGACTCCTTTGCGTATCCCGGCTTTTTGTTGCAGGTTCAGCATGCTTAATTAATCAGGAACGCGATAGAATTATTCTATTTAACGAAAATAGTTAAATACTCAGGCATTGTTGACAGCTTTGTAGATGCTTGAGGCTGAAGGATAATTTATGCATGTGAACATAGTGCCGCATATGAATGTTTTGAGAGAAACAAAATGCTCTCACAAAGACTTTTTTTACAGTTCAGAGAATGACCCTACAAGTTAACATGGGGATGGTTCGCGTGGTGTAGAAACATAGAGAAAATACCATGATTTTTCATTTAAGTTGAAGGGAAAGCTTCTGCATAGTATAGATTAACTTAATACAGCTTTTGGCAAATAAAGTTCCACTATTCTCCACCCTATATGTTAACAGATGTCGCATTGCAAATGCTGTACATATGATAAAATAAGAAAATCAAATATTTGTTACTTGATAATTACCGTTCTGATCGGTGTTATATTTGTTTGTAATTGATTTGCGTCTTTGCGTTGCATATTATAGCATACATCATTACGATAGATGGCGGTTCACTTACATACCGCTGCCACAGATATCTGAAATCACTTACTTAAGACTGAGACGATAAGAAGCTTAAATAACTTAAACCATTGCGAATTGAGATTAATATGACACGAATTTGTTCGGGACTTAATGACATCAAGCAGAGTAAATGTTTGTGTCAAATTTGTTTACTTGGGCCTCCGATATACCATCCTCCATGGCCAAAAGAGGAATCTTCTTCGACTTCTTTGAGAAATCGTGTAATTGTTTTGAATAATTTCAGTATATCGCCGCAGCAAGCCATTCAGAAAATCATCACAGTGGGATACGTGCATTGTATTGGAAAGTAAGGTGAAACAAAAGTGTTTGCGTGCATAGGCTTGGTTCGGATACCGCCATTCTATCCCGATGGAAGGTGTTTTGGTATGATTGGTGCTGTATGCCGTAGGCGTACGAACAATTGCATCGTTAATCGAAACATTATTTGCTCCATATGTCTGTGACGCACATCCCACGGACCCATATTTCTGTATCTTAAACGGTGATTCCATGATGTCCGTAAGAAACATTCATCATACTGGAACTAAATAATCTAGGTACTTTACAACCAGCTTGAATATATATCCTGGCACACCGAATCGTTTTCGACAGACAGAACTTCTGCTAAGACCAGGTAAATTGAATCACCTACAATACACCTCAATACGCCAGTGCATATATACTGCGATTTTATGTCATATTGATATTCAATGCTACGGAAACATTTACCTCTTTAGCCTATAACAATTAAAATGAATTATCAGACTAATAGGCAATGAATTGTCTTGTCGTTTTTATATTGCAGTAAATTAAATGAACTATGGATATTTATTTTTGCATTTTTCTACCGGCAAGCTTAATATCGATAGGTATGTTAATTGATCAAATGGTACGGGTGGATGCCATGATTTTTTGTGCTTTCCCACGAATCAACATAATTCATTGTGCTTGCTGATGCTATTACCTGAATCTTACGAAACTATCATATATGATAGTACTGATAATATTCATTTAGAAACGCATGCAAGCAACTGTGATGGAAATATAATATATTAGTCAGTTATGCATATTACCGGAACGCATTCACAACAATGTCGCTACGCTAGATTAAACGGCACCCTACCCCTATCCATGCCCTGTGTTTGATTAAATACATGTAATTTGTAAACCTGGACACAAATATGCATGTTTGGGTAGGAGCAAGTTGCAAGTTGTATTGAGTTTCAGAGTGCCTGTCCATGGTACATTAGGCTTGTACGTATATAGGTTTTACTCATTGTTATACAGGAAAGGTTGGAATGCATATGCATGAAATTTGCACGTGTATGTAGCCATATGGAATGAATATAGAACTGCCGTATGTCAAATATATCTATAATAATGCAACACACCTTGACTTATTCAATAAATATATCCTTATAAATCTCTTTGCAGTAGATCAGGAGCTGCCTTAATGTATATGTTCATTGAAGCTGATTACGATCATTATAATATATCACCGTTCGAGTGAAAAAAGGATGGTTTATAGGAATACAATTGCAAATCGTCATTCATTAGGTGTATGGCTAGACGTCATGAAAAATATCTACACAGTATCAATTAGAATTACAGAAAAAAAGTATTTATAAGCTGACGATAGAAGCAAACCAAATAAACACCTTAAGCGTTCTTTCATTAATCTTGAATTAATGTTTTACAAATAAACATCAAATAATTTAAATCCGAAACGTCGTAGTAGTATGTCAATATTGCGAAGCTTATACCGATCACTGAAATCCAAATTCGTTCTTCATCCAGGATAAGTCGTAGCGGATTCGTCATTTACTGTTCCCATTCAGTAAGAGCAACGCTGCTTTATTGTTAACGACTGATGTTTATTAAGTCACTTTGTGGACAAGTGACAGCCAATAACACCGTGTAAACAATGTGAGTCTTACTTTAACAAAACGTTTCACGTAATTTAGTATTACAAATTAGTGTCCTCAGTGCGACCCCTTCCACTAACACAGCCACCTTCAATTATAAATTCTCAACAACAGAACAGATTCGGCGACTTCCATTAAATTCGCAGTAGTATTCAATTAAGCTTATTATGTTTGGTGTCTTACCCTCATATTGCAAGTATTTATTTCTTGTCAGCAGAATGACCAACATAATGTGAAAGTTAGCCTCGGAACAGCAACGGCGTAAAATATGTGCGTAGTTGTACGAAAATTTATGTAGGCGAAGTTATCTTGAACCAAGAGCCCAGTTATCAATGTCATAAGTTAATGGTAATCCTGTAAGTTGTGCAATAGAGCTCTGTGCAAGTGATTAACTACCACATTGTCAAAGACGTAACCGTGAAAGGCTTATGTTTATGAAGCTTCTTGCAGTTCATCTAAAACTATACCAATGACTTGTAAAAGCTTAGTGTCACATCACTTCTTTTGATTTACTCAGCTGTGTCTCGGAAAGCCAACTAATCACAGCAAAGTTTTTAATCCCGGAATGTATTTTGGTATCTACTACACCGAGAGACAGATAGGCATACAAGGGTCCTGGGAATTACCCTTCTCGCTCAGGCATATTTATAGTATTTACTAGTCATATCATGTATAGTAAAATAAGCTGAAATAACAGATTCATCAATCTCAAGGAGGGCAATATACGGTTGATATTGGGCCAAACTATGATGCATATCAATATACGCACAACATTATCTCTACACAAGTATTCTTCTTGACAATTGCAGTCATTAACTAGATTGTGTCAAATGACCGCATTGAAAAATATGATGAACCAAATCAGAATTACGTGACATCTTGTCTATAAGGAGACCATATGAAAGTTATGTTGAAAAAAAACACGGAGCGCAAAGACAAAATCAAGAATCAATGGACAGTAGGAAAACTATGCTTTCCGCGTTCAATTGTGATTTGTCAATACAACGTATTCGCATTCGACTTGGTGAGTGGTCCAGTGTATGACACATTGGGGCCTAATCATTTCGTATCTGCAGTCCCAACATGGAAACAATAACATTTACCTGACCTCATCTCATCTTATGTGCTCTAAATGTTATCGATAGACGTGTTTACAAATAAAGATGAAATCAAAAGTTTAGGACATTTTAATCTTCACACCTTTTATATTGCATAATTTAGCGTTTACATGGGGTAGATAATGAAATACTGTAAACATGTACTTTGTCAAACAGCTGATGTTCCACTTGTCTCATAAACCACATTTGTTTTCTAATGGAAAATAATGTCACTGATCGTCCGACTGATAAGTAACTAATTGATCACGCTCAGCCTTTACAGAAGAGCCAAGAGAAAGTAAAGTGATCCAATTGATTCCAGTGAATTCAATTTGTGCCAAGGCCATCCCTGGTGATGCCTTAGGGTGGAACGTCCGTTTTGTAGTGATGAAATGGACAAAGGCCGTAATAAAAGGTAGGACATTATATATGACATGGTGGACTTATAAAAAAACACTCCAATTTCATTTCGTCGAGGAACGATACACAACTGTTTCTGCCAGAAATAACAACAGATGTGTAAACATTGAGCTTCATAAACGCATCATATTTAAGTGATTCATTTCAATTAAGCTGCTGTTGCTAAATGACTTCGGAAGGGCAATGGCAAAACTAAAACGAATACATTTTTCATTGATATCTAGAGGACTACCAGGGGCAGAAAAGCGCATAAATGTATCTAGATACATACACACACACACACACACACACACACACACACACACACACACACATATATATATATTTTTGTAGACTTATCTACGCTTTATCTTTGTGACAAGACTCCTTTGTAAATATTTGTGAAGCCTTCCTTGTGTTAACCTATTAATTAAGCCGACGATAACTTAAACTTCACATGCCTCTGTGGCTGAATAACACCATAGATCTATTTAGATGCAAAAATAGTGTATTCAATATGATCTGAAATGTGCTAAACTAAAATGGCGTTACCGTTCCGACCATGATCAACGCAACTGTTTGAATTTCAGAAAACTGCACCGTATTTCTTCAATGAAAACTCTAAATACTGACTAATTGCGTAAGCATATAGGACGTTCAGTAAATAATGAAGCTGTAATACTCCATAAACACCATTTTTAGATTCATCATGTGCCAAAATGGTGATCAGCTTAACAAAATGCATCCGAATTAATGGCATCGGGTTAAACCAGTTGAACCAAGCTTGTCTTGTTGTTTTAATGGCCACTTCACAAGTACTTGACTTACGGATGTCATTGACATTTTCGTCGCAATAATATTCGTTCATAAATACGAAATTTCTATACTGGAAGTATAAACTTGTTGCTACGAGGTAATTCGCAACTGGAGATATGATTTGTTGCTGCTTAATTTAATTACAAAAGTTGAATACAGTGAACGACGTTCAAAAAACAAAATTATATGGCCATCGAAATAAATCCAGTGTTCTTGCAATTGGTATAATATTCTCTATGAACGTTAATCAAAAATAACTGACAGAAGATGCTTCAGTTAAAAATATTTTGATAATTTTAATGCCATTTTATATACCTGTATTTGTATATTTTAATTCCAGTCAGAGAAGTATGTTTCAGATCTATATACTATTGAGAGCCATCCTTCTCATATAGAACATTAACTATATAAAGAGGGCAACTTATAGTCGTTTGCGAACAATTTGCAGATGACAAAGTTGCGTTCATTTTACAAGCATGAAAGGCAGTTAGGCCAACTTATGGTGCTGAGAAGTAAATTAAGGGCTAACATATCCAGCAGCAACATCACCTCAATTCCCGATCTGAAGGGCGATATGGCTTGCCCTTAATTGTAAGGAGCCTTAGTCGGCAGTTCGGGGATTTACAAATAATAACGCCTGGATATGTGCTTCAAGTAGCAGCTGTTTTGAACGCAGTTATTTGACACAACCTTAACTAGAGACACGCTCATATACCATGAAAATGATAAATGTGATGGACAATTGAAATTGATGATAGGTTCTACATTGTCAGCCTGCACAATTAATGCCTTTGTTATTTAGGATTAGATGTTAGATAAATCCTTGGCCCGAATTCAGCGTAAAACATTCAATTTAACATAAAGAGTAACAGATGGAATGGGGAATGGACATTTGAGGAAATAAATGGCAACTATACTAATAGTATTGCTAGAAAGTCCGACGGCCGAGTTGAAACTTTGGTTGTCACACTGATTAAATTGCACCGTATTTAAGAAGCCATTTTTATAAAAGTATCATCTCTCGAAGGTCATCTATCACGGTACAAATCGCTTTACCAAGCTGAAACTACATTTATCATTTCTAGTGCCACTCCTAATTACCAATACACATAATCAACCTGCTTATGCTTGATCAAGATGCTGCGATGTTGGCAAATATTATCAATAGGCTTTGTTAACAAGTAATGTAGTACACATTCAAACCACTCTGAAGTTTCATTAGATTATTAGCCTCTGCATAATCTCTTACTGCTGCACATGGGCTTGCACCAAGATATCTGACTAGCACTTTATTACATTACGTTATAGACAGGTCTGGGTTCCAAACCGAATTCGCTTCTCTTGCACAATATTTCTGGCTGACCTCGATATAGTGGTTGTTTTGTATACATCATGCTGTTTTTACAAAGCGTAAACGCTGTCATTCTATAGCAATGAGATTGAATTCATCTGTCTGATTCGGATAGTGATCGATAAGGGTATTGTTGGAATATGAATGACCCTTTTGTGTGTGCTGCGTTTTATTTATTTAGTTGTTTTGGGAGCGCAAAGGTTGATTTTTAACTCCTGATACATTTAAATTCTTCTGCCGGAACCACCACAGACATCTTATTACATCTTCCAGGAAGCATTGTAGAGCATCAACATTTCTGCACGTTAGTGACATTTAGTCCGACCCGAGTGCAAATGGGGCAAATCCATAAAGTTATTATTTTTATTGCGGAGTATTTCATAAGTAAAAAATGAAAAATGAAGGCGCCAGGAAGTGACAACGCATCTAGCTAAAATAACACATCTTTGGTAATTAAGATGACCGCAATTTATGTGGTTTAAGTGTTGTTGCTTACATTTGAACGCCTAACCAAAGCATCGGATTCTTGTATACCGCCAAAATATATGGTCCCTTTGATTTTTCTCTTAATGCTGAAATATTCACAGCGGTGGTGGCGATGATGCTGCCATCGTCAACACCTCTTTCCGCATTATTATAGCTGATGGTATGGCAAGAGCATCTTTATGCACACCGCATTACCTGTCCAATGTGCGAGATGAATACAAATAACCATATTGACTGAATCACCCCGGAAAACAGGCGCTTAAATTGTCGAAAATAGTTCATCATCATTCTAACAATGTTAACATCGGGTGGTATAAGGTGCGCTATGTAATTAAATAGCAAATTCAACAACAATTAATTATACTGCAATGAGCTTTAGTTCTTGTATGTTTGTAAGATAGCCGATCTAATGAAAATTCTGTTTTCATATAGAATAAGCATATTCTTCTATAATCAAGCAAATAGATTCTTGTCTGTTAGATTAACGCGTGCTGTTTGGTTATTATGTTGATTAACGTCAAAATCTAAACTATGTGTCCGTATATTCTTGTCCAGCCATGCGTCAATATAACCCCTCAAATTGAAAGATTCCTTGACTTATCGGAAAACTCAAATCACAAATTAAATCGCAAATATTCTAGCAAATATACACAAACTAATTAAACTATTCAGGGTATGCATTGAAAACACTTAATCACCGTATTATTTATACTTTATCATATAAGTTTGAGAAAACCTATAGTGTCTCACTGGAACTCCTTCGAATTAGGCATATGTTCCACAAATATGAATGTTACTTATTTTTAGAGCTCTTGGGCAAGAAAGCTAGATTTTGAATTTAAACTCTTAACATCATTTCGAGGTGATTCCATAAGTGACACTTCTATCTTCAAATTGGCACTATAGAGCAGACTTTAGGCTCCAAACGGACGTTTGTGTGATTCTGACACGATTAAGAAATACAGACATTTTAGAATCACTGATAAAACCCAC
>CM067345.1:22772937-22775437 GCA_034190875.2 Urechis unicinctus | reverse complement strand
TTATTTTAATAAAATCTAAACTAAATAAATTAAGTGGTATTGCGCGGCTCGCATAGCGGAGCAATATCAACAATTATTGGGAAAGCAAATCGATAATTCCTGTAATTTGTTCCATTTACATTGCTTCCGGTTTGATTGCTCACAGTTGTAAATACTGTATTGTAATGGATATCATATCATATGTGATTGATTGTGCAAGGCTGTTGGGGGACACTCTCTCGTTTCCACCGATGTTAAAAGTGAGGATTCAGTAATACATAGCGTGGTGAAATATTCCTTCAATAATGCCCTGTAACGAAATAATGACCTCATGGATAACATATTGTTTATCTCATGCATATGTACAACAAAATAACAGGGATTCATTTAAAAATGAACAAGATGCATTGATGAAACATTCTACAATATTATGTGGCTTTAGACAGAAATTAGATTTTAATCGACGGATTCAACAATGTACGGTTGGATTCCACAAACGTTCGTTATCTTCGTATCGGAACAGTTATGATTTAAATGCAGTTTATTACTGCAGCATCCGTCTCAATTACTGAAGCTATCGCGTATATTTATTTATATTCATACATAAAAATGGGCGTGTGTCTGTTTGTGTGTTTATGTGTGTGTGTTCTGCCTGGGTGGGGATGGGTATGTGTGTGGTCAATGTTACGCAGGCACATGGATAGTTACCCAGGAAAAAGATTTTGTGTTTTGTTGGCTCAATGAAAAATCACAGGAATATCATTCGAGATAGTAGCAGAGTTATTGCATAAAGCAGCATTTTGACTAGATACCCTCTAACAAAAACATCACAATTATGTGTAATTTCAAAAGATGATTTCCCCATAAATTGGAGATATCTCCATGGAATATGGGTCTATGGAGACAAGTTCCGGAGCTACTTTACGGATGAAGGACATATATGTACCTGACGCCTTTTGCAAAACAGGGGCTTTGTCTTATATGCTATGAGCACCATATAATGTGCAAAATATTTAATGTTATATTACTGCAAAGGAACAATTACGATTGATATTTAGGATATGGTGGTACATATTTTTCAGATAAAACATCCGGTTACAAATGTATGTATGAGATGCAAGGACAGATCAATAGATAGCGCGTATGTCGTAATTGAAATGACAGTACCATTTTAAGCAGACTTCTGCTTAAATCTACGGAATGATTATGGCTCTGTATCACAGATATCCAGTGATGCACGTACATCATATAATAGAATATCAGCTCTGTCTGAAGGATAAACACCACGCCACGTTAATGATACATATCATCCTAATTAAAAAGTATTGAGACGACGTCGAATCATTGATTAGCTTATATCGCCAACTGCATTGCACTATCATCCTAGGTCGTGCATGATTTCAGTGGGGATAAAACAAATCAGTGGCCATTAGCTATAATACAAGCGCTATTTGAATCAATTGCGTTTTATGTATACATATAGATTTGTGGATATTATTTGCAGGAAGTTCCTCATCACAATGTGTGTTAACGTGCCTCGCTTTAACTGCTTAAATAATTCATTGCATTTATTCAAAATAAGGCGATTGAAATACCTACCTGTAGCATAAATTGACCTACGAACGAGCTTATTCTTTCATCTCAATTTGAACCCTACTTTAACAAGTGGCTGACAGTGGGACTCAGATGTCACATTCGCATGACAACCCATGCTGAATCATAACACTCAACTCTTCAACTTGATAAACTTCATCCTTAGAAAAAGACTTGTAGTACGGCGGCCGTTATAGACATGTTTAAGATCAGGAAGATTGTTGTTAAAATTGCAGCAACCCTATTTCACCGTGTATCTTTTAGATTGGAGCAGCATTCTCTGAGATTTATTGAGAAAAAATAACATTCATTTCGTGGTGTTTCATCTCTACTAGCAACCAAACCGAAACATATTAGCATTCAACGTTTCACAGAATTCCATGCCAATGAGGCACGAACCTTGTTTCATCTCGCATAACCTAACAAATAGTACCATGAAGCACAAGAGACAAAAAGATAAATTTGTAAATCGTTCACGCATACTTAGCTGCAACCTGTACAAAATTGCATCTTATGCCTGACAAAATTTTGACATCAATGGCCAGATATTTGGCCAAACTTACGCTGACGTTTAGTATTTAAACCGCCAGGTTCGCCTTCAAAGTGATTCCAAAGCCGTTGTCCATTGCAAGGTTGGGATTAGTTTATTGGTAATCACTGAGCACCAGTCTTGCCTAATGGTACTAGTCAGGGTGCTCGCATGTCCAGTGGGTCATTGCAAATTAGTTATTACGATTTGGTGTTCCGAATAGCACGAAAGGATTAAAATCGAGTCATTTGATCAACTACCCAATAACGGAGGGAAATACAATTCGCACCAACAATGCATCTTTAATAGAAGGCTGTTTTGTTATTAATCTGATATTGTCCATATTTCAACAATAGCTAGAATCCTCGTATTCAAAATCATATCATTTGATTTAATACT
>CM067345.1:22737937-22767937 GCA_034190875.2 Urechis unicinctus | reverse complement strand
GGGCAGTCAAGAACCTCAAACGTTTTCGACAACCTGCAAATCATCGTGAACACATTGACTCAAATTATTATCGCTCGTATGTTATGATGTGAGGTCACATGTTCGTTCAGAAGCAGAAATGATTGTCGCAATTTCCGCACGTGCTGCCCAGTGGTTGTTGTATAATTTAACATTTGAAAGCTTCATTATGGATCCTTAGCGGACAGGGTCTTACAACCGGCTCTAGCATCCTTTACCTACTTGTGTGCTATAGCAGGCAGACCATTTTGATGCAAAATATGTTTTAAATCTTTATAATTATGTTCAGAACATATAACGTGTGCTGTAAGAACTTCAAGTCCGCTCTTTCTCAGACATGAGTAATCATCAGCGACAACACATTGACTTGATATGTAAATTATCATCGCTTCGTAGTGTAATGGGCAGAATAGAATTAGTGTTTATTAATATTAAAGGAAAGCGTGGACAAGAAATATTGATTAGATAATCGATCGCGTTACCTGTTCATTGCACAGGGCCAAGTATGGTCAAGAGTGAAGTTGGTTAAGATGAAGATATCAATGCACTTTAATCAAGCTTGTTCACTATTCTATGAGTACATTTACGACACACGAACACAGGAAACCTTTGTTTGTTCAAAGCATTGAAGCAATTGTGTGATCACGTGTCTGAAATATTTACACACGTTATTAATGGGGGAATGACGCATGGCAATTTGCAAATTATAATGTTCAGAGGAGAGCTCTTAATGTGACACCATAATGTAGATTTTAATGTCAACTTACATTATTACTGAGCGGGGCCGCATTCCGATGACAGGAGGCTATTCCCTTATACTGGTGAGAATTCAGGCCACCTTTTCGACTACTAAAGAACGTGTCTTACTAATTTTGTCCGAATATATACTGTTGCTACATTCTGTGAGGTATGTCAGTGGTGTCGATGCAGAATAATTGTTACCATAATGATGGTATGCTAGGTGAGCCAAACCGTTATGTATAGTTGTATTTTATACCCTATTGATATTCATTTTATATCCTATTATATTCATCGTATTCAAGTGCACTTTCAGCAGGCTGTTGAGTCATTTAAGTCACTGTTACATAACATATTGTCGCTGAAATATTGCCGCAGCACATTATACACATCAATTACTGTCCCTCATTCTCAAACAATACATTCTGTAAGTTCAAATTTATACGAGCACTAAAGAATGCATTAACGCCTTACTGAAGCTCTCATTAAACCAGTGATACAATAATTTAGTATTGGTAAAGTTCGCTTCATAACATATGATAATAAACACGATTACTTAATGTAACCTTGCCGATGTCATTCTTGTCACATAGAAATGTTTCTGGGGATGAAAACAAACAAAATCAATGTTAGAAAACCATTGAAGAATTTACGATTCAACCCACTAAGTTTAAAAATGGTAGCAAACAGATCAGATGTGTTGACCAGCCTAAATATTCCCTGAATGTACCAAGCTGTCAGCGATATATTCTCCCATAAGTGTAACTTGGCAGTGATAGGGGTGCAATTGGATTAGCTTTCCTACTTACTGGCCATTAAGTTGGCTCATGGCTCATGTAAACCAATTACACTATGGGGCAGTTGTAATTATGTCTACAACAAAATCGAACTTTACTTTAACTGTTCCAATCAAATGGTTGTTTTCATATTAACTAAATGTTAGGCGTCATAAATAAATATATCGTGAGGTCCAGCAATATAAATGATAACGGATGTATTTGAGTGTTCATAAGGCAATATCGGTAAACGTTCATTTACTGCATTTGCAATACGCATTAACACATGTTTGTATATATATATGCATAAATTTATGTATATGGATTTACATATGTATATTTATACATATATGTATATAGATATACATATATAAATACTTATAAATATATATATATATATATCAATATGTGTGCATATATATATAAATAAGATATATATATATATTGCTTATATTTATATATATCATATATATATAGATATATATATATATATTTATATATATATTCATTGCGTAGTTATATATATATATGTTTATACACTTTACATAAATGCACGATTATATATATATATTTATTCATAAAAATATATTTATATCAATTTGTATATATATATATATATGATATATATATATAAAAATTGATATATATTTATATATTATATATATAGTGACATTCATATTTTATATATATATATATATATATATATATATATATATATATATATATATATACATCTATGATACAGCTTTATATATATAGATATATATTACTATATTTACACGTGCATATGTATAAAAATGTAAATATATGAATGCATATATATGCATTTATATATATATATATTCATGCATATAAATATACAAACGCATATATATATATATATGTGTATAAATATATATTTATAATATATATTCATAACATAGCTCGATGTATATATATATATATATATATATATATATAAATATATATATCCTGATAAATCTTTGCATATAAATACACGATTATATATATATATATATATATATATATATATATATATATATATATATATATATATATATATATATATATATATATATATATATATATATATATATATATATATATATATATATATATATATATATATATATATATATGTGTGTGTGTGTGTCTATTTATGCTGCTCAAGGTTTGCTGCCAACATATTTAATGAAATAAAAGTATAAAGAGATAACAATACGAAGTAAAAAATAATGCTGGCTGCGTTGGATACTGCTGCTGTGTTGCTGACAAACAAGACCTTGATGTTGTATATTGTCACTGGTCATTCGAGTGACTTTTTATTACAGATTTTAAAAACAATCACAGACTCAAAAATATACGCCCAAAAAAATATTTAGCATATCATTGTAAGTTATATAATTGATGATATATGATACAAGAATTGGCAGCAAGGTGGGGGACAGAATGCGGCCATAAGGCAAGCCAAGCTTCACCCACCCGAAGTTTCAGAATGGACTATATGATAATAATCCATAAACTGGATTGTACAATGCAAAAACAGAGAGCATGACAGACAAATGACTAACGGTAAACCTATGGGCCGCCGGCGGGCTGAATTATTTTCACAAACTAGGTCAGTGATTATATATATTGAAGCTAGCTGAGGGAGCAGTTTTGAGATGCAGGAGGAAAAGTCACTGAGCCTCGTTAGTCTGAAGACAGTTAGCCACCAGTCTATAACTGCAAAATGGACTAAACAGACTTCTGGGGTTTAAACCATTAATAGGAAAGTTTTTGAGAAACGATGTCTCAGCTACAACTGAAGCTGAATTTCAGTATTAGTTAAGCAATTTTTGGTCGCTCTACAATCCAGTGATCAGCTAGCAACAAAAGTCGGGAAGATGTACGAATATTATGCCTCAACAAGCCACCAGGATATAACTGATGTTTAGACCGTAATGCTATCGTTAAGTTGGTGCAGACGCTATTTTGAAGTAAAGAAAAAGTTTTCGATTGTGCGACTACAGCTATCTACTAAGCTACTACTGTAAATATTCGACCCCAAGACAAATGTTTTAGCAGGTAAATGTTGAAAATAAGTGCAAAGACAACTAGCCACCAGGCTACAATTGTACTTGAATTTAGAATAAAGAATAGGAAGTCACTGCAATAAAATGTGGAATGCGGGTATACCTCTTGTATGCATCCGAATTCACCGACCTAGTTTTTGAATGTCCTGGTCAGAAAAGTCTTGCGAACAAGCCGAGGTAGCTGCCTAAGCGAAAAGAATGGGGTTTGATATCCGCGTCCCTGATGTTTGTCTGACGAAGCGTAGCTTTTAGCTGATTGCTTAACGCACTACGAGAAACCGGAATGCCAAAAAAGTAACAAAAACGAGGTCCTGGAGTTGTTCCGCGAAGGGCAATGTTTTGACGTAGTTAAGACACCAAACAATAACGAGGCACATTAGAAGAGTTAATACGAATCACATAGGACTGTCTTGAGGTATTTCCTTTGAAATAACGCAGTGTTTTTTCCAAACCTGTAAATGTATTGCCTATTGGAGGAACAGAAGAGGAAGTAAATTTGCAGTCATTGATCTGCACACAATGCGAGGTGACATGCTCATTGCGAATGGTGAATTCTTAGAAATGTATGAAATGCCAGAAGGAACAAACTTCTGAAAGGCAAGATATTAAAGTTAGAAAGACCCGACATTGCTACGGAGTCTTTGAACATTATATTGAACTTGAGGGATCAACCACCAGGCGACGCACCAAAATCATTATAATTGGGTGTTTTGGTGTCTGTTTGTTTACCGTAGCATCAACTGCTGTATTGTCGGTTAAAAACAGAATATTTTACGTGCGAGGAGTTCTCCCCAGATTTCAGTACTAACTTCTATTGGAAAAAGTTCCTTAAAGATAATGTGGTATTTGTCCCAGGAGGATGGCCATTTTTCAGCAAACCCATGTGTTCGTATACAGCAACAAATCTCCCGTCACAGCCTCAGGTTGATGTGACTGATTGCACAGGTCGCTGTTAACTTACTGAAGGAACACGACCTTCCAGACCCGGGACCCTAACCAGCCATGTAAATGGGGTATTATTGATTTAGAGCCACGACCCTCAGCACCCCCGACACCATGAAATAAAATTTCTTCGACATTGAAACGAAGATTGCGCGTTTGCACGCCATTCCTCGCCAAGTACAAATGACCGATGATGGCAGCAGACATGATAATTAGGGGGATAACTGTAACTTTTACAGCAAAATTTTTAGATTTTTTATTAAAAAGCTGTACAGAAACCAGTCGAAGTGGCCAAGGAAGCAGGAATGGGTCGCGACAAGATAAGAAAAAGTGCAAAAACAACGAGGATGAAAACTTTATCAGCCAAAATTTCCAAATGCTGAGCGGGAAGTGGACAGACCACGTGACTGGAGCAACGTCTGTAAGAGGATGGTCACTACCATGTATATATATGTGTGTGTATAAATATATATATATGTATATACATATATATATAATATATATATCTATATATATACATATATATATAAACTTATATATAGATATATGCATATAAATCGATATATATGCATACATACATATATATAATTATATATATATATATATATATATATTTATGAATACATAATGCAAGTATATAATACATGTATATAATACATGTATATATAAATAAATATGTATATATATATATGTATATATATATATATATATATATATATATATATATATATATCTCTATATATATATCTCTATATATATATATATATATATATATATATATATATATATATATATATATATATATATATATATATATATATTTATATGCAGCCCCCTATATATATCTCTTACATGTACATTTCGCACATTAGAATACTCGATATTCACTGACAGGGGTGATACATTTGAGGCAACGATGTTCGATTGTATCGTTGGCAAGTACTCAACCCTTGATGTCCTATGGGATCAATACAGTGATTGCATTTTACATTGCCTCGGGCATGAGATTCACACGATAAGGCGCCAGGCGCCTCATTATATGTCGGTGGAGTATCCTTCCACGTGCAAGGCATTAGCGTGCTTAATAACTGTGCGGTAGGTCCCCAATTTATCATCGCCTGGTTTTTGTTGTTACAAACATGTGCCTGACCTACTGCCGTTCTCTTTGTAAGGCAATAACAACAACTGTCAGCTGTTGAGATTAATGCTTGTAATACCCCTGCTGTGGTATCATATAATCATGATTAAAATTACTTGAAAGTTAATCTTGAAATCAAATGCTGCACTTCGTCTTTGATGATTTAGTCTAAACGACATCAAGACGTTCGACGTTTAGTATCACACAATGATTGACATCATACATGTGATCGTAAAATACACTAGTAATTATATTTGCAGTTTGACAACGTAAAGCAATAATTCCAGTTTCCAATGTCTGGTTTGCTTATATATCATACTGGAGGAGCTAACTTTAACCCGCAGCTCTGAATGCCAGCCAGTAATTGGAATTTACATGAATGTTATTTGCTTTCGCGCCTATACGTCAATAAACAACACTTGTTTTTATTACATTCATGAAGCAGTAGCACATGATGACCAAAGCAGATAACATCATTACTATGCAGATATATTAGAAGCATTAGCTGCTTTTTAAAATCCATGTTCTGAATTCTCATCAGCGAACTCATCAATCGCGAATACAGGCGGTAGATGTTAAGAAGTTCAATTATCACCCTTTCATTTAGTTTCTCTCGCCCTTCATCTAGACGATCACCGTATTATAATCACGGCGGTGGCTGTTTAGTAGTTATAGTATGCAGAGAAATTTCGAAATTTGGTCTGGCAGCACACAATGATGAACCCTCCATCCGGTTTATCTAACACTTTATCCAGAGAACCACCATATGATTAAAATTTCTATGGGTACTTGGATGAATTTATTGTTATTACACGGTCACATTTTATTTGGTAAAATAAAAAGTTTAAAAATTGTTGTTATTCCGTCGTGTTATTAATTAAAACGCTATTGGAAAAGAAATCCAACGGGCCCATTAAGAATTTCATTTGGAGGTTCTTATATGGGAAAAGCCGGTAGCACCAGGAAGGTTCTTTGTGATATAAAGCAGTTTGTGTCAGCTTTCGAAGCAATGTCGCCTTTAATTGCTATGTGAATGCATTATTACCTCCCACTCCCTCACGAGCTTAATCTCTCTTGGGATTTTCTATTACATGCAACCCAACATTGACACATTAAGTCCGCTAATGTGGCTATTTTGCATGCTCAGAAAGTACGAATGTACGCATTATAACTGTCCAGCAAAGTATCATATTATGCAGTCAGCAGGGAACAAATGTCTAAACATTCTTCAAGGTTCCTAACCTGGCACTATGCGGAACTAACATCAAGATACAACTGTGTCTGGATACCAATGCTACATTTCGTGGTCTGCTGTTGGATCTGTTTCTGGCTGCAACACCAACAAAAATGGAATTGGCAAAAATCTCGTATGATATTCGAGCTGTCCAAATAAGGTTGACAGTGATATCAACCTTATAACCGACATTAGAGCAACCTTTTTCAGAATAAATAACAGCATCTAAAAGTAACATTACTGCTTCTTGGAGATTGTGGTAATCAACCAAAGCATGTCTGAAATCATGGCATCTCTTCGGTCAATACGTTGTGAGCTTCTTGGCGAATCAAATGTAATCACCGGAAAGGTTGCTGTTGAATGCTCATTTTCTGTTAGTGCACGGATTACAAACTATACGATACACTGGACTTACCATACTACCTATCAGCACGATAATGATATTAATAGTTTTCGATAAGGAGCAAACGCATAAATTAATAATATATATAAGACAATGAGTAATGCAATCTTGAAAGCAAAGCCCTGATGATTCCTGGTAAAGGTCTTTCTTATTCACATTCTTCAGAACGGCAATGTTTGTCTCATGATGCATGTTGAACGGCATTATTTGTCTCATGATGCATGTTGAACGGCATTATTTGTCTCATGATGCATGCTGAACGGCATTATTTGTCTCATGATGCATGTTGAACGGCATTATTTGTCTCATGATGCAAGTTGATTGTGAAAAAGTTATGTGAAGAGGCTATGCTGTGCAATTAACAATCAAACCAGTTTAAAGATAATTTGCATTAGGTGATTTTAATAAATGGTTTGGCATTGTTCTCTCTTATGTCACTACTTGCCATTACATTCTGTATTGCAATTCTGCAACATAATTCATTAACTGTGAACTGGCAGTCGATAATTAGATAATCCATAGAAACATTAATACCCACAATATTCCTCTTTTATTTTCAAATCCACATATTGATATTGCGTTCACTTTTGATACAGCAATCGACACCAATTCGGATCAAATGGTGTTACTGCTAAATTAAGCATCTAAGCACTATTCTCTCGGGAGAGTAGTTGAATAGTGGCGACGTTTGAAGACTCCGCTTAGGACTATCAAATTTGGCAACAACAGCAAAACTTGAAAGCCGTAATGTTCGAAGCAGGGATGGGTTCCAAATTACCAAACGAATGTCGTCTCACTATTTGAGCATTGTTTAACTGAGTTACGGTTATTGTGATATCACGATTTATTACTCAGCTGTGAATTCAGTTATGCGCATTTGGCGCCTTGTAAAAGTAAAGGAAGACACCAAGCGATGATATGAAGAACTGTAAGCACTTTGCATCGCTTATGGGAATGAATGAATAATCTGCCTAATTAGCTGTTGCTTTGATGAGGGGTAATCTTTGGTCCAACCCAACATCTCCTGCCTCCTGTCAAGTTTTACGGAATTATTTGTCGTGGGTTATTTGACAATCCTACCCACTTTTTGGCCATAAAGATAATTTAAAGCTCAGATTAACTTCCGCTGAAAAGTAAAAGGGCCTGATCAACGGCGGGACGCGACGGAGCGTAATCACAGTGAGACCAAATATGCCATTATGATCAATGCATGTAATTTTCCTTACGTGTTTTGATATCTTTAGCATGTGTATTGTTCGCGCTCGTTATCTAAATGTACATTACAGTTCTGCATTTGATTGAAGAATACCAAGTCACCAGCGATAACGACCACTGAACGGCATGAAATGTTTCAACACATCTTGCAATCAACCGACGGTGAAATGCATTGTGTTTCAGATTGAAGCATGCATTGCCTGACAGAAATGGTATTCTATTTGAACAAAGTTTGCTGCCATATTGAATACAACGTCTTATAATCCTTCTTTAAGGTTGACCGGATTGGTTGATTGGTCGGCCGGACGGTCGGTCGGTCGGACTGTCAGTCGGTTGTGAGTCACATTAGAACACTAAATATTTAATGTGCCCTTCACTTCCCCTATTGATCGTTTATCAGAAGCAAAGCCAGGCACAGCTTGGCTGACAGATTCATGTCACCAGGACCAAGACCTTGCGCCAGCAAAATGACCTGAGTGCAGCCCTTTCAAACATGCTACCTTTCAGAAGCGAGTATGACCGGTGATGATCGAGTGATCCTATAACCTCCCTAGGCCAAGACTTTTTAATTACAAACGACGAGATCAGCGTTGAGATTTAAGCCACGCTAAGAGGGCTCGCTCTCACTGGCTAGGCGGTGACCATTTTAGCGAGGCGTATGCTTCTCCAATACAAGACGATGCTACCAAAAAATATGCACAAGCTGATGGGACTTTTCATCAACCTTCCTCCTAGCTGAGAAGTCTCCCGTCGGTCGAATTGACATGTTGCCGCACATTGTGTTAGGTGGTGATGCGAATGTTCTCTGTACGAGTTGCTATATACTCTGTGTTGCACAAGTGAGTAAACAAACAATTTTGACTATATTATGATGAATCAAATATACATACTCGTAAGACATTACCAACGAACAACACGTCCGCTTGCGAATTATCCCAACGTGACGTCACACCTCAGAAATGGCAGCGACCATGGGATCGTCCCCGGACTAATCGTTAGAAAAAAGGGGGAAGTCATCCCAAAAATATTTTAGCACCAGATGTGAAGCGAAAATTGGTAACGAGAAGAAGTATTTATCTCACACCAACATTTGTGGCGCCCAGGATGGCCTTCTCTCGGTGATTGCGTGAGCTATTGCGTTATGATTGACATGCTCGAGGATCACATGTGTCACGTCATGATTAACCCTTGTATCTGTTTATATAGGAAGGAAGGGATGAGTTGCCCCTCTTTCGGTGGCCTCCGCTGAATGTATAACCACTCTCAGAAATAAGTTATAACTCAGTAATGACTGGAAATCAGATCGGACTTCAATTCTTCAGATTTTATCCTTTAAATCGGTAACTTGCTCAAATAACAAAATAAACTATGAAGCGCTGTTTGGACAATATTTGCAGGGGAAGCTTTTTAGTTTGTTGGCTCATTTTCTCCCGCAAGGGGCCGCTTCCTGTCCCTTACTGCATACCCCTTTCTCATTTTCTCCCGCAAGGGGCCGCTTCCTGTCCCTTACAGCATACCCCTTTCTCATAACTGATTCACCCAGTCCCGAGATTCTCGGGAATCTCCTTACGCCAAAAACATAGTTCTAAAAATTACTACTCAATACAAGTACACATTCGAGTCAAATTCTGCACGTGGTTTTACACCACAATCAGTTCGCTGCAAGGTTCGCGAAAACAGTTTTCTTCATATGATTCTAACACCTTGTAATTACGGATGCTAATATTAGAAAACTCACGAGTTCTTCACATTCATATTTAACTGTTGGGTTGAAGAAATTGGAGCAATGAAATCAAAAGAAATCACGTGTACACAGACGCGGTGGGCACGGAAGGGGGTGGGGTAAGATATTCGAAAATGGGTATCATCCAGTCCCTAGCATTTCTGAAGATGAATTAGGATCGTAAAGGGTGTTGATATTCATATTTCAAGAAGTGACCGGTTATGCCATTGGAAAAACGGGTGAATGCAATGGGTAATTTAAACGAGGTAATGCTCTCCCAATTTAATTCATCTGCAATTAAAAATAATAACGCTCTAAAGTTATTGTTTCAATAAACGAAAGGAAAAATTATGGTGTGAATGCATTATCAAAGTTCACTGTTGTGCAACACATAGCCATCTTTGTTTTAAAGTTCTGGGAAATTGACACATGGAAAAATCTAACTATCATAGAAAAAATATATTTTATGGTTGGTTGTCATATAATAAAATCAAGTTGGCTGAAATTGTATGAGTTATGAGAGGTAAAACAAAAACCTTGCAAATAGTTTGCTGTGAAAGATAAAACATGATTAGAGTTGATAAATGGGCTTGTTTATTTAAGCCAGGTGCATTTAAGAAATGGAATAAACAAAAAAACATTGCACACAGCAAAGGTGGGGGAGAAAACCACCACCACAACATGAAAAGGTTGTACATTTAAATAAACTACAACAAGACAGGAAAACAGTGGAGGGTGGGATATGAAAATCAAAATTGTGTGTGCAAGGAACAGAGTCACAACAGGAAGTGATTACCATCCCTATCGGCTAAGCAATTAGTTAAAAGTTATGTGACCTCCACGCAAGGAATTAAGCTGTTGGCCAATAGATCACATGAGCATCAAACAAGTATAGAGAGAGAGAAAGCCAAACATTACGACATTAACAATCGCTATGTCTCCCAACTATATCAAAAGACAGAAATAAGAAACCTGCTTGGCAATATGAATGTAAACACATGAACACCTCCATAAAAACTATTTAATTATGAGCATATTGAATCTGCATTTCTTAACAACTGGAGGACCAATCATGCGCACATATAATATCATGCTATTCTAATTTACTAATATTAATATCTATGCTTTGTGTGTGTAATACATAGAACATGGAAAATATCTTTTCCATGAAGTGTTTTGTCAATCTATTGTGTAATTATCACAGTCATGGGGCATTTCTATCATAGTCAACATGGAAATGGCAAGGCTTCTGTTTCCACTGAAGTGTTTTGGTCAATCTATTGAAGCATACAAATCTCACATATTTAGTATTCACTCAGTAAGGGGTTCAGCAGTTTTCTATTCAAACAAAGGCTTTCAGTCACATTATTCAGAAGCCGAACGTGACAAGGCTTCCATGAATGTCCTCGCCCACATTTCGGGCGAAAAGCATAGATGATAGTGTCTCAACCTGGACCGATTTATCTTCATTGGAGTCTGAAATTCTGAAGCTCCCTGTTGGAATCTCGGTCCGCCCTGTTTCAATCAAAAACATTTCGACCCTTTGCTGTTGCTTTAGACAGGTTAAAGATATGGCCCCGACTGCGGGATGGTCTCCGTGACTGACAACCTATATACTCTGGTGGTTTCTTATAGAGGGTCAGCCCGATCAGTCCTGGAGTAGAGTTGTTTGCTTCCGAATCTTGGCCCCATGACCCTTGACCAGTCCACACATAGGCCAGGCTAAAACACACTCTCCAAGGCAGACATGTTTGACTCTATGCTAACATAACATCTCTGCAATAGTTAACGGAGCGCATGCGATTTGACCCGGTTTTAACCTATGACCGTACGATAACAAGCAGCGCGCGTCAAACATAAACAAACATGAATGGTCAACATGAATAGAGCTTATCGGGGAAGCTCGGAAGTAAGCCCTTCTGTGGGAAATAAAGCTGTGTTTACTGTCCACAAAGGCTGCATTTTGATGTCTTTGATTGTGAACTTTCTTTGCTTTATACGCTGCAGTTATTTAGGTTATATAACCAAGGAGTTATAACCAATAGCAGGAGTAGACACGACGCCGAGATCAAAGAGATCTCGCGCGCAGTGCCTGCCTCGGCGAGATCGCCACGAGATCTGTGTCTCGCTCACATTTCAGTTCGGCAAGTTGAGGCGTTAGCTGCTGTGCGGGAAACTTCATTTTCTTTTTCGAAAACTTTCACCAGTATCACCAAACCTGATGGATTTGCCCGTCGAGGTAATTAATTATATTTCAATAAACACGCTGATTATCATAGTTTCCTTTTTCGAGTAATCAATATGTTTTATTCGATTAAAGTTTGCAAGTGTTTATTCCGCATCGAGACGCCATATTTTCGGCTTGGAACTTCGACATATATTTTTCTATCCCTTGATATTTGTGAAATATTCCCGTAAAAATATTCTTGGTATTCATTGACTGAACAAAGACAAATCGAATGGTCACGATTATTAAGCTGTGTACTTTTTATTTTATTGAGCTGAATACGTGAGCGATAATACCTTGAATTCGAACAATTCGTCGAATTTCAAGCTTCCAGAATTTTTCAAATTAATCGAAAACTATGTTGTATTGTTTGACAAGATAGCGGCACAATTGCCTTAACCAATAACCAAACAGAATCCATTATCAATAATTGTAAATATCCTTATAGTTTACCTCCAAATCGCATCCAAATGCGACGTATATTTGACAGTCCAATATGGCTGACAGTGGGCGATAATTTGGTGTTATTACTTACCGGTGGCATACTAATGCAATGTCAGAATACTTATATATAACTAACTATAACTTGGAATATGAGTCTTGTCCCAGCAAATTGGTACTTTGTGTCTAGTGCTCTTGTAGACTCATGTGTATCATGAATTTAATTTGGTTGAATGATTAATGGATAAATATTATGTGTTGGTAACTGCAAGACATTCTATCACAACCAGGCTGGCTTGGCAGATGCTTCAGTGAAAATGTCTCCACAAATTAAAACGATTCGTCCTTATATCCACTGTCTAGCGGACCAGATGTGCTCCGAGTAAATCAAAATGAACTGAAGTTGCGCGTCAGATTTGCGTCGCGCGTCACCGAAACTCCTGGCATGGCAACGCGTTTCGTGGTGCCGCGTCTTTGGAAGTTGTGTCAGCCAATTCTCGCGCAAGTACTGATATTTTACCTCAGACTCGGACAATGTGATGGCAAGGCACGTACAGGACATAGTTAATGACATTGTGTAATCGAGTACACCGCCTGCTGTTGTTAACTTGTCTATTGACACTTGCAAATGCATCCATGTCATTTCGCCTATGTCCCCGCGAACTTGACTTCGGGTCAAGGCCTCCGGTTTCCTCGCTGGCTCGCTTGATGTCGCAATACCAAGTACACCTAGCGCCGCCAAGCGCGAGCTTATGAAAACACTCGCTGCCGAGGCAAGCACGCGAGCGCCTCGGCGGCGACTTCAAAGGGCGTTGCGACTCCTTCTTAGGTTATATAACTCCTTGATATAACCAAGGCCCTGCAGTGACAAGTATTAAATTTTGGCAAATCTTATACCAACATTAGCAGAGCAAGTTTTTTGGGTTGTGTGTCTTTTTATTTTTTCCATAAAACATGTGAACTACCATCGGGGTGGGGGGGGGGGGGGAGCAGCAAATGGTATATCAGGCTTTTCCCATACCCCGTTGGTAGATTAGCAACAACGTCGTTTCCTAGGAACAACTTCTCCTAACACCCTCGCCATCGGCGTAGCTCCAATAGGCACGGTAGGCCCGGGCCTACACATCGTTTCCAAAAATGAATCGCACCATATTGGATCTATAGTTAAAAAAATCTCATACAAAGTGGGCCTATACTTCGTAATAGGCCCAGCTACGCCCCTGTTCGCTGTTTGTCTGTCATTTCCGATCCCGGCTTGTAACTCTCTATTGCTTTTTTCAGTCGATTTTCGATAACAAATTCGTTTTCACATCTGACTGCCGCGATTTATAGAAACGCTTGACAGCCATGAAACGTCCGCTGAACTATTTTTTCCGATAAATGCCTCATTTTGGACCTACTGAAAAGTTTTCCATAACAAAATGTATATTATTCTTCTAATCGAACACAGTAGAAAATATATTTGTAACAGGAGGGGTGTAACCCGGGCTCTCGTGCTGAAGGAAGCGGAAGGCTTTTTAAGAACGTATGAGCCAGAATGGTATTATAACATATATATAGGTAGAAAGACAAAGTGTGGGTATTAATTGGTTTGGGTACGAGTTGATTATGTACAAGTTGAGCTGTACGTTATGACTCAATTCAATTAAGAAACGCCATCTAGTGAGTGCAAGAGTGCCGTGAATCAGTTGGCCGACAACTTCATCATGCCGTCCGTACAGTACGTCGGTAGAGTGACAAGTTTCCAGGGGAAACGATTATTTGACATACTCTCACGATTGAAGAATTTCGGAGTTGGAAGATTAGTGTATAGACATGTGATGAACAAGCGGTACGAAGAGCCCAGCTTCTATATTATCACGAAGGTTGCACCGGACATGTCCGACCCTACAGAGAGTGTTCAAGATTATTATGTAGGCTTATTTTGTTGTACTTTTGTTGTAATTTGATAATTGATATCTTTAGTGCAATAACATACAATGCATTAATGTTCTTGATGGTTATGATTTTGAATTCAGTTGGTATTACGAAAAGATCTGATGTGAGCGATAATATAGTATTGTCCTTGTGTCAAATGCTTGTATCATAATGTTTATGGACGAACTGTGAACTGACGCTCCCATGAAATCAGCAAAAGCACATGGAACTGTTGATCCCACATGTCGGGGCTCAGCATCTGTGAAAGATATGTAGTCTACTATTAGTAGTCTGCTGATTGGTAAAGAGGACCACGCCCTTTATTTAATCAGAGAATTCTTTGTGGTTTTAAGGGAAGCTTCAAGGAGCACCACACTGATCATGGGTAGTGTGATCACCCAAGTTCTCACTTGGTGGCACGAGTAATCCCCTTAGCGTAGATATCTCTTGGCTCACAACATTTGAAAGCTGTAGTATAAGATTGTGTGTCATGTGGCTTCTATTATGATAAACCCGCGTTGGTGACTAATACTTTTTAGTTTATGAAAATAGCAGAATTGCCATAGGCCACCTTTAAAATGTTATTCCAACCAACCGAGCCAATTTATTATAGCTTGATCTAAACTATTTTATTATATTTTTGCGTAGTTATTAAGGCACCTGGCATCAGCATTTCTAGCATTAATGTTCAGTTTAACCAACAATCTCAGTGAACTGACATCACTATATGTAGTCAGTCTATGTAATAAGTGGGAGTGAGGTGCAAACGTTTTGCATTCATACTGGCATTGTTAACATAATTATACCTTTCTGCAGGCTGACAAGTTGACACGAGGCATAGCAACAGGCATCAAAGTCTTCCGTGGGGAGCAGAAGGGAATTGCCAACATCCGCACTGGCTTCAAAGCAGATTGGCGCTTGGTGCCAAAAGAAGATGAGCATCTCTTTCTGGACAAAATTGGTCAAGCTCGGCCACATAACATAGTCGATGATAAAACACAAATGCCACCGTTGTTTAAAAAACTTTTTGTGGAGGAGAAAAAACGACATGGTGTCGAAGTTAGTGAGGAACTTATGTTGAAGTTGATGATCAGATCGGGTCCTGACAATAGAGCATTGTTGAAGAGTGAGGCAGATCTCTTGCAGGTGACGTCGGAGACCCAAAGTTGATGGCATAGCAGCGGTGTGTTCTATATATGTATTAAGCTTGTGTGATTCACCATATAAACATGTTTAGACTGAGGTAGAATTTTGAATAAAAGTGCTTTAGAGGAACAAATTCTATATGCGAAGTGATACCATACCTTGTATTTGATGCAAAGTCTAAATTCAATGAAGACGTTTATTCATATCTCCATGAGATTCTGGTTTTTAAATGCATGTCATGTTGAAAGAAGCATGAAACTTTAGTACATTACAAGATTGACATGGTGATCATCTTAGATGTTGATCCAGAAATCCTTATAATTATTTTGCCATATTTATTATAACATGCCAATATAGAAAATTAAGAAAACCAAATATTCTTATATATTCAAATACTTCAAGAATTCCAATCAAGCACCTCTTGGTTATCTCATTCACAACATTTCCCTTCTTGTGTAATAAGAGACATTGTTTCTGCTACACACCCCCACGTGCAAACCTTGGCTTTGGTATTTCGTCAGTGTGTCCCTTCAGGAGGTGAAGTAACACAGACTGAAATGCATGATAAATTCAGTTGTAATTCTGATTGCGATTGAAAACTACATTTTAGCTCCCCATTTCATGTGTCACTAACTCTGTTAGACAATTGGAAATCTTAAATACATTCAAGACTTACCATGACTGTCCACTTCCTGTTTTCTGCTTCCTGCCAGACCAGCGACCTCTCCCTGTCATAGAAGACATCATTGTCTACCTCCTCTGCATGGCGAGGCAGGCAGTGAAGGAATGTCCAGTTGGACTTGGCTCCAGATAGCATCTAACAATGTCATTCAAATCAGACCTATTGAGGCAGTGAGTTAAGTCATATTGCAGCAATACTATTATTATACATACACAAATGTTCTATTCAACATCAGAAATTGATAATAAGAAATACAATAAGTGGCACCAAAACATGACAGACACTCCTGCATTACTTTCCTGCATTATGCTGGCTATATCCTTAATGTTTCGGGCAGTGAAATTATT
Organism: Urechis unicinctus; assembly: GCA_034190875.2. NCBI lineage: Eukaryota > Metazoa > Annelida > Polychaeta > Xenopneusta > Urechidae > Urechis > Urechis unicinctus. The sequence continues at coordinate 22,750,915 of CM067345.1, read as the reverse complement.
ATTGTGTAGGCGTCAAGCCACTTTAATGTCAAATAGCATCAGCGTGTTTGAGCAATCACAGACTGGCAGATTACGGGCAAAAATTGTTGGGTAGCAAAGGGACAAGAAATATTCACTGAAACTTGCACCAGGAGGAGATTTACAGGAGAGATATGCGTAGGTGACTTGCGTGATAGAAGTTTTACAAAGAGATTATTTTTGAATTATATTACTTAGAAGATAGTGAATTAATGAGCTCGGAATATTGCGAGTTATGTAACAAAAATGTAAGGTGAATAACATTATAGACGAGAATGGCAATGTCCATCTCAGAATGAAATAATCTCCAAAGTTCACTGCCACCCATTATGGTTCTTGACACCTTAGTCACAGCTGCTCACTTTGCGAGTTACTTGGTACCCAGCGAAGGCTTCCAGTCTCGCCTTAGATTCCTCTTCCTGCCCCATGCTGATCCACGTGTCTGTCACGATGACGTCAGCTCCATGAACAGCCTCAAGTGGGTCGGTCGTCATCTTCAACTGGCTGCCATTCTGTAGACACCAACCAAACTACATCACAAGCTCGGAATGAAAACTGAATAGTTGAACATCTTGTTTCATATCAAAGAAGCTGCCATTACATTAAATATATTTGATTTGTGCATTGTGAATATAATAAAACTAGATGTGCTGACCTTTGTCGCAATGCTCACAGCGTCTTTCACAACGGCTGGAAAGCATTCATAGCCCTGTAGCACAATTCATATCACACCCCACATAAACATCACATTCTAATGAAGAGAAGAAGAAGAGATCTAATGTTCAATTCTAGACACAAATGCAAGAAATACCATCTGATATCCATCAAGGTAAGGTAAGGTAAGTATAGGGTTTGACAGCACACCAACACACGTGTTATATGGTGCCAAGAAAGGTTAACAGATAAGATTGACCTGATTAAGCAGCCACCTTCTAGGATAAATGAAAATGGAGATGGAAAAGATAAAAATGGAAACGATTATCCCAGGGCAGGTCACCACCAGCCGATTGACTGAACCAGGCCATTCCAGCCTCACGTCAGGCGAAATCTGGGCCAGAGTAGTGTGTTATGGCCCTCAAAAGGACCACTCCACTCAACCACCTGGATCCCATTGTCGACCAACACAAGTTGCAATCCATGGCCAACTGGATGCCCCCTACAAGTCGCCTCTTATGACATGCAGGAGGATACAGTGGGCCTATTCTACCCCCGAACCCACAGGGTGGCTGATATCCATCAAACGTGAATTTCATAGATTTTACATTACAATAAGATGTTAGGTTAAATTACATGTATAACACAACGCTTAAATAATGGTCTGATACAGGCCACATAAAATACATACTCCCATGCCAAAGTTTTCCCGTACCTGGGGTGTTGCTAAATTGAAGTTGACACCCAACTTCAGTCCTCCCATCAGCAAGGAGTGGATGATATTATTTCCATCGCCCACCCAAGCTACTGTCAGGCCAGACAGGTATCCGTAATGCTCCTGGTGAGAAATAAATCAAACCTTAAAATTTATTCTTCAAAGTATCTTAACCCATTTGACAAAAGGCTTGATAGATTTTCAGTAGAGAGAAATGACAGTAAAATCTACTCTGTAAATCATTCTTACATTATATGAGATCAACTTAAGTGCCCAAAAATGAATAATATTTTTTCCATAAAAATGTCCTAAATATTTTAGCCACCTGCAGTGTCATAAGATCTGCAAGCGTCTGTAGTGGATGGTACGTGTCAGAGAGGCCACTTATCACCGGAACAGATGCTTCCTTGGCCAACTCATCAAGTATTTCTTGACCATATACACGAGCCAGGATGATGTCCACAAAGCCACTCAACACTCTGATCATTATCATACAAATATAGTGTCACATATTATATAATGTCACATCCTATGCAATGATCCTTATCATCCTTCTCCAACCCTACGATGTCCAAGTTACAAAGATACATGGAGGGTTTATAAACTAAAAAAACATGAGAGTTTGATCAAAGAAAATGTAATCAATAAGTATCCATTTCATAAATACATATATGAACAGCGAATTAAACTCAACACCTTACCTGCCGGAATCTCTTATACTTTCATTGACTCCTAAATGAATGTCATCTGGGCTTAAAAAGCATGGTTTGCCTCCAAGCAATGCAAATCCTGGGACACAAAATATATTAAATTATAGCAAGCTTGATATTGTCCAGACAACTGAGCAAACAAAACAACTTGATAATGTTGCATGAAAAATGACTCCTTTGCATTGTGTGATGGTGAGGGGATTTGTTGGTGTGATTAGTGGGGGTGGGGGTGGACTAAGTGGAGGGGAAGGGTTAAAAGCCTATAACATATTCAAGGCTTATCTGTGGTGACCAGAGTATATATTTTATATAGTTGTCTGTTGTGGAAGTTGAGGTTCTGGCTGCAGAACTAACTAGACCCGCAACTAGGGTTTGTAAGAAAATAACACCATATGGGTTCAACTTTAGCACTAACATTCAACTATGAGCAGGTAACATGCAAATATTCAAACTCCACTCCTAAGAGCAAAATGTAATTATAACCTGTCTCAGATGAGAGACGAGTTCTTGTGCTTCTTTTCTGGAAAATGAGTGCAAGTGACTTCCCTGCCAGTGGTGCATACAACTGCCACAACAAACAAACAAATGTCAGGCTAAAACAATTAATCAAAATTACAATGGACACAAATACACACACAAACACATTGTAACATTTTGAGTATAGATTGCATCTGTTTAAAGGTCACACTCCCGCTTTGGCTTGGTAATTTGGTCTGAAACAGTGTGGGGGGGATGACCCAGATATGTCAGGTGCATTTCAGAAAAGGATATATGTCCAAGCTATTTTTTTGATGAAACAAATGTCAATGCTGAACATATTCAAGATGGCTAAGCTCATATGCCATGTATCAATTGTTGAACATGTTAGCTGTCAAAACTTAGACATTCCATAAAAGATTTACTGGCCTTAACCAGGGTACAAAAATGTGCTATGTCTACTTTGTTGAGCCTTTCCTTACAGTTCACATAATGAACTCCAGAGGTTTACAAGCATACTAAGATATACAGCTATCAAAATAGTCTACCTGGCCTTGTTCTTTGTACCGATACTTGAGATCCATAGCTGTCCATAGAAACTGTTCAATCTCCATCTTAGTGAAATGCTTCAGTGTCAAGAAGTCCCTCCCGACCATGGAATCTGCTTTGTCACTGAAGCAATCACAAAGCCTGATTGAAACTATCAATGTGCATTTATTATGAAGGCAGATACAAATATAATCATCCACTCCCTTCTCATGGATTCTTTAAAACTTATTGAGAAACAATTTGACATAGACAAGGAGGCATGGTAAAAATGACTTCAAATTTAACAGCACGAACTCCCCATGGCAACATTGTACTAAATTCATCAACGTCATCATTTGTTAGATTTATAGGAGTATATCCACATATGAGGACATCAATATTGATGCACAGTCATTAACTGATAATCACTGACATTGTCGCATGGATGACAATACTTGGCGGAATGCTTAACAGAACTCATTTCATGAATCAATCAATAAATTGCTCTAACATTTCGTTAGGCAATATATATTTTTTCAAATTACAGACCAAATGTATTGTTTAATTTTCTACATGAACTTTCATTTAACCCGTAAGACTGCTTGATGGGACAAGAGTCACGCTGTTACATCGGTGTCTGCACTTACCAGTGTGCCTAAAGTCACATGGGTTTATCACACGTGTAAAAGGCCAGGATGTGGCTAAAAATAGTTTCTAAATGATCTGTGATTGGTTGGTATCTGGTAATGTGAGAGGGGTTTCACGAAGATTCCTAGTGATAGTAATAGATTATAACCGAGACGTGGTCGATAAGAAATGACGGAATGACCTGAAGAATGGGTGGACTTATGCACATAAATTGATTACCATCTTTTCAGTGTGGACTGTCAATTGTGACTTTAAGACATGGAAACTGTTCTAAGATAATGATTTATATGAGCAAGGACATGTAGTCTCTTACATGGATAGCCCTACAAGACGCCTGGTGTACATTTATATTACCGCTCGACTGGGGCTATACCATGGACCAAGGCCGATGGGTAGCCCAACAGAGCAACATCAGGTTTTATTATCTTGTTGAGGGAGAGCAACAAGATAATTACTTGGTTAGATAGGGCTACCATGGGGTAACTATAATAAACAATGCTCCACATAGCTATTTCGAAATAAGTTGAATTCACAACGTGCTGAACTTGAGAATATATCTGTATATCTCTGTAGAGCGTTGTTTGTTGGGCCAGCTCCACGTGAACAATTATCTGATCATGAAAAAAGTAAACAAAAACGATTGAAACCTGCATTACCTCTCCGAAGCATAGTTTCGAAGAGATCTAATGTTCAATGTATTATTTGATGTCAGCACTCCTGGGAACATAACACCCCGGATTCTCGTGGAAACTCTCATAGCATTTCGGACAAACATGACTATTATGATGATGCAACTGGCCGGTTATAATGACCTTGGCCTGTATATGGAAAGATAGTTCTACGCTAATATAGCCGCGCCCGTTTACTCGTGCTGTAATCGGAACAATTGTTGAAAACGCGAGGCGGTGAAGAATAGTGAAGAACATGATATGGCTGAACTAGGTTCTCCTCGCTTCCTCAGTGTTTCATAACTCGATCGGAAACGTTATCGTGGCCTATATAAATGTTCGCAATTACCAGAACGCTGTCAGGATAGTAAGACCGTGGTCCATAAAACTTGGAATCACACAAGCTCTGTGTTGGATATTTCGGCCTGCAGAGCCAACACGTCGCCTGGACTGGCTCTGACAGATGTCATAGGAGAATTTGTTCAGTTATGACGTAAATAAAATACCGCAAACATAAGGGAAATCACATTGAGCTGAAACAATAATCCAATTAGACTGCCGAAGAAATGCCATGTTGGAATCGTCAAACGTGTTGATCGACCTTTAGAGTGCTCTAACTTTGTACACTTTTTGATTGGATGGTGCCAGGGTTCATTGCTCTAATGAGCGGCAAGTGTAGCCTACTGCAAGCCGCTCAGGTTATTCCCCCCCCCCCTCCCCCCACCCCCCGTTTCATCCTATTTCATTTACAGCCTCTTCTGGGGTGATTATTAGAGCCAAAGAAAATGTATGTTTGATGGAGAGAGAAAAGCCTGTTTGAGCTAAGGATCCGACCCTACAAGCAATGATAAGATCGACATGATCAATAGTCAATGGTCGGCGTTCAATCAGTTGCTAAAGCCACATGCAATTATTGATAATAATAATAATGCTAATAAAACATTTATTGACATTGGCATATATCGATTAACCACAGGGCCAATACTTATCTTATTATCCAATGACCCATCCCATTATGACATAGTTATGTCTCGCATAAAGATAGCTGAGGACAAACAGCAAGAATTAAAAGAGCTTATTTGGAACCACAGTCATGTACTTAGTAAGGATGAGGATGACGTAGGCTATTTAAACCTGATAATCCATCGTATTTCCATAACTAGTGTCCAACCTATCAGGGTGCCATATATTGCCCCGTCAAATCAGCGAAAAGTAATCCAAGAGTTTATTAGGACTACCCTTGAGAAGAAATCATACAGGAATACAATAACCCCCATTCCCCGTCCATTGTACTTGGTGACCTGCTTGTATTTGTCCCAACATTTGAGATGTGCTGACACGGTTGACTACCCATCAACTTAAAGTGAAACCTGAGAAATTCTCCTTGGCACATAATAAAATAATATATCTTGGCCACAGTATAACTTCTACATGGGGTTGCACCTGACTAGGACAAAGTGAGGGCTATTCAGAAATGGAAGACACCCAAAACAGAGCAGGAGCTACGTAGCTTCCTTGTTCCTGCAAGACAGTGTCACCAATTTACTGATGATAGGTTAACTTTACAGACTTTAAACCTCAGATCGTCATTTTTTAAAAACTCAAATGGCATCAACAATGGGATTAATCCATCCCCAACAAACTTCACGAAATTCGGCCCCTGCTTGGGGAATGGCCACATAACTACAGACGTAGACGTAGAGTCGAGGTTATTCTTGCCTGTGCTCAACACTATACAACTCATGCTTTTATTCTGAGGGATGAACCCAGCGCTGAATACATTCCTTGCCACATCACATGAACTATCAAGCACATTCTCGTCGATCTGATTCATATAAGTAATTGCTACTCCCGTGTTCAAATGCTTTCTGAATTGTTCGAAAGGGTTGATCTATCTTTTTCTCAATAGCCCCACTCCGCTGTTCTTTGGGCCAAACCGCGGTTGAGCTGTAAGTGCTGTCAGTGTTTATTGACAGTAGCCCAAACGACCAACAGTCGATCGGAGCGCAAGCTCCACTTGGTTCAAAAGAGCTAATTACCACCAGTCGAAGCGCTTGACAGATTGGAAGACCAGTCACATTTGAGCTTCTCTCTTGCTGAGAAACGTCCAGTGAAAATTTATAAACTGATATGTCCGTGCAAGAGGTATCTGGAAACGAGGGGAATCGTATTTTCTTATCAGCATAGTTTACCGATCTAAGAAGCAGCGCAGACACTGTGGTCACTTCCAATAGCAGAAGGGAAAGTTGGAGTGACATGGCCTACCAAAGATACTGAACAGTACAGAATAAGTGGTAAAGTCATGACCAGCTGGAAATTCACCATTTTTGATGGTAGCAGCTAATTATTGAATGGTCGCTTAAGTCCCCGTATTTGAGCTGTAAGTGCTGTCAGTGTTTATTGACACTAGCCCAACAGACCAACAGTCGATCGGAACGCATTATTGAATGATCGGTTAATTCCCCTTATTTATATCTTACAACCTTGGACCAATGTTATGAAACACAGTATTTGGATGCATACACCTTTAAATGTAAATTGTATTGTGAGCCCTGCAATCCAACAGAGCTTTTCAAATAACTTTAAACTTTAATATCACTTTTCATCCATTATCACATTTGTTGCCAATATCTCTTTTCTACATAACTGGCACAAAATATATTTAATGCGACCCAAGATATATTTTATAGAAGCCTCAAAATCCTTTTCCCAGCATCTGCCCCTGCCAAGGGAGGAAAGAAAATTTTCAATAGACCAATGAATAGGTGAACTAATCAATACTAATCACTCATTTTTCTGTGACTCAATCATCAAGTCAATGTATGGGTTAAAATATAATATTTATTCAGCACTATGAATAACACTATATAATAACATGTGGTCTCATAGAACATTGTAAACCAGTATAGATAGTAGCATATATAAATACATGTGATCTCAATCATATAGTGAAATGTGAACAAAACCCTATCACTATATATCATATTAAGAGTTGTTAGATTGCAATGTTTGGCTGTATAAGGAAAAGATACACATATTAAGTGACAATCACTTTTATGACTATAGTACCTATAAACTAACACAATGTCCATAAACACATCAAAATTGACCATTGCTAAATGTGGGAATCTCATACCTTCGAGGAGTCTGTTATTGATAGGATAAGCCATAAATGACCATATTTGAGGTGTACTATAGCTATTTTTACCATACAAGTACAACCGACAATAAAGCATATTGATGAAGACACACAAAAAGAGGTTTACAAAAACGAAAATGATTGGATAAATTCCACAATAGACGAGTGCGAGAGTCAGTGAAACCGCCGTCAGAACATAACTATTTTCAAAAACAAACGCATACATACACACATACACTTACGAACACATACACCCACCACCTCTCCATCCCTCCCAAAAGTTTTAGTTACATTTACAAACTTTCGGCCACTCGGGACATGAAAACTAAACCAATGTAGGCTAATTAAATTCACCCTTTTCACCAGATTAATTGATGTCCAATTTACATAAACCTTTATAATCCTTTTAAGTTAATGTTCCGAACGGGTCAGTTTCCAAATTATATAGTCCCGGTTTAGCAAATACAACCTTTTGATGTAAAAATTCGAATCCCGTCAATTCCCATAACAATTAATATACACCCGTTTGATCTCCAATTAAAAGCTCTTGATAATTGCAAGTCAGTCCGAATGACCCCAAGCATCCGATTAACCGATCACAACTTACCATATCAAGCCACCCCCATCTTTCACTATAAATACGACAGCATCAGACACACAATTACAATTAGAACATCAGAAAACATAGAGAGAACATACGGAAACCACACGCCGAGACAAAGACAGAGACACGCAGATAAAATACGAGAAAGAACCTGACAGTTATCAGAGACAAATATAGCGCAATAGAACTTCATATAAAGTCTCGGGTATTATCTATCAGGACATCAACCCCCAGATACCTACAATAACGTCAGCGACCTACGGATAATCGTCTCTCGTCTCTCATCACAATCCCCGACTCAAACTTTGTGACCATAATGGTCAAACTATTATCAAGGGTGGCCAAAGATGAGTGGCCTTTTAGCTTAAACTCTTCAAGATTTTTCAGAAGACGAAGATTCTTGTGTTAAAGCATGTAAATGTGGAAGAGGCAAATAACATAAAGTTTCTTTAAACTAAGTGCTTTCATAAAATGATATTCTGTTATCATAAACGCTTTGGACCCAGGGCACATTAACTTTGCCTTCTCGTGAAATTACACCTTATCAATAATAATAAAAACAAATACCATTATTTTTGAATATCCCAATTATTTAAGTTTGGCATCTTTTGGTTATAAAGGGCGATACCAACTCGCAAAACTGCCTGCATATCCACAACATTTCTATCCTAAAATTCAAAATTGATATTGTCCGTGTTATCTCCCATGCGCAAACTTTGGCTTTGGTATTTCTTGAGTGTGTCCCTTTAGGAGATGCAGTAACACAGACTGAAATACATGAAGGCTTCTAATATAATTCTGGTTGCAATCGAAATCACTCAATTACCTCTATTGCATATCATCCTATATCAGAGCCCAAAGTGAATTGGTAACTGTCCTTCATTCAAGACTCACCATGACTGTCCATTTCCTATTTTCAGCCTCCTGCCAGACTAACGACCTCTCCCTGTCATAAAAGACATCATCGTCCACCTCTTCTTCGTGGCGAGGCATGCAGTGAAGGAATGTCCAATTCGACTTGGCTCCAGATAGCAGCTAACAACATCAGTAACTGAAAACCCTCTGGCAACAATGGAACTATCTGTCACGACATGACAGATGTTAATACACACACCCACATATATAAATATATTTAACACCTGCTCACTTTGCGAGTGATTTTGAACCCAGCGAATGCTCCCTGTCTCACTCTAGGTTCCTTCTCCTGGGCCTTGCCGATCCACGTGTTTTGCGAATCAGTAGTCATCTTCAACCACGTGTTATTCTGAACATAACATCCAAATTTATTTGCTAGCTTGGAGGTTAATTTAAAAATAACACATAAAAGTAGCTGAACATGAAAGTATTTAACCCCCTGTTGTCAGCACATGGCTCAAGCAAGAGCGACTATATTGAGTGAAGGTAGAAGTTGCTCTAGCACATATAGATTATAAATCTTGTGTTCGAATCAATTACTCTTGTGACGATGACGTCGGCTTCAGTCACAGCCTCGCGTGGGTCTGTCATCATCTCCAATTTGGTGCCATTCTGAAGACACCAATCACAAGCTTGGAAGTAAATGTGGGTTTGCTACATTTTGTATCTAATCAAGCTAATAGAAGATGGAAATATTTAGTTATATCGCCATTTTATATCTTGGCCTGGAGTGACTACATTCAATAAATACATATTGGCACAAACATGTACAGTTCATATGATGATAAAATCAAACTAGATATAAATATTCTTACGCTGACCTTAGTAGCAATGCTCATGGCATCTTTCATAACTTCTGGAAAGCATTCATAGCCCTGTGACACAATACATACCCCACATAAACACCATCATGACAGAGGGATATTTCAGACAAGAAACACTATCTGATGTAACAGAAGGTAAAATAAAGGTCTTTGTTTTAGTGGTATATAAGGCTGAATTAAACGTATTAAATAAAACTTATATGGTGGTATGATATAGGTTGTGCAAAATGAATACATGCATACTACATGCAGAAATGAGTGGGGACTCCCACACCTGAGGTGTTGCTACATTGAAGTTGACACCCATCTTCAGTCCTCCCATCAGCAAGGAGTGGATGATATAGTTTCCATGACCAACCCAAGCTACTGTCAGGCCAGACAGGTATCCGTAATGCTCCTGGTGAGAAATAAATCAAACCTTAAAATTTATTCTTCAAAATATCTTGATCCATTTGACAAAAGGCTTGATAGATTTTCAGTAGAGAGAAATGACAGTAAAATCTACTCTGTAAATCCTGCTTACAATATATGAGATCAACTTAAGTGCCCAAAAATGAATAATATTTTTTCCATAAAAATGTCCTAAATATTTTAGCCACCTGCAGTGTCATAAGATCTGCAAGCGTCTGTAGTGGATGGTACGTGTCAGAGAGGCCATTTATCACCGGAACAGATGCTTCCTTGGCCAACTCATCAAGTATTTCTTGACCATTTACACGAGCCAGGATGATGTCCACAAAGCCACTCAACACTCTGATCATGATTATACAAATATAGTGTCACATATTATATAATGTCACATCCTATGCAATGATCCTTATCATCCTTCTCCAACCCTAAGATATTCAAGTTACAAAGATACATGGAGGGTTTATAAACTAAAAAAACATGAAAGTTTCATAAATACATATATGAGCAGCGAATTAAACTCAACACCTTACCTGCCGGAATCTCTTATACTTTCATTGACTCCCAAATGAATGTCATCTGGGCTTAAAAAGCATGGTTTGCCTCCAAGCAATGCAAATCCTGGGACACAAAATATATTAAATTATAGCAAGCTTGATATTGTCCAGACAACTGAGCAAACAAAACAACTTGACAATGTTGCATGAAAAGGATTCCTTTACATTGTGTGATGGTGAGGGGGTTCATTGGTGTGATTGGGGGGGGGGGGGGAGTAAGTAGAGGGGAAGGGTTAAAAGCCTATAAAATTTTCAAGGCTTATCTGTGGTGACCAGAGTATATATTTTATATAGTTGTCTGTTGTGGAGGTTGAGGCTCTGGCTGCAGAACTAACTAGACCCACAACTAGGGTTTGTAAGAAAATAGCACCATATGGGTTCAACTTTAGCACTTACATTCAACTATGTGAGTGAGTGAGTGAGTGAGTGAGAATAGGGTTTAACGGCACACCAACACTCATGTGTTATATGGTGCCAAGAGAGGTTAATAGATAAGATTGACCTGATTAAGCAGCCGCCTTCTAGGATAAATGAAAATGGAGATGGAAAAGATAAAAATGGAAATGATAATCCTAGGGCCAGTCACCACAAGCCGATTGACTGGACCAGGCCATTCCAGCCTCTCGTCTAGGCGAAATCTGGGCCAGAGTGGTGTGTTGCAGATATGGCGCTCAAAAGAACCACTCCACTCAACCACCTGGATCCCATTGTCCACCGACACGAGTCGCAACCCACGGCCAACAGGTTGCCCCCTATTAGTCGCCTCTTACGACATGCAGAAGGATACAGTGGACCTATTCTACCCCCGGACCCACAGGGGGAACACATACATTCAACTATGAGCAGGTAACATGCAAATATTCAAACTCCACTCCTAAGAGCAAAATGTAATTATAACCTGTCTCAGATGAGAGACGAGTTCTTGTGCTTCTTTTCTGGAAAATGAGTGCAAGTGACTTCTCTGCCAGTGGTGCATACAACTGCCACAACAAACAAACAAATGTCAGGCTAAAACAATTAATCAAAATTACAATGGACACAAATACACACACAAACACATTGTAACATTTTGAGTATAGATTGCATCTGTTTAAAGGTCACACTTCCGCTTTGGCTTGGTAATTTGGTCTGAAACAGTGTGAGGGATGACCCAGATATGTCAGGTGCATTTCAGAAAAGGATATATGTCCAAGCTATTTTGATGAAACAAATGCCAATGCTGAACATATTCAAGATGGCTAAGCTCATATGCCATGTATCAATTGTTGTACATGTTAGCTGTCAAAACTTAGACATTCCATAAAAGATTTACTGGCCTTAACCAGGGTACAAAAATGTGCTATGTCTACTTTGTTGAGGCTTTCCTTACAGTTCACATAATGAACTCCAGAGGTTTACGAGCATACTAAGATATACAGTTATCAAAATAGTCTACCTGGCCTTGTTCTTTGTACCGATACTTGAGATCCATAGCTGTCCATAGAAACTGTTCAATCTCCATCTTAGTGAAATGCTTCAGTGTCAAGAAGTCCCTCCCGACCATGGAATCTGCTTTGTCACTGAAGCAATCACAAAGCCTGATTGAAACTATCAATGTGCATTTATTATGAAGGCAGATACAAATATAATCATCCACTCCCTTCTCATGGATTCTTTAAAACTTATTGAGAAACAATTTGACATAGACAAGGAGGCATGGTAAAATTGACTTCAAATTTAACAGCACGAACTCCCCATGGCAACATTTTACTAAATTCCTCAACGTCATCAATTATAAGATTATAGGAGTATATCCACATATGAGGACATCAATATTGATGCACAGTCATTAACTGATAATCACTGACATTGTCGCATGGATGACAATACTTGGCGGAATGCTTAACAGAACTCATTTCATGAATCAATCAATAAATTGCTCTAACATTTTGCGTTGTTTGTTGGACCAGCTCCACGTGAACAATTATCTGATCATGAAAAAAGGAAACAAAAACGATTGAAACCTGCATTACCTCTCCGAGGAATAGTTTCGAAGAGATCTAATGTTCAATGTATTATTTGATGTCAGCACTCCTGGGAACATAACACCCCGGATTCTCATGTAAACTCTCAT
>CM067345.1:22645437-22735437 GCA_034190875.2 Urechis unicinctus | reverse complement strand
AGGAGGACAACATAGGTTGTCAAAATAATAGAAATTTATGTTGTTTATGTTTAAACTCAATGTTATTGAATCACACGCAAGTCCGGTATTAATCTTAAAACTTGGGGACGAGTTGGTCTTAACTTGGGTACGAGTTGGTTGACCCTATGGTGCCGCTGCCCTACCCTCCCCTTCCCGATGCTACCCTACCCTACCCTACGCTACCCTACCCGACCCTACGCTGCCGCTGCCCTACTCGACGCTGCCCTTCCCGATGCTACCCTCCCCTCCCTTACCCTACCCAAGCGCCACCACCGTATGCCAAGCCCAGGCCGCCGCGCTCTGGCCGCTTGTGACGGGCGAGCTAGGAGGCTAGGCATGGTGCGTCGGCACCGAGAGTAGTTAAGCTGTCTAGGAGGACAACATAGGTTGTCAAAATAATAGAAATTTATGTTGTTTATGTTTAAACTCAATGTTATTGTACATAATTGAATCACACGCAAGTTCGGTATTAATCTAAAAAACTTGGGGACGAGTTGGTCTGGGGACGAGTTGGTTTGTGGACGAGTTGGTCTGGGGACGAGTTGGTTTGTGGACGAGTTGACCCGATCCCCTCGGTCAGTGGTCTCACTTAGGAATCCAACCCTGTAACTATGCTTTATCTTAATGTGTACCGTTTGTATTTAAATGTCTTTAATTTTGCGGTAGAATTAGTTGCACACTTATTGTATTCCCACTGTATTGTATGTTGCACCTTCTCTGATCAAAATCATGTAAATAACTCGATTGTATATGCTCCTAGAGGGCGCGTGATTGCTAATAATAATAAACGTCATTGTACAGCGATTTTCATCCAATCAGGAACGGCTATTTTTGCGTATGCGCATAAATTGATACGGCCACGCCTGCTCAAAAGAGTTTGGTGTGGCATCTTTAGTTTGAATTCTAGAAGCGTTCGAACAAGACAGAACTTCATCTTGCTACTGAATAGTAGTTTATATTTGAAATTCTAGAAGCGTTCGAACAAGAAAGAACTTCATCTTGCTACTGAATAGTAGTTTGTATTCGAAACGTTATTGTTGATCAACGACCTCTGTTAGCATGGCTGATGCGGATCACCTTAAACAGGTTAAAGAGGGACAGGAATTTTACTCTTGGGAACTTTTCCAATCTGCGTTGAGAAGTTATGAAATGAAGAACAGTGTCCTATTCCATCGGCGGAATAGGAAAGGAATCCGCCCTCATCCAAAGTAAGTCGGCTGTACAAGTAAATAATGCTGTACGTTTTTCTGCTGTACAAATTAGCTCCATTTGAATTTCTGCTGTACGAATAAGCTCCATTGGAATTTCTGCTGTAATAACAAGCTCTATTGGAATTTCTGCTGTACGAATAAGCTCCATTTGAATTTCTGCTGTAATAACAAGCTCCATTTGAATTTCTGCTGTACGAATTAGCTCCATTGGAATTTCTGCTGTAGAATAAGCTCCATTGGTATTTCTGCTGTACGAATTAGCTCCATTTGAATTTCTGCTGTACGAATAAGCTCCATTTGCATTTCTGCTGTACGAATAAGCTCCATTAGAATTTCTGCTGTACGAATAAGCTCCATTGGAATTTCTACTGTACGATGAATATGCTTATTGTTGCAGAACTTTCAAGCTGAACTGTGAGGCTTCCATTCTCCTTGTGGCCGACCGCAAACGCCAGGTGCTAGTGGTGCAACAACTGCGGGATACCCATACCCACCCTGTCGAGCCAAGGTTATTCGATCTCTATCCAGAGAATAGGAGACTTGAAGAGGAGCAAAAGCAGAAAGTTGGGGAATTTTTTGGAGTTGGTGTAACTGTAGAGAACATACGTTCCCACGGCAGCAGTTGGACAAGGTTGTCTCAAGGAAGGACCTGCACAACATCCGCGCCTCTCTTCGTGGCAACAAAACTGATGAGGCCAGGGTTATCAGTGTTCTAGATGGCCTTTTGCTCAAGGACCCGAATTCCGCAGTGGCAGTGAAGACAACTGACCAAGGGGTAGTCACTGTTATTGCTGTCCAGATCAGCACCATGGCAGAAAGCTACGCCAAGTTCCCAGAAGTCCTGCTTATGGATGGAACCTACAGGACCAACACAAACAGGATGCCACTCTACACAGTGCAGGTAAAGGACAGGAATGGGAAAGGCCAGACATGTGGCTATCCTTTCATAGCGGAGGAAAGCCATGAGAACATTGAATTTTTGCTTAACCACATAGTTCAAAGGAACCGAGAAGCGCAGAAAAAGACCAGGACCTTTGTCATTGAGCAAGACTTTCAGGCAAGAAGTTGCCAAGCTGCAGTGCTCCCTTGAGGAGAAGGAAAGGATCCGGGTAATCCTGCAGCAAATGCTCCACAAATGCTCCATGTCTGAACGGCTGGCGCCTATGAGGAGGCATTCAAGAGTTTGCAGAAAACAGCTCCAGATAGGCTTAATGCATACTTCGTGGCCAACTGGCATAGTTGCCAGGGCCAGTGGGTCCGTTATCTCGTTGATGCAGATTTGACTCTGGGGGTGACAACTACAAACAGTCCAGAGTCCCTCCACCAAAAACTCAAAAGGGTAGTACATGCCAATATGACTCTGGCGGATTGCTTGCAGTCTGTCATTGAGTATTACCAAGGCCAGACTGACAACTCCTCTGTTATGAAGAGTTTGGGTGACGTCCAGAAAACCGTTGACAGGGACCCCTACAGACAAGAGGAAAGTCTGTACTGTGACATCCTGACACCATAGGCCTACAAGTTGGTTGTCAAGCAGCTGTCCCGGGCAAGGAGCGCCAACTACACATTTGAAGAGGTCAATGGCTCTGTCATATTGACCAACTCAGTGGGCTGTGAATCCATAGTCCCACCCACCTCGTGTAATTGCTCATTTGCAATCTCCCATGGTCTCCCATGTTGCCACATCTTCATTGTTCTCAAAAGAAGTGGTGTTAGTATTTTTGAGGACAGTTTAGTACCACAGCGTTGGCTCAAATCTTATGAAACCACTCATGGAACCTGTCATGGACAAATGGCATCTGCTAGTGTTTCTGTGGCAAAGTCAGTGAAACAGCGCGCCCTCACCAGAGCAGAAAGGTTCAAGCGGGTAAATCTCATCTGCCTTCAGCTCTGCTTCAGAACACAGTGGCCAGGTGTTTGCAGAGAGTGAGAAGTTGTTGGTAGCTGTCCTGGAGGGTCTCAAGGTAATCATTGCAAGATATTGTAATTGCAGTTACTTTGATGTAGTACTTGTGTTGCATTATATAATCTAGTTTACAATGCAAAACTTGTTATCCCAGCCTTCTTTAATTGCTGTGACAATAATATTTTAGTGATGCTCAGCTTACGCATTTAAGCGGTACACGACTTCCTTCTTCAATGAACAACTTGCAATGTATATTACTTTGTTTTGCACTCCATTTCAGACTGGAACTGTTCCTGTGCTGAAGAGGCATTCTACAGATGTACAGTTTCCCCAGCACTTGGGCGGAGACAGTGTAGGTGTTGCATTTAATTGTCCGAATCCATATTGCAACCAGTATTAAAGTAAGGCAAGCTATATTATTTGTATATCCAGTGTGTGTACAACAAGTTATGTGTATGTATGGGTTTACAGGGGTGACAGGTGTCATCTCACTACAGCACTGATACCAGTTATTGAATTAAAATGTCTGATAACACAGGTTGATGTTGTTCCTGGGAGCCCGTCTTCCACTCTGTCGCTGCTGGGAGATGAATCCGACTCGAGGGTGTGCTCCACTCCTGACACGACTCCAAGCAGAGATGACCCTTTGGTAATTTATAATTACTGTTGTGAAGCTGACTCCTGTCTTCCTGTTACATCACTCTTGTTACACATGGCTTTGTGGATTAATAACTCTCTGTTCCTGTGTAGGTTGTTGATGTCCCAGTCCGAGTACCTTCCGCTGAGGTGGTGGGGGTTGTCACCAAAGATGGATGCTGCACTCGCCAAGGTTGTGAGGGTTGTTGATCCGGTTGCGCAGAGCCTCCCAGAGTGTGTGTGTGTGTGTTTCATGAACTGTTTTGTTTTAGTTATGAAGTAACAGTTTCATGTTGTATGGCTAATGTTCTGGTAACATGTCATTACGGCATTATGTTTCATGTATGAACCAACCTAACTCGTATTACTACTTGTCTGTGTTGTTGCTGAGGTGCCCAGAGGCAATGGTTCCTGTCCTTGGGAAAGGTGTGTTTGTGTGTGTGTGTGTTTCATGAACTGTTATGTTTAAGTTGTAAATTATTTCTTTACTTTTACCAGCACCCTTGGAAAAGGTGTGTGTGTTTCATGAACTGGTTTAAGTTGTTAAGTGTGAATAAACATTGTTCACAACTGTAATACAAATTATTTCTTTACTTTTACCAGCACTCTGTTAATCATTTCTATCAATCCATAGCTATATCTTTTAAATTTTATTACTAAGCCAAGGAGGTGTTTTGTGATGGTGGAAAAAGACTCCATATCCTTAATATTTTGGGTATTTTTTTAAATAGGCAAATACTTAGTTACAACAACTAAGTTCCATCCAACTATTCCACGCTCCTAGGATTTTCTCTTCTTACCTTGTACAACATTGATTGGCAAAGTATTTACGCAGCTAAGAGCATATATATTGAAGTTCAACATCCCACCACAACACTTACAATGACATGGTACTATGATGAAATATGCTGAGCTGTCCTGAAAGACATTAACTGTATAACTAGCTACTCGTATTGTGCGCATAGCCAAAACAACCGATATATATCTTATTCATACGAATAGGCAAAATGCACCCTATTAATCATACGAATAGCCAAAACATTTTTATTCGTACGGTTGCCGTACGAATAGCCAGTTCCCATCTATCCGTACGAATCATCTGCCATTTTGATGATGCAACTGGCCGGTTATAATGACCTTGGCCTGTATATGGAAAGATAGTTCTACGCTAATATAGCCGCGCCCGTTTACTCGTGCTGTAATCGGAACAATTGTTGAAAACGCGAGGCGGTGAAGAATAGTGAAGAACATGATATGGCTAAACTAGGTTCTCCTCGCTTCCTCAGTGTTTCATAACTCGATCGGAATCGTTATCGTGGCCTATGGGGGCCCCTGCTATGTAAATGTTCGCAATTACCAGAACGCTGTCAGGATAGTAAGGTGGTCCATAAAACTTGGAATCACACAGGCTCTGTGTTGGATATTTCGGCCTGCAGAGCCAACACGTCGCCTGGACTGGCTCTGACAGATGTCATAGGAGAATTTGTTCAGTTATGACGAATATAAAATACCGTAAACATAAGGGAAATCACATTGAGCTGAAACAATAATCCAATTAGACTGCCGAAGAAATGCCATGTTGGAATCGTCAAACGTGTTGATCGACCTTTAGAGTGCTCTAACTTTGTACACTTTTTGATTGGATGGTGCCAGGGTTCATTACTCTAATGAGCGGCTAGTGTAGCCTACTGCAAGCCGTTCAGGTTATTCATCCCCCCGGTTCATCCTATTTCATTTACAGCCTCTTCTAGGGTGATTTTTAGAGCCAAAGAAAATGTATGTTTGATGGAGAGAGAAAAGCCTGCTTATTTGGAACCACAGTCATGTACTTAGTAAGGATGAGGATGACGTAGGCTATTTAAACCTGATAATCCATCGTATTTCCATAACTAGTGTCCAACCTATCAGGGTGCCATATATTGCCCCGTCAAATCAGCGAAAAGTAATCCAAGAGTTTATTAGGACTACCCTTGAGAAGAAATCATACAGGAATACAATAACCCTCATTCCCCGTCCATTGTACTTGGTGACCTGCTTGTATTTGTCCCAACATTTGAGATGTGCTGACACGGTTGACTACCCATCAACTTAAAGTGAAACCCGAGAAATTCTCCTTGGCACATAATAAAATAATATATCTTGGCCACAGTATAACTTCTACATGGGGTTGCACCTGACTAGGACAAAGTGAGGGCTATTCAGAAATGGGAGACACCCAAAACAGAGCAGGAGCTACGTAGCTTCCTTGTTCCTGCAAGACAGTGTCACCAATTTACTGATGATAGGTTAACTTTACAGACTTTAAACCTCAGATCGTCATTTTTTAAAAACTCAAATGGCATCAACAATGGGATTAATCCATCCCCAACAAACTTCACGAAATTCGGCCCCTGCTTGGGGAATGGCCACACAACTACAGACGTAGACGTAGAGTCGAGGTTATTCTTGCCTGTGCTCAACACTATACAACTCATGCTGTTATTCTGAGGGATGAACCCAGCGCTGAATACATTCCTTGCCACATCACATGAACTATCAAGCACATTCTCGTCGATCTGATTCATATAAGTAATTGCTACTCCCGTGTTCAAATGCTTTCTGAATTGTTCGAAAGGGTTGATCTATCTTTTTCTCAATAGCCCCACTCCGCTGTTCTTTGGGCCAAACCGCGGTTGAGCTGTAAGTGCTGTCAGTGTTTATTGACAGTAGCCCAAACGACCAACAGTCGATCGGAGCGCAAGCTCCACTTGGTTCAAAAGAGCTAATTACCACCAGTCGAAGCGCTTGACAGATTGGAAGACCAGTCACATTCTCTTGTTGAGAAATACCGTCCAGTGAAAATCTATAAACTGATATGTTCGTGCAAGAGGTATCCGGAAACGAGGGGAATCGTATATTCTTATCAGCATAGTTTACCGATCTAAGAAGCAGCGCAGACACTGTGGTTACTTCCAATAGCAGAAGGGAAAGTTGGAGTGACATGGCCTGCGCAGATACTGAACAGTACAGAATAAGTGGTAAAGTCATGACCAGCTAGAAATTCACCATTTGTGATGGTAGCAGCTAATTATTGAATGATCGGTTAAGTCCCCGTATTTATATCTTATAACCTTGGACCATTGTTATGAAACACAGTATTTGGATGCATACACCTTTAAATGTAAATTGTATTGTGAGCCATGCTATCCAACAGAGCTTTTCAAATAACTTTAAACTTTAATATCACTTTTCGTCCATTATCACATTTGTTGCCAATATCTTTTTTCTACATAACTGGCACAAAATATATTTAATGCGACCCAAGATATATTTTCTAGAAGCCTCAAAATCCTTTTCCCAGCATCTGCCCCTGCCAATGGAGGAAAGAAAATTTTCAATAGACCAATGAATAGGTGAACTAATCAATACTAATCACTCATTTTTCTGTGACTCAATCATCAAGTCAATGTATGGGTTAAAATATAATATTTATTCAGCACTATAACACTATATAATAACATGTGGTCTCATAGAACATTGTAAACCAGTATAGATAGTAGCATATATAAATACATGTGATCTCAATCATATAGTGAAATGTGAACAAAACCCTATCACTATATATCATATTAAGAGTTGTTAGATTGCAATGTTTGGCTGTATAAGGAAAAGATACACATATTAAGTGACAATCACTTTTATGACTATAGTACCTATAAACTAACACAATGTCCATAAACACATCAAAATTGACCATTGCTAAATGTGGGAATCTCATACCTTCGAGGAGTCTGTTATTGATAGGATAAGCCATAAATGACCATATTTGAGGTGTACTATAGCTATTTTTACCATACAAGAACAACCGACAATAAAGCATATTGACGAAGACACACAAAAAGAGGTTTACAAAAACGAAAATGATTGGATAAATTCCACAATAGACGAGTGCGTGAGTCAGTGAAACCGCCGTCAGAACATAACTATTTTCAAAAACAAACGCATACATACACACATACACTTACGAACACATACACCCACCACCTCTCCATCCCTCCCAAAAGTTTTAGTAACATTTACAAACTTTCGGCCACTCGGGACATGAAAACTAAACCAATGTAGGCTAATGAAATTCACCCTTTTCACCAGATTAATTGTTGTCCAATTTACATAAACCTTTATAATCCTTTTAAGTTAATGTTCCGAACGGGTCAGTTTCCAAATTATATAGTCCCGGTTTAGCAAGTACAACCGTTTGATGTAAAAATGTCATAACATGATATTCTGTTATCATAAACGTTTTGGACCCATGGCACATTAACTTTGCCTTCTCGTGAAATTACACCTTATCAATAATAATAAAAACAAATACTATTTTTTTTTAATATCCCAATTATTTAAGTTTGGCATCTTTTGGTTATAAAGGGCGATACCAACTCGCAAAACTGCCTGCATATCCACAACATTTTTATCCTAAGATTCAAAATTGATATTGTCCGTGTTATCTCCCATGCGCAAACTTTAGCTTATGTATTTCTTGAGTGTATCCCTTTAGGAGATACAGTAACACAGACTGAAATACATGAAGGCTTCTAATATCATTCTGGTTGCAATCACACAATTACCTCTATTGCATATCATCCTATATCAGAGCCCAAAGTGAATTGGTAACTGTCCTTCATTCAAGACTCATGACTGTCCATTTCCTGTTTTCAGCCTCCTACCAGACTAACGATCTCTCCCTGTCATAAAATACATCATCGTCCACCTCTTCTTCGTGGCGAGGCATGCAGTGAAGGAATGTCCAATTCGACTTGGCTCCAGATAGCAGCTAACAACATCAGTAACTGAAAACCCTATGGCAACAATGGAACTATCTGTCACGACATGACAGATGTTAATACACACACCCACCCACCATCACCCACATATATAGATATATTTAACACCTGTCACTTTGCGAGTGATTTTGCACCCAGCGAATGTTCCCCGTCTCACTCTAGGTTCCTTCTCCTGGGCTTTTCCGATCCACGTGTTTTGCGAATCAGTAGTCATCTTCAACCACGTGTTATTTTGAACACAACATCTTGTGACGATGACGTCGGCTTCAGTCACAGCCTCGCGTGGGTCTGTCATCATCTCTTACTTCATGCCATTCTGAAGACACCAACCACAAGCTTGGAAGTAAATGTGGGTTTGCTACGTTTCTTCCCTGATCAAGCAAATAGAAGATGGAAATATTTATTCATATCGCCATTTTATATCTTGGCCTGGAGTAACTACATTCAATAAATACATATTGGCACAAACATCTCACCCATATTAGTATACATGTACAATTCATATGATGATAAAATCAAACTAGATATAAATATTCTTACGCTGACATTAGTAGCAATGCTCATGGTATCTTTCATAACTTCTGGAAAACATTCATAGCCCTGTGAAACAATTCATACCCCACATAAACACCATCATGACAGAGGGATATTTCAGACAAAAAACAATATCTGATGTAACAGAAGGTAAAATAAAGGTCTTTGTTTAATTGGTTTATAAGGCTGAACTAAAAGTATTAAATAAAACTTATATGGTGGTAAGATATAGGTTGTGCAAAATGAATACATGCAACTACATGCAGAAATGAGCGGGGTCTCCCACACCTGAGGTGTTACTACATTGTTGACACCCATCATCAGTCCTCCCATCAGTAAGGAGTGGATGATATAGTTTCCATGACCAACCCATGCTACTGTCAGGTCAGACAGGTATCCGTAATGCTCCTGATGGGAAAAAATATATCAATCAAAATCAACTTAAGAATTTGAATGGTAAGAATGTACTGATTATATGATCGAAAATCGGTATGGAACATAACACTGGCCTACTGTCTAATGTACAGCTAGTAAAACTCCCAAACATCATTTAATACACTTGATTCAGTCGGGCCAGTGAGCCTAATTCTGTATTTGATTTTTTGTATAATGTTGTCATTAATAATTAGCTACCTGCAGAGTCATAAGATCTGCTAGCTAGTGTTATTACAATTCTAGTTCATAATATATATTTTCGAACCCCAAGGCAACATTATTATTTTGATCACAGATCATGTGAGAGTTATATTATCACCATTAAGAGAATACTATTGATAACAGAAACACCAATTCTCATATAGCTACCAGAGCCCTTCAAAGAACGTCAATTACTATTTATCGATATTATGATTCTATTCCAACAACACTGCATCCCAATTATGAAGATAGCTTCACAATTCATATTATTCAACACCTTACCGGCCAGAGTCCTTAATACTTTCATTGACTCCCAAATGAATGTCATCTGCGCTTAGAAAGCATGGTTTGCCCCCGAGCAATGCCAATCCTGTAAACAGATATTGCATGAGGTTGGTAAGAGAGTGACTCCATGTTAGTGTAACTCCACGTGTGGTTCTTACATACACACACTAGAAGTCCACATGCAATACCTTTATGTTATGCATTACCACCTGTTTCCGATGGACCCCAGTCCTTGTGCTTCTCTTCTGGAAGATGAGTGCAAGTGACATCCCGGCTAGTGGCTCATACAACTGTGACATTAAACAATACTAATAACAAACAAAAATAAATAGCCACATACACACACACACATAAACACACACACATAACTATGTATATATATGTATATATATATATATATATATATATATATATATATATATATATATATATATATATATATATATATATATATATATATATATATATATATGATAGCATGTTATATATATATATATATATATATATATATATATATATATATATATATATATATATATATATATATATATATATATATATATATATATATATATATATGATAGCATGTTATAACTCAAGAAACGTTGCATATACTTTATTTACTAGATTATAGATATAGGTCAAATTCGTGTGGAGTCTCACCCTACATTATGCCTCGGATTTTGGTTCCAAACTGTCCTCATCGAAAATTCCTCAAACGATGAGAATAAACATTTGCCATCTCAGATTTATCATTAAATGTGCTACCAAAAAATTGCGACCCATACAAAGGGTACATATGGTATATTGACCAGGTTTTCCATACAACTCATATAAAACACACATCATGAGTTTACCAATAGACTCATAATTAAACGATATTATCATTATCTACCTGGCCAGTAGTATAGAGAGTGGCGGTACGAGCGCAGTTTCCAAATGGACGCACATACAGAAAATGAGCCAGCCTGCGGTGCGAGCGCACTTCCAATTCCTATACTACTACAGTGACAGCCAGCGCTTCCAGCCGATTTTCGCCAGGGCCACCAAAGAGGGCGACAGCAATGTCAACAATCTACACCAGGACCCTGCGGAATAAGCTCTTCTAAACGACTCACGTGCTCCAAAAGGTCCTCATACTTTGATTCCAAATCCCTCACCTCAATCTCAAGGTCCACGTTCTCTTCCGTTAAATAATCCACAGCTACCCCCAGCTCGGCCATCACATTTTGATCGATGCTCATTTTATACCTCAGCCCTCATCTATTCAACAGATCGACGCGTGCCCATAGGCCAGAGCGTCTACGCCATTCTCAGCTATCCACCGCTTTGAGTCAAAGAGGGAGAGAGACACCTTGTTGACGTGAAGCCCATATATTTTGTGGCAGTCACTCCTGAGCATGTTCATTCCGTGGCGAAACTGCTTTTAGGCGAACAGTAACTCCACGTACTGAGCGTGCCGTAGATGCTTCTTGACCACCACCTTCTTCACACCTTTTGCTTTTGTAATCTCATCCCGGCATCTAGATCAAGTACATATTAGGGCGCAGACCAACATACTCATTGATGGGCACCCCAGCGCACTCATCCTTCATCTTCCCCAGAACCTTCTTGTTCCCATTGCTATACAGGCTATGGATAAGATGATAGTTGGAAGTGTCAAAGAGATGTCTATCTTCCTTCATGTCAGCATACACGTCAGGCGTGCATATCTCAATAAGCAGCGAATCTGTATCCGTGTACAACAGGCCAAGGTGTAGACGGGACTGGCGACTGACCCGCCTCCGGAGGTTCTCAATGGTCTTGCCGAACACAGAGTTATTCATCAGTTTATACAGGTCCTTCTCAAAGTCGCTGTTGGCGGCCTTACGCAGATCCGTATTCATCCAATTGTAAGGCTCCATCCAGGGACTCTGGTCAAAGACAAGTGCATGATGAATCTTGGTAAGTCTCATCCCCAAAGACAGATACAGTTTGAGGTTCCTGTGGTGCACCACATACTTCTCCTTATTCCGCAGGTTTGGCACCAGCTTTTCAACCTCACCCAAGGTGCCACCCAACTCCCCCAGGAGGTTCTTCTGATAGTCCGACAACCAGTGGTTCTCTACAAGAAGCCGCTCCGGAGCCAGCGGGTAGTCGTTGTGCTCGTCATGAAGTGCAGTAGGATACTCCAAGTTAACCTCAAGTATGTATCCAGTCTCGGCATCATTTGCATCATCACGAGTGGGTTATTGGCCTTAGCGCGGGGGCGCGACACCATGCTTATACCACCGCGTAGACCTTTCTCAATGAACAGGTGCTTGTCATAGTCAGTGAGTAGTTCCAGTTCCTTGCCTGTGCTCTTAAGCAAAGCATCCCACGACAAACCGGGGCTGGTATAGTATTGGGCTGGATCCAACCCGCACTGCTTAAGACAGGTCTTGCGGAACACTTCAAACACATCTGCCAAGAGCAGTACATCTGTCCGCAGGTACAGGTCATGGTAGTCACCCATGTTCTTACACCCGAACATACTCCAGACCTTCTCTGCATGGGCATAGTCTACAGCAGATATACCCTCCATAGAGAGCTTGCTGTAGAACACCTGGATTGGCGACAGAGGGGAATCAAACTTATCCCAGCCGTCTATGAACTCATGCGCAGCAGTAACCGCCGCTTCATCTGGTCTGGCTCATATTCCGCCTGGGTTGTTAGCAGACACCAGCTTATCAAGCGAGGCCTGGAGGAACTGTAAGCTGTCAATGAAACGCAACTTTCCAAGCGACAGGAAAATATATTTCTCCATGTTGTTAGGGATACAGTTGATGTTCCCCTCCACTTTGCTAATACCCTGCATCAAGAGATGAGAGTCATAGCTGCGCAGGTTATGGAACACCACAGGGATGGGTGTTGTCTTGGGACTCTGTACAAGCCTGTTATATGGCAGTGTTAGCAGACAGAGTCACGGCCCAGTTTTTTCTTGCACACATGACAGTGGGTTGTAGCCTTATGTACCGTTCTATCCTCCTGAATCATCCGCATAGGGACATGCTTGGACAGAACTGCTTTGATCTTTTGCTCCTGCTGCAGAGGCTGTAAGAACTTCTCCACAGCACCGCTTCCTCTGTAAACCACGGGAGGTATGGTCTTACCGTCACACCGAACAACCACATAGCCGTAGCCGCAACCTTGGTGCTCCTGCGTTCTTTGCATGTTGCTCTTACCAGGATCAAGCACAGAACCCGGAAGCTTCACTGTGAGCGCCTTAAAGTCAGCATAGATGACGTAGGGTGCAGCAAGCTGTTTCTGCCAGTTCTGGAAGGATAATATATTCTTCCCTTGTTCAGGCATATCCACCCCCACAGCAGTTTGCCCTATCCCCATGCACACAGGCTTGTGCGCCAGGAGAAGACCCTGTGTCGTATATCCATGCAGACATAGCTCACAGAAAAACTTGCAGTGCTCGTGCTTACTCTGGTCGTACAGCAATTGGTTCAGGTCTTTGATTTGCGTGTAATGAAACCTGCCGTCCTTCTCAATCAGCATGAGGTTTATACGGGTACCAGAGTGCTTACTTATGCGGTGTACGATAGTGGTCTTCCCATCCCAGCCAAAAACGTTCAAGGCTAGGTTAGCATGCTTTTTTCTATCTTCTCAACATGCGACACTGGTGTAGGATATTCTACACCTGCACCCTCCAGCAGATCCAAAAGCCACTGAATGTTATATTTTGATGGTCGCTGTGGGCCCTTGGCAACCGGGTGCAGAGCGGCTACAATAGCCCATAGAATGCAGAAGTCATCCCAGTTCTTTACATTTATGATGGCCTGCTTAGCCACCAGCGCAGCCGGCAGTCGCAGATAGGAGCCACCCTTCAACGGTTGGTAGTTGGCAATATCAATCCACAGAGTTGTGACCGCCTCAAATTCCCAACCAGGAACCTCTATTGGTCCACTTCTCCAACCGCTCTTGGATATTAGCGTTACACTGGTCCGGCGCATCGTCCAGATCTTCTGAGGAGAGAACCACCTGCTGCTTATTACGCAATACAGGCTCAACATACTCAGTGCTGCCATCATCGGCGTGCTTGGAGAGTCTTACCCTAAGGGCAAACTGACACTTGATTCCACCTAGCTCTTCCAGCTCACCAGTCAAAACTTTATGCATCTTCCAACGCATGCCCTTAAAGAACATCATCCGAGCTAAGGGGATGAGACTCAGGAATGTTCATCACCCATGCACGCAAATAGTTTTTAACAGCCCACTGAGTCTTGATGAAGGCAAGACGCGCTGTGGGGACTGGGTTGCGGGGACCGGTCTGCATGGGGCAGGGACTGGTCTGCATGGGACAGGGACTGGTCTGCGTGGGGCAGGGGTGGGGACAGGGGTACATGCCACCCCAGCCCTTAATCTAGCAAATATCTCCTTGTATGTACGGTCAAATTCATTAAGCTTTTCAAGTGCTTGAAGTGCAACCTTAGAGCGTGGGTAAGGCGGTTTAAAACCGTGAATTGTAACATGATCGTTTTGGGTTTCACGTGCTCTCATATTATGAGCCATGGTTACTATACAGTTTCATTAGTCTAAAAGGAAATATTTGGATACATAAAACAACGACTTGACAGCGGGCGGATTTCTATTTTTATACAGGGGAGATCGATCCCCGTTCTTTTTTAGGCTGCAGTCTATTGTGAAGCAGTTTTTTCTTTTGGGCAAGGCGCCTGTGGTTGACTTTATCAAACCCACAATCCATACACAATCCAACCTTATTATTTGTTATAGCCTTCTGGCAACCCATACAAAGACGATTAACAACACCATGTTTTGTCTTATTTCTGTGTAATCCACAAAACTCTTGCTCTTGCGTACCGGGCCTGTTACGGGCAACTGGGTATCGGACGGCACCACAAGCAGCTCCTCCTTTACAAAGCCATGGAGTGGTCCATCCAACAAATAGTATAGTACAGGCTCACCAGATTTGGTGACAGACCGTTCAATCCTGTAAACATTGAGTGACCACACAGGGTCAGAGGCCCGACGCCGGTGGTCTTGCTCTACCTCACCAGGTTGGTAGAGGTAGCGAACGCCAACACCAGATGGAAGCTTTTGCTCTTTGACCCCCAGTGGGCGCCCTGGTACAACAGAAGAGGGTTTTTGTGCAACTCGTTTTGCTTTATAGCATCTTTAGGTTTTTTTCCAGTCAAGCGGGTCACCTCATTATTTATCGCAGAGACTACAACCTGCAGTCGAGAAAACCACTCAGTCAATCGTTTTCCAGTATCCCTTAACTCTACGGCATACTGGTGTCCAAAGAGTCGCTTGGCAAGTGTTTGATTAATGCGTTCCACTATACCCTGGTCTCGATGGATATTCACACGGCCGCGCCTGACTGATACTCCATGTTTTGCTAGCATTGATTCGCTGCTCCCATAAACTCCCGTACAGGATCCACCTGAAGTAGTTTAGGCCAATGCAGCGGTCCTTGATTGTATATCCTTTCGAGTGCACCTGCGACCTCTTTAGCCTCTTTTGTAGTCAATGGCTCAGCCGCTTTGTAGCGTGAGGCCACATCCACCACCGTTAGGGCATACTTGTAAGTCCAGCGCTTCACAACGTCATGAGGAAGATATAAGAGATCGGCTTGGTGAACCTCATTAGGCCCAGACACATCAAATTTTGGTCTTGGAATGTGTTTTGGCACTGGCAGGTAGATTTGCCATATAGCTTGCTTTGTTAGCCACCCCCTGGCAACTTCCTCAGAAAGCCTCGCTTCTGTTGCAAGCTTCTTGATAGCTGTAATGCCTTTCCAGTAGCCCTTAGGACTACAGTAGATACTTTGCATTCGACGATCCATACAAAGTAAACGCCCGAGTCTCCAAATGACCTACTTAGCAAGCCTGTATTCAACCAGCCCAGTCGCAGCCATATCCAGTATAATAAACGCCACCTCACGCCCTTTTTGACCATCTGAGGGCTCGTAGAAATTTGAAAGATGGGGCTCAGAGCCCAGTGGGTCGTCAAGATGTAGTACTCACGCAAAGCCTCGTCATGTCCCTGGCGCGCAGTTGCTCATTGATGAAGTCTAAACGCTCAGTTCACTTCTTGGCCCATGCTGCCTGAGCCGAAGCTGCTCGATTGCCATATCATGGCGTTTACGTTACGCATCCAAATGTAAACTTAGTAGAGTGCGCTGACGAACTTGCCATCTTTAATGATAAGCTGTGCATCCATAACAATATACATATAGACGTTCAATGCACCGGCTGCCTCTGCTTTTTTTGTGATCTGTATGGTGACACCCTCAGACGCATTCTCCACGGCACTACCGTGAAGTTGGTCGTCATCACTCATCCTTAAGTCGAGCCACCGAGCATACTTGGTGGTTATAGGTACTCTCCTAGGGAAACGTCCGACAATGCCAAGTCTTTTACAGCTATTGCTACACTGGGGTCTCGTTTACTCGTTGCTGCAAAGGCCTTCTTCACCTCATCCCACTGCTGGTAGCCATGCATGCCCTTGGCATAGAGTTGGTTGTGGATGCCCTCAATGGTCACCTCAACTTTGTAATCTTTGGGTTGTAGAACGACTCTGTTTTCCTAGCGAATCAGGCATTGGCTGGGTCTTCAAAGAGCAGTAGGATGTCCTTCATGCTGCGAGCAGTCACGTTCAGGTTGATGTTCCACAGTGTATATTTTTTATTGTATACAAGCTTTCTGTGAAGAAGCACACAGTCATACAGAATTGCAAGTCGACCTGTGTACTAGGTGCGTATCATACGGGCCAACTCTGGTTGGGTAACCATGTCATACTCTAGGGAGATGCCATCAATTTAGTAGCTGGCAGCGGTGTCGCCTGTTGCGTGAATCACGCGGTTGTAGTCGTTGAACGTGAGCTCGTTTTCCAGTCTGTCATCAAGCGCACTCTGGTAGAATGGCATGTGGCTCTCGAGAAGTTCAAAGTCAAGCGGAACGTAGAACCTGTTACCATACACATCGGCTACGGCCTTGTCCTCTTCCTCGGTCTCATCCTTGTCTCCTGCCCCCACTCGTATCTTAGTTGTGTTTCTGTCATCTGATATGTCAATGCCCTGGTACTGGAGGCCACAAGTCCTGGTAACAGTGGTACACATCGCTGTCATCAATAGACATGGCCTCATTGTCAGAAATCTTGATTGTCATTTTCTTAAAGTGCAAGTAACGTCTATTTTCGAATCCCTAATCAAAGTTGAATAAGGTGTATTTCAGCCTGTGAAAGACGTTTCCGACAATATTTTTGTCCATAGATGTCGTTTTGTGTGTTTTTTTTCAATATTTCCATCGATTTTTCGGACCGTTTTGGCATATGCGCAAAAAACGACGGCCATTGGCTCCTGAGTTTGTGACGTCATATGTCACCGTCCAGCCGGATAGCGCAGTCATTTCCTCGTTTGTTTACATGGGAACTGTGGTAGGTGTGAGCATAATCGTATTTTATACCGTACCGTCATGTACATCATATACCGCAACGAATCACATCAGTTAATGTGGCATGGAGTACTTGTTCGCCTAGAATACATTAAATTGTGATAAACTTCTATTATGTTGGTTGAAAACGTCAACCAAAGGGGACCGAGCGATAATACAGGCAGTACTGGAACAGAGGTCTGCACCTCGATTTCAGGCCCGTTTAATGGTTATCAATGATTGATTCACCATTTGCCTGTCCTGTTACGGAGAATATCTTTTCTTGTGCTTTTATTTGATTTAATCGCAAATGAAAACTGATACTACATTAAATGGGGATTTCACTCGATATTTCGTTTTTGCTATAAATTGAATGAAATTTCAATAATTTATATTCTCCTTGACAACAGAAAATATCAATTTTATTTTAAATATTGGCACTGGTTTTGGGAACCGAGACCTATCAGGGATAAGCTGTTACAATTGAATATACCTCTCCAGTGAATTGTACAGGATCCAAGTTCAGTGACATGTTTATGACTACATATATCATAGGCCTTTAAAGAGTTCAAGGCCTTACACTAGTTCTTTGAATTACCTGGGGTACCAACCTCAATAATATATACTTTATCTTGTCCTTATTAGTTCTATATTTATTACTTACACCTAGTACAGTGCATAACTGCCATTATACTTTGCTTTTATTATATGTCAAGGGAGCAAAATGTCCTCATCTTCCTCATATACAGACAACTCCGGAAGCGATGAGCTGGATTACAGCAGTGAGTGTTTGTCTCACCAAGAAGAGGAACTAGGAACCTAAGGGGGGCATACAGACATGCAGATTTGAACCTCCAGCTAAGACAAGGCCTGCAAATTCTCCTCAAAAAGTAGAGGACTTGAGCCGACTGGGTAACAGCACTTGGTATTGGCACATTTCAGTCCAAACAATCTTTGCAGATATTTTTCTCTTTACTTTACAGTTGTCCTTAAGTCTTGCTTCAAGTCATCTTCTTATTCATGTTTTATGTCAATTTTTTGTTTTCTGAAAAGCTAATTATTCATTGTAATTATGTTCTGTACTAGGTGCTCATGTGGGCCAATGATTACAGTAGCAGAGAGTAAATGCTGCCAGGAAATTCCACAAGTTCTCGAGAAAGTAAAATCTATGGGTGCGTCCTGTATTACAGCACACCCAGGATTTGTCTCAGGGTTCCTGCGTCCCTCGACACTAGAAATAGCATATAGTGCTTATATCCAGAGGTACAAGAAGAAAGTTACTACTCAGCATGAGTGAATATACTTAAAAATGGTCTGGTTCAGATGATAACTGATGAAAAATATTCATGTACTCTTTTTATTGCAGGTTATTCCGATTCACTGCATATCGGCTGTTGGTACAGTGGTGATGGGGTAATCTAGGCAGACATCATAGAGTGGCACTGCCAGCTTGTTCTGTACTTAAAATTAGAGATGATTTCCCAAGGGTGAATCAGCTTATGTTGGTTTCAAACTGCCAGCATTACAATAATAAAGGGACAAAAAAGCATTATGTGTCTTATTCTGTTATTTACATTCAGCTATGATGATACTACACGCTGATGACAACCAGCAACAAAATTCAGTTAAGGCCAGTCCACCTAATTTATTATACCATATGCATAAAATGATAGGAAGCATCAATTCCAAAATCATGACATACCTGCAGGGCATCTTGTTCCTGTATCCTGTATCTCGTAAAAAAGATATTTTATCACTCAAATAACAGTATGTTAACAGTCATTTAATAATTTTTGCAGGATATTTTATATATCCTGTGCCATTGCACATCAATCATCATGATTAAATTTTGCGGGCACATTATACAAATAATGCTTATGCAATTCTGCTCACAATACCAACAATGTCTTATTCACTTGTCTGTGATAATAGAAATGGCAAAATATATACACCAGTCCAACATATATATTTACAAAATTAATTCTCAGCAAGCCACAAAGAGGAATCATATAACAGTGTTTGAGTTTCACCACAGCTTAGCTTACCTTAGACCCATTTAACATTCAAATTAAGTCATAAAGCCATACACATGCTGGATGATTTGAAAATAAAAATGGTTAATATTGTTGTTTAACATCACTTTCAACATCAGAGGTCATATTGTGGCGGTTACCTCACCAATGATGTTTAAGATGATAGGTCCACAACTGTGGTCTAGCAGGGTGGGTGTTTGTCTAGTTTCCCAAATGTGGCAAGTTCAAATCCCACTGTGTGCTATGCACGGTGGTGCCATTTGGGCGATAGGATCTTAAACTCCAATGTTTGTTCGTCATCTTACACCACCAGTTTGAAATGACCTTTGATGTTCAAAGTGAATTTTAACCCCAATATTTACCATTTATTTTGTAAGTATGATGATAAGAAATAGTTATGTCCTTGTGCACTTGTTAACAGATAGGTAAAATTAAATGTTACAAGCTTGACTAAGCTGAAGCCAAAGCTGAAAAATAAACAGAGCTTAGATATAACTTGTAAACAAGCAAATATCAATCGGCCAACCACCAATATAATGCTTAGGCCACCACCATCAACTCCATCACCACCCCTCCCCTACCCCATCACTACCACCACCATCATTCATCATCACCTTTAGATACCTTACTACATGACTCATCTAAAGAAGAAACCTCTCCATATGCTGCCTCTCAGCCTCCTCCTTGTCAGGGTAGTCATACATTTCAGCAAGTGCACCTGGTTCATTGGTCATCACGGATGAACTTATTGATACTTGTGTGCCTATCGGTGATGATGCAGTCCAACTGGAGTCCTTGGTCATCCAAACGAAATGACATGCTTCGTTTGAGGCCCTAGATGCGAATTATTGCAGTACTGGTACTCACATATTCGCACAATGATGATACAGACTGGAAGACATAAGGGTAAAGTTATATGAAGCAAATTTGACAGTAGGCCAGAACTGACTCACTGAGCACTGGGCATCGTCCGAGGATTGTTTAGGGCAAGTGTAAGCTACTGTCAGGCTAGCATACATCTACATATTGCAGCCTGACGAGACAAATCTATATGTTATCTGTGAAACAGCCTTATAAAACTTGAGCCGCCCCACACTGATCACTACCGGCCATGTCAATTTTTTCAACGGGCAAGTGCAAATTCTGTTTTCAAAATCAGTACGGAAACATAACTAATGAATTCTAATTCGACTTTCATATGGGAAATCTAAGGATGAGTATACTTACAGATTCTCAAGAAACCATGGATACAAAACGCTGATGAGTTTCTGTAAATAGCGATAAATTAGTACGACAGCTAGTTCGCGAATAGAAACGGCGTCCGTGGTAACATAGATCTTCTGGTGACATATGACGTCACAGCGCCTTCGTTCATCTTCGGTGTGTGGTCGGGAAGTTCCGGAATGTGTTGTTTGTTTTTGCTTATTTCTTGTTTACTACGCGTCGGATCGAAAAAAGAACTGCAAATTATTGATCAGAAAATCGCGTTCTATAAGATCCCGAAAATTCATATTTTACCCATTACTTGCACTTTAACCACGGCGCGGCCCAGGTTTTGAACAACGCTGCGGTTAACATCAGTCGAGGTCAGCGTTGTTGTAAAGGCCAGCCGCGCCCGTCATTTCAAGTAGTGACTGATATTGGCGGGTTCATGTATGCACAGCAGAAAGCGGCCTGTCGGCCAATGCAAATTACTGTAACCTGGTATATAAAATAACAAGCTTGTCTACTTGAGGTCATCAAATCACGTTAATATTCCGTGTCTCATTCAGCCAATCACAGACGTCTTTACATCATGCATCAAATAAGCACTTCCGCCTGATGTCAACTGCTCCTCAATTGCTTACACGGAGAGGTTTTTTACACACTGACTGCTTTTCTGTAGTGGTGATATCTGTGCATATTGGAAATACTTTACAGCGTCAACGTGTGTCAGTTTCGATTCATGATTTATAATGAATTTATAAGAGGTATCGCGTTACTGTGTGTGAAATTAATAATATGGCCGATGACAGAGAAATTTTGAGAGAAGTTTGGGATGGAATAATTCCAGTTTGTTTTGTTTTGGCGGAGGAGGAAATATTTTGCAAAGATCGACCCGACCCCTTTTATGTGAGTGGTTTTACAACATCGTATTGGTATTTAATATGTTACTATTCGTTTTGTATTTGATGACACTTGCTTCATATAGCCATGTATCTACCTAAGCAGCTAACCACTGCTAACAGGCTAAGACAGTAAGAGTAAGACTAGTAAGAGTAAGAACATGGAATTTTCAGAGTTGTCGGTCCAGTTCAGGTATTCATTGTTATCTTGTAGTTAGGTATAAGTATACTATAAGTCATCAGGTCGATACTCGAATCGAGATAACAATACGTCTTGTTATTTCAGTACCTGTGGCTAGTTATACGTGACCAGAAATCTCTGGACTGATCTGTTGGTAAACTTAGTTAACGATTTACTGAATGGTCAAATGATAACATTGGTTGTATTTTTGCCAAACATTTTCAAGCCAGTTTCTGTCAAACAGTGTGGTCCCAGTGACAACTACAACAATGTTACGCTGTCATAATTGTATCTGTTCACCACGCAAAGACCCAAACTGGCATGCCCATGTTATTTTGTTATGAGCTGTCTTTTTGAGTACTAGTCATGTACCACAGATAATTATTACCAAACATATTAACAAGCCATTATCATAAAAGCCCAATTAGGTGAAGTGCAGATGTTATGGAAATTGACAAATTTGATACTTGCTGTGTGTAGCTACTGATGCAATGCTAATGATTTTGCTCTGAAATATATGAGGACACAGTTACAGTAACTGCCTTCAAGCTTCTGTGTTGCACAGGGCAATACATAAAGCATATCCTAATCTAAATTTCTGTGTGCCAGCCACCTTTACCTTGCAAATGTTTTGATCCACCCGATAATATTGATTGAAGTGTAATTTGCATTATAATGACATCTTCATGACTCTAGGTTATGGTCAGGAGACAAACCTATTTTCCTCTCATCACGGAGCGAGTGCAGAGACACTTTACAGACCACATTGATCCTGATGTCACTGAAAAACAGTTATGGCTTGAAGACGATGGACAGCCATTGAAATGGTGATCATGTATTATTTTGGTTGTGTCTATATCTAACATTCTTATCAAAGAGTTTGTCTTTAATGATTCTCTTTGCATAATTGTTAACATGCAGGAATGTTGTTGACTTGGATAGTTCATACAGTGACTGCATACTGATGTACATCCCTATATTTGCCTTGGAAATGTGCTGATTTTTACCAGATTGTTGGCAGGCATTACCCTGTGGGTGTTCTCATGGACTTATCATGTGCAGAAAAAAGGCTACCTTGGACAATTACTGTTCACTTTCAGGTAGTATCAATGATCAAAATGTAGTTACAATGAGATGCAAGATATTATCTGTTTGTATGTTTGAGTAATAGGAACTGATCAGCAAGCTGTGCCTCAATGAGTTTCTTGATGAACTCATTAACTCTTTTGATAGCACAGTATATACCATTTAGTTTTTTGACCAATGCTTAATGAGTTAAAATCTAAGGTACTGATTGGGTTTGTCACAAGTTAATGATGATACTTAGAAACTGCGCAAGGAAAAACATTAACGATCGCCTGATTGTCCCTGGCAAGTAGGTGAAGTCGGACAAGTGAAGCTGCCATCTAACTTGCCCGACGGGACAAGTCGTTTTTTATACTCTGTTTTTTTTTTGGTCTTAAACGAAGCATATTGAGATCGATCGGTGATTCCTGGGAACGTGCGCTCAGTTTACCATGAAAGAAAAACCCAATCGTCCATATGCAAGCTCAAGGTCTAAACTAACTGCGTTGCGAGACTCATTAAGTCATTAGCGCATGATCTGCAATTCCCGGTAAATTCCTCGTTAGTCTACGCTTAGTCTATCTCTCTTGAACCCCATCCATCAAATGTTTGACATTGAGGACAAAATTTCATACTATGACCACGCAAAGAGGTTTTTCAATCAGACAAGTAAAAATAAGGACTTGCCCGACTGGACAAGTATTTCTCAGAGTTAGTGTTTCTCCCTGCTGCGTCTACAATCTCTCATTGTCTAAAAACCCCATTAATGCCATTTGAATAATCTTTAGATCACTTTCATGTTATGTGTTATTAATTTCATAATTCAACTGTTATTGTGTTTGCTTCGTTGTGCAGAACTTTCCATCAACAGAATTATTAGCTTACAACAGCCGTGAAGCCATTGAGGCACATTTCATGTCATGTATCAAAGAAGCCGACTTTCTCAAACATCGAGGTCAGGTCATGAACTCCATGAGACAAAATGACCACAACCAACTGTGGCGTGGTATAGTGAATGGTGAGCCATACAAAACCCATTACTTTCAGGCAGTGATATTTAGCTTCTTAACTTGCTTTTGATGTGAGTTTGTTTTTATTAGTTACAGATTGGTTTTAGGCACTATTACCTTGCCAAAAAATTTCAAGATTTAAATTGAGTGTCTTTTTATGCTAGGCTGTGTCACAATTATTTTTAAGGTTATTTAAAGACTTTGTTATGTACAATTCACTTGCCCAAAAATTGTGTTATTTGAGTCTCAATTATTTTCAGAGCGGTTTGAGATGTTCTGGGGTGTAAACAAGAAACTCATGGAAAACATCAAAGAACAGCCATTTAGACACATTCCCTTCAGAATATACCAGGTAGTATGTATGATAAGTTATGATCAATTTGGTATCTTGAGTTAAGATGGTGGACAATACAAGAGAAACTTAACAAGGGAATGCAATTATGAAGGCTAGTGACAAGAGTTGTTAGGTTCTGACAATTACCAGGATTTGCCTTTCAACAGTATAAAGTTAGAAGATTTTGGCAGGTAAAATTGTACATACTGACATTCAACATAATTTTCCATTTGATAAATATGGACCAAATTTTGCAAAAAAAAAAAAAATAGTGCAACCTATAGACATGCTCCTCTTTTCATGAGTAAGTAGAGTTGTTGACATGTGGTTGATCCTACTTTGTTGTCATGGTTGTCTACAGGTTGACACTAGCTTCATTCAGGTGTTAATTACTCCCACATCTGAGGAGGGAAAAGAACACACCTTACTTGATCTCCTCACAATAGCCGCTCCCCATGCCCTTATAACACCAGGTAAGTATACCTTCTCATTAATCATCTTTGCTTGATTCCAAACCTGTTTAGTGTAAATTTCTCAGCTATTGGGTTAAGATCTAGCAATGTTAAGGTAAAACTAACATTGATCTTGTGAATATCAATACCAGGTAAAACAATCAACAATGCTGTTTCAATTGAATCGCTGTGCAATGGCCCCTCATTCAATCAAGCATCATAATTGTAATGCTGTCAATAATAGAATCCAATGTTTCTGACAACTTCATTGACTGCCCTAGCATTTCAGTCACATTCTGAGGTGTGTTGGGTTGTATAGGAGAGGCGGTATCAGACCATCGAGTGATCATCCAGGGAACAGAGCCACCACTTGACACTTCCCTGCTCTGGCTCAGCCTTCATCTCAGCCATCCTGACAACTTCCTACATATATGTCTTGTGCCTAATTCTTAGCAATCGTTGTATGTGTGTGTTTGTTATGATATAAATGTGGTGGTGTTACGATTCGGGAATAATGACTGGTATTGATTAGATTCACAAAGTTAGTTGAGTGCCATTATGTGGCACCTTTGTGATTTGACTCAACACCACAAGTCATGTGACCTGCAAGTCGTGCAGCATTAATGAGTGCTTTCATTTGTTTGGCACATTGTGTCTTATTTAACTGTTAGTTAGTGCCCAGCAACTCTAGGAAAGTTCATTTTATTTGCAAACTGGCTATTAAGGAATGGTTTGCTTGTATCATTGATGACTTGAATCATTTAGAGGTGTGATTTCTGAGTCAGCGTGCTCCTGCCAAACAGTACTCACGATTATACGTAAAATCCTGAAACTCGCGAAATATATAAATTAAAATATATATTTATATATATATATATATATATGTGTATATATGTGTATATATATATATGTATATATATATACATATATAATGTTGGTGAGGGGAATATGCAACACGAGTACCTGAGACTCAGTATTCATGTTATCCAAGTACAGTTGATTTTTAGCAAACATGGGTCGTAGCGTAATTTTGCAGCCCCCAAAAACCTTAATATTTGGGGACTTGCTTGGTAGGTCAAGCTCCTTTAACATGGAGCTTCATGCTTGTGTATGAATTGTTTAATTTTTGGGACTAGTCACCGGATGACAAAATAAATTGATTGTTCGATTCATGCTAGTAATTCTTCGGTAAACAATCAGTTTAGATCATTAGTGCGAGTCAATGGGTCAAGGTTGTGAGAGATATTTTGCCAGTCTGATGACCATCCACTTCCTATGCCAATGCCTTGAAGTGATGTACAACAAAGTATTTCACTATGTCATATTGTGAACAAATTGTCTCATTCATAATAAATTAAGCTATTTTAACAATGTACGTTTGGCTCTCAAAGGAAATAATTTGCGGAAAAATCAACACCCTGTTCATACACAACTATTTTTTCTTGATGCTGTTGCCAATAGACTGCAAAATCGTAATCTTTGGACACCAATATTGTAAAAGTTGTTCCATTACAAATCTGTTAAGCGCAGGAAGTCCAGCCAAAGTGCAAATTTGTTTCAGTGATGATAAAGGTGTATTTTTTCATATTGTAGGTCCATGAAAGTGAATATCTAGCAAATCAACTATGTTCTTTGACAATGAGAATCCTATGTAACAGACAATAATGCAAACAAGAGGCCAATAGACCCCAAAGCTCTGCTGCTTTTGATACAATTTTCAATGATCACAATGTTTAATAAATGCAATCCCATGACCTACATCCAAGACTATTTGGTGCTTGTAGCACAGCGTCTTTATTAGTATGCAACATGGCAGTCTGTGTCTTCAAACTGCACACTCATGAAGCCTACCTCAGCAGAAAGTCCAATCAAATGGCAATGATAAGGATTTTCACTTGGATTAGCAGAGCTAAAATGATGGGGTAATTAATATAAAAATAGACTGATCAATCTCAAATATCCACCTGAATTTATCAAAAATATGCAAAAAAAATAACAATGCATTTGCATATTACAGAACATTGCAAGTCAAAGATCTGGGTGCCACCAGAGCTGACCAATCGCTGCTCATATTCAATAATGAACCTCTGCTAAACTCATAATCACACATGAAGAAAAACAAAATAATAACAAGTTATCAAATCTGAGGAAAAGTTATGAGCAGGTGGAGATTTGATACATACTCATAAAATGATAGTCAATAGGTAATTGCCCCATTCGGAATAAAGTAAAAGGCACTTAAGAATACAACTGGATTAAGAACAACAAGATAAGTGCAGAATGACAGAACAAAAGAAATATGTATTTATCTATTAGAAAGCAAAGGAGAAATTCCTAATGTCATGGCAAGTTTTCAAGCAATAATTAACATTCAATGAGAAAAGAAAAGTAAAACTGAGACAAAATATGGAATGTAGACATTCACAAATAAGCATATATAAATGCATCACCAACATCCCATAATGACATAACCAATATACTGATTCATTCAGAAACAAGCAATGGAATCCAATAAGGCAAAAGTGAAGCAGAAAGGAGTACTTCTCCAAAGGAAGACTGAGTAACATCAAATATTAATATTTGGAAGCTATATATATATATATATATATATATATATATATATATATATATATATATATATATATATATATATATATATATATATATATATATATATATATCAATTACATATTTATATACGAAATAGCTTGTACTAGTTGTTTTGTTATATATAAAACAACCACCAATGGTCTTGGTCACCAATATAAAAATTATCAATGAGGCCAAATGTAGGGCCTTGTCAAAAGATGATTATGATCCAATGAATGTCAACTGATGCCAAGGTTTGATGGTTACCAAAGTTATTAATGCCAAGGTCAAAATGTTAAGTAACATGTGCATCATATATTTTTGCCAATTCATTGATTAATCATAATTCTTTTCCACAACAATGTCAAAAATTAAACAGCATTCATTATCACATTTGACAAAATGAACAAACTGGCATGTCTGTACGAATGGCGCGTATCAGCAAACATATGTACGTGGCTGAACAATATCAACATGAGAACAAGCCTTTAGTGTCTGTTATAATAACATATCCTCATCGCTGTCATCATTGAATTTCTGTATGTTGCCTTGCTGTGATATACCATACTCTGATGAAGGGGATGTGGTTTGTCTCAGTAAAGTATTTTGCTCCAGATCTCCAATGTCATCACCATCTGCCAGGGCTGAGAGCTGAAACATTACAAAGAAATTAAAATTGGACAAAAATGAATAAATAGCTTCAAAGCTTTTGTGGTATTCAACACAAGTATTTCTATTAAAAATTTGTTTGAATGGGTGTCAGAGTATGTCAGTTTTTCATTCACCCATAGAAATGAATCTTCACACATTTATCCAGGAGTATGAGAAACTCAAACATCAAGCCATGTGGAATACATGACTGACTTACTTGAGAGTATCTCATGCCATTCTCAGCGCGCTTGGTTAAAAGCCCCCTCCACCAATGTTCAAACCTACGCCTGCATTGTACACAAAACAATGATTGTATCAAATGTTGACCAGGGGCAGACATCAGCTAATATAATTAAAACCCTTT
This sequence comes from Urechis unicinctus, assembly GCA_034190875.2. Lineage (NCBI taxonomy): Eukaryota > Metazoa > Annelida > Polychaeta > Xenopneusta > Urechidae > Urechis > Urechis unicinctus. Next base: position 22,707,183 of record CM067345.1, on the reverse strand, counting down.
TGCAAACATAATTTTTTGACTGAGTATTGGTGCATCTGAATGTCACATTTTAAGGATAAGATTGTAAACATAATATCATTAAGGGAAAACATCATTATACTATGAATTAAATGGGACATTGTTCAATGTTGACAGCATTCATAATGTACCAGTAACTATGTCAGTGATTCCAGACAGCCATATGGATATGGATATCAACTTTGATGAACAGAATAAGTACCTTGCCCTCCCCTTCCCCTCATTACCCATCTCTCCCTGGCATGAACCATCCGCTATGACATGTTCCATTGTAAACGCTATGATGTCTGAAATACAATAATGGTGACCCACCTTCTCTCCCTTTTGATGAAGATTAAGATGATGGTGATGAGGAGGAGTGAACACAACACCAGAACAATGATGAGTGAAGTGTGAACGTGACCACTGCCAGCATCCCTCTTGCCTGTTCCGTCACTCACCCTACACACAGCCACTTGGAATCACATTCTGGTAGCATAGGACAGGGGCAATTTTAGAGATAGCCAAATATCTGTTGTTTCCAATAATTTGTTCACTATTTTTGGGAGTACTCACGGGCAAGCTGCAGGAGTATACCAATCAAAGATGTATTCACAAGAGGATGTGCTCCTAATCACCAATGACTGATCCTGCACATTTAACAATCAATATAATCATGTATAAATATAAATTTATCACATTTAGGGGTAAAGCTGCTTAAAGACTACTAGATGCTGACCATATTTTTAATGCTGATTTTTTCATTAAATCTTTTATGTTAAAATATGTTATATATATATATGGACAGTGCCCCAGCATGCAAATGTGAGCATACCTTTGAGCTATTGCAGAAGAAGACGATGATACTGCTGACGTGGCGTGTAGGCATCATTGAACAAGGTTTGTCAGTCTGGAACTCAGCTTCCAATTCAGATCCTATTATTCAGATGACGGTCACCAGTGATAGTATTCCGACAAGAACAGAAGTGAATGGGATACAAGTATGTTAACTATGTGAAACACTTTCAGGTAATACCTACTCATTTGCTCAAGTCAATCCATTACATTGAGCTCAGTCAATTCATTAAGTACCTGACGTATTCTCCATAGTCATGCATATAAGTAATAAATATGATAGTCTAGAGCACTTTTATAAGTTAGGCCAGATTGCCTGCATGGTTAATTGTAATTGAGAATGAGTGATTACATAAGGTGATCATTTACACAGAAGATTTCCATAATAAAACTTGTTTGGCAATGAGCATATTTTACTATCTGGGTGTAAGTAGCATTTTTTTCAGCCCAGATCCTCAAGTGTCAAGAAAACTAACCCCCACCCTCAAGTGTCTGTAAGAAAACTTACCCACCACCCTCAAATGTAAGTTGGAGGTAGTTTTCTCATAAAATGCTATAAGGCCTGATGTACACTATCATAAGACTGACCCATCTTTTCTCCCTTTGGTTAAGATGATGAGAATGGAAGGGGATACATTACCAGGATAATGAAAGTATACAGTAACCTTGACTACCAATGAAATTCATTGAGGTTTAACAACAACAACAACAACAACAAAAAGAAGCAGGATACCACAATGACAACCAACAATCGTTGTTCTAATTGTTTATATGACTCTCATAGCAGCATTACCTCGCACATAGAACTTCATTTTGCTGGTGTCTCCTACACTCAAGGCTTGGTTCTGTGAATCCAGACGGCACACAGCTGTGTGTTCTGGGCAGCCCTTCCCGATTGATTGATGGAGGTTTATAAGAAAGGATGAGGCAGCATCAGGGACAGAGTGAGTTCTACATTGCCAACCACACCAATAGCGTTAATGTATGTTACAAACAACATCTTAAATACACTGTAATAATATAACATGCCAATAACACTATATGTCAATCTTTACATTATTCTAAACATCTGTCATCATATGTAAGTCATTATAATATTTCCATAACAACAATTCACGATCTCCTTACGCATCGGCTTCTGCGCAGGCTAGGATATGCCTCTGCACCACACAGATAACTTTGGGGCAAATTCGGGCCATTACGCGAGAAATGTTGATACGAATTATCAACTCTTTAATGTTACAAAAATATTATCTACTGAGTTCGATTAGAAGAATAATATACATTTTGTTATGGAAAACTTTTCAGTAGGTCCAAAATGAGGCATTTATCGAAAAAATAGTTCCGCGGACGTTTCATGGTCGTCAAGTGTTTCTAAAAATGGCGGCAGTCCCCCCGATGGCAGTTCACATGTTTTATGGAAAAAATAAAAAGACTTGGACTGCTAATGTTAGAATAAGATTTGCCAAAATTTAATACTTGTGAATGCAGGGCCTTGGTTATATAACCTAAATAACTGCAGCGTATAAAGCAAAGAAAGTTCATAATCAAAGACATAAAAATGCTGCCTTTGTGGACAGTAAACACAGCTTTATTTCCCACAGAAGGGCTTACTTCCGAGCTTCCCCGATAAGCTCCATTCATGTTGACCATTCATGTTTGTTTATGTTTGACGCGCGCTGCTTGTTATCACCCGGTCAGAGGTTTAAACTGGGTCAAATCGCATGCGCTCCGTTAACTATTGCAGAGATGTTATGTTAGCATAGTGTCAAATATGTCTGCCATGGAGAGTGAACAAATCATACAATATGTTATCATGATATATGTCAATGATAAAGCCGTCATTATTTTAGATTATTGAGATTCCAGATTCCTGAGACCTTGAAGGCTGCTGGTAAAAATACCCGTGCCACTCCTTAGAATTAGCCACAAAAATGTCTGCATATCTTAAGTTTATCATCCATTCATAACCTAGTTACATGCAGCCTACTTGGTAATGACTTCTCCATAAAACACCCCCCTACCCACCACCACCATTATCCTTAATGTGCAAATCAGATGATAACCTACTTGTCAATACCGAGCTGAGTAAGGTCAAATATCTGACCAGTCGCTGTATCATTGATCCTCCAACCATTCACAACAGCTGGTGCCCTTATCACACAGTAAACAACAGTGATAGGAATTTGAAATAAAGATAGCTTTCCAAGAAGACTTCTTTGCACTGAAACAACTGGACCCACAGGGACGATTCTACTAGGTAATGTAACAAACAGAAACATAATGCTACCTTGTATTATCACACATACCTTCAGTCACACTTATCTATCTACAGGGAAATTATAAAAAGTGATTAGGGAATCTCAAATGGCATCTTACCTTTGATATTCACAAGCCAAGGAAGTTGTCCACTCAAAATAGAAGGTGCAACCGTTCTCTTCAGACCTACACATGACAAGTAGATTGAGAGTACTGTTTTTTTCCTATAAGGGTTTTACTGAAGTAAAATATGGTTCATTGGAACAGGTGAGACTCACATTTTGATAAAGGCAGGTGAGCCAAATCCAGAAGAACATGTGAGAATGAGGTGAGTTTGTGCTTCACGGCCATTGCTGCATGCACTTGTTGACCCTTTGCTGTACTCAATGACAATACCTGATGGGGAATCTACACAAAGAGAGAAAAAGAATTCAAAATAATACGAGTTTATGGATTTGTAAGCCTTTTTGGAATCTTGAGTCAATATAGAGGGGGCGAAGACAAAGAAAAGTTGCACTTCTCTCACTATAGACCCATGATTTATGAAAAATGACACCTGAGAATGAACACATGGTTCCAAGAAAAACGGTTCCAATATAACCCAATAAAACCACAGGCAAACAGTACAGAGTTAAGGTTAAGATCTTGCTGACATACACAGCACTGAAAAGCATAATATTCTCACCACTCCATGACATCCTCTGAGTATTCGTCATCCCTAGTGATACCACTGATGTACCGTCCTTAGACTGCATGCAGGCAGCTGAGTCACCATGACAACCATCTGGTGCTCCACTGACACCATGGCAAACATTGATCCAATAACTGCAACAAAGAGTATTAACCTCAAAAATCACAATGAACACCTAAGATATGTTAGCTCAGAGCTAGAAGAGAAACATTTCCCTGTTGACATTCACATGCACAAAAACACTTAACAGTAATTTTATTGGTATGCAATATCTAAACTCAATATTTTTGCTACATGACAAAAAAATTCCCAGTCAACATAGTTAAATGTCAATTTGTATATGTAATACATGAAACAAGTCTGCAACCATGGGAGGACATAGACAGCAACAGTAACGACTAACAAAATCTAACATAAAATCCACATACTGATTGCCAGCTTGGTCTACAGTCTGCCAGTTTCCTTGGGTGCTGGACAGAGCAGTGATGTCATAGTAAGCTGCATTGTGTGTGAAGGCACATGTCATCACCACCGGCGGACAGGCATGTACTGTCTTCCATGAGAAGACGACAACACACGAGTCACCCTGAACACATCAGAAGTGACTTAAGCCATGTCATCAGCTGTTGCCTCATCCTAACCTGATATTGTCTAATGGTATTGTCTTAAACTTGTATATCTAGGCAGGTTGATGCCTATCAGCTACTTACAGAAGAGAGCTCTGGCGAGCCTTCACCAGCCCGATCACACTCGAACAAGATGTAAGCCGACCTGGTTCTTCCAGCTGGAGATGCCAGTACAGAAACATATAAGCACCCATCCCAAATACAAATGCATCGCAACACAGAAACCTGACAAACACTCAAACGATCCCACCCTTCGAACCCCACCCCCCCATGCACACACCCAGACATGCAAACATACATTCCCTACAGAAGCAGCAAAAATGCATCCTTTAACATTGTTCATGGTCCCTGATCACCACTCCAACCTAAAGCCACCTGAAATATATTTTATACCCGTAAGTAATGGCAGGTACCTTAGGTCTACAGCTTGCAATGAAACTTTAATTAAAATTTTCAATATTGTTGAACCTTGAACAGGAGAAATTTCATCAGTTTTTTTTATAACTTAAGAGTCACACATCAGACAGAGCAGAGCTAAAATGGCACCACAGTCATCACTCTTGATCAACATCAAATAAGTCCAGATAAATACAGATTAACTGCACCTTGGGATGGACAACTACTGCCATTGGTTAAAGCCATTTTGATGATGGGGCCTTCATGTATGAAGGAAGTGGACTCTGGAGCACCATAGGATAGAGCAGCGTCATTTATAACACTGCACACAGCCGAGTGACTACAGCCTGTGTGGGGTGAGGTCACTGCACCACAGATGTTGATGGTGTAGGGTGAACCAGGTACCTGAATGGACCAAAATAGAGGTAAGGTCCTACAACTATACATGCATAAGTCAACAGCAACATATCTAGTGTGATAGGATTGACAAATGGTAAGATGGTCATATCAACTCAAGCTGATTTTACATTTATATTGAAATAATAAGCCACATGACATTCACATGTTGTTACATCAACAAGCACCACATCTTGGGTTAAACTGACCAGGTTAGTCAGAAAATAAAGATTCTTCAACTAAAGTCCAAATCAAGCACATCAGGGCACAGAGAATATGCATACTTGCAAATGGTTGAGAACCATTGACAATGTAGCGTCCATTGAATTGGGGCCTTGACAATATAGTAAATTGTACCTTATAGCTTGGACTTGAACCAGAGCGAGTGAGTGCACTGAAGTCATAGATTGCCTGTGTGCGTGAGTCAGTATAGGTGCAGTGGTCTGGAGGCAGAGGTTTTGTGTCAGCTGGACAAACCACATTTGTCTTCCACTCCAGCATATACTCACAGGCACTTTCATCAATAGCCTTGACAGATGGTATCCCCTGTAATTAGGTCAATAGTCAAAGTAAATGAAATGAAACATTGGGTTATATGTCTCATTCAACAAAGAGGAGATATCCTGGAGTTTGATGAGGATGATTGCGATGCTTTGACATAGCCCCTTACATAATCATTTGGCACAAAACCTATAATGATACTATTACAAACCCGAGATGAAAGTCCAACAAGGTAACATTGAGCATAGAATGCATATCTGACTCTATTGGGACAATAAAGGTGAAGTGTCAATGCATATTGGCTCTTCCTCAACCCTTTCCTCTAGGATATTTCCAATCATTACAATCATCCTCATCCATCGCTGTCATGATATGAAGCATGCCGTTTACTGTGACTGGATGACAGGTAGCAATATAACAACATCACTTACAAGAGAGGGTCCCCTTTCACAGATGAAATGTACAGTTGTTTTCCAGAACCTTCCAGTTTCAGCACACGGAGACCCATGGTCGTAAACAAGGACAACATGCTGAGAGACGGGGTCAACTTGGGGCAGGGCTCCAGTCCTACCCAATGACAACACCTAGATCCAACAAATCACCACTATTGTGAACACCAGCAATAAACTGGGCCCTCTCTCCAAAAAAAATTCCCTTCAGCAATATTGCAACTGCCAAAATGTAATTTTTTAGGATTTTGTTACTCAAATATTGTTCATACAAATCCAAGCCTTTGTGCGTCAGGCACCCATGTTGTTGCAGATAAACTCACGATTTTGAGGTGTAAGAAAATGTGAGTGAACATATGGCCATTATTCACTAAAACTGATAACACTTAAGTAATGTTTAATGTAAATCTGCACATGACTACTTAAAATACACAAACATACATAAGCACACAAAATACATAAGTAAGTAGGTAAGTAAGTTAGGAGTCAAGCTCAGATCCAAAATCAGTTTCTATTGATGTAACTGCCTGACTCTATCAATATGTATCACCTGGGGCATGATTCCAGGTGTCACCAAACATGCAGATGCTGAGGCAGGGCAATGGACACCAAGGATGGGGCGCAGAGGTCCACATACATTGATGTACACAGAACCGGAGGATACTTGGTTACTAGCCATATAGTGACCATCCCCATTTGCCAGAGGAGTAAGGTCAAACACATTCCCACTCGATTCAGCTAAGCATATAATCTGGAAAAGGGGGTAAGAAAAAGTTGCATGAAGTGTTGGGGAATTTGGACATATAGCGAGTTATGAAAAGCAAGTTTTTGTCCAAGATTGTATAATTATACTGGATAAATGGGAGAGGTATTTGTTCATGTAAAACAAGCAGTTTATAAGTTAAGTAAAGTTTATTTTCTTGTAAATATATAATTATATCATTTACCTCTACGAGGAAGACTGATAGTGCAGATAACCATAATACAACACAAGTGCTGAGCACTCACCTCTTCATTGCAAAGTAGATTTGTGGGCCACATAAAATGGTATGAGCAGTCATCATCGCCTTCATACACAAACTCTAGTTCACCTAACCCCCGATCACACACAAAGTCGATGATGGTACTACGGTTCTCCATGTTGTGATGACAGAGTTCGCCCCCGGTATATTCCAGAGTAGCCACTCTGTCCTCGTAGCTTAATGCTGAGTTGGCATCCCCAGCATTCCAGTGAAGTCCAGCATCGGCAGTATCAACTTGACAGGATCCTGGAGACAAACAATCGTTGAATGTCTGGGTATTTTATCTGATGTCATGCTTCATAGTAATAAGAAGCTGGATAATTATGTAACAACAAGGTATGGAAAAGCCTGCCTTCAAAGCAACACCTTCTGTTCTGATTACATCTATATCAGGTGTGAATTTCCCTTGAAACAATAGATGTGGACAAGGGCTTATTGGGAAGATAACGACTCCATGCTAGGTCCTATTAAGGTCTTACAGTACTCATATAACCCATTCCAACAACCTGGCCACATTTATAAGGGTTCATTGGCCCTGGATGCTTCCTCTTTTAATTCAAATATCGACACCAACACAAATATCTTCAAATCAGAATTTCCAAGGAGGCAGAGTGGATGTTATTTCATATTATACTAAAATAATTATGGTTCAATCATCAGATAACCATATATTGTTATTGCAAAGATTCACATACCTGATTCATATAAAATCAGCTGATGACTCACCAGAATTGGTTCCGCAGGGGGAATGTTCAAGCTTGGAACAGATATTAATGTTAAAATCATGGCCTTTATGATCTGTGGCTGAATAACCCGATGGCCGCGCCAAGACGTTGAGGTCAATGATACGACCTGAAACAGGGCGGCAGGTGTGATGGGGGTCAAGGGTGATAAGTCACTGGTATAAAAGAGGTACTCAGTGAGGGTCAATGTCTGTTATAGTTTAAGGTGATAAGGGATTTTGTTCAACCAAATATGGGCTGTCTAAGGCAATATTAACTGTTTGGTGGTATAAAACAGACAGGAATACATCAACTCTTCAACAAGAGGGCCAATAATGGCAAGGAGTGTTTCTTATAATGATTTTGGCAAAGCTGTCTCTCTGTTATGATATTACTTGACTTGCTTACAGCAGGCTTAGAACTGTAAACAATGTGGTTTCTCTGACCTGTGTCAGGGTCCTTTACAGTACAGTTACTGGACATCTGCTCTCTGACAGGACATGCTGCAGCTGTCTCCCATATGAAATTGAATTTACACTGGTCCTCATCAAATGTATGCTGTGGAAGTGCCTGTGGGAAAATGAAAACATCAATATCAGCTAAAGAATTTTTTGGGTTGAAACAAAAGTTGCTGAATGTGATAACAAAAAATAGAATTAGAGGGAATGATTTTCAAATATGATTATTCAATTAACCAAATATTCACTACAAAATACAATAATTTTATTTATCAATTTAAGTACCCCATAGGAAGTACCCCATAGTAAGACGGTAACCTCAACTGGATAGTATCACATAATTAGTTGAATGACCCCACCTCAAAAGCATCCTCTTTGCATTGGAGCCTGATTCTGGTAAAGCCAGTACTCCCACCAGCGCATAGTGTGTTTGGGTAGGTAAGAATAACATCGCCATTCTCAGTGACCTCTAGTGGATGTTCAGACAACATTCCGATTCTCATAAACCTGGGCAAAATAACACAAAATATTGAATTTCCATTATAAGCACAGACACTCAGGTCTTGAAATGCCCCTCCCCTTAGCCATTTGTTTTTAGACTTCATTAATTAGTGGCTGAAATTCATGAACCCAAACAATGTCAGATCAGTTAAAATATGCAAAGAATACATCAAACAAGCCTTGTTGAGGCTAAAATATGCTATTAATTCATCGATATCACAAAAAATATCAAATGAAACACCAGGGTCTTTGATCTTAAACTGCAACTGTATGTATAAAAGAAAAGTGACTGAGAATGCAGTAGCTCTAAATGGCAAATACACTTTAGATTGACATCCTGGCTGGGTACTACCTCCGAATTTGCAGCGTTAAGCCTACAGCCAAGTAACGATATTTTTAGGAGTATAGATTCTTAAACATGTAAAGACACACCTAAAAATAATATATTGTACCAAATTCAGCTGCTAAGAAGACCCAATTGCACATTTATACAAATGATTATTCACTTTTTCAAGCTATATTTGTGCAGGGTTAAGCAGCCATTCACCAACTAACCACATGGAGGCCTGAATAAATAATAACTTTCCCTCATGCATGTTAAGCCCATTCAGCCACTGTCCAGCCAACCAAACTCCTATGAACAGCCCATCAATGGCTTGGCTTTGTGAGCATCTTCATTGGACAACTGCTAACAGACAGCAGCTAACAGACTTGAACCCCACCTCAGGCATGTCAGTGCCAGTTGATGGTCTTTAAGAACTCAAGTTGACAGTGATGCATCAATATGATTGTAATATTTAGTCAGCTTCCCATATCATCAATTTGGCAAAACCTAATGGACCATCCAAGGTTATGAATCCCTGCCACTCAGACGTCAACTATGATACTATTCAAAGACCATGTCAGGATTGAATTTGTATGACTAGGGTTGCTTTAACACCACATGTCATGGCTAGCTTGTGAAGGATGATCACAAGCTTCAAATCAAACCCGAACATTCAAATAAGAAGACTTTAAGAACGACATATGTCAGCCTGGCAAAGTTTAGAAAATATTAAATGAAACATTGATTTAAAATATGCTAAGCAATTGTGATAGATGAGACTGTTATGGATGGGACTGATAGTGATGATAGAGATTGATTGTGATGGATGAGACTGTTATGGATGGGACTGATAGTGATGATAGAGATTGATTGTGATGGATGAGACTGTTATGGATGAGACTGATAGTGATGATAGAGATTGATTGTGATGGATGAGACTGTTATGGATGGGACTGATAGTGATGATAGAGATTGATTGTGATGGATGAGACTGTTATGGATGGGACTGATAGTGATGATAGAGATTGATTGTGATGGATGAGACTGTTATGGATGAGACTGATAGTGATGATAGAGATTGATTGTGATGGATGAGACTTATGGATGGGACTGATAGTGATGATAGAGATTGATTGTGATGGATGAGACTGTTATGGATGAGACTGATAGTGATGATAGAGATTGATTGTGATGGATGAGACTGTTATGGATGAGAGTGATAGTGATAGTGATGATAGAGATTGATTGTGATAGATGAGGTTGACTATGATGGATTAGGTCGATTGAAAGGGTTTTGTGCAGATTGTGACAGAAGATGCCATTGATGGATAATGGTGATTGTGATGCTTGGACAGTACTCTTGTGTCATGTGTTACAAGCCCTTCACTCAGACTGCATTTCCCAACGACTACCAAGGAAGTTCAGTGATACAGTACAGCATCCAAATGGACCTTGCCCATGAGTATGATACAAGACAGAGTTTTAACTCAAAACAAAACTCACTTCTTGGTTGGGTCAGTTGCAGTTGGGTTCACAAGACATGCTGCGGAGTTAGCAGGGCAGGACAAATCTGCATTACCAACATTAATTCATAACACCGACTAGCATAAAAACACCTCCAGCAATAGGATGAAGGAATGACTGGGAACAATGCCCAATTAGACTTATCAATCAATAACGCAGTTTGGACACACAAGGGGTATCTAATAGCCCAACAGACCAACAGTTGATCGCATACTACCGCAAGCTCCACTTAGTTCAAAAGAGCTAGTATCTAAGTACTTTAGGCTATTAATCTTAAAATAAATGGAATCACTCATTTCAGCAAAATAACATGTATTTCAACCTTACGCACACACACAAAATTCAGCAGCCAAAATAATTAAGAACTATGGAATGTGTTACAAGTTGGTTTTATACTTACCAGTCTCAGGTGCTAATGGAGAGCAGACATTGATGACATACACCTTGGAATCACTTCTGACCATGTAGTTACCATCTGGTTTACTGAGGCGTCTGAGATCATATTGCTTCCCTTCAGCATCTCTAATGGTACACTCTCCTGATTGCACCGGGGGGCAAGCAAGAGATGTGGGCCAGGAGTAGTAGAGACCACATGTGTCATTACGGATAAACTTTGGACCAGAGCTACCATCTGTAGTTGAGTTGCATCGGAAGTCTATGGTGGTGGTGCGAGGTCTGTTGTTACGGCTACAGGTGGCCGATGCATCAGTGTACACCAGCTGAAGTTGTCCATCTCTGTATGTCAGGTCATCACGACCAGCACCTAGAGGCAATCACATAACAAACATTGTATCTCCTGCAGCTGCAAGACATCTTTGAATCACACTGTTATATTGAGAGAGATGAGCAACACCATGTCTGGCTTTTATAAGCTATGAAGTGAATGACATATTTTAGCATAGCATTTTGTAAGGAAGGGCAAGAAATAATATATCACTATAATAATCATTACAATATCACATATAACCAACATATAGTTCTCAAAACACAATTACAATATCAGGTAAAATGAACACACTCCATGTTCTTAATATACTATGCATTATTATACATTATATACTATTAACTACTAATATCATGCCATTTATATATTATATCCAACTCATATACTATAAAGCTATCAATACAACATAATCCATACAAAACAAAAGCAATGAATTACAAAGCAGGGGAATTCCATTGAAGAGCCTTTGATGTAAAAAAAATATATACCATAGCCTGTATTTGTGGTTCCATCGATGAGACATGCCCCTGTGTTTTGATCACACCCAGAACTGCTATCTGTGATATTCCCACACAGGTTGATATGCACAATGTTTGTTCCAGGGCCATTAATTGAATAATAAGGCTGTTTCTTTAATGAGCTCAAGTCATATACTGCATTGTTTACAGGGTCTGTCACTGCACAGTTGTTGCCGACATCTCGCTGCAACATATCATCAAATGAAATGAACCACTGTTTGATGCTACTTTCAACAAATATCAAGGAAATATTGTGACTGGCACAATTCATCAATGTCAAAAAAAAATATAAGGTTGAATGATATTTAAATATATATTGACAAGGATAAATATTTGTATACTTGAATTGGACAGGCGTGCTTAGTGCTCCATAAGATGGTGTATTCACACAGGTCAGTTTCCTCCCTGAACACTGGGTCCTATTTCACAAATCACACCTGGCTTATCCTCATACATCCAGCCTTCAGATATTCATACATAAATTGTCAGCAAACCCTATATATATAAAGGAGGATTTAAGATTTTTTCCCCAGAGGTTTTCTCCACAGACAAGGATTTCAAATATTTATCAAAAGAAAATGTTATAGAAACCTGAATACACCCAACTGGACCATAACTAAGAGACTTTTACCTGTTCCTCCTCAGCACAGGTGAGTATGATATGTGTACTTCTGTGTGACTCGTTGGGTCTACCTTTATGGCAGATTTCTCCCCCTAGGTAATGAATGCTGATGGTATTTTTACTTGTTGCTATTGGTTCGCTCTGAATGTAGCCCATGTTATGGGCTTTATTTGAGGAATCCAACTGACAGCCTCCTAACATGTTTCCTAGCAACCAATGAAGCAACACTCTCATATGAGAACAGTATGCATTAACATGCAACACATGATAAGTCAGGTCATTCCTGGTTTTAAATGTTGTACAAGAATCAAAGAGGTTTAAATGGCACACAATAAGATATTTGTAATGGGTTGATAAATGTATAACATATCACTAGTATAAAACTCACCTTCACACCATGCACCAGTGCCAGTCCGTGGGTTCAACTCATGACATATGTTGATATAATAGATCAGCCCTTCTCGACTATCAACAACCTGCCAATTATCTGAAGCCATGGCGAGCCCAGAGAGGTCATATTCGTTCCCTTCATCGTCAAAGGTATGACAAAGGGGAATCTCCGGCAAGCATGCAAGGGAAGTCTCAAGGTTGATCGTGAATAAGTGATCATCCTTATGCAATATTGGCTGCCCATGCACTACAGACTGGTTGCATATGAAGTGAACTCGGTATTGGTCAGTGCCTGAACACAATACCAATCTAATATCAAACAATGCATACAGCAAATGTGATAACAAATAGGCAGACATACATACAGATCAAGGCACAGAAAGGGGAAAGTCATTCATCAATGAATGCTGCAAAACAGAAATTTACTACAAAAATATTTCTTCCCTACCTGTGTGACCGTAATTTAGAAAGAGGTCCCCGGTTTCAGTGAGAGTGAGGTTAGAAGATGCTGTGGCTATAGCTTCACCGTCCTTACACACACCAACCAATCCATCTTGCCCACACGCTTGCCCTAATGGACCGCAGATATTAAACTGCAACATACAAGACAAAGATATTTTTACAACATGTCAACATGTATATGTTTGTAACTTAAAGCCACACAACAAGTTTCTCTAAGTAACTCATAACCAAATAACAGGCATTTGCTTGTATTGTATTTACTCCTGTTAAATCACGTCCAAATATTGGTTGCACCACCATCCACTTGTTGTAAGTATATAGGAGGTTGGTTTACTTGCCAAAACCTGTCAGCTTTATAATAAATAAGGAGGCCACCATTTACACAAATTAGGTCAAATTTAGTGTGATTCCAGTGCCTATTTCAAATGATAGCTTGGTGCTTACAGGACAGCTCAGTTACCATTAACTTCTGCATATTTCACAGCACGGTTTGATGAAGATTTTGTCTTCACAGCAGCAGTAGCAATTACTACAATGATATAAAAAAAATCTGCCATGATGTTGTAGTACATTCATGAAGGATGTACCGAAATGAAAATTGGCACTTAACGCTCAGATACTGGTGCACTCAGTACCAACGCTCAGATACTGGTGCACTCAGTACCAACGCTCAGATACTGGTGCACTCAGTACCATGTTCTAGTACAAAATTCCACACCCCTTCTTAAAAATTTGAGTAAACATATATATTTTGAATATTACGTGGAAGAAGACCCTGCCATCATGGTCACATAATGTATGCGCAGAAGGTCAGTAACACGACAGCCAGTTAGAAATATTTGTAATCTGGCCTTTCTCAAACAGTTACCGGCTGACAGACCGATACATACACAATAAGAAGATTGCACATGAAACATGGACTGTGTTCGGGTGTCCCCATTTGACAATTTCAGCATAAGGGAGAGGCCCTACAGTCAAGCTGTGTCCAGCAGGTGCTATGCACTCTGTGTTCATATTTCAAGTGGTATATCTTGGAAACGATATGGACGTTCAGATTCCGGGGCACGTTTTAAGATATCTCATGTATAAGACACATCTCCTTTTTAGCAACTGTGTTGGGGGTCAATATCAACTACAGATTTACAGCAAACTTCTGTCATAAACACAACACACAAACACCTGCATTTTCTACATAACTGTAAAAATCGATACATATCATATAATATTGAAATGCGGCATGATTTTAATATCAAGTCCATAAAAAAAACAGGATTTGATGTTACAGACCTCATACATTAGTCCGTCGTCGTTGACAGAATACGAGGATGTGCTCTTCAGAGGGTTCAAGTTGAAGGTGAAATCCGAGGCAGGATCTGTGATGATACATGGTGTGTCGCTATGAGTCTCGGCCCGTGGACATGCTGAAGGGGTCCACCAGTCTACCTCAAACTGGCAGTTGCCACTTCTGCCACGGAACTGAGGTTCATCACTGCCATGCTAATGGAGACCACAAAATGCATAAATTACCATCGTCCCAGGTAAAGATATTGAATCTGTTGAATATAATGCAAGCCTTAAGACAGAGCTGGACCCAAAATGTATGTTATATGCAATGAAGTGTAAATGTAATCCAATGTAATAATATGCATTTAGTATAATCTGGTGCATTTCCACACAAAACGAACGCAATGAAATGCATAGGATTGAAACCAACGAAATGCACCACCAGCACTCGACCTAAAAGCTACATCAGAATGAAATATGCTGTAACAACATGTGGGATGTATGTACCGAGTGTGTTTTATCACAGTGCAGGTACACGATAGTGGAATAGGCCGATGGAGTGCTGTCGGACTCTGTGCAGGCTGATCCATTAGTGTATCGCAAGACAAGTTCTCCATGAGAGTGGATCTCTGGTGGTGAAAGGGCCTGGCCAGCATTTCTGATCCGCATCTCTTCCTGCAACCAGTCAATAACCATGATGAATAACCACATCCAATAACCACACAAATTAACCACTACCAATAATTAGAATGAATAACCATAGCCAACTATCAAGATGAATAATCATAGCCAATAACCACAATGAACAACCACAACAATGACCATAGTGTATATCAATGATAAATAACCATGATGAATAACCATTATAATTATTGACCACAAAGAAAACTCAGGATGTTAATACACTTACTTGCCAAATACAATCATTAAAAGAACAATCTGTTGGCTAACCACCAATATAAAGTCAACACTACTGACAAACATTTACAACACCATAATGATATGAAATGATATACAGGAGTTTAACATTGGCTACACATACTGTCATGTAGCATGGCTGAAGGTGACTCCTATGCTTGAACAACATTGCCACAGCCCTTTCTCACATGGCATAATTCTATTTAATACACCATGTAATGAATTAACCTCAGTACCTGGGGTGGGAGATACCGCATGGCCGTTGTGTTTGGCCTACAACAATAAAGCACCACATATACAAGTATCTTTGTTACTAACAGTGCTGGACCCAATGGTCTGTGTGATACAGACTCCTGCTGTGTCCTCACATCCTGATCCAACATTGACAGCATATGCAGGCTGGCAAAGGTTGATGTACATCTTCTTGGTTACACTGGGATGAGACTGATCCACAGCAACCCAGTTTCTCCTCCTCCTCCACACGTGCCAAACTGCAACAGGTCAACAATGAACCTGTTAAATAGTGACTTAAAATCATCAGGTCAACACTTAGGGTCATATTGTGGGGATGGATGAGAATCGTTGTGTTGCCACTGTTGTTTAACATTTTTTTTTTAAACAAGATGATACAGCTGCTGTTATTGAATGAGAAGTATTGCGATTGCACTTTCCAACATAAGCTGCTCCTCAGAATTAAATTCACGGTCTGAAGTTGATAATTCATGATAAGGATCAATAGACACTGATTTGCCAGAAGCACATCAGGTAGTCTGATGTTTACAGTTTTGATGACTTCATATGGTCTGTTTACAATAACTCAAAAATTCCCAGACAAAACATTTAAAGTTTTTCAAAAACTTATAAGACTAATTTGAAAGCGCTTTTTGGTAGGCATTAGTTGACGCATTAGTTAAATGGACTCTTTCAGTGTTAGTGCACAAACCCATTGTCTTCGCCCTCATCCATTAACTAACACTCACTGCTAGGTTGGGAAGCAAACACCATTAAAACAATGATTTACAAATTTGAATGAAATAATTATGAGGAACACACCCAGAGAGGTCATACTGCTGATGTGTATTCGGATCCACGACAGAACACTCAACACTTCGCCGGGGACAAACGTATTCAGTATACCACAGAAAACTATATCCCTTGGCCGTTTCAGAGGTAAACTCAGGGGTTCCTACACCTGCCTTGGGGTCACAAAGAAAATCTATCTCAGTTTGGCGATAGTGAATTGGATTTCCATGATAAGGATCACCCCCAACGTAGTTCAGAGTGACAACGCCATCAAAATATTTGAGATTTCCATTAGGCTGACCAGTGTTGTGTATTTGACTGAAACATAAAAAAGTACAAATATATACATATTTTAGTGAATACACTTATCAAAGAGACTCGTCCATCATACAATCATGCTCTGATTTGGTATTGGTTCCAGGGTAACTAAAAGATTATCATAAAATATTTGGCAGACACTCATGCATCCTCTATAAGTAGATGACAGTTAAATGTAACATCCCTTTTGTTTACTAATGGGCTTAACTTAAATGATATAACTAACTTCGCATGTCAATAAAAGGCAGCCATGTTCTACAGTGATGATTAAGAAAACAAAAGTGCAATTTCTTTCATAAAGTATGTTTAACAAGATATCATCACATCATAACAAATTCAACATTAATATCTTCTAAAAACTAATGCCATCTTTCAATGTCTCATATAGGATAAATCATAAACAAACTCTTTTGGGAAAACATAAAAAAAAGTAGCATAACATACTTAGGGTTCTCGCGGTCGACCTGACAGACTGCAGTTGAGTTGTGAGTTTGGTCACTACCGCTGCATGCAGTTCCTTTAACCTCACCACAAACATTGAGATAGTAATCATGGATACTGTTGCTACTATTGGCAAAGTAGTAAGCCGAGTCGCCAGTCTTTGTCATCGGAGATAAGTCAAACATATAACCTGAAGTCAAACACATGGGTTCGTTTATTCATTTTAGATCCCAAGCTCAGGTTCAATACAACCAATTCAACAACAATACCATTTAATTTCTGATAATAAATATTCCGCTTGTTAAAGTTACCTTGATCAGGGTCTTCAACTTTGCATTGAGTTCCAGTTTGGTTTCCCAAAACACATGCAAAGGAAGTGCTCCATTCAATCTTATAGATGCAACCGTCTTCCGACTTCTCGTAAACAACAGGGTTGCTAAGGGTGTGACCTGAAGGTAGGGAACACCAAGAACTGCATGTATATAACTATTAAATATCATTTTAATCATCAAAGATTAGTTCAGTATTTGATTTCTAATTGTTTATACAACACTTATTGTTTATACATCATTTATGTCAAAAGAAATGTGATTTATGGATTAATGCATTTCCCTGCCATAATGGGTCACATTAAACTAGATATGTTGTACTCATGTTATAATATTGAATTTAGGGAATACATAATTCAGGTGGAAAATGGACAATATGTAAATACTGTAATAGAGTTCCAAACACCACTTTAGGAACAGCCATTTCTATTCCCATGTAATAAATTTCTTTGTGGTGTGTCAATTAGAGTATCAATGTAAAAAAAATTGCTCAAATTTCCGACCACATGATAATACAGTCGATGCTGACTTGTTCCCAAGAACCCAACTCACCTGGCAAGCATTTGAAACGGATGATGGTTTCCATATGGCTGCCACCAGCACAGGGGGAACCATGAGAGTAATGGAGCTGGAGGGTATTGCCAGCATCAAGGTAAACAAGTGGGGAGCGACCGTATTCACCCAGACTCAGCACTTCTCCATCCCCAGCTGCTTCAACACAATACTATGGATATAATTAGGATGTTCACCTGAACAAATCTATCCCTTCACAAAACAACACTACACTGCTAACAAGTAAGCCTAGGTTTAACAAACCCAGGTTACTCCCTGGATAAAGTTGTCTAATCCAGCATGATAAATGAAGAAGTTTCAGCAAAGATTTGTGTGAGACTTGCACAAGTGTAAGACGTACACTCGAGTCAATACAAATGGTGACAGTTGTTCTGTAAATATATTAAGACTAGTAACCAATCACATAAGATTGAAATAGCATGACCGAAATATGAGTAAAAGGCACTGACATGGTATCATACAGGCAGCGGCCCCTGCAGGGCAACGACTGGTGGTCCCTGAGCGAGTCAATTCCTCACACACATTGAGATAAATGAGGCCCTGATTGCTGCTGGATTCCTCTTGCTGAGCCTCCCAGTCATCCTCTACACATCACATCCATACAACCACACCCATAAAGCCACACCATGATTCATATGAGAGGCAAAATATTGAATTCAATGAGTTAAACTAATGCCCAGTTTATACACAATATAGCAGAAATCCATATTAAATCATACGTGTGATATTCAAACCAGTTGCCTCCATATTTTTAGGTGAAAATTATATAATATACATGGAAATTTAAGATCATCACTAATTTCATACCACTCGGTAATTTCCTGAGTCTGGAGAGATCAAAGACCTTGTTGCCATGGGTTACCCGACACTGTAGCTTTTCTGCCTTATCAGGGCAGAATGCAGGTGTTTTCATGTAAAATATATATGTACACTCATCCTCATCAGAAAAACCTAGTTCATCTGGAAAAAGATTCCAAGTGTCACAGCTTCACTGACGATCTCAACAACAAACTTTATGAGACTTTTGCTTATCATGTTTATTTTACACCCCAGTAGACAATAAATATATATAGATGATATCGACGATAACACTAATTTAAAAACTGCACAATACTGGTGTTGTATATGCTTCTTAAATAAAATATGGGAATGAATAAATTCATATCATTGTGTACATATTTTGGAGTTATACACCCTAGCTAGGTACTGGTTCATATCAATGAAGAGTCAAATAAATGTCACACCCTAACCCTAACCATGGCAGGTTCTTACTCCAAACCCCCTCCCCACTACCGCCCAGCTGGGAGATAACTCTGTGAGTAACAAACTCTGCTGAAATGTGAGATTAGAAATAAGATTTTTACCTTGTGTCCCACACTCGAATTTGATGACAGTGGTTCGATGGAAACCAGTATGGCACGATTCTCCACCACCGTAAGTGAGACTGAGTGATCCATCCGAGTACCTGAGAGGAATACATTGTGTTGATCCACAAAATGAGATTCATTTTTCTTTTTTAATTGCTATATCATATTTTTCAAATATTACACAGGACCTTAGTTAACAAATACTACAAATACTAAATCAAGAATGAGAATTACAGTAAAAAAATGCATCATCCAAAAGTAAAGATTTAAACGAGTCAAAATAGTTTCAAAAGGTGCTCAACACTTACCTGAGGAGCTGATGATCTGTAGTACCTAATGCATGCTTACTTCCTGTAGTAGGATCAATCTGACATGCAGCAACATGCGGGTCTCCACAGTCAGTGCTTCCCAAATCACCACATATGTTTAAAACGTATGTGTAATTTTTGGTGTCGTCTCTGTTAGGTCCCCAGGTACTTAAGTAAGGCTCTGAAAAAAAATTCTGTTGAAGTACTCTGAACTTCTGTTATAAAGTAATTATGTGCCTTGTATCATTAGGCTAGGCAATTATAAAATTTGATCGTATACGAACACATATACTCAAATTAAACGTAAGTAAACGTATTCACAAAAAGTGGGCTATTTCTTAAATTCATGCTTAAGATGTTTCAAGTTCATTCCAAATACACCCTTCCATATGTAAAAATTAATGTAAGAGGTTACAATATAAGTCTTACCACCAGCTTTCCGTAGTGATGTCAAATCTATGTCCACTTGGTGTGCATCCATTGTAAATCCACACTGGGGCCCTCTTATCAGTGAGAAATCTTCAAAACATGCAAATTCTGTTTCCCATTCTATTATATACTGACAGTTCTCAGATGAAACAAGTCGAGGATCTTTGTTCTGCAACAAAAAAGAGGAAGAAGATACATATCTGATAAAAATCTCACTTCAATAATAAATACGCACTTTTATTCAAACATGCATCTTCATGGCATTTTATGCAATCATAAATTTTCATTTGTTTCAGTGCTGCAGCTTAAATGAATTAATTTCAGTCCTTTCTTTGGATTTGAAATACCACATCATCATTAATTTAAATTATATCTGGATCTTGAAAACAGCCTTGTAACTTGTTCACAAAAACATAAAGACAACCTCCTGTGAATCAACTCACATCTCCCCGAGGAGGGCAGTGGAATCTGATGTGAGTGGCTGAATAACTTGTGCATCCTGTCTGTGTAGTGTTAGATGTGTATTCCATATAGGGTTTGCCACTGGTGTCTAACTGTAGTGGATGGGTGACAGTGACCTGCCCCACTTTGATGGTAGTGCCATCATCATTGTTAAAGCATGCAGCACAACCTGTCTCCTGCCCTGTGTAATGATGATAAATGTGAGAAACAGATAAGGCTTTGTGTCCATCATAGTTCATGCTTAGACTGTGATAGAAATGACAATGATGATGTTTTCATTGTTAATGATTACTGATGATGATGATGTTTATGATAAATAATGATGAGGATCATTTAAGATACTATCTCTTATAAATGGACCTCTCAGGCCTCAAAACACACAACTCTCCAGCTGCATATAGCAATAACAAGCAAATATAGACATCTTAACCATATTGAAAAATGCACAGTGATGATGGAATTTTAAAAATATGAAGAAAATGTTTTGAACCTGATATTGTTATGTCCCTACAGACGTTGATCTCCATATTTTCACTTGAGGTAACTGAGTAGCTTCCCTTTGTTTTCACAAGCGGAGAGAGGTCAATTTTCCGACCTAGCTGATCGTGCACATAGCACTTGATCTCATTCACAGTGGGTGGGTTGACACATGCTAAGTCAGTTTCCCATTCAAAATAAGTATTACATGGTGAAAGGTTATCCAACAATACAGGAGACCCCTGAAAAAATATAAAGATAATGTACCATTAAAGTACCGCAATTTAAAACAAGCGAGAATATGGTATTATTAACAAAGAAAATAGCCCAGACTTCATACGCAGCAATTATCTCTACGATTAACAAGCAGTTACTATGAGGCGTGTAAATGAGCTATCTGATTCAACTAATGTGAAATAGCATGTAACTCAGGATGCTTTAGTTGTGAGCCTAACACCTTACTTTCGAGCAACAACATATCACTACAAGATTTGCCCAAAACTTTGAACATTACTAAACATATACAATGTCAAAATACTTACAAGTGTCTTTCCACATCTGAAAAGAATGAAAATTTTCAGGGTCTCTGAAGGATCAACCGGACAGGTGCCCCCTGTAAACTGCACACGAACCTCCTTCTCAGCTGTATTATTGGTAATCACAGGTTGAAGATCTTTCAAACCAATAGCAGAATGGTTTGTCAGGGAGTGTATTTTGCAGACATAGTCTGAACAAATGGGTCCTTGAACAAGGCATGGGTTGATTAAATAAGTCACCACACTGCCTGATACAGTTTCTCTCTCCTTAACATCCCATATGACCCTGAAAAAAAAATCAATTGACAGTTTAAAATTATCTAAAAACATTGAAGACATTTGAATTGTGACAATTTTGGATGTACATCGATACAAAAAACTTGCTTGTTTAGCATTGGTGGAGCTCAGGAATAGCTATACTGCAATGATATATATCAAAGACCACACAAGACTAACACTGACAGGGGTCAAGTGTAAATCTTTGATTTGTTTATGTTGTACAACAGCATGAATTTTGTCTTTTACAACAGCATGAATTTTGTCTCAATCCTCAGTTTATAATTTTCTCAGCAGCCAAGACTGTCTGCTTTAGTCAGGCTTCTTAGGTCTACGTGCCATGAGCTCATGCAAAGCATTTTGCGACTGTATGCTCATAATAACGAATAGCCCTGGAGAGTATATCAAAGCCTCCCAGATCCTGACATACAAATCAAGGCAGCTCGACACCAGACCTAACTATCATTGGCTACAGCAGACATCACTGCTGATTGTAGGTCTTGAGTCATCAATCACAGTAATGTAAGGTAAGGAAAATATAGTATTCAATGGCACACCAACACTGACAAGTTATATGGTGCCTTCAAAAGTAAAGTAAAAATAAAGAAATCAGACTGACCTGCCTTATAGGATCAATGGGGAAAAAGAGGGGAAATAATGTTGATGGAAATGAACAAAAAAATGGGAAAAAGATAACAAGTGGCCAATAGGCCCTGAAGCTCTGCTGCTTTTGACATAATTGAATTGAATGTTTTTCAATAATAACTTGGGAGTCAAAAGTCATGCAGGGCTGATGTTCAGTATGCAACAAGTGGTCAACATGAGAGTGGTTCATGTACAATTTCAGACTGTTTTAACACGGAACAAAATATTTCCCATTATAACTAACCATTGATTTTTTTTTAAGTATCCATAAGTATAAGAGAACAAGAGTGTTTTTCAATAATAACTCAGGCATCTAGGGTCATGTAGAGTTGATTTCTAGTTTGCAAGGTTCAATCATTATGAGAGGAGTCCATGTGAGATTTGAAGCTGATAGCTTTCTTAATAAGACAAGAAATTCGTTTAGTCTTTACTTAATAAGTCTTACATATGTAATTTGTAGTTTGCATGAGAAGGCTCTAAGAATGATTTGAGACCGCCTGCTTCCATTATAGTATGATATCAAAACTTTCAAAACTGCATTGGGTTTACATGATATTGGATACAGGGTTTATGAGAAATAGGATATTTTTTATAAGTTTTTTCAATAATAACTCAGTGGTGAGGGTTTATATTAAGTTTGTAAGTGACCATCAATATAAGAATGGTCCATGTGTAATTGGGCCTGCTAGTTTGCTCTACATGAAAACATGCCATAAAAAAAGTTCTCCATCAAGTTAACATGGTAAAAAAAATAAGTTCTTCAATAATAAGGGATTAAAGTCATGTAGGACTGATATTAAGTTTGTGAGTGACAATCAATATATGAATAGTCCATGTGTAATTTGGGGCTGCTAGCTAGCTTTTTAAGAAAACATGTCATCAAAAATTATTCCCTATAGGGTAAACATAGTAAATGAGATTTTTCAATAATTATTCAGGGAAAAAAGGTCATGCAGGGCTGATATTCATTTTGCAAGTGACCATCAATATAAAAGTGGTCCATATGTAATTTGGGGCTGCTAGCTTGCTTTATAAGAAAACGTGCCATCAAAAATTATTCCCCATTGAGTTAACAAAGTAAATTCATGTAGGGCTGACATTAAATTTGTAACTGACCATCAAAATAAGAATGGTCCAGGAGAAATTTGGGGCTGCAAGCATGCTTCATAAGAAAACTTGCCATCAAAAATTATCCCCGCTTTGGGTTAACGAATCAAACTGTGCGTGGCTCCTTGCTCCATATATGCTGTGGCCAGACCTAATGACTGGACCTTCCTACAAATGGCCTGCGCCCAATGGAAAGTGCAACCGTGAAGATGCACATTGAAGACTTCACGAATGGAGTTCCACAACGCCGTTTCGAAGTCGAGCACTACTTCTTGAACCTCTGGTTCACATGACAGTAAGTTCTTAACTGCATTATACACATCTGTGTAATTTCCTTCTTGAATGCGGCTTATTAGCACAAAAGCTAGAGTTACTTGCTTGATGCAGTCACCAGACCGTAGAAATGCATGAATTGAGAGAAGTTGCTGATATGGAGATCGAACAACTTTAAAAGTTGCATCTTCATACCATTGCTTTGCATCTACAAGTGGCGTAGCCATCGATACGCACTTACCCACGTGCGTAACATCAATTTGAAAAGTGAAAAAATTAATATGGCCAAAAATGGCATCAAAGTCAAAAGCTAAGGGGGGTTAGACTTTACTGTCTGGAACTGTAGATTTCTCCCCTGTCTGTGCGTAACATTCCTTTAAGCCTGGCTATGCCCCTTGTTTGGTGTGTGTGTGTATGTGTGAGTGAGTTTGTGCGTGTGTGTAAATAAAGAATGACAGATAAAGACATTTGAGCCTTCCCCTTAATTGCATAGCCGAATTGACTTGTGGCCGACTTAACTCCTGGCCGAGTTGTCTCATGGTTGGTCCATGGCTGAGTTCTCCTTCCTCGCCAGGTAAGACGTAACTCTTGATAAATGCATAAAAATGACCTACGACACTGATATTAAACAACACGACGTAATAATTCGAAAAAGATAACAATAACAAGCATATGAGCAGACACCTCGTATTCAGATTTCAGTGTACGAAACGACTCCCAGTCGCGTGTACGAAACAACCACATGTGTACCAAACGACCTGTGTACGAAACAACCGCACACCCCCTACACGACCTATGATGTTCGATACCAACTCAATGCAAAAATTCACAATTCAAATCAGATACCCTGAACGTACTAAACCTGGGGAGTTATTTAGTTTCATTGCATGTTTTGATGGTAATCTGTTAATCAGGTAATGACTAATGAACAATTTGCACATATAATCACGAGTGGATGTATTAAGCTGTAAATACCGACCCGGTTTGGTGCTCGAAATTGATGCTGCCAAGATTACAAGACAGACACCCCCCAGATAATACGCATATAAGCGCTACTAAGAGACAACATCGAGCAAGATGCATTTTGTCTCGGTACTTCTCTGTCCAGTCTTATGACGCGTTTACATGTTATCCAAACAAAATGAAAGTGAATGTCACATTACTGTCATGTGACTTTTGCCTGGTTGCTAGATTATGCTCAAAGCTGTTGCTATTTATCATAACTGATACGTTTGTCGTGTATGCAATAAGTTTGATGTGATCATAACTAAGCTAACGATGGCAGATAGAAATATATTAATTAAATCAGAAGTCTATCAGTCTACACTCTCAGAAGTTATCCATCGCTCAGCGTCAGTGGTCACGTGATTGTCAACCAAATTTGTTTACAAATGGCGCTCCCGTGTTCTTAAAGAAAACTGTTGTGATAATACAATATCTCAAATTTTTGTGTGACGTCTGGATATATGGACTGATGGAGGTAATTTAGTGCAGTTTCAGTGTGTGGAAGGAGTCGTTTGTTTGATGATTTTCTATTGTTCAATGTTCCAGTCAGACACTAGCAGACTAGGCAAAGAAACTTCCCCCTGCCCTGGTGTTTTGATGATCTGATCGGCCCATGCCATGGACCCATCCCTAAGGCTAAGCATAAGGTGACATCAGATCATCAAAACACCAGAGGCGAGTGCCTTGACTAGTCAGACACAAGAACATCAACAAGCGAACGTTGATATATCTGCTGCAGTTCTGGGGTAGCCCCGGTAGGACTGTAATACAGGTCTACTCAGACGTACGTCCTGTAGGGCTACTGGCAGTACTGCTACTGTGCTAGGGTAGCCCCAGTCATATGGTGATAAACATATATGCATACCGCCCTGCAGCGATCGTATCCACGCCATTGAAAAACATATTTCAACCGGTCGTGACTTCGCATCAATGTTGTATACTAACTTACCTTTAGGGATCGAGATTTGGGATGAATATCTCTTGATTGACACTATTTTGGTTATCCACTGTCTCGTGATTTTTTTCGCAACTGTCAAATAAACTTCTGTTCAAGCAACCTTCATCTTGGAAATATGACATCACATTACCCAGTTTACCATGCCAAAAACTGACCTCCGATCGATGCGGATATCGATTTTTTTTAAAACCATGATGGGAAGACCACCATTTTGGTGACTAAATATAAGGTCACATGGTATTTGTTTGCTCTCTGTTTTCGAGGTGCTCATGGAGTAGGTTCTCTGAGTGCAATCACGCAAGAGCTGTGTCACAGCATATGTTTTTCAGTTTCTGTCATTGAAAGTTCGGTTTCAAACTTGATAAGCCCTGCAAGACCCTATTGTAGTATAAGACTGACAAACAATTCAATGAAGAAAGCTATCAACAATGTCTTGCTCATAATTAATTCATTAAAAAAAAGCAGTGACAAAGCTTTTGATATGAATGTTTGATGTATGCATGCTTTTGATACAGTTGGATCGCTGCACACATGATTAGTCTTTACTTCATCACGATGGTAATAATGGCATATGTGTAGCAAGGCTGTGTTCCAGATGCAATTGAACGCCCGGCATGCTTTTAAAACTGTCATCTATTTGAAATAACCTGGACTGCGTTTGTGCCCAGCTACTACCTTGTTGTTAAGACTAACATTGCGACATGTGCTTATTTATGATGCTACCACGACCGCAATTGTAATGTTAGTCCATGTCAGCTGTGGTGCAAATTGTTCATTACCATCAAATCATGCAAATCTTCAAGGTATCAGATTTGAATTGTGGATTCATCCATTGCGTTGGATTCAGTCGTCATAGGACGTCTATGTAGACGTCTTGTAGGGCTAGACGGTCGTCTAACCCACCCCTGGGATTACAATTCAAGATGTTAGATGTGGTATTTTGTTGTGCTTCCTTATCCTCTACAATAAGCGACAACCACCCCAGATGCTGGTTATTTAAGGTGTTGTTCATTGATCCACAACCTCTGATACTACGTTGAAGCAGGTGTAATATCCGTGGAGGAAACAGAACTAGTTGAGATCAAAGAAACCATCAGATTGAGGGCATTGCTGTGACAACCCTCATCTCATTCATGTTGTTATAACTGTGGTGATAAGAGAGCTTGCCTCTGATCGTTTGGATGCTTTATCACATTCTCATATGTACAATGCAATGTGGATCAGTGGGAAGGATATAACTGCAATGTGAATGGACATTATTTTCATGGGTCTTACTTGTGTTTTCAATTGTTAATGATTTGATCTCGTTGTTGCACATCTATAACAAAGATAATACAAATGTGTGATATTGCAATGTTGTGTTTTCTAATATATCAATGAGACATCATCTGCCTTTATTTTGCCTCTTTTCTGTTAACCAGGGGCAGAGCTCAGAGCGCCCATTGTCTTCCAACAGTTTATCAAAGTTTCCTGTGGTGCCTCCCATAATGGAATCTGCTCATCCTAGTACTTCATCTTTGTCTGAGGTGGTTGAAGATAATGATAAACTCTCAGCTCCAGTCAAATATGGAGTGACAACAAACCCCCTGCCCAAATCAAATGGGCTTGTCAGCAAGTTCAATATACAAGAGAAAGAATTGGAGGAAGTTGTAACTGAAGTAAAAAAGAAATTGCGATTACTTCTAACCATAGAGGTGTCTCTCTTTGAAAGAGCTGATAATTCTGATGACTTTACATACCTGAAGGAGGCTAGTCGCTACGGTGAGAGGGGACCCAAGAGATTAGCTGTTTATGATGCGTTTGCAGATGCAGAAGCAACCGAAGTGTTCCACAGAGTATGGTATCACAACTTTCCTCTGGAATTCACAAAAAACAAACAAGTTTTTAATAATATGAAGGATATTATGATTGTGTTATGGAATGGTACCGATATGTCTCAGAAACTGATTGATAAGATTATTATTACCAAGCTATATGAACAACTTTGGGGATTTTTATCGCATGAAAAGTTTAAACCTGAAGCTCTGACAAACCAGAACACCAAGTTCCTTCTCAAAGGCTGTATGGGAATTCTCAACAATTGTGTTCAGAATTATGACTGCCGTGATCTGTTTCGCCAATGTCAAGCAATTGACATTTTGCTTGCTCTGAAAGACTCCCAAGATAATATGGTAGCCATGAAAGTCCTCATGTTACTCAGCTATCTGGTTACTGAAGAAGAAAATGAAAAAATTCATTCAAATGACAACCATTTTGAATTCTTTGTGAAGATTCTTAAAAGCACATTGGAAAATGATGATCACCATTCAAATAGATATGGCTACAGTTCTTTGGAAGTAACTGAGTCCCTAAACCGCCTGGCATCAAATGACAAGAATAAGAAACGTATTGTTAGAAGCAATGTACTTCCTTATTATGTACAAATGCTCGACCACAAAAAGTTCTCAGCCAAAGAAATGTCAAGTGCAGCTAGAGGAATATGGACTTTGGCATTTAAATGCAGTTCTGAAATTGCTTCGGAACCTGGATGCATAGAAGGTAAGAAGCCCCACCTCCCCCCCCCAAAAAGACCCACGAAAGATTTTTCATCATAGAAAATTATTGCTGCTAAAAATCCTTTTTTTTATATATATATATATGTGTGTGTACTATTCAGCGTTGCAAAATTTAACCAAAACCAGTGAGGACAAAGATGTAGTCAAGCAAGCTCGTGGAGCTTTGTGGATCTTAGCTGGAAAAGGAGCCTTTGAGAAATCATCCCTGCCTTCTTGGCCTGCGACCACTACTGGAGCACCTTCTGGTTCCAATTCCTCCACTACCCCGGTTGCCCCACCTCCTCCTCCTCAGGTTTTCACAA
This sequence comes from Urechis unicinctus, assembly GCA_034190875.2. NCBI lineage: Eukaryota > Metazoa > Annelida > Polychaeta > Xenopneusta > Urechidae > Urechis > Urechis unicinctus. The sequence continues at coordinate 22,678,159 of CM067345.1, read as the reverse complement.
CATCTGGTACATCACCTCCCCCACCCATTCATGCTGGTTTTCCAGTTTCAAAGAAATCCCCCCCTAATGAAGGTGATTTTCAGCTGGCATAATTCTGATAACGCTATAACCAATATTTGATGTTCTGCTATTTTATACCTCCAGCTGTCTAAGATCTTAGCATATGTTCTATTTGTTTTTTTAACAACTGTTTGTGTTTGATGGAAGTATGACTTCTGTATGTTTTAGATATACCCCACATATTTGTGAGTTATAGTTGGGGTAATAAGCCTATGGTTCTGCGAATAGTAGAGAAATTGAAACAAGAAGGCTTCAAAGTGTGGATGGATGTTGAAGATATGAGTGAGTGTGATAAAGTTATTGGTCTGTGTATGCAATATTTATCATTTTTAATCAGGCCATATTTAATGTTACAATGATACTACTATTGTATGTTATGTTCATCTTTTTCAACATATGTACATGTTTTCAAAAGTGAAATAATTTTCTACTGCTAGTAGTATTGAGCATTTTCACAGTTAATATGTTTGTACAGGTGGTTCCATTCTAGAAGCTATGGCTCTAGCTGTGGAGAAAGCTGATGTGGTCTTGGTGTGCTTCAGTCAGAAGTATAAGGAGAGTCCCAATTGCCGAACAGGTCAGTTAATGGGTCAAAGAGGCCCAAAACTAGAGGTCATTGATTTTAGATACTTAGATCATTGAAGTTAGATCCATGAAGGAATACTTGAATATATTGTAGGTTTACTTAAGGCAAGTCGGCTTCTGGTTGAAGGTCGTTAGTTTTAGCTTTTAAATATGTCATTAATGTCACTATCACTTATGTTACTCATATTTAGTGGACACTAATGTTATCTTATTAGTAATAGGCTTTGGAAGTCTGCTCTCTATAAATCAAGGTTTAATATTTTGATGTCAGTTTTGTGTCTTTCAATATAGTCATGAACCCAGTGAGTTTAATTGTATGTTACAGAAGCAGAATACACATTTAGACAGAGAAAGCCAATTGTTCCGCTACGGATGCAATTCAGATATGCTGCCGATGGGTGGCTGGGTGCCCTCATTGGCAACCAACTCTTCTTTGATTTTAGTAAAGATGATAAATTTGAAGCTTCTGTTGAAGGAGTGATGAGAGAATTGGGCAACAGGGGGCGGCTCATACCTATAGAAGACAAAGGCTTGTCAAATTAGACTATTTCATTTTTGGTGCAAAAGGATGGTTGTTGCTGTTGATTGAGATCTTTTCATTCTGCTGCAATAAAATCACACCACTTTCTTTGACTATATACCCAACACTAGAGATTTCAAAACCAAACAATTCGTCAAATTTGGTTTTCAGAGGTCACTGACATGCCTATTAGCCCTGTAGTTGCCGTTCCCACATCTGCATCACCGAAGGTTATGTTATTATCATCTTCACATGGAGTGAAGGACTGGGTGATGGAGGATGTGAAAAAGTGGCTAGACAAGCTGGAAATTAGCAATGTCTCATCCAGGTTAATTTATATTTGATATACATTGCATTTATGCAGGGTAACTATTAAACTGTTTACAAGCTTGTCTTGCTACATTTATGGATACATTTTTAAAAAACCTTCTAATTGATTGTATTGTTGGCGTGACTTTACTGGTGTCTAACTGTGTATGAATATTTGTCGTAGCTTATATCTCCTAACTGGAGGACTTCTACTGGAGCTGAAGTATGTTTGCATGGATGCACCAGAATTCTTCTACTCAAGTCTCAAGCAGGATTTCGGTCTCTCAATAATTGATGCATTGAAGTTCAGTCAGGCTCTTAAACAGCTGAAGTAACCCATTTCTTTCACTTGTGTTGATAATTTTTGCTGGACAGAAATTTCCATGAATGCACTGCATGCATTGAAAATGAAGGCATGTTTATTTTGAAAGAATATGTAAGGTCCTTGAAAATGTGACTGCAATAGTGCTAGAATGTTATGTCATATATATATTATATATATATATATATATATATATATATATATATATATATATATATATGTATGTGTGTGTGTGTATTCATATACATATATATAAATATATATATATATATATAAATTTATATACATATATGTATACTAATTTAGATGGATATTTACATGTATGAATGTGCACAATTATATATATATATATATACATATATATATATATATATATATATATATATCAAATATTAATATATATATATGAATATAAACAGATATGTATATAAATATATATATACACATGTTTATATTCTACATATATATATATATATATATATATATATATATATATATGTAGCATATATATAGATATGTTATTTTGAAACATGTAATTAACTTCATGAGCATGAACATTCCAAATAAACACTTCAGATATACATATATATATATATATATATATATATATATATATATATATATATATATATATATATATATATATACTGGTATATATATATTACATGGTGTGTATTTACAATAATAATGCACCAAAATAATTTTTACTACCTCTGCATCACTGTTATGATGTAACTATCAGTTGATCTCAATTAACAATTGAAGTTTTGTTCTTTTGTGCAAATATAGATATTGATTGTGATATGATATTTTTGCTGCAAATTTACTGTATCTTGACTAATCTTTTGTACATTTTGCTGAAGATTTTCTTGTTGATGTTATAATGCTGGTAATTGAAATCACAGGTGACTATCAGTTGTTATAATAGTTTTATTAATCCTACAATTTTACTGCGTAATGAAACAATTTTAAAACATCAATTTATGGCCATTTGGACTTGTGTATCTGCTCAATGTTTCCTTTTCAGCTTATATTATATGATGTTTACAATTTGCACACAAAAATTCAAAAAATATATCTAGCTCTTTATTGTTTCATGGTGGTTTTATGATAAATATAATAATTTACCATAAACATTAAACTCCAATATCACGAAGAAAGTCATTGACGGATATTTGGATAAGGGAATCCATTCAGAGACCATGAATGAAGAAACAGGGCACAAGAAGAAGTGTTGTATATTTAAATTCAGCACATGTTTATGAATTACCAATTTTAACATGTGCTGAATTTAAATATACAACACTTACTTCTTGTGCCCTGTTTCTGTGTCCATTCTAATTTGTATCATTCAGGATATACATTTGCCTCCTTTGTTTCCCGAGACGTCGGCCCGACCAAGTGCCCTGGCCGCCGAGTCCAAGCCAGCCCCCCCCCCCCCCCATCTGGCCATATCCCGTATAGGGATGTGCCGCGGGACCTCGAAAACGCGTACCTGACGTACAAACCCAGATAGCACAACACTGGTGGGCCACCGGTGGCTGCGCCTTCGGCCCGCCAGTGGCAGCCACCGATGGCCCACTGGTGGCGTGACCAGCTGATAGCCGTCGGCAAGCCGCTCATAGTGGCAAGCCGTCGGGCCGACAGTGGCCCACCGATAACTCATCAAGTATTTAAAAATGCCCCAAACTAATATACAAAGAAGAACAGCAACACCATATTTTAATTAGTTTATTAAGAAAACTAAATTTCTTCCTCAGAGGACAAATCCTTATAATCAATAAGTGCAGCGAGCCTTGTCATCTGTAGCTCTTCATTCGGTTCTTTTTCTGAAATCAAGTAGACATGAAGATTTTTATTAACATGAAGATTTTTATTTATATAATATATATTATTTATATATATATATATATATATATATATATATAAATACACCTCCGCTCCCTTCTTACCTCCCTCCCAGACCCTACGCTGCCCTTCCCAACCCGAGGCTACCCTACCCTACCCTGCCCTACCCGACGCTACCATACCCGACCCGACCCTACGCTGCCCTACCCGACCCGGCCCGATGCTACCCAACACTGCCCATCGCTACTCTTCCCTACCCGACGCTACCCTACCCAAGCGCAACCTCCGTATGCCACGCTTGGGACGCCGCGCTCTGGAGTCTGGTCGCCTGTGACTAGCCCAAAAGACCAACGTCAGGTTCTATTTATCACCTTGTCGAGGGAGTGCATGCATCACTCCCGTACTTAGTTCGAAAGAGCTACTTGTGACGGGCGAGCTAGGGGGCTAGGCATGGTGCGTCGGCAATGAGAGTAGTTAAGCTATTCAGGGCGTCAACATTCCTTGTTAAAATGGAAATTTATATTGATGATGGGTAAACTCAACGTTATTGTACATAAGTGAATAACGGTATTAATCCTAAAACTTGGGTACGAGTTTGTATGGGTACGAGTAGCCCTACAAGACGTCTGATATATGTTATTTTCTAGGTACGTAGAGTAGTCCTTCAACCCAAACGAGAACTTGCCGACTGTGTTTGACGAACTCTTCGTAACGGTATAAATTCATGTTACCGTTATACCGGAGCTAGGGTACGAGTTGACCCTAACTCCTTAAATCCAACTCGGGTAAATTTCATGAAAAAAACATTCAAATACAAAGAAATGCGATGAATACTAGATGTTTTCATATCCCATGTATTATCTTAATACGTATTTAAAATGGATAAAAGTACCTGCAACTCACCTAAAACAGTAGAAGTGATGAAAACTGAGCAATTTTTACGAATTTCAAAATAACCGCCAACATTCAGCGACTGAACTAAGGTTAAGGTCGTTACTAATTTGTAAAGATGCAGCTAGATGGCGCGATGGCAGACATCCAGCCGAAGACGAGCCACCGTTGGGCAGCCGGTGGACCGTCAACTGGGAACTGCCGGCGGCCCAACGGTGGCTGGTCATCGGCTAAAGCGTACCCCGTCGTACAAGGCATTATGCAAATGTATAACCCGTGGTCGGTCGTAGCAAGGAGTTATAACCAATAACCTTTAGTTATTTAACTCCTTGGTCGTAGGCAGAATAAAAGCGTCAGAAAAATCTCAAAATCTGATGAGCTGATTTCTGATTACATGCAGTAACAACTTTGCGCGCTTGCACGTCGAGCGTGTGTCGTGACGCTATCTTGTCCAATGCAGAGTACATCATCTCCGTGATACACCGTTCGTGTAAATGCTGAGATCGTATCTATTCGGTCCTTGCAAAACGTCCCAACATCACTGAATATCTGTTATGAGAGCTCGCCGCTCACTTGTTCAACTTGACTGAGCCTATATCTGGCACACTAGGCTTCAAAAAACCATCAGGCTCATCTTTCAGACTCATTTCCAGTATGTCTCTGCCTCATTGATGTCCTACAATCACTACATGAAGCCTACGCGATCTCACCAACTTGGACAAGATAGCGTAATTAAGTGAAGATTCCGCTCCCGCTAACTTGTCCAACTTGACTAAGCCTATATCTGGCTCACTAGGCTGTCATGGGTTCGTTTACAACAATTATATAAAATGGCTCCGATTATTTTGATGAAAAACAACACACAGCAGCCACTTCGCTTTTTATTTCGAGGTTTGAAGACTGTCTTGAAGTCGGGAGGATGGAGCGATCTGAAAAAAAATTGTTTGCGTTTTTTAAATATTCAACATTGTGACATCTAACTGTAAGAAATTAGGCAACTGATAAACTCGTATACACAATTTAAGCAATGAAAGTAAACCCTACCACTTTGTATGCAACACAGCCTCTTCGTACAAAATGTTCTTGGTGCACATTCAAGACCACTTAGTAGTGGCTGACGAATACACACACAGAAAAACCCATCGAGCACGGCGATTTATAAACCACTTTAAGTGGTCTGTCTCAAATAAATGAAGTATTGGATGATCGTGTTATTCTCGACATACTAGCAGCTCAGAACCTACCCCTGATGTTCCTCAACAGCTCGCTGTAAGGGATCGGCTCATCGTAAGTCGGAGAGAGGGATATAATGACCTTACCGACCTTGAAAGCAGCAATGAACACATTTCTATACTTATCCAGATACTTTCTCGACACGATAAATGATAAACGATGCTAAAATATTCAATAAGAATCGAAATCAGCCAAGAGAGAGGCCCACCTTTGTTTTCGCGTCAAGTAAATGCCCAATAATCTATCAGATAGGGACGAGAAATCCCAAGACAATAGGAATAGTTTAATGTCGTACATCGAAATAATGCAAGGTAATATACATATCAATAGAATCCAGAGAGCTGATTTGCAGTCTTATGTAAACCCCAAAACGTTATCAATTAGCAACTCTTTAGAAAAGAACACCAGCGCATTAACCTCCATAGTCCTTGGATAGTCGTTAAGGAATTGCAGGTGCCTCGAACCGTATGAACTTAGCAATGCAACAACAAATTATCCATTCCAACACATGCTAATCGCAAAACTTGGAATATTTGTTTATAAGACGATGTTGTACTACAAGCTTGACAGGTCTCTGCTATTACAATTTAATATATTCCCAAGTACGAGATTATGGTTACTTTTCTACAATCATCGGCAGTTTAATGTCAAACCAGAGTGTTTCCCGTTTTCCGTTGTACTGCTGGGTGCCATAATTCCCTTTGTGTAGCTGATCTTAAATAGGACATTACAGTGAATGCAAATGAGGCATTTTCGTTATCAGAAAGGTCTGAAGTTTAAACAGTGAGTGTGAGTAACAAAATTGATTTCATAACCTCGGCTGGATCCAAGGCTGACGGACTTCAGGTTTTGAATTTTGAGCACATGTTGAGAGTCGGACGACAAAATGACTTCCCTAGCCCGCATGCAGGCATAGAATGTAAGCAGAAAAAGGAGCCTTGAACAGGACTTGGTTGTAGAAGCTGTTGGTTATGATAGGAATTTTATCTATTAGTTTGTGCAACAGGGTGCGCGTGATAGGAAGTAATCCTTCCTGTCCCTGCAGGCCCTGCTGCTGAATTGCCTGGAGTGCTTTGCTATCGAGCACAGAGTTGGCGATGTCGGAGCATCCTTTGAGGCTGACCACAAAGTTGACGGCAGAGAGGTACGTGCGGATGGTGGAGTGTTTAAGGCCTTGGTTGCGGAGGTAGGTGACGAACAAAGCTAAAGTATAAGATGAAGGGGGCATTTTGTTTGGAATGGAGTGGGAAGATAGGAAATGTAGAAATAATCTCCAATGGTGAAAATAAGTGTCCGAAGTGGCCTTTTTGACAGATGAGCCCAAAAGATTCTTTAAGTCCCGACAAAGTAGGCTGGTAGCAGGTGTACTGGGATGGATGTCGGGCACGACTTCATCCCAAATCGAGTCAATGCTTGTGGGTTTGCCGGCTGACGGGACAGAAAATCACACACAGTATTGTCGATACCTGGAATGTGCACAGCTGATAGGTGGATACTATGTTTAAGGAGGACGAGCACTAGTAGACGAATAATGGACATAACAACCTGGTGCTTGGCTGTTTGTTTATTGAGGATATGGACGACTGCCTGGTTGTCACAGTGGAATATAATATGGGAGTGGCAAATTTTATCAGCAAAGACACTTATGACAAGGAAGATAGGATAGAGCTCCAAGACGGTAATATCAAAATTGGTCCATGAGGCCGGCCAGGCCCCCTGAAGCCAGTTTTGAACCATAAGTGGCTGCGAAGCCCCATTTAGATGCGTCAGAGAACATGTGTAGAGATGGGGAATCAGCAGAATGTATCTGACGCATGATAGTTTTACCGTTGAAGTGTGATAGGAATTAAAGTCAAGTACTGAGGTCTTTTTTAGTGTCAGCAGTTAAGCGTATGTAATGGAATGGTTTGTGAGTGTGGATAGTCAAGTCGTGCAGCCGCCTAAGGAAAGCTCTTCCTGGGGTAATGATTGTACATGCAAATTGAAGCATGCCGATGAGAGATTTGAGGTGTTGCACAGAGCGATCCCCAAATTAACATGGGAGATATCCAACTTGCCAGGAATGGTACATGCGCTTAAAGAGCTGCTAGAGAGATCGATATGTTGCCGTGTGCTCGCTGATAGATAAAAACAAAAATGTGATTCTCACTTAAAGCCTTCTATCCAATGATCTGTAGTAATTCGGAATACGTACTGAAATCGAAAATCGGTTAACACCGTCACCGTAAAGGAATTCAACTGCATGTTTTATGTCGGAAAGTATTGCTGGACCTGAGAAGTGGTCATTCCGTTTGGCTACCTGTCAAAGTAGAAACAGGCTGAATGAGTGTCTGGACGATGTCAGCTCTATTCCCGTCCCTGAACGAAAGGATAGTATAGACCGGCGTGTGGGAGTGGGGTGGAGAGGATCAACTAGTGTAGGACAGCGTGGTAAGGTAAGGTGGATGGCATTAGGGAACGTGAGGGTAAGGCCAGAAACTCCGCGAACCACTCGGAAACAGGTTTTCTTTACTGTCAGGGAATTGCTGTCAGGTTGGCGCAGTGGGCAGCGTACTAACCCAAGGCGACTCCTGTCTTAAGGAAATAGGTAGATGATGGGTAAGGTAAGGTAAGTATAGGGTTTAACGGCACACCAACACTCATGTGTTATATGGTGCCAAGAAAGTTTATTAGATAACATTGATCTGATTAAGCAGCCGCCTTCTAGGATAAATGAAAATGGGGATGGAAAAGATAAAAATGGAAACGATTATCCTAGGGCAAGTCACCACCAGCCGATTGACTGAACCAGGCCATTCCAGCCTCCCGTCTAGGCAAAATCCGGGCCAGAGTGGTGTGTTGCAGATATGGCCCTCGTTAGGACCTCTCAACTCAACCAACTGGATCCCATTGTCCACCGACACGAGTCGCAACCCACGGCCAACAGGTTGCCCCCTATTAGTCACCTCTTACGACATGCAGGAGGATACAGTGGGCCTATTCTATCCCCACACCTACAGGGGGGAGTGGTAGATGATGGGGGAAGGAGGTCGAGGGACGGTAACTGATTTGCAGGATAGGTAGGGTCAGTAAGCATGAGGAGCCCATAGTAAGGGGGCTATCTTCTCCTTATGGTGTTCATCTTTTTGCCTCGAGCAAGGGGCATCAAGGACCCGAGGGAAAGAGGGGTAGCTTTCCGGAAGCCATTCAACGCTCTAAACCACAAAAATCAACCTGATTAAGCAGCCGCCTACTAGGTAAAATGGGGGGGGGACATGCAGGAGGATACAGTGGGCCTATTGTATTCCCGGAGGTTATGCAGGAATACCATGCCAAGGGCCCGATGGAGCGTGTCCACTCCGCAGAGTAATGAGTACATCCTGATTATGGTAGACCAATTCACAAAGTGGGTTGAGTGTATACCTCTACCACCACTAACTGTAGAGGTAACCGCAAGAAGCAGTTTTTTTCCATGTTCGTTTGCCCATTTCAGCTCTTTATAGACCAGAGTCGAAGTTATTGACGGCAATACGTGATACCCTCCACATCACATTATGGACGCAGTGCGTTGTTCTATTGGTGAATCCCAAAATCGTTGTAAACCATGACGGGACCGTAGCCTACCGCAATGGGTAAGAGTATGGCTGCGGAATAAAGGCGAGAACATGGGAAGACGATGTAGGTGCCGACGATAAGCTGTACTGCATATACCGTCAACCCTGCCAGGGTAGTGTTATGATCATGAGCGACTTCTGTCAGGAGTGGTATCACAGTACATGCACTTATGTTACCACAACTGACATACTCAGCATATACAAGTTCCGTAGCAGACCCTGCAAACCAAAGTGTTCCATAGATTACCCTCGGTAGGCGGAACGTTGGGAAAGTGATAAACCAGTGGTATCCTCATGTGATATATTTGAGTGTAATGTTTGGTGTCTATTATATGTTTGCAGTGCGTAACAATGGCACAATCTGCACCAGAGACCATGATGGCCACCGGCGCTCCAATTTTTGAGGCCTTCATTCACCAAGTGGGGATCGCCAAGGAAGGGAAAACTCGCAGTGGTTAAGGTTTGCGGCGGAGAGGGCTGATGCCCTACAGCTCTATAGCGGATCCTGGCTGAGTGAGCCTGTGTGAAACGTGGGGAACGGTAAGAAAACAGTGACTGAGGATGGATTCCCAACTGGCTCGGGTGGAAGTGAATGAGGGAATCTGATGTCCAAGAATCCCCGAAGTAGGCCCTACCTCCATACATGATGTGTCAGCCTCATCAGAGGAAGACATGCTGGTGGAGTTGTCCGGCAAGGAGGAAGAATTGAACGCTTCAGGTTCCTCCCCCGAGGCCTTAACCCTCAAGGTCGCAGACCAGATGTACGAACCCTTTCGGTGGCGCCCTATTCACATAAGAGGCCAGGTGGCATGGTGTAGGCCCCTACTGCAGATCTTAAGGGCAGATTGTAGGTCCAGCCCACCACCTGTCCGGGGCAATGTTAGATTCAGATTTAGATCAATTTATTAACCAATTGAACATATATACAATAAACAATTGATAAGGAGACTCCAACTAAGGCTGATAAGCCACTGCTGCTGGAGACACTCTGACATAATAATAAAAATAAAAATAATAATAATAATATAAAAGAAGCCCACAAAAGATAGACTATGTACAAACGAGAAACATAGTAAACAAGTAAAAGTACATGAAGTCACAGCATCATGCTACCTTAGTAAAAAACGTACAGAAAACATTTACATAGACAGAGGATTTTGGCAAAGTCAGGAATTTGGTGGCATGAGTAGCACATTATGAATTTATACAATAACAAATGACTTTTCAGCTTGACTAGTTAACCTGGGCAAGTACATGTATAACAATTTGGAGTGGTGCACTTATACCTGTATCTATTGATAAACTAATTTTTATATAATTGCAGTGTCCTGACACACAAGTGTGTACCTAGTAGTGTGTACCAAAACAGTATATTTATATTTTCAACGGCATATGGATTTAAGGTTGATTGAATAACCGTATAATGCCTTTGAATTATCCTGCCTTGACTCAAAATAATATAAAAATGCAACATTTATTGACATAAATGAGAACTATGTGACGAAGCCTTTACATTATCGTTCAAGACCACGAAATATGAGAATACAAATAATAGAAGTAGTGATAAGTTCAAACGAAACAAACGAATACAAAATAACAAGGCAGTCTTCCATAATTACCATACTGCAGCAGGTAAAATACAATCTTGGGATGGAAGAGCGAACTAAAATATTCCAAACTCATCTAAATCGCACGACCAAAGGAAGTCGTGTCAATAAAGCGTGTATCACAGACATATTACCCAGCGCGGTATACGGTTGGACAAGTTGGACAAGATAGCGTTACCACAAATGTGTGATTCTCGGCGCGTCACACATGGACCGTTTATTGCATTTGCATTGTCAATGATCGGTTGGAAATCCCGGGAGAAAAGACAGCAAGGGCAGTGATAGCCATCTGAAGTCAATGTTCTCTAGGCATGGCATACTAGATACCCCGGTGGCAGACAACATACGTATGTTGTCTGCTACCAGGGTATCTGGTATGCCATGCCTCGAGAACAGTTGTTACCAGTTGGGAGTGCTCAGATGCGACAGTTTGCCTCATAATTGGTTTTGTGGTCAACAACTCAAGTCCTGACCACGCGACATCCAACGGACAGAGTGCGAAAATGGTCCGAACTGTCAAACAGAGGAACACTCCAGTATCAGACCTCGAGTACTTCAAAGCACAGCTACTCATGAGCAGGATGCTCAGAGATAAGCTGCTCACAGTATCAAATCTTCTCTTATCCAAGGTCGCTAGCTGAGCATACCAAATGCTGAAAGCCAGCCAGCTTAAGCAAAAGGGATTCTTCGATAGAGGGACAAGCTCCCTATCAAAGCTGATCAAGGGTGACGTCAGAGTGAGGTTTGGACGTACGTTGAGCCCTGTTGTAGTGGAAGGTGGACACAGGGTACCAAGGTCATACCTTGTCATTGCGGAGAATGGCCAGGTCTATCGCAGGAACAGGAAGTTCCTCTGCTCAACAATGGAGTCACCACCTGTCATTGCTCCACCGCGTTAATACCCCACGGGCTACATCGTGTCACACCAGTGCTCAGCTTCGAGTACACAAGGCCATGAACAACGTGCTCCAGCACCTCAAAAGCTTCCTTAAAAAACCTACAAGACCAAGCGGTACATGCTCGCAAGCGACTCGTTTAGGCAGCAGGCCAGCGTAGATGGACGATTAAGTGTCATCTTAGATATGTCAGATGTATTGAGAATCATTCTAGCAGAGACTGCTAACAGTAATTAATTGTGTCACTTACTAGAACTTTGCAGAGTTTGCATTATAAGTAAAACTTTTATGATTCAGTAACTTTTTACATGCCAAAGAATTTCAGTATTAAGATGTTACAGATTATAATCTTTTTCCCGATCATAGTAAAAGGGGGATATCATATACACACATCGCCTCTGTTCGTGTTGGTTTTCTGAGTATATATTCTGAAAGTGTCTCTGTTGAAGTTTGGTGCTATACAGGAAATGAATATGACCGGTGTTCTGGAAACATGTGTCAACATGTTATATTGTACTTATCGATCCCACGAGAAATATCTCATCAATATAGAAAAGGTTAATTTGTCATGACAAAATTTTCCAATATTAGCCCAACATTGGCAACGACGAACATGGACAGTATTTACGTTTTTATGAACACAGCGTCGTTCGGCAGTTCTAGCCATACTTGTCTGATACGTTTTTGAATTATTGATTAACTTGCAGCCGGGGACAAAAATCATAATGGGCTGAGCTAACATTTAAATGTTAAAGCCTTTTATCCTTATGTTGATATGTAAGCTTAAAAGGCTTGTCGACAATACGGCCCTCTCTGAATCAAACAGTGCTAAACATTGTCAGGTAGCTACGCCTAATTGTCAGTTTAACTATTTTTGGCGCCAAATTGGTGCGAAACAGTTCAAACGTATCATATATTTATATTGAGGAAAGATCAGATGCCAATCCGCATCTTGTAAGCAATGGCGAATTTTGCGGGTCGCATGGGGTAATGCTGACAAAAATTCGTAGACCTATTTAACCCCAAGAAAGTAGTTTTTTCATGAGTGAGGAAGTTAGAGTTTGGGACTAAAGGCGTCAAAATGAACACAATGTTCAGCTGCCAGAACTATTAGCTATTACTGATTTTCCGGTTGCGGAATAATATCCATAATATTTTATATCCTCTTGGTGCTAAATAGAAACTACCATTATGAGCTACATAATTGCTGTTGATTGATAACACGTCACCCATGCAACACATTACATTGTCTAACTTATGAAAGTATAGGTGCAAAACGAGAGGCAATGATCATTGTCAATGCACATATAACGTTGATATTTCACAGCAAATATTGAAACAAAACCGAAAGTCGCAGAGCAATTCGCCACTTATAATTTAAGGTAAATTTATGAATGGATTACCAACATATGCAAGACAAACTATTTCAAATATAGTGAAACAAATCTTTATTTTCCTTGCAAATTGTATCTCTTTGGTAAATATATTTAGAATTATGAAACGTGAATATAAGTACAAGCACAAGTTTTAGAATGAGCGTTAGATGGGTAATTAATACGAATTTCAAGGGTATGAGTCTTCCAATACTCAATGAATAAGCTCTTCTTCAACTGAAACCTTGATATCTGTCTCGGGCTCTCCAACAGGCATTACGGTAATTTCGCCAAACGCGCTAACGTCACGACGTAAAGTGTTCGGTGTACCATAGTGATCGATTCCCCTTCCGCTCCCAGTGGTCAGTACCGATATTTTACGGTCTAAAGACCGATCATGATCGATGGAGCCGTGGCTAGAATGAGTACCCCGTCTGGTAGCGGTGATTCCCGATGCCTTTCTGGCATTAGCAAGGCGTCTTTGAGTGTAAGCATCATCCACACTGAGGAATCTACTCGCAGGAACAGCCGTGGGGCTCTTGGAGTAGCGCGATGCTCGCATCTCCATATCGGCAGCTGATGACGATGTATCGATTAGATCCTGTTCTTCGGCTGACAATAAGGCACTGTCGATGCTCTGGACTTCAATATCATTGAGTCTTGTTACCCTAGGGAGGTCTTCAAGTGAGTACATCTCACCGACAGAATCTGCAGCACTGGTGTGATGACGGCGGTCTACGCTAGTTGTGTAGAGGCTGTTGATGTTCGTGTGTTTGTTGTGAAGCGACCCCAGTTGAGTAACATCAGTAGTAGTCGACTCAGTGTCCACCAGCTTCCTCCCGTACGAGTTGGATTCTTGTCGTTTACGTAACCTAAGACGTCCATTATTGTATAAAGTTGGGTACTACAAATAGCATGCAATATTGATACTCCAATAAATACGCTTGACCTTGATAATTACACAATGAATACATGTAGTATATTACACAAAATATTAAAATATGTTTCGAAATATTCCTGCACATACTGTCTAGACAGTAAAAAATGAACCAGTTTTCCACTTGAGATCCAAATCCAGAGATCCAACAAAGGCTAGGTGCTATAAATATAAGTTGTTGTCAATATTTATACCTGCTTATATCATATAAGTGGGAACCAATATCGTATACCTTCGTAGGCAGTATAGACAACAGCACAGTATGAGGCAGAGAAGGAAGAGGGCTGCGAGTGCGGCCAGCACCAGGAGTACGATGGCTGTACACACACAGATACATTAATTATGTATGGTAAGGAATACGATAATTCATAGTGTTAAGTCAATTAAAATACAATGACAACATGCTGTAACGCACAATAAGGCATGGTACTACATACATCACAGATTACACTGTAAGTAGACAGGGTCCCTCCACAGACTTACAATGTTATCGTGTAATTGTACTCGAATTTGTATCTTATAAATTTATAGTATAAAGCTAAATTGAAAAAATACAACAATTAGAAAGCAGGAGTTACCTAAAATAGGGTCTAGCCCCCAGAGCGTCGAGTTCGTGTGTGTAGTCACCACGTTCGCAGATATCAGAACTGTGAAAAACATTTTCTTTCTGTGTAACAATGCTGATTTGCACAAGTAATATCAATATATAAATTATGCTACCTATAATATACGTTATGCTTCACACACCACACGACTGGCCAACAGCCTGGTAGTCTTTGCTACATGCGCATATCTGCTCTGTACATCTGGCGTTGCTGTCCGAGCAAATATCGTTGGCTATGCAACTCCCACCAAGTGATATCAATGGATCTAATGAGTGTAAAACATTAAATGATTGGGTGATAATACACTATAAATCCCAGATAAATTACAAGTTTTGTCATGTATAGACATCATTATTTCATTAAGATTGAAACCGAAGCTTCATTAGGAGGATTTTAATAGTATATCCAGACGGTATTATGCGGATTTATGGAATGGCCTTTTTCAGGAGACTTACAGCATTGGCCTCTTCGTGAGAAGAAATCGTCTTGGCAGAGACATTGTCCAGCTAGACAGAATGAGTTAGCCGATGTACACGTTTGTCCGGTACACTGTATGTTCACAACCCGCCAGTTCACATCTAACAATCATAATGACCTCATGATAGTTGCAAATTTGTATTGGCATCGCCATCATCATACAGCTCGCTCAAATCCGCAACTTTAATCGGTCTACTATATTTCTTAAGCTCTATCAGCGACTCCACGATACGAAGAATTTATCAGATTTTATTAACCTCAACGTATATCTTAAGCATTCTGAACCAAGTACAAACTGATGCAATTTTGCGTAAGTAATGATAAAATCAGACCAACCATTTTGTTACTCTAGCGTAATAAACAATCGTTTTTCTTACAGCATTTGTCGTCGATGAGAACGTGCTGTTGCTGACAGCCGCAGTAACCGGAAATACACTGGCCAAGTCGGAAGGGACAGTCCTTGTCGGTTCTGCATGCTCGTTGGACGACGTCGATCCCAGTCCAAACTGGACACAGCACATACACATGGGATATCTTAATTCATTTAGGTACAGGTAGTGCATTCAAATTAAATTATGATAACAATATAATAATATGACATTAATCTCAATCCTACGCTACCGCATGTGAGTTCTCGTTGGGTGTAACTGGGGACACACTGGCATATGTCGTCTTGGCAATGGGAGTTTGACGTCACGCAGTCAGTATCATGACTACAGACTGTACCGACACTACCCTTCAGCACTATAGAACACCATATCCGAGAAGTGGAGAGTTGACTTGATGCGATGCGATGTGTAAAAATATCATAAATCATTGATGAACTCCTCAGTGAATTATCCGTAAGAGTAAAAAAATCAAGGAATCGGAAGTAGATTATTAAAAGTAAAATTACCACAACGATCGCCTGAGATATCGAAGTTGCCGTGGCAACGACAGTATCCGGCGCGGCATTCCGCATTAACATCGTTGCATTCATCGTCAAGTCTGAGACAGCGTTCGTTCAACAATATTCTCGGTTCTGTAAACCAACATCCAGCGTGAATTAGTGTCATCGGATCCCGAGTCGTCTTACAGGATCTAATTCATTCATCTGTTTTCTTTGATGAAAGGACTTGAAAATGAATTAAAAGGTTTTTTAATGTTTCACACACCCCCAAAGTGAGGTGAAACATCATATTGATCGTGAAAAATAGCATATATTGCCTGGATATGTTTTGTGACCGAACATAGTTTTGAATAGTGCTTGTTCTTCGACCTAGCACTTAATACATTTCACTTACCACAACGATGAGCTCTGGGGTAATGTGTTGGGAGACAGGAGCAGACGCCATGTTGATCGCACTCGACGCCTTCACCAAGGCACTCCTCCTGCACACGGCACGTTTCCCCTAAACCCTGTCTCAACACTGACATACAGTAATAATTAAATGATGTGTTATAGCTCACCTATCACGCCTTCGGTAATGTCGAATTTATGGAAGAATTATTATCATATGATTGAATGATAGCGTCGTTAAGCTTTGTTATGCGAGTATATCCGCATTGCATATTCTACAAATATAACCTGAATAGCTATGCATACTGCGCCATCTAGCTTGTAATGCCCAGTCGTTGACAATTATATGGATGCTTTATGATTCTCACCACACGCGCTCTGTGATTCGAAGTAGAGTTCAGTGCAAATGCACACACCAAGGTCACAGATGGCATGACTGTCACGACACTGGGCTGTGTCCGTACAGGCTGCGCCCAGACCCACGCCTAGCACTGCAGTTTCGTCACAGAAAATATATAATGCGCGTAACCCTTCGAATTGAGTAGAGTAGCCGTATGTGTCAGCGTGTCATGACAAAAGCACTGAATTCAATATTCACCAGGCACACGATGAAGGCTACACGTGAAAATATATACAAAGTAACTGTAGCATCTATGAATAACGGATTAGAGTGAGTGTAATACCAAGAATGCAATACATCTATCCTCAATGAATACATCTATGATAATTTAAGTGAAACTATCTTTTTTCAAAGACAAAAGTTGTTACACACGGCACTGATCATTCTGTTGATAGTAGTGATCGTCACAGGCACACAGTTGAGTACTGGTACAGATCAAATGGTCCAGAGAGCAGGTTCCTCTCTTTAAACACACCCCGCCCAAACTACCCGCTACAACGCCGTCTTCCGGCTTCTGTACCTCTGCACGTCCACACATAGACCCCAAACATGCTCAATTTGATAAATGAATCAAAAGTTCACGGATGAATACAGATGATCTAGCTGGCACTGCCGGCATAGCACGGCTACGTCCTTGCGGAAACCGACCCTGGTTTGAACATAACATGTGGTCTACTCGTGAGAATGCAAATTGATATGTTTGCGAACAGGTGGAAGATCGCTCACGGCAAGTATTGTCCACATCAAGGTAGCCTTTGGCACACTGGCATATTCCGTTCTGGCATACAGCATTGGAGTCGGCACACACTTGCGCCGGGCCGCACCCCACATGAAGACCAACTTCGGCAGCTGTAAATAAAGATCTTTTTCAATTTGCGTCCTTTCTTTGCATTGCAGGTATAGATCAATGGGATATGATTGATGATGGATTGGCCATACAGAATTAGTACTGGGTTTTGAATTGAATATTCATGGTTAATTAGCATCTTAACGGAATTGATTCTTGGTCCGTTCATCCAAGAACTTATTGAACTCTAAGCATCTTGGATGAAGGAACTCACCACAAAGACCATGATGTGCAACGAACCCGTCCGTACATCTACATTGGCCTCGCACACACTGCGCATGCTCGCCTTGACACACGTCTCCATACTCGCATGTCTCCAATACGCCAATGGCTGGAACTGCCATACGAAACAACCAAGAATTCACAAAGGATACCACTAACATTTCAACTATTCAATTGAATTTAGGCAATGCGGACTAATATAGACGCTAAATAATTATGCCAAGCAAGCAATAATCAGGGCTCACCACAGATGCCGTGTTTAAGGAAGTAACCGGACTGACACAGACATATACCATTGAAACACTGGCTATTGAAGGTGAGGCAAACGGATCCGAACAAGCATGGTGCACCGTACGTTCCCAAAGCAACTACTCACAGCAAAGACATTCGAAAGTTCCAGATCACTAAATCTTGCATATTTCATATTAATCTGAATCAAATAGTCGCCCAAATGACAATACGAAGTCAAAAGGGATGTGATAGTCAAGTCGAAAAATACATAAATTCCACTTAAAACGAGCACTCTACGAGCTGAATAGACAAGGAAAGTTGAAAGACCTTTAACGTCGTGGACCAGTTGGACAATGAATTAAGTGCAAACATATGTCAATGGAAGCTGAAGCTGAACTAAATGATATCATCAGTATACATCGTCTAGTAGTCGTCAGATTGCTGGCTTCTAAGATTTTACTCAAGTAGGAAACAAGAATACTGGAATTGTAGCGTTGGATGAACGTACCACAAGTTTGCCTGCTGTCGACATATCCTGCCTGACATTGGCATACTCCGTGACGACAGAGGGCGTTGGTGTCTGCACATTCATCTTTTCTACTGCAATATTCGTTTAGCCGTACCTGGCGCTCTGAGCATCCAATAAAGGGGAGTATAAGGAATACCATCACATCCATCATTAGCGATAAA
Organism: Urechis unicinctus; assembly: GCA_034190875.2. NCBI lineage: Eukaryota > Metazoa > Annelida > Polychaeta > Xenopneusta > Urechidae > Urechis > Urechis unicinctus. Next base: position 22,659,234 of record CM067345.1, on the reverse strand, counting down.
TTATAGCTATCACCATCTCATTCATTATCGACGGTCAAGTTTTGGGATGACCACGCCATCCAAATCTCCGTCCCAAACATGCTTTAGATATGATAACCAATATATTTGGCGGACTGCGAGACTTACATATTGAAAAGTCACTTTACCAACAAAACCTACATTGCAACAGTGATGGAGCGAAACATGATGACCCCATTATTCGCCTGACAATCATCAATCAGACATGCATAGATACACTGGTAATCAACAGTAACCCCAGATACTTCAGGTACTTCTAGCTTAACGGCAGCAAATAGGTTATCCTCTATATATCTCTTGCAATCTCTGTCGATGTAGTATCAGCTTACCACAAGAGTTTTTATTGACGTAGTACCCTGATGGGCATACACAGATGTTATTCAGGCAGACAGCATTTTGTGCCAGACACCTCCGGTCGTCGGTGCATTCAGCCAATAGGCTGCCCTTTGCGCCATCGCGTACTGTATACGGATGGAAAATACTGTGCTAAGACACCAAGTAGGTCGGTTTAAAGGAAACGTCAACTGATAGCTAGGTACTAAAGAGCAAATATAGAATATAATGAAAAGTATAGGATCCTCACCACACTGGCCGGTCACAAGGATGTGGTTCGCGCGACAAGAACACTCACTTTTGTGACAGTGAGCATTTCTTGTTGCACATAAAGATCTGCTAGAGCACGGTCTCCCAAGTGCAGTCGCCGACACTGTACACACGGACATATGCAAAACCGGGAGTAAAGAAGATATCCTGACGGGTGATGATTTCAACATCCTGTTATCATAAAGCTGAAGATCGCACATTGAATAACAAAGAAACCATGCGAATGTAAAGCAATTTCCTATTTTACCTGTACGGTTATATTGATGATAAATATACTGACTGCATTTTCCCGAGTCGTCGTAATACCCGGGCCGACACCTGCATTGTCCATTCCCACACAGAGCATTGGGGTCGCTACAATGATCTCCGTCATTACAGGGTGACCACAGACCTAACACAGGTACTGGAAACAACCACCATAGGTGACGATCAACTAATCAGGGCTGGCATCAGCAAGTAATGCCGAATGTATTACCGGTGGCTATGCATTGAATGCGAATATTCAATTATGCCCGTGAAAATTGTAGGGCATGTGTTGTCGTCGTTTGATACACAAATATTAGTACAAGTTGCAGCCAGTGTGTTATAGATTGATCTACATTTTGTGGCAGATGGGCTGGTATTGATTACAGTAATATCACAAGCTACTAGTATAATGATTCTTCACCAAATACATGCGATTTAAAGCGGTACTTGATTTGCATAGATTATATATTAGTATGCAATCTTTACTGTAATCAATGCTTAATGCAGCTTCGTGGTGACATATGGAGTTATCAAAGCAACAACTTATACGTTTTGGCAGAGAAGGTTTAGTGGAGACGTAAAGCGGAATCGGGATACATGGCAGCTTTAACACATAAATCCACGTCAGCGATCCTTAGTGGTTTTTTTATATGCTATGTATTGCTTCGATTAGCATTGCCTAATGTTGTGCCATTTGCCATCCGCAAAGTATCATCTGACAATCAACGCAAGCAACAGGGCGTTCTCGGTGCAGTTGTTGAGAATACATACAACTTAACTGATGACATTATCCTCAAAAGTCTATGGTACGGTATTGATGTTCAAGAGGTGATAGACCGCACTTTACACGGCAGCATACTCGAACCTCTCTCCAATTATCGCAACCCGTGTTGGACTGAACGCTTACCCCCAGAGCCTTTCTACAACTTCACCAAATCGAATATATTCCGCGCAGTAGTGGAGCAAGTCGGGTCGAAATACAAACAGCGTAGGTCGTCTGGTTTGGAGACAAGACCTCGATGTTTGCCTTATTTCTACCTGGTTGGAGTCACTAAATGTGGAACTACGGATCTATATTTCTCGTTGTTGAAGCATCGTTACATTGTGAAACCTTGTTATAAAGAGCCCCATTGGTGGACAAAGCGACGACTTGGCTACGAGAAAAGACCCTATGGCACTTTCCCTAATGCTTCCTTGTCAGATTATTTGAGCAATTTTGATCTTGCCGCTTTGGAAATCGAAAATATGACTACGTCAATGGATAATCATGACAGAGGTGTCGACAGAGTTGGACTTGGAAGCGTCAGTTATGAATACCATCCCGCGGTGACATTTGACGCAAGTTCATTCATGTTTTGGGAGCAAGATGGATGGTCGAACTTACCAGCTAATCAGGGGATGAATGCGCCTCGCTATGGCACAATGCATGCAATCAAAGCGCTACAACCTGACGCTAAGATCATTGTTATATTACGTGACCCGTCCGACCGTGTGTATTCGCATTACAACTTCCTTTATGGTAAAAATCATAGCCCGGACAATTTCCATCAAAGAATTGTCAAAAATCTTGCCCTCATGCAAGATTGTTTTAAAGTTTGGACTGCAAGGGAATGTGCGTACAACAAGACTCTCTATGAGCAGCAATACAAAGACAAAATCTTCCTGCGTGCGTCATTGTACTCTATATTCCTCCAGGATTGGCGGGAAGTATTCCCATGGAAACAGCTTTACGTCATAAAGGCAGAAGAGTATTATAACAACCGTTGGTTGATCGTGAAGAAAATTCTGGCCTTCTTAGGATTCGAATCGATGGACTACGACGAAGCATTCAAGGAGGAGTTACAAACTGCTGAGATCAAAATGGCCCGTAACAAACAACCTATGCTGGAGAGGACTCGCAAACTACTTGATACATTTTTCAGACCCTTTAACGAAGAGCTGGCAAGTATATTAAAAGATAACAAGTTTTTATGGGAATAAATGCAATAAATGAAGGTTCTTTTAGCACAATTGTTCACTTTCGTTTTCATAAACTACAGTTGCGTGACATGTGTCCATGGTGACTAGGCTACCTAGTTTAGAATATGAACAAGTGAAAGCGCTTATCATTACTTACCGCACATTTTCAGCTTGGAGAAAAAGCCACTTCGGCAAGCGCATCTCCCCGATAGGCACAACGCATTGCCTCCGTAACATATGCTGTTCTCTAAACAAGGAAAGCCCAAAGTACCCTTCGGAACTGCATAGATAGAATATAAAATGTAACTGAATCATGTTTTGTTTCACGCATTTAACCTTTATCTGCAAAACAATCCTTCTTGTGTATTTTATTCAGCTAAATTCTTAACTCAATTATTTTATCTGCAAATGTACGTAAAATATTGATACATTGCACGTTTCTGGAAGAATTTGTCCAGGCACAAACAACGCGGTTTGCGCCTGCGCAAGTTGAGATCCAATATTACCGCATAGCTGTTCCGAGGAAGCGTACTGCTTAGTGCATTGACACCGGCCTGCCGAACACGACGCGTGGCGAGGGCCACAAACATCTACAAACTCGTCACAGAAGTCACCAAGGGAGAGGAGCGGGGCTTTACACACACAGGATGTGTAATTAGCTTCAGTAAAATAAGCGACCCGTTAAATTATCAAAGTTAAAATAACATAGCCGATCGAGCTTTATATATTCAGTGACGTGCCCAGACGACAAGACTGGGACACGTAAAGCATTCAACGAGGAGGATTGGACCGCATCGGAAAAAAATCAATGCCCAAAATGCTTTACGTATACGTTTGAATAATGAATTACTTTTTGATTTCATAGTCAAGACGATGAAGCATATATGATTTGTGGGCCAACTTACAGCAGATGCCGGCTTTAGCGAAATAACCAGCAACGCATGCGCACACGCCATGTTGACACGTAGAATGAAGAGCGAAGCATGTCTTGTCATGTGAACATCCTGCACCGAGTGACCCTTCTACTCCACCATGAACTGATAACAATATAAATAATTCTGGTCTGATAATTGGAAAACTCAAATGTATAGTTTGATCCTCAAAAGGAAATAGGATATATGGCCATTTAAAAGTTGACAGAAGCGAGAATAGAGATGCTTAACCACAAACGCTTCCCTTCTTCTCTAGTCCCCTCATGCATTGGCACGTGCTATTTGTGCACACGGCCTGCACACTCTCACATACACTCCTATCTGCAGAACACGCCTCGCCCAAGTCCAGTCTCTGGACTAAATAAAGCCAAATATATAAAACAGTAAACCACGCTCTCATGTTAATATACTCTAAACGAATTACGCAAAAGACTAAAGACGCTTTTCAAAGCATTTGAAAACAAAGAAATATAAGGTTGATAAAAAGCATAGCATGAGGAATAAATTAACTGTTTGTTTAAAACGAATCATTATGTTTTACATGATAGGGACCTTAATAGAGGCGGTATAATCATAATACGTTTGAGACCGAAGACCATAAACGTACCACATTCTCCGTCATCGTCGTAATAATGCTTGTTACAAACACAGACTTGGCTCTGACAGAATGTGTTTGCGTCCACACAGCCACTGAAGCTGCTAGCAGCAAGAAGACACGGAGTGCCTAGCCTCCCACGCTGAGCTGATACAAATATAAAAAAAATATACATATGCCTGTTCCCAATACGTATGTGTATATATATATATATATATATATATATATATATATATATATATATATATATATATATATATATATATATATATATATATATATATATATATATATATATATAGATATATATGTGTGTGTGTAAAGATATATACACGTACATATATATAACCATATATATATAAATGGATGTGTATTTATACGTATAAACATATATATTTATATATATATACATTTATAGATATATACATATATATATGTATATCCATATGCATATATAAATATAAACATATACCATTATATATATATATATATATATATACCCATAAAGATATATATATTCATATATATATATTCTATATATTTGTATATATATATATATATAGATATATATATATGGATATATATATATATATATATATATATATATATATATATATATATATATATATATATATATATATATATAGATATATATCTATATATATATATATGTATATATATATACATACAGATTTGGATATATATATATATATAGATATATATATATAGATATATATATATATATAATATATATATATATATATATATATATATATATATATAAATATAGATATAGATATAAATATATGTGTATGTGTGTGTGTGTGTGTGTGTGTGCGTGCGTGTGCGTACGTGTGTTTGTGTGAAAACTGCAAGCAAGAACCCACTCACCGCAGATTCCATCGTGGTTATAGTGGCTAGATTGACAATCACAGTAGCCATGTTTACAGTTGGCGTTGTCATCAGCGCATAGATCGTCTGGGGAGCATGCATGACCTAGAGGGACCCTCCTCTCTGACGGAATAACGTTAAAAAGAAGTTAAGTTGAAATAATAACTTGAAATAGGTTTCTTTATAATCTCATTACAAACATATTAGAATTCGAAATGGCAACTTTCAATGAGATTTTATATGAATAAAATGGTACTAACGACATCGCCCAGTATGAAGATAATAGCCTTGTTTGCACTGGCATTGATCCTGGGAGCATGTTACGTTCATCTCGATACATCTTCGACCGGGCAAACAAGATGACTGCAAATGTCCGGGTTTTTCTGGGGGGAAAAATAGAATAGTCCAACTGAGAAATTAATAATCATACTTTGCGCATTCGGTAGGGTTGTGTATTAATGGCGAGATACGGACCACAAACACCAGCTAGACCGGAAAATCCCGGTTGACATGCGCAAACACCGCGCAGACATTCCACGTGTACGCCTGCGCACTCCTCGTTCACGTGGCAGATTTCCCCCAACTGCAGTCTGCGTACTGACAAATACACATAATTTTCACCGTCACTGATAACTGGCAATTGAAGAAACAAATAACCAATAAATAAACAACTGTCCCGATATCTATAGTCTGATCATACCAGATTATTACATGCATTGAACATTCGCAAAGATTGTATACCGTTAGCAGGCGAAAATAGTGCGATGCATTTTTAAAACGGAAAATGGATTTTGACCGAAATCATAGAATTGTGCCTAGAACCATACACTATATATGTCATACGGGAAATAGTTATATGGACTGAGAAATTTAACGTTTATCAACTATAATTGAATAAAGATGGATCTTGAAACTAAATCTAGGTGCTTTAGAAAGGATGTTAAATGCAGTTAATCTGAGTAGGGTAGTAAACGCACCACATCGGCCGCTCAGGGCGTAGAACGGACCACGACAAGTACAGCCTGTCTTGTCGCACTTGGCGTTGCCATCGGCACAGAGCTTGCCAAACAGACATGGCGCACCAAGCTCACCCTTGAGTTCTATAAATATCATATAAACTAGCAATGAATCTAAGAATTCAATAGACAGCGGACACATGATTTCTCGTCCAAACTGTTCGTTGCAATATGCAGATTTCAAACAGCAGTAATTAATATATATTACGTTCATCCGTTTTGGGACACCGAACGGCCCCCCCCCATCCCCCCCCCCCCCCCCACCCCCACCACTCAATATTCCAGTATCATTGAGACTTTCCAACATGCAATTCCTTTATGATGACAATCAGCGTTTTGCTCTTCTTTTCTGCCATTTGGCTGATCATACGCAAATGAAAGCACTTAGAATCAAACGATTTTATCTCGCATTGGATGGAGGCACGCTATTGGCCCATATACTCACGACATTTCCCGTCGTCGTAGTAATACGACGAGTGACAAATACAAGTTCCATTGACGCAGACAGAGTTCGCATCACGACATAGAGCCCCCTGGAGGCATTCCCTCAAACCAGATTCATGACCGCCGTCCTCGCCAGAAGGAGACACTGTCACCTCAAAACTAGGATTTCCGTCATCAGGACCAGTCGTTTTTAGTACTGGGCATTTGATAAAAAACGGCCATGTTTTTACATTTTGAAGTTGGTATAATGTGAAATACGAAGGAAAAGGGCGAAAACATGCTATGAACATAGTTCACGAGAGAAGGAAGCGTCTCATAAAATCTACCGCATTTGTCGTCATTGGTAGGCGTTGCCCCTGGTCGACATTGGCATGTGTCATCATACAAGCACTGGAAAGTATTGTCCGTACATGCACCCCCAGGCAGACAAGGTGTTCCCAATTGACCCCGAACCACTGTCCGAGCACACACATTCAATGCGACATCAGTTTACACCCCGAAACACACACGCGTGAATTGACAGAGGTACATATAACTATTTATAGAGAGAGGTATTTATAACGTTACATTGTTACTTGATTGCTACTTACGGCATTTGTTGTTTTTGCTGTAATAATTGCTTTTACATTGGCATAAACCATCGTAACAAGATGCACTAGAGTCTTTGCAAAGTTCACCAGACGAGCACGGTCCGCCGAGAGGAATTTTTGGCTCTGCAAATGTTACAATCATATCAACCAATGAAATACGGGACACAACTATAATTTATAGGCGCATCAGCTAAATATATATTTATGAGTATACTACTTAGTATACAGGTATATCAGGAATATACGTATCAGCGGAACGTAAACGGAAGAGCTTACCACATATACCATGTTTATCAAAAAAGTCATCACGGCATTTGCATACACCACGAATACAGAAGGTATTGGCATCAGTACATTTGCGACCTGACAAACACCGTCCGTCCAATAAACCATCCTTTCCTTCCATCGCTGTAAGCAAAACATGGCGATAAAAATACCTCTTTCATTAAGCACGTTCAGTGACCGTTTTGAAGGTTGAAATCAGACAGTCCTTATATGAATAAAGTCACAAAAGCCACTCAATTCAGTCTTTAACATTCTGACTAGTTTGTTTTCATCGATACATTTCCTATAGCTGAGATGAAGGTTCGAAAAGTTATAGTCACCACACTGTTGCTGTACTTGAACAAAACCGCCCAGGCAGACGCAGGCGCCGTGCTGACACCCGCTGTTATCCCCGTCACATACATCAAGTGCGGTGCATGCCTTGCCCAAACCCAACGTTACAACTGAACAATAGAAATATACTGTACAATAGTATAATTTAATGAAAATGTTTTACCAACATCATATCATAGACAAATAAATTCATATCACCCGATGCATGCATTAATAACTAATGACCACGGACCAACATCTTGAGAACATTGACACCATTTTCCACAAAAGGGCTATAGCGATATTTAACCCAAACAGTCTGATCTGATAAATCATACCACAGTGGTGATCGTGAGTGACTGCCTGCGATACACAGTCACAGACTCCATGACGACATTCCGTGTTGGGCTCCACACATTGACTCGAGTGCTCGCGCGATAAGCAGGGCGTGTTATAATGACCACGGGGAACTAGCAACACAAATAAAAACTGCCCAGAATCTTAATGACAACAACCATATTTTCACCAGCTTATTTAACGCTTTCCACATGGGAATGTTTATAGGCTGGGAAATGGCAGGTGAGCATATTTCAAATAGCCAAACTTTGGTAATTTCCTAAATACTGAAAACCTATAGCCATCACAACGGCGTTAGTAAAAAGGAAAGGTCCAACAACTGTACAAGATATCTCGTCTAATGGCGTTGTGAAATAAGTAAGCCTGCTGATTAAATAAAATGATATGTTGAACTAAAATAACCGATGAACCATTATGTATGTCAACTTGATGTTTTCACAAGGACTATATGAGCAGAAGTTCAGTTCAGTTCAGTTATTTTATCATCGGTGATCCAAAACAACATGTTGTTGACGTCGAATGTAATCTCAATTGAATAAGGCCATGTTATTTTTAAGAATTTTAATTTACATATAATAAGCAATTGATAGTAATGTAAAATATCTCGCACCTTATATTTGTGCTTGAAATACAGAGCTTGTCCTCTACATCGAAAGTTGTAAATGTCTTGAAACTTAGCACGTCTTGTCCATGTTGTCAAATCATTATTTACACATGCCATCAATGTAAATGGTTTTGATAAATAAGTAATTACTTACAACATTCGCCATGTTGCTCAAACATTGTCGGGGCACAGAAACACAGGCCACTGGTACATACGGCATTACTATCTGCGCATGCGTCGCCAGACAGACAAGGGTAACCCAGCCGACCATTGCCAACTACAACTCACACATCCATTGAAAGCATCACATTTGCTCAAAAGAAAAGCCAACGAAATGTCACCAATCAGGTTAGGATCATAAGAAAAAGACGTACCACATAGATCCTCGCGTTTTGTGTACCCCGGTCTACAGACGCACGACCCCTCTTGGCTATTACATTCGCTGTTATCTCCCAAACACACTTCTCCTGCAGAACATGGCGCTCCCAACCGAATCTTCTCCACTGAACACAGGAAATTATGTTTATAATCAATATGCTAGCTGATCCAATCATTGTGTTATATTTGTACCTAACAGAAGATCTCCAATGATAAAAACTTAATTATAGAACTGGGGTTCTTTTTGCAAATAGAACTCACCACACTGTCCGTTCTTGTCAAATTAAACTCACCACACTTTCCGTTCATTTCAAATTTAACTCACCACACTGTCCGTTCTTGTCAAAGAAATCAGGTGAGCATTTGCAGAGCAGTTGATTACAGTACGAGTTAGCGACAAGACAGGTGTCGTCAGGAAGACAACGGCTGTCCAACGTGCCATCCTCTCCACCTGACACTGTACAAAAGATGAATCAATCAATATTAAGTAAATATTTTTTAAAAAATAGCTATTCCCTACTTTATTAATGACTTACCGCAAATATTCTGGTCAGTCGTGTAGTCATGGCGACATTGACACACGTGACCGTCACACACGGAGTTCCTGTCAGAACATTGCTCGTCAGCTGCACAGCGAGACCCTAGACCACTCTGGGGCACTGGATGAACAACGCCAGACGAAAAGAGAACTATATTGAATCGTGCTATACAAAGTTGTGGGTGAAGTAAAATATAATATTATAATACAAATTAGGCATCTAATTGCTGCAAATGATGGGTGCAGGCGGTAACTTTCTCGAGAAGTAATGCGAAACTCTGCTACTGCAAAATTAACCATTAACAGAGGTCATGTTCAGCTTTGTTTTGGATGCGTTGTGCTTTACTAACCGCAGAGTCCCTCGTTGTTGAAGGCGTCCTGTGTACAAATACACAGCCCCTGGCCGCATTGCGTATTAGGGTCGCTACAGACACCCCCAGCCAGACATGGCGAGTTCAGACGACCCTTGGACACTATATTCAAATATTCAGTCATACAATGTATTGGACGACTGAACAGATGATAATTTAACATACAGGATAGCCAAAAAGAGCTGTTACTCACAGCATACGTTGTATCTCTGGTAGAAGTTACTGTTGCACAGGCAAGTGAAGCTATGGCAGTCTGCGTTGGAATCCTCACATACATCCCCTTTAGAGCATTTGCTGTGTAGCGGCAATTCGGGAGCTGCGGAGCAAGTTGCTTATAATCGATACACACACACTCACACGCACACACACACATACACACGCACACACACACACACACACACACACACACACACACACACACACACATATATATATATATATATATATATATATATATATATATATATATATATATATATATATATATATATATATATAGGTATACATATGGGCAATTATATATACACCCATTTATATATACGCAAACATAAGTATATAAATATATATATATGCAAATATATATGTATGAACATAAATAGATATATATATATATACACATATATATACATAAATAAATGAATACAAATATATATACACATATATATGCGTGTGCAAACATATAGTGATATCTCTATCAAATTTATCATCATTTATTTTGTAATGTAAAAGCGACAACAGTATAAGTTTACACTGAGGTGAAGATGGTACAGTACGTACTGCAGATTGACTTCCTGTAGAAGTAACCTAGTCTACAAATACAAACATCCTTGACACACTGGGCGTTAGGATCAGAACAGCTTCCGTCTTGTTGACAGGGGGCGTTCACTGACGGGTCGGATGCCGTACCTGCAGCAACCAACAAAACTAGCTATCTGCAGCGACGACCACGTGAGTACACAATTAATCCGTCCTCTTCCTTGCAGCACAACGAAGTTTTGATGATGCGCTATACATCAGCAAATTGCCTCGCTTTAAGAATTTAAGATATGTCTGGATGAGGTGTATTGATAGATGTGTGGTTCATGCTGCTGTGTATTGTCGTCAGTACAGTTAAGTATTCTCATTGTTGTTTTTAATGTGCATCGTTGTGGCTTCGCCCTATATAACACCTTGTATCTTTATGGGCTTCATTGTGGTTCTTATTGTAGAATAACTTGACCGATACATACTGCAGTAGTCTCCTCGGCTGCCACGCTCTATTTTACTGCCGCGTCGGCACTGACACGTTCCATCGCGACAAACGGCGTTATTGTCAATGCATAAATCCCCCGGAAAACACTGCTCATCCAAGGCAGGCTTCGGTACTGCAACAAGAAAGAGAAAACGTGTAGGATCAGTATTTTTCTCTACAACTTTATGTTAAGATCACATCACTCAGATAATGGAAGTAATCGCGGGAGACCCTCATCAAATTTGATCGAATTTTTGTCAATTTACGTATACGTGGGCAAACATAATGTGCATGTATGCGCAGTTTTAACGGCTGTACGTACCGCAGACATGGTCTCGGCGGAAATAATCTGCAGCGCAGAGACAGAGGCCTTGGCGGCAGTGTGTATTCGTCTCCAAGCAGGAGTTATCGGACAGCAGGCAGGGCGTGTTGTACTGACCTCGGGGCACTGTCAACAGGAGAGAATTCCATGTGCATAAGCTGAATCATCACCGTAAAGCCCGTCACAGCCAACACCGGTTCATTTCGGATAATTGGAACGGGCATATACTTATAATTAGCGCAAATCAAAATCGGATCAATCAAATACACAAAGTCTCTTATAAATATGTTCCACGAATATATCACCCTCCTCTGACCCCACCCTTTTCCGTGACGGACCCACGGCCGGACGGACGGACATACTGACCACAGACCCCAGCGCGATCATGATAAGAGGGCTGACACTGGCACGTCTGGTGACGACATAAGCCATTCTCATCTCGACATTCGCGGTCATCAGAACACAGCGATCCCATGCTTCTCTGGGGTACTGGTCAATATACCACACCATTGCAATGAAACTCGTACAAAAACATGCAACAGATCAAAGACGGTGAATACTTAAATTTCATTATTAAATCTCAGCAGCTATCAAGCATATCAATTCCAAATATCGATGAAGTTGATCGATCTTATTGAATAACGATAACAATTTTCATTTTACAATATTCAAATCGGAATACAGCTGACAATTTCAAATTCGAGAATACAATAGTAAGGGTAATAATTCTTGCCACTGCACATCAAATATTTATCCAAATAGATTCAGCGCTGAATATTTATGGATTTCTTTAATTCATAGTTTATGAATAAGAAAAAGTATAGACAAATGTCATCGGGTATATATTTCCTATTTGTTGAAAAACTTGTGCTTATGTAAATATTCGGTATTTGAATTCGTCGGAATCGTCAGCATTTTGAATGACGACAGAGACGAATCAGTACTGTAATTCTAAAGTGCTGTCCTGTCTGGAATTCGAACTCTCTACCTATTGGCTTACTGACCATCTTCTTCTCTACTGAATGAATGTAATGGTTAGCAGTCTTAGCTTAAAACTAACTTGAAATCGGAAGAGGTAAATCAAACCATCATTAAACACACTTCTCAAATAAGTATGATTGCTACAAATTTTCATGTGCAGCATATCTAAAGACACGAAAACTCACGACATTGTCCGAGTCGGGCGTAATAGCCGGTCAGGCAGCGACATATTGATAGAATGCACGCTGAGTTGGCGTCCAGACATTCGTTGCCAGGCAGGCACACGGCGTCCGCTGAACCCTCGCTCGACGTCGACACTGTCAAGCCAGAGAAAATGGATGATTGATTTATATTTTTCATGAGGTTTTTACAACCTGTCGACAAGGTTAGTTAATATGGCGACACCGATAAAGCACCACCGTAGTGTGTTGGCTCGAAACTACGTCTTTACGGCTGCTTCATACAGCAGCTCATCAATTCAACAACAAAACGGGAGGAAATCTTTGCATCTCAATACTCGTCAGAGTTACCACATAAGCCTTGGTGCTGACGGTAACCCCTCTTGCATTCACATCGTGATCGTTCGCACAAAGCGTTGTTGTCTTCACATATGTCTTCTTCAACACAAACATCTCCCAACGACACCCTAGGCCCTACAACACATCCAACACCAACGTGTGCCATGAGACGAAAGACAGGCTCCTTGCGAATTGCTAGTATCGCCATTTGGCTCTATACAGGATAGCGATGTACACAATGTTAAAAAGCTAAGTGAGAAACGCTCATTTCATTCACATATTCAAATGTAAATTGTGTATACTGAAGATACTGACGACAGAGGCCCTCTTTGTTGAAGTAGCCTGGGGAACATAGACAGATCCCGCTCTGGCATTGTGTATTGGTATCCCCACAAACACCCTGGTCGAGACACGGGGCATCCAGCTGGCCTTTAGCACCTGACAGTCAAATAGAGTAAATGTACGATTTCAAGGAGATGGGCGGCAAAGTGAACGCGAGGGAAAGATTGAAAGATTTTATGGATAATTTTGTTGGTGAAAGAGGGAATCAATAAGTAAGTGAGTGAGTGAGTAAGTAAATGAGTGAATTAATGAGTGAGTAAATGA
>CM067345.1:22462937-22642937 GCA_034190875.2 Urechis unicinctus | reverse complement strand
AGGCGTATCCTATATTTTCCTTGTCATTGTATCTAAAGCAGAATTTCTTATACACTCGCAAAAGCCAAAACTACGTTATGATAATTAGTTGGTCATAACGTGATGGACGGGCTTGGGGTGGGGATGGACGGGCAGTTTTCAAATCCTGGCTAAGACCCTGATGCTACATATAGCGTAAACACATAAGTGTCCGGCAGTAGAGACAATAAGAAAACCTCCGACAGGGAAAAACTGAAACCATGGTAAAAACTGTACCTTATGCAACAACTGTACACAGGGTAACAACTTTACACAGGGAAACAACTATGACCAGGGTAACAACGCCTCCACCTAATTTAACAACTGAACCCAGCTTAACAACTGTACCGAGTTAAACAACTGTACCCAGTTTAACAATTCTATCCTGTGTAAAAACTGTATCCAGGGTAATAAAGTACCAGGTGTAAAAACTGCACCCACTTTAGCAACTGTACACAATGTTACAACTATGCTAAGGGTAACGACTGTACCCATGGAAAGAACTGCTCCCCATTTAACAACTGCACAGAGAGTAACAACTACACCCACAGGTACAAGTGCACAAAAGCTGTACCAAGTGTAACGACTGTACTCAGTTCAAAAACTGTACATAGGGTAACAACTGTACTCAATATGACAATTGTACCCAGTGCAACAACTGTGCCCAAGGTAGCTATTGCACTCAGCATAACAACTCTACCCATGGTAACAAATTTACCAGCCACCTAACGATGGCTGTGTATTATAATTAGGGAAGAGATCATAGCAGAACCACTCGGAGCGAATCCTCTTAGCAAAGCTATAAACTCTGTGATAGAGCTCCTTGAATAAAGGGCGGCTTGAGAGTACAAGTATTGAGTGCACTGCTTATCTGACAGCAAGTGGATTTCAGCATACATTGACTGAGTAACAAGAGTAACTGACTTCTAGCTGATGTGTTTTGACAGTGGAAACGATCTGCGAAACGAACTTGTATTAGCAAAATAACAATTGACTTTTTAGTTTTTTGTCTCGCGTTATAGGTTGAATGTTCAACATATTTTCGAATTTTTAATAAATAGAAAGTGTTATTCATGCGCATGTTAACAATTTTTATTTTGTAATACAGGTCAAAATTTTTGATTTTTTTTTCAAAATGTTTACTTGTTTTTGTCTCGCGATACAGATCGCAATTTTCAAGATATTTTCGAATTATTTCCTCAATTGGAAGGTGTATATGATGCGCAGAACCCAAAGCCTTGGTTTTTCCCTTGACCTCAAAGCAAGGTCAAGGGCATCAAAATAATTTTTAAATCATCAATATATCCCTGAAGAGTTGTTTGATTATAATAAGTTTTGCATATTGTGGAAGCCTAATTCAACTGTAAACTTTTTAAAATATAAATAGTTGTTGAAAATTGCAAGTTTTTCTACTCGTCCCAGTGGGACGAGTGGGATCACCCAAAAATTTAAAATCTATCCCAACTTGGTCAATTATTTGTCGATTTTTAACTTCCTGATACAGTTCGACAAGTTCTTCTATGTACCTATGGGCCTCTTGTAATGTACCTTCGTCCGTATTTCTCGTAAACGGATAGAAGAACTAAGCCAAATAGATAGAAGAATTTTACAAGCGACTGTCTAAATATCCGTATACAATCTTCCATTGGTTACACCACTAACAAAAGTATTAATAAAACATTAACCAGCTGACCTTTTAACAGTAACTCATAATACTCTTCAGTCAATATTCCTTGATGAAACAGACTTACTGCAGCTGTTGGTTGTCGGATCAGGACCAAAACCAGAGCGACACAGACATTGGTTGGAGGTGCATTCCGCGTTGACATCCACGCACACATCTCCTGCCTCACATCGCCCGCCCCACTCCACCTCAGGTCCTAATAACGTCATACACAATACCATGGCTACGGAAGAAGCGTCCGGTTTACGGCAACGGTCGTTATTGAATCTGTTTTGCTGGGGATGTTGAATAGGGTTTAAAGTTAGTTTACTCGACCCCCATCCTCCACCGGACCAGGTACGGTGTCGGTTGAAGCAGGTTGAGGACGAGGAACAGAGCGTCTAAGATCAAATGTAACAGATCGAAAGGGGAGGATGGGTATATAACACAGCAGAAAAGAAAAGCAGGGTGGGAAAAACGCTTACTGCAAATGGCATTCTTCTCGAAAAAGTCAGTTTTGCAGAGGCAAAGATCAGTTTGACAGAGTGCGTTAAGATCCGAGCACTTATTACCAGGCAGACAAGGTGTACCGAGATGACCTTTGGGTTCTAGACCACGCCAGACAAACAGAAATACATGTTTCAAAAATATACACCCTGATGCAAATCAGCAAAATTGGTTTCTTGAAAGAAATTACAATCAAAACAAAGTCACCCCGTAAATACTGAGCTGACGAACAAACAATATCTTAAGTAGGGTCTAATATCATTTAACAGCATGCTGGTGTCATTCTCACCGCATCCAGTTTCGTGGTTGACGTAGAAATTGAGTCTACATTTGCATGTACCCGAGTTGCATTCTGCATCATCATCCAGGCAAATATCTTCTATTTCACACACGCTTCCCAAAGCCGGCATTAACGCTTTACAGACAATGTCAAATGGAAATCAATCAACCAGATAAACTAAACATCATTAACTGTCAAGAGTTTCATAACAACAGCTGTCAAGTTAGTTAATTTAAATCGCAGTGTTTTTGAAGTGGTGCGTAGGATTTTCATCTCTATATACCACATTCGTCGTTTTTCATGAAGTAGTTATCGATACAAGAACATTTTCCCCTTCGACAGGTGGCGTGCTGGTCATGACAGGCGCCACCTTCTTGGCATGGTCCTTCTAAGTCCCCTTTTTCTGCTGCATACCACATCGAGATCACAATTAACACTCATATACACACTAAGATCACATCATACTTAACATGGAACGCAACATTATAATTTTAAAAACACTACTCTAATGATGCCAAATACACCCACAGTCACATAAAATCATGTTAAACACATCCACAGACACATCAAAATCATGTTTATATACACTCACGGACACGTTAAATCATGTTAAAAACATCCACAGACACATTTTTTACATGTTCAATACACACAGAGACACATGAAATCATCTTAAATACACCCCCAGACACATCAGGATCATAAGTAAGATACCAGAAGGGTGTTAACTCACAGCATCGGTCATCCTCCTGGTAGTAATCCTGCCTACACAAACACTGACCACCACGGCACTGGGCATACCTATCTCTGCACACGTCCAGAGCCGCACAGCTCGCCCCAAGGTCTACCTCAGGCGCTGTAACCACGTACACATTTATCAAAGAGAAGTAGTGAAAATTAGCTGTAATTATGGATGTTGCATGTCAAACGATCCCCATGCTACCCCGGCCTTTCTGGGCAGGTATGTATGTCAGAGAAACACCGGTACAAACAATCTATGAACAGGTAAACGGTAAAAAAAACCTCGCTATACCGAAGAACGATACCCACTGCATAATGCATGCTTCTGGAAGTATCCCTCGCCACAATCACACGACCCGGATATACACGCTGCATGAACGTCTAGGCATCTACCAGCCGAGAGGCAAGGTGAGTTGAGGCGCCCCGCGGATGCTGTTCACAACACCATAGTGTACTTTAGCAATTTTGATCCTTAAATTCGGTTGACTTTCAGTTCAACAGCACATGGTACAGGGCTTTTCTTGGAAGAATAAACCTTCGCATTAGTCGAATGTTGTCCATACAAGTAAGTCAACCAAGTCGTTTAGTTGTTGCGATGCAAAGAGCCAAACTCACTACAGATACTGTTATCAATGCTATAACTCTCCAGGCATTGGCAGCTTCCTCCCCTGCACTCAGCATTGTCATCTAGACAAATGTCCCCAGGCCTACACGCCTCTCCCAAAGGCACTTTAGCGTCTGTAACAACAAGCCCTAGATTGTTATCTTCAACATCAACTACAAACCGGTGGACTCAAATTATACTGATGAAGAATGCAAATAAAAAATGTTAATCAAAGATTTTGGGTGGAAAGTTGTTTGCATTCCACTCATGAAACTGAATACTTGCAACATTGCTTATTGTTCTCGTAGTGCGATTGTTGACACTGGCATAACTTGCTTGTAACGCATTGAGCGTTGGGGTCCAAACAATTATCTCCGGGTAAACATGGCGAATTCAATCCCCCTCTCATTTCTGCAGTGTACATGCAATTCTATGAAGTTATCATTTTGATCTGCATAGAACATTATCAAAAATGGCTAAACTATGTCGACCTACCACAGATATTGGTGTGCTCATAGTATTGTGGATTACAAAGACATTGGCCGCCGTCACAAACTGCATTTACATCGGCACAAACATCCCCAACGGCGCAAGGGTAGTACAGCGGTACCAACGGCTCTGTACAAATGACGCATACACGATTTGCAAACATCATATATATATATATATATATATATAGAGATATATATATAGAGATATATATATATATATATATATATATATATATATATATATATAGAGAGAGATATAGATAGAGAGAGATATATCTTATATATATAGAGAGAGATATAGAGAGAGAGAGATCTAGAGAGAGAGATATATAGAGAGAGAGAGAGATCTCTAGAGATAGATCTCTCTAGAGAGATAGAGATCTCTCTCTCTCTCTCTTATCTCTCTCTCTCTCTATCTCTCTCATAGATCTATAGGGATATATATCTCTCTCTCTATCTCTCTATAGATATCAAGATCTCTCTCTCTCTATATCTGGACATATCTCTCTCTATATATCCTATTGATAGATATTTATAAATATATATATATTTGTATATATTAAACCCAATATATATACCATTATATATATATATAGAGAGAGATATATATATAGATATATATAGATATATATATATATATATATATATATATATATATATATATATATATATATATATATATATATATATATATATATATATATATATATATATATATTGTAGATATATATATATATATATATATATATATATATATATATATATATATCTATATATATCTATATATATATATATATCTCTATATATATATATATATATATATATATGTGTATCTGTAAGCTTACTGCAAACTGCATCATCTTTCGGGAAATAGCCATCATGGCACAAGCAGAAGCCCTCGCTACATTTAGTGTTGTCGTCGCTGCAGTATGGGCGGCTTGGTAGACACGGTGCTTGGAGAGTACCTTTGGGTTCTGCATGGCATATGATATGTATTAAACAATACCATAAAGTTCTGAAGTGAATATTATATTACAAACTGACTGTTCGGCGTTGCAAAGAGTGAAAAGTAACAATTATTGACGCTGAATTGCAGTTAATAGACCCAAACGTGACCCCACCCAATAATGATGCCATTACCCCATCTCAATTCCATCCTATACCGCAATGAAATTGATTCTCAACTACGGTTATAGCACACTAATGCATATGATTGAATCCAAGTGAACGGCAAGTTACAACCGACTTGGCGACGCCTTTACTGCAAATAGTTTATTAGCTGGAAACTTCTCGGTTTCTTGGGGGTGTGAGGGGCTGGAGAAGCTGCACGTGTGGATCATTTTTTAGATTGAAAAGATTGGTAAACAGACGGAACGTTCATTTAATATCTGTGGGTTAGCACAATTGAATGCAGTCAAAACTAATTTGATCCTTCACCTTCCGTAAAGTATGATAATTGTAAAATTACGGTCCGATCGATGTCTTTTGGTCTGTCTTTTTGTGTGTTGTCGTAACACAACAAACCGGAGCATTTTAGATAAATTGTTTTTTAGAACTCCAGAGACACCAGGAAAGAGCGTGCCAGTCACAAATAATAATGAGTATTTACAACAAGGAAAACCAACCCCGCACAGTTCCTACCAACATCCACAGTGGAAGAGTCAGTCAGCCTAATCACCTCCTCTTCATTAGCCCCCCAACTACATACCTGGTCTTAGTACCTAATCACCTCCTCTTCATTACACCAGCCCCCCACTACATACCTGGTCTTAGTACCGTTATCATCTCTGATATGAAACAAAATTCAGTTGAACTAGTCCACCGGTTATCGAGCTAGTACCTAATTATTTACATGAATTGACATTTAGTCAAATCTGGCCAGTCACCATATTATCGGATCTTGATAAGTTTGTAGCTATATCAAAGAGCTTATAGATAGGCTTAGAGCTTATAGATAGGCTTAGAGCTTATAGATAGGCTTAGAGCTTATAGATAGGCTTAGAGGGCTCACTCGTACCGAGTAGCGTGTTGTTTTGTCACAGCCTTTCTTAAAGCCAAGTCGTCGTCTCGACCAATCGGAAGACTCCAAGTCTTCAAAAGACCCGAGCCCTGAGACGTTGGATCAATAATCCAATGTGCTTTTCTGGATTTCAAGGTAATGTCACCTGATGACTCGCATGTCTTTCACTCATTTCATACTTACCGCACAGCTGGTCGATGTGAACCCTCTAAGCGTAGCTATAAACTCTTTAGCATTATGGCCATGGTGGCATTATGAAGTCCTAACATATTCACGGGACTTTATGATGCTGAGCAAAACATAATTCCACTTGGATCAGTGCTTCCCCATGTTTAATTGGACTAGCCTTCGGGCAGAGGACGCAGAAGGCATTTAAGCATGGATATATTGAAGACATTACTTAAGTTGGTCTGACTAATCGGTTGTCATCATGTTGCTTTAAGAGAAAACCCATCCTTTAAAGGGAGAAACATTTCCAATTAAAGTCACCTCATAACGAGTTTGATCAAAAACTAGACTATCGATCCGTTTGATACTTACTACATTTTGACGACAGCTCGTAGAACTGAGGAAGACACATACATATTGTGGCACCACTTGACGAATCCTCCTGACAATTAGCGTTGCTGTCCTTGCATTGTCCCGGTGGTTGTAAGCTACAGGGTTGCTGTATTTCAACTTTGCTTACTGTGATACATAGACAACAACATTCCTTCTTAAAAGATTAGCATGTTTGTGATCACTGCGTTGGCGAAGACACGCGCACGAATATGAGTGTGTCAAGTAGGCCCATGGATGTCATATCAAGTCCAGTGGGTTCATTAGGGCTTATAATGTTGCATTTAGGCTGGCTTGTTCATTTGGCCCATGGATAGCGTCTAGTGTGTCGTATAAAGTCTGATCGTGTTTTAGTTTCATGTTCGCCGTATTAAATCAAGTGTTTTCTTTGGGTCCATGGGTGTCATATCTCGTCTAGTGAGTAACAAAAGACAATGGAGGACGCACTTAGTACAGTGTGAAATGAAGGTCCATGGATGTCGCATGAAGTGTAGTGTGTTATTTAAGCCAATGAATGCCATATTTAAGTCCAATGTATTCTTCAGGTTTCTGTATCCACACTCACCACATTCTTGATGCTTGGGAAAATGGCGGTCGTTGCAGCGGCAAGTGTAATCTGTCACATGACACTCCGTGTGCTTCTGAACGCATGCGCCGTTCGGCAAGCAGGGTGTGTCTAGGTGCCCCTTAGGTTCTGCAAAACACTATCGTGATAAATTCTCTGATTTCATCAATAATTGTTTCATTTGAGCGCATGGTTGAATATGTATAGCTTACTGCATATTGAATCTTGTTCATAGAATAGCGGTTTGCAGAGACAGATGCCGTTGTAGCATTGTGCATTCGTATCTTTGCATACATCAAGAGGCCCACACGGCTGCTGCAACGGGACCTCCTCAACTTCACATTAATCGTAGGAAAACATTAATCGATTACTTCAATGTTGTCTGAAAATAACTAGAATAAAAATGTTTAATTGTGCCCATGGTTGGAATGTTCGACTACAGACGATCGCACCGCATCAACATAAGTCTATATTGACAAGTAAAACACGGAGGTTTATTGTTAACTTACAGCATGTTTGGAATTTGACGTAATAGCTAGGTGCACATTGGCATGTCCCCCGTGTGCACTCAGCATTCTTGTCTCGACAAACATCTCTATTTCCACATCTATCCCCAACTGGTACAGTGCTCGCTGTGTGGTCAAAATAGCAAAATGTTGCACATATCTTCACACATTAACATTGATTGTCTCACCAAGAGGTAGGGTTTATATGTGTAATATGAACAATTAACAGTAGTCTCACCGCAGTTACCGTCCCTTGGGAAATAGTCTTGTCGACATTCACAAACATGGCTAGCCGGCCCACAAGCTGCCAGGGGATCCAGACATTGATCACTAGGATCACACGCTGCTCTCAATGACAACTTCTTGGCTGATAAATGCACAAATAATTATTTTACCAGGAAATACACTAAACACACAATGCAACGTGGGTGGGATATATTATCTCCTCTGAAGCTTGATTTTCAAGAAAGCAACTTTGTTATGAAACGACGGGCTCTTGGCTGCTATGAGAACACAGATAAGGGTAATTTGAGTTATTCTAGGTTTAACAGCTAAACCGACCTCACCGCATAGCGATAATTATCTTGCATCTTAATACGGAGTGGTTTGTACAGTGATGATTAGGTTATAATGGATATTCAAAGGTAGAGGCCTGACAACAACCCACGGTCCCCACCACATTCATGACCAACATCAAACCATTAGCCCACAGTACTCAAACCAGCACAACTAGAACCCAAGTATGGCAACACAGCCCGCTGGGCCTGACGATTTACCACACATCTGATCCTTCTCGTAGTGGGTACGTTCGCAGAGGCACAGCCCACCAATACAAGCCGCGTTCGAGTCGTCACAGCGGTCACTGGCGCCACATGCTTGATTCAAGGCAACCTTATCAACTGTAGAACAAATCAAATACGTATTTATATTGTTATTGATACCGCTTTAATCAATAGACAGGTTTCTCTCCGTGCGACTTATATAACGCAGATACATTATCATCCAAATAACATCAGCTGTTCGGACAAAAGTATTCCCCTTCTGCTTCCTTTCGATTTCAATAAAGGTAACCGTTGCGGACGTTGCCAGCAGCAACGACCTAACGGTAAGTTAGGAAATAAGTTTATCAGCTTGTCAGTACCACCATGTATTCGGACGTTTATATAGTATAATTTAGTTTTTCTGACAACTTAGCATTAATTTCTCCGCCTACACCTTTTCATACCTTCTTAAATGGTATAAAGGAACTATTGTAGTAACCTTATCAATACAAGACAGTGTCAAAAAACAATCCTTCGTAAGCTACCCACCACATTGATTGCTCCTTGGATAAAAGCCGTCTTGACACCGACAGAGACCGTTAATACATCGCGCGTATTCTCCAATACAGATGGCTTCAGGTATACAGGCCATGCCCAGTGGGATCTTCTCGCCTGCAAAGAAAGTCAGGTTTATAAGTTGGAAGTAAATGTATATAATATTGCTAAGCGATTGGGCTCAAAACGGCGGGTAGGATGGTTACATTTGTGACGGTTTATCACTGACAATCGGAATGTTTTCGTTTAGCACAACACTTGTAATAAATAATAATGATAATTACCTTAGTTGATATTTGTAAATGTTCATCAGCAAAAAAAAATTAAATAAACAACTGAGATTTCATGTGATTGTGGCGGGTGGAATAACAATCAAGTTAATGCTCGGTGGATTGTGCATTTGTTGCGATGTGGGGCGTACACCACTAGAAGGAATGAAGAAAACACTGGCGTCTGACGTGATGGCTGTGATGCTTGGACAGCTCCCTTTACATGTCATCAGATACTGACCAAAGACCCGTCGCTAGCGATGGGTTGTCAACCCACAACGCTGGGAAGGAGATCTGACATGGGACAATTGGGCCAACAGGGAGGAAGGCAAAAGTTGAGGACGACCCTATGTCAACTCACTGCAAATATCTCCCTTCTGGTAATAAGGGTCCACACAGCGGCACACACCGCGGCTGCAGCGAGCTTGTCTGTCATCACATTCATCTCCGGGGCCACACACCTCATTTAGTGGAATCTTCTCATCTGAATACAAATAGCACACATCCGTTTGCAAGACTAACTAGGTTAGTTATATTACACTCTCTACTATATTGTTATCCCATTACGATTCGGGTTGTCTGCAGTAGTCTCACTGAGTGAACGTCTGCCATTACTGATGCCAATGACTTCCGTGTACATAAAGTTGCTTTTGTATTGTGAGCAATATGGCGCATATTTCTTCACAATTGTTAAATGGCATTTTCACAACACTTTCAACAAAAAAGTGTCACAGCTAGGGTGATTAATCAGGATATTTGTGATACTTGGGCAAAGCCCTTCAAGTGCCAATGTACGCATGCACTCTGTGCCAATACTGGGTTGCATTTGACATACTTGGTGAAATACTAATCATTTGAGTCAGAAACAGTTGAACTCTCCTCACAGCAATGGCCATTTTTGTAGTAGTGTGATGCTACGCAGTCACAGACACCACCCAGACAGGCTGCGTTCTGCTCGCCACATTTGTCCCCGATTTGGCACGCTTCTTTCAATTCAACTTCTGGTGCTGAAAGAATACACTATGTTTATAACTAATCGTTGCTTTGTCAATGTCATTTAAATGTTATATTTTAACGGCTTCTTTATGCGTTGGTGCCATGTGAAATATTTGTTCTCACCACAAGCGGATTGTTTAAGGAAGTGACCGGATGAACACTGGCAGACGCCGCGTAGGCAAAGTGTGTGCGCCCCTGCGCATATGTCGTCACGACTACAGCGCTCCCCAATGGCGATTTCAGGGACTACAACAACAGCATGAATGAGCAATATCGCCTACTTCATGAGTCATTGTAGGCGATTTTCCGAATAATTGTATAAGAATTAAAAACGAAAACAACTGTGAGGCACTCACAACAGTCGCCATTCTTAGGATAGTACCCACGGAGGCAGACACACACACCGTCATTGCACGAGGAATGTATAGGAATGCAAGCATCGCCCAACGAACATGCGTAGTCCAACGGAATCTTGGCCACTTAACACACAACAAATATAAAATTGCTTTCTTAATCAAGATTATTTTCAGAATAAAGACAAAGGACAACAAGCTAGGACATTTTGCACGGGTATGAAATTCAATATAAACACGAGGTTGGCTTACGTAAATATTGATACTTAATCACTAATGCGTCAGAAGACGACTAGGAATTGCTTTATTGAATACTTGGCACCACTTTTAAAAACAGCTAACTATGCTTTTTAACGTACCACATAAGCCTGATCGATTGAAGTAGCCCTCCTTACAGCTACAGAGTCGCTGCCTACATCCGGCCAGACGATCACGACATATATCTCCCTGGCCACACTGCTGTCCCAACAGCTTCTTCTGTTCTGTGACGTCAGAAATATGTAAATAATAATTGATTACCGTTAAACGTACTTTTGTAGTATATTAGCTCAAATCACGACGGACATGGACGATGGTGATGATGGGGCATTGTCATTGCCTAATATACCATAGCCGATTTCAAATTCACGACCATTAGAATTAAAGCCGAACTCGAACTGGTATAGGTGTCATTACAGACACTATAATGACGCAATCCGACACATACGAGACGGCTTTGCAACCGTGCATGCTATCATGGTAATGTGGATCGTCATGACAAAAGTGTGGCAGCATTGTATTTGCGATAACATAAGCCACATTTGGTGTATTCAATCATCGATTGCAAATCACGCATTTATAAGATGAATGCTGCAATGTACTCAGACGAGTATATTCGATAACAATGCGACAAAAATGTATGTATAATGAAAATTAACAAGACAATTTTGAGAGCGCACAATTATGCGCAGTATTATATGGATTGACAAAAAGCTAGTGACTCACCACAGTAGTTGTCTTTGGTATAGAAATCAAGGGAACAGTGACAAATCCCATTCATGCACTGGGCGTTGGTGTCTTCACAAAGCCTATGAGGAGGCGAGCAAGCTCCCCCTAGACCTACACGCACTGCAGGGGGTCTTGTGGCAACTACAGCATCATCAAAAACAGTCTGATAATTCCGCAGGTATCCCTTCACATGTCGTCGATATTTCAAATAACTATTCAAGCTTCTCGGTTCATCATTCAACAAAACTGTCACAGTTAATACACACTTCATATAAACTGCAAACTACTGGTTTTATTATCTGCTATAGAGGGCATTAGACTTAAATATATATATGTATATTTGGTTATGTTCGGAAGGTTGCTTTAAGATCGGTTTATATTGTATTTAGTTTAAAAATCCATACAGAATTTTATATATCTGTCTTTCAATATCGTGCCCCATGGTTGTATCATTCATCAAACTGTTACTTGCGAATAAAGGAGTTAGTTTTACACACCGGCTTCTTGTACACATGTGTATCTTAAATGCACATAATTGGTGTAGACGTTGACGCAACCGGTTTTGTTGATAGTTTTCCACGCCACCCCCAGATGGCGACACCGAGACTTGCCGTTACATAGATTTTGGTAGAAAGTGATGGGTACAGTGCAATCGAGACCATCCGGACTGGGTAGACATTCCTCCGACGGATGGCGCCCGTAGTATTCCTCGGTTATATTTATGAGCAAGACTCCACAGTTAAGCCCGACAAAACCTCCATAACACGCGTTTTCTGTGTATTCTGAATGAAAACGAAACCGCGGCATCTGAACAGAACGCTTGAACTTGCTTGCAAATATAACCAAATAGTCATTATTCGAGCTAATGATGAAGATGATTTATCGGCACTGTGAATGCAATTATCGCACATCATCATAATAATTGTATGGTTTTTTGAAAATATCAAGTTTGACCATGAGAAATGGGCCTGGAACATTCCCGTTGAATCTGACGAAATATGGTCAAAGGATTGGCCAAAATGAAAAACTAAAAACTCAAGCCGATTTATCACACAGATCAACATATCTCACCT
The DNA here is from genome assembly GCA_034190875.2 of Urechis unicinctus. Classification (NCBI taxonomy): domain Eukaryota; kingdom Metazoa; phylum Annelida; class Polychaeta; order Xenopneusta; family Urechidae; genus Urechis; species Urechis unicinctus. The sequence goes on along the minus strand of CM067345.1, from coordinate 22,629,990 downwards.
TGACCTTCGATGATTAGCCTCTGGGCGGACGTTTTTGTTGCAATGCACAATAATATACTGAGTACGAGTCGCAGCGTGCAATAATCATAGTTCTTCATTGTGGCTATTTAAGGTGTCCACTTTGAAGCTGTCGTTACAATGGAAAATAATCGTGGAATCCAAGCGATATGTTGTCATCTACAGATAGATCCATGTCTGTCCTATCCCAGTTGGCCTTAACAAGGGGGGTGTAATCCCATTATAAACAGCACCTGAACCACCTCTTCATCACCGCAACATATACAATATAAAGTTAACTATTTCAAAACATTTCTGGAACTGATATCAAAGCGACCATAAACATCGTTGGTGCGGTGAGCCCCTTAGGTGCCGCTCAGGATGCAGTCAACTACGTGCGTATGTCAGCTGGACATAGGTGTGGGAATGAGGTTTTTTCCTCTTTCCATAGCCTCAGGGAGACAATCGACATTCAGAGACAACTGGCTACACGCACAAGGGATGTGTAGGTATGTTTACAAGGTGCCAAGAGACAATAGCATGACAGTTTTGTTATGTTTGGGCTGCACAATGACGCATTAGATATTCCCCATCGGTCAATTGACGATGCGGTTAACGTTGTTAAGGGCATGTCCTATGGGAAATAAAATGCCGGGTCGCGCGAGACAAATTTAAACCCCGAGGCACGGCAGTACTGTATATTTGAAATGACGAAAAAAAACCCAGACACGTGGAGCGATTACGAACGACCCAGACGACCCACTTCGACATTTCACAAATGGTGATTACATCCGCAGCCTTCTTCAATTCAAAATTTTTCTTTTTGCGAAACTTTCCTTTTATGCTAGGCCCGACAATCATTAAATAGATCAGTCAAAGCTCAAGAAAGCTTTAACAATAACAGGCTTGGGTTACCCTTTTATGATTGCATCTACTTCACACAAAGATGTGCGATCGTTACGGTCTACTCCATATGCTGTGATAACGGGCTAGTAAAGTCATGTATGAGCGCATATACTGTTCCGATCCTTTAACGCCTTTAATGAAGTAACATGCATGAATAGCGAAGGCGAAAAGGGGCTAGTCGATCGGGCCTTCTCCGGGGCGCACTTAACGCCCATATGAAGTGAAAAAGACGCGTTGAGTGTTAACAGGCATATTGAAGAAAAGTCAGACGTATTGAAGGACGAGGAAACTTGGACGTCATGGGGGGCTTTACGAACGAAAAGAGTCATTTTAAGCAAATATACGAATATAAAGAGATCCATTGACCTACTTATCTCGGACAGTGGATATATTGGTTGAATACACATAGGAGAGGAGCCACACGGAAATCCTGCTCTAGGACAAGCAGGTCACATAGCAAGGTAAGCATCTTTCCAAAAGTCTGTAAATGTCCAGAAGAAACAGAGATAGCGAAACCGCCATGTTTCGACAGTGCACCTCCAGTGACCTTAAAGACAAAAGCTATTCGTGTAGATAAATACACACACACACACATATATATAATATATATATATATATATATATATATATATATATATATATATATATATATAGATATCTATATCTCTCTCTCTCTCTCTATCTCTATATATCTCTCTATCTATATATATATATATATATATATTATATGTGATCGTCTCTACTTTTTCATACACATCACCTTCTGTGTCCATATATATATATATATGGCGGTTACGGTTGGGTATGGGGCTATGGGGGCACTGATATTATATATATATTTAGGAGTATGGTGTATATATATTATAGCATTATCAATACAAAGCCAGTGTGTCATGGCTCGGCGCTATTGTACCGCAGGTATGTTGGCATTCTAGTTAGGGATTAAAAATTCTTTTGTACATACACAGACACACACACACATCTATATATATATCTATATATATATATATATATATATATATATATATATATATATATATATATACATATATATATATATATATATATATATATATATACACATGTATATATATATATATATTATGTATATATATCAATGTATTCATATATATTGTCCATACCTATATTAAATCTACGCCATATTTCAGGTCTTTTGATCGTCTCTACTTTTTCATACATACACATCGACCTTCTGTGTCCACGATGCCCGACAAAGAGGAGGAAACATTGGGTCGATTGCCGGATGGCGGTTACGGTTGGGTGATGGGGCTGGTGGGGGGCACTGATGGCGATTGCATTCACGCAAAATTTAGGAGTCACTGGTGTACTAATGGTGGATTGATGGAGCATTTTCAATGCAACAAAGCCAGTGTGTCATGGCTCGGCGCTATTGTACTCTCTTCATGTTTGTTACCGCAGGTATGTTGGCATATACCTAGTTAGGGATTAAAAATTAAAAAGCTACACAAAACTTATATGTGTTTATTGCGGTGTACATACACAGACACACACACACAATATATATATATATATATATATATATATATATATATATATATATATATATATATATATATATATATATATATATATATATATATATATATATATATATATATATATATACATATATATATACATATATATATAGACATATGTATATATATATATGTATATATCAATGTATACATATATTTATATACATATATATTTATGTATGTATATATCTATATAAATACATATATATAAATAATTATTTACATACATATATATATATACATAAATATAAATATACATTTATATTTATATATACGTATATATATATAAACGTATACATATATATATTTATGTATGGATATATGTATATATATATATATATATAATATATATATATATTGATGTATATACATATACATTTATATATACATAGATATATATACGTTTATATTTTTATATACGTATATATGTATATACGTATATATATATATATATATATTTAAATATATATAGGTATTATATATATGTATGTATATATATATATATATGTATTTATATGTAAATAATATGTAAATATATATATATATATCTATATATATATATATATATATATATATCTCTATATAGATATATATATATATCTCTATATATCTATATATATATATATATCTCTATATATATATCTCTATATATCTATATATATATCTATATATATATATATATATATATATATATATATATTTATAACATATACTTCATCATGCCATTGAATTTCTTCTGGACAGTTGGGAACACTATGTTGTTCAACGTTATGGTATTAGAAAAGTTGGTCTGGTTTGGTCTCCAATCGGTACTGTGGGTCTAATCCTCAGCAGCCAAGCAACGGAGCTCTGGATGCTCTACATAACATATGGCGTTATAACAGGTGTGTTTTATCGAAGGATGTGTCATAGTAAATATAATGCATACTTTGGAAAAAGTGGGAGTGGTAGATTATTCAATCTGTTTTACCGTTATGCATTTATTTAAAAGAAATGAAATATTTGCAATTATTCATAACTGATGTACGCGTTTGTTTATATATAGTATATTTGTAACGCTTTCATATGATATAAAATCCGTTGCCATTGTAATGTTCATTGTATCTGAATTTGATATGAAACAAACGGAGGCGCTGTGACAGGTACATCCCTGATTTGTTACAACTTGGCTGCTGTTCTCATCATACCCATGTGGTTTGAAAAGCGCCTGACGCTGGCCATGTCTATGGTGTTCACTGGATCGGCATTGGGCGTCCTTATCTGGCCCCCCTCACGTCCTTCTTAATAGAAGAATACGGCTGGAGAGGAGCAATGTTGTTGATGTCGGGAGCTCACCTCAACTGCTTGGTTCTCTTTGCTCTGGTTCGACCACCCCCCACTCCACGCAAACCAATTGCTGCACCTGCTGTTGCGAATGGCAATGAACATGAATATTCCATCATGCATCACTCTGACAATATTGACGACGATGCAATCCCTTCTTCACTACATTCATCTTTAGATTTAGAAAAACACCCTTCTGTCAGCAGTGAGGAAAATGCACTGCTTGACTCCAATAATTCTCATCTGGGTTCTACCGAAAAAGAATTTCCGATAAAGATGCCAAATGACTCCCTAGCTTCACTGGCTATAAGTATGAACCCTGACACAGCCTCGCATGGAACGAAGCAGTCAACATATTTTTGCCTATGCTGTGCCCATAACCAACAACAGGATGCCACGACTAGCAAATGTAACGAACTATGGAAGCGGCCAATATTTTACGTCTTCATGCTGGCGACCACATTTGCTCATATTGGATACTTTGCTCCATATTCCTTTCTGCCAATCCGAGCTGAGATGCAGATGTATAGGTACCCATCACATGGCTTATTTGAAAATATATATATATATATATATATATATATATATATATATATATATATATATATATATATATATATATATATATATATATATATATATATATATATATATATATATATATATATATATATATATATATGTATATGTTAAATAGAAAATGTATTATGTTGCATTTTATGGCTAATATCAACTTCCTATAAAGCAATATATTTGTGCTCAAATGAGTCTAGCAAAACCAAGGGAGCCTACCTTGTCACAATTGTGGGAGTTACTACAGGGGTTATTCGACCCCTATGTGGATACCTCGGAGACAAGTTTCCCAAAAGGCGCGTGTTGATGTACATTGTGTACCACACAGGGGCAGGATTGGCAAGCATTCTGTCATGTGCTTCCGAGAACTATGCTTTTCTATGTGTGTACGCTGCAGTGTTCTCAATATTCACGGGTAACAGTTTTTAAATGAATTGATCTGAATTCCTCGCACATATAATCATCGCTTTAATGATTACGCTTGCTTAACATTTTATTTGGCACAACTGCAATCGAGCAGAATCAGCGTTAAACGTACATTGCACACCATGGTATCTTACCTGTTTCACTTATTCAACGACATCCAAAATCTTAGGAGAGAGGTTTTAATGATAACGTAATAATATAGTCATTTCTGAAGATATGTTGTTCCAGGAGGCGCAGGTGTTGTTGTCATTATAGTAGTTATTGACATGTTCGGTAGACAGAACGTGGATATACTGGTGTCGGTGTTGGCCGTTTGCCTAGCTTTCTCTGGACTCATTGGGAACCTTATCGCAGGTCAGTTTAGTATTAACTCCTAGATAAAGTTTTGTATCTTGACTTGGAATTATTGATTTCTGGTTCTAATGGCTCATCGATTTTCAGGTGCTGTGATAGACACAAGTGGATTTGCCTCATTTGCGTTCGTCACAGCTGGGGTGCTGCAGATACTAGGGGTTTGTTTATATCTAATTGTGTGTGTGGTTTTAAGCCACCAAAAGAAAGCACACAATAGCACAAATACGTCGTAGCTTCTTCACACATGGTGATCTCTGATATGCAAGATGCATATTGAACTGCGCACATATTGATACGCGTTTCGTTAGGTGATTTTGCATCTTAGGATAGGAGCGTTTGAACTTCGTCGTGAAAATAAAAACAATTGTGTAGATCTGAAAATAATGCTATTCCCTGTATTCCCTGCTCTCTCGTTATTGTTATTGCACCTTTTCCAAAACTCGTTTAAATGATAACACTTTAAAATAGAACAGCAAAGGACGAAAACTCATATCTATGAATTAGCACTCAATTACGATTTTTATTTAAGAATTGATATATACTACCCCGGGGAAAAGCCAATATTTTGGTGGGTAAAACGTTTTCGTCGCTGATTATATCCGCAATTCATCCCCTCCTTACATCGATCAGTACTATTAGCCGTAATCAGAAAGGTAACCCATCGCAACCGTATTCGCAATGTGTATTTCTTCGTCAATTGAGATGCAGGCATTATAATAATTTGCAATGTTCTGAATGAACTATGAATGTTACACATCTAACTTGAGACATATACCCAGTGAGGCTAGTTTATCAATAGGCGTATGTTGATATCCAGTGCGTATTACACAGGGGCAGCATTGGCAATCATTTTGCCGTTTACATCCGAGAATTATGACTTTCTATATGTGTACGTTGCAGTGTTTTGAATATTCACAAATAACGGCGTTTGATATAATCACCGATTTAATTACTTTGTTTGCAAAATGCTTTTTTATTATTTCGTCAAGTTCTGAATCAACTTTTCTTATAGTTTGTAGAATAACATTAACGGTTACCTCGCCATCTTGATGCTGTTTAAATAAATTCATCGTGTCAATAAAAGTGTGCCCTATATTCGCCTTGTCTCTCATCTTCCGCTACCTTTAAAAAAACAGTGAATTGGTAACCCTTTTAACAAAAAGGACGTAAGCTCATCTCTACGAAATAATCCTCAATTGCAGTACGTAAGTACGTATGAGAACAGAACTATCATACGCCAAGGAACCAAAATACATCGATCGCTTTTGCCGCCTGAACTATGTATATATAATTCATGTTAACCCCCCCCCCCCCACCAACAACCCACTTACATCGTTCAATAATACCATTTAGTGCACAAATTCTCGACAGAATCTTTCAGTTTAAGCCGTAATCAGAAGGAGAATCTACCGCAATCGCATTCTACCTGCACACTTACTCGCAATAGGAATAGCAATATTCACGAGCCAAAAACCTATTTGGTGTAAACAATCTATTTATTCTTTATCGACAATAAATGTAACATAATTATCTTGAGGTGATCATACAAGCAATTTCGTCTTCACTCTTAAGCCTCGTCAGTCAACAGTTCAATCAATTGTCCTCGGAAGACGATCTTTGATGCCATTATGGAAGAGAGCTTCATCGACGTTTGTAATGGGCAAGTCAGAGAGTGTCTCAAACCCAAATTCTGTCTTTGTCTTCAAGTACGTCAATTCCAGAGCATCTAGTCGCGGACTTTTGCATTTGCAGCTGATGGGACTCCGTCGTGGTGAGATATTATCTCCCAGTATATCGCATTGATTATAGGTAAAGACACCAACTCGCCTCTTTCCTGTCTTGGAAAATTGCTTTTGTAGGCACGACTCGCATTCTGTTTTAGCTACTCTGGCTGGATTGTCAATATGATTGCTGCTGGACTTTAACACTGTTCCATGACGCCGCTCGTTCGCACTATCGTTCGAAACTACGTTTGAGGTTTTTCGTTTGTAGTTCGACTTTCCCTGGTACATGGTAGGAATAACGAACTCTGGAACGGTCGTAGGAGTCAGTGGCACTCCTGGACGCGTGCAGTATTTGAAGCCAGCCGCATCTTCTCTAAACGTGGTAGGAATAAGCTTTCTTTGGAGATTGTAGAGCGCTTTGTTCAGTAAATGTACGTGACGCTTTAAATCCATTGTCGTGTATATGATAGTTTCCTTGAATTATTGTTATCAGCTAACGTTCAGCTGGAACTGACGTTATGTGGCTACGCATCTCCTTATAAAGTGTACATTGATTAACACTTTCGATCGAGAGACACAAATTATTGCAATGGTCTGGATTCACAGATTTCCAGGAAGATAACCAGGGTGCAATAAACACCATTTCCTTATGCGTGGTGCCGCGCATTCAAGCGCTGGAGTGTCTTGTAAGGGCAGTTGTCATGAAGACACTAATGTTTACCCCCCTTTTTCTTTGTCTCTCACCAACAAATGGCAAATGTAATGAGCTGTGAATATTTTACATCTTCACGTTGGCGACGTCATTGGCTCATATTGTTCCATATTATTTTCTGCACATCCGAGCTCCGATGTAGATGTAAAAGTAAACGTCATACACATACTGCCTAATTTAAAATATTCAATACTTATTATATTATCAACATCAACTTCCTATAAATCAATATATTTGTGCTCAAATGCGATTAGCAATGCTCTACTTGTAAGAATGGGAGTAGCTACATGAGTTGTCAGATCCCTATATGGATACCTTAGATATAAGCATGTCATTGGTGTACAATGCCAACTAAACAGGGGATGCATTGGCATGCTGTCACAAATGGAATCAACAGACGAAGCAACTTGTGGTTTCGTTATATATTTCAATAACTCTCCTTCTGCAAGCCCATCGACATAATGACCCTCCCCCATGATCATTTTCCTTTTATACAGCTTCCACCTTCCATATTCATTCACTTAATACACGACTTACTGGTTTTCAAATAGCCTTTCACTCAGCAAACACACAATACAGGTTTCGTGATCTTTCATTCAATTATCCGCGACAATGCTGCCCGAGTTACCCACAGCTCCCTACATCCTTTCACAGCTCACCATCAAGTATATAATTATAATACATTAACGACGAGAGCGTTTTAACCAGCAAAACATTATTGACGTCGCATCTCCTTGTTTGTTAATATATTATGCAATACATTCAATGAAATAAACTGTAATTGACGTGGGCTTTCCAAACGTTAGGGCCCATGTCATCCACGTTGCGACGCGATACTCGACTATTCCTGATCATGTTGTTTTTGACGCCTGCGCTGGCTGAAATTGACAGCCACCTTCGAACTCGTGTTAATCGCAATATTCTTGTTACAGAAGCATAATTAGTTACTTTCTATTTCAAATGACCTATCGATTTGATAGCTTAATTCAATGCAAAGGTTTGGAAGATTGACGACTAAAATTCAAATTTGACGGTAAGACGCGACATGTGCATAGTGAATAAGGAACACGCTACGCACATGGGATGATGGAGGAAGAAACGAACTCCAGGCTTAGCTTGTTAGAAGTAATTTGGATGGAGCCTTTTCTAAAAGTTATAGAGGGAAGTGTCGAGCCGTTGGGTGCAGTGGCTAAGCCGTTTGAGTAAGGTTGGGTTGAGGGTGAACGTGGAGTGGGGTGGGTGCAATGCGTTTGACACGTAAACCACCCGTGGATCAGGGGAGCTGTAGTATATACTTGAAATCACCTGAAGGGGTGGGTCATAGCGTTTCTTTGACAATCAACACTAAAGCGTCAACATTTTCACTTAAGTTGAAGGTAGACCTTATAGAAGAGCCTCTCGAGTGTTAATGCGAATATCAATCGATATTTGGAACGTATTGTGATACACAAAAAATGGTTGCAAATTGTAAACACTGGATGAATAAACAAATACAAAGATAATATTTTGCTATAGATTTGCTATAGTTTCGCAAATCAGAAATCCGTTTGGTGTATGTTGTACAGCGCCAATGAGTGTACCGCGTGCGTCTGGTTATTCGTAGTGATAAATGTTGGAAATTAATCCTGCGTTACCGGACCTGGCGTATACATATAACTGCTCAGTTGACCTAAACATCAAAATGTAATGTGCTGTAGATAATGATACAAATGCAACGCATTCAATGACGATACAGCAGAGAAGTACTAAGCTTTGCATAGAACTTAGTGTTGAACAATACTCACCTGAATATACTCCATACTTCACAATTAAACGCTTTCATCTGAATAAACCGCTCTTCGGCATCGACATCAATGAGCCGGGCGATAGAGTTAGGTCATAACGTACCGTTGATCACAGCTTAACAATCTTCCCCAGAGTCACATTCTAACATTACCAACCTCACTGATAGAGCATAACATTGTTAATTGTTTCCAGGAGAAGATTACGCGAGGAAGATTTGATTGACTAAGATAAAATATGGCCAAAAACAAAATCAGATTCGCTTCACATAGATCGGCTTTGATCAATAACATTAGTGATGTAAGAAGTAATTTATGATCAATTTATAAAAGATGTTCTTTGTCAAAACATTACTCGGTGTAAGTCATTTGTTTCTTCAAACTTTCCACTATTATTTCCGAATGTCATGACAGTAATTGTTCGGTTGATAAAGAAATCTAAATCACTAGAAGTGTTAAGGGTGGTTCGGTCCGAATGTTAGTAATTATTAAGGACAATGGAACAAGTGATGGCTCTTGCTATAGGATAGATCATGTATATTTTACGTATCAAATGACACTGTGCGGTAACTCTATGTTTACACAGACCACTGACATGCATGGACATCATACAGACAGAGAACTTATTTTAGCGCAACAAGGTTTTTATTTACCCGAGGCATCAAGCATTCCTTATAATATAATTGCCTTCTTGGTATGCAACTATGGCAAACGTAAGACGAGGATTCGATAGTCTTATTAGTGCCAATCGCGACGCCTGGCGAACAAACTGCCCTCTAATTACGTAACCTGCGTATCACATAGTCCATGGCCTATATTTGACTACTTGCTTTGCAACTATGGCGAAAGTACATCCTTAGCCGCTAGACGTTTCTTTGCATCATCCCATTTGGATCGTACATGAGTACGAATAAACGTTTGGCTCAAAATAAACCAATTCAAAATGACCGGGTGTTAACGTTTATTGGCTGTGATATTATAGCCTAAATTAGCTTGAAAATGAGTCTTTAATGAAATATCTCTTTGGATAATGAATCTTATAATAAAATAGAATTTTAGCACCTTACCATCCGTTATTCTTACTGAATAAGCTCATCAACTTAAATCAGTTGGATTAAATTATTTGGTGTATATTCAGAAAATTTAAATGTTTCAACCGGAAAATTTCCAACAGCTATAAGATACGTGTCACGAGCTAAGAATCGGTCGGATTTCAACGCTACCACTTATTTCTTGTAACTTATACTAATAAACGAAACTTGACAAATCCAGTTTCACATTAATTGGATATAATTACGACTATTTTATTAAACTCTATGGTTAAATAGCGGTGCATGGGTAATAGGGTGGGTGTATAGAGCAAGTAATGCCTCAGTCACATTGGCCACGGCGCCCACGTGCGGTCTTAAATTTCACGCAGCATTTCCACGGTCACATACTGTAGCAGTCACAAATGTTACGGTTGCCGTACGGCGTATTTTGATTTTATGTAGATAGAAAACCTACGGCTGCCGTACGGCCTTTGGAGTGATGACGCACGGTCGCCGTAGGGCGTCTCTGCGGCAGCCGTAGGTTTTTGACAAATACCAAGGGTGACGCAAGGTAGCCGCAAGGTAGCCGCAAGGTAGCCGCAAGGTAGCCGCAAGGTAGCCGCAAGGTAGCCGCAAGGCGTCCGCACGGCGACCATTGCAGGTTCCATTCGCAGAAATGCCTTAAAGTCACCCCTGGATTCACGCATTAGCATCAGGATGCCGTAGTAGCCCAGGGGGACACCCCGCAAGAGCCAGGGCTTCACCCACATCGTCCTTCACTGATGTCGGGTCTGCAGCTGCAATGAGGTAGTATCGCTCTCGATGCACCCGCCTCAGCTGCATCCGCAGGTAGTCCAGCTTCAGCCGTTGAGGAACAACCATCTGTAAATAACTTTTCTACAATCTATATAATAGAAATGAATGATAATAAACATATATAAAAAAACTAGTATATATACCTGCTCCAAGCACCGCGCAGAATTTCACGGGGGCCGTACGGATGGCGTGCGGCGAGCGTATGGGAGCCGTGCGTGTGCGTTGCCCGCAGAGTGTGCCACATACCGCAAGGCCACAGTACGGCCACCGTAGGGCCGCCTTATGCCTGCCGTAAGGTGCCCTTGGAATTCCTGCGGCCGCCGCGATGTTTTGGGGGTCTGCAAAAGTCAATTGTAATTCATAAGACCCTATGGCAGCCGCACGGCAAACGCAAAGTCACCGTACGCCCGACGTACGGTCGCCGTGGAACCGTTCTACGGCATGGCTACGGCATGTCCAATTGCTACGGCGAACGTAGAAATGAAAAAAGTTATAACGCAGCCCTATACTTCTACGGCGACCCCTACGGCCTGTAAAAGATAGGGATACGCCGTACGGTGACCCTGCGGCCACCGCAGATCTTCTACGGCCGCCGCACGTTTCTCTAGATTTCAGGGTTCTACGGCCGCCGTATCCTAGCGTAGAGCAAATGTGGCTGACTCTGAGGCATAAGTCCATTCATACAATATGCATATTTTTTCTATGAACCAGTATCTGTTAAATAGATGTGATTTTTTTACGATTTTATATACCATGGCTCTGCCAGTTTAAGAAAGACAATATGAGACAGTCAATATGAGGCCTGAATTGTACTGATTTGGTTATTATTGCAAGTTAAAAAGTATAAGTTTCATGTGCTTACATCAAATTCAAACGGTTCTTACGTTTTAAACCCAAATGCTCATTTGCCAAATAAACGCCAGCAAAGTCGTTTGGTATTGCATGACTACTCTTATGATATTTGGTGAAAATATAAGGGTGCGAATGCGAATCACTAAAAACTACGATGATTTTTAAAATCGCTCTGTGATTTGACTATAACAAAGAACAAACTATATTTTCCGATCCATTAATAACTGATGTTTTGAGCAATTGAACATGGCGATTATTTTTGTGTCCAGGGTTCGACACTAACGGTTGTCCGCTTGCCCGGGACAAGTCATTTGGTCTGTCGGGCAAGCAGTTAGTCCAGTCAGCTTGTCCTGCCGGACAAGCGATTTTTTTATGAGCCAGGCCTGCATTCCGCGCCGCAGGAATAGTAGTTTCACACTGAGCGGGGCTTTTATCACACGGTCGGTGAGAAGCAGGCGCGCGACTACTGTTGTTGCATTATGAAGCCCTCACTAAAAATCATAACGTCCACTTCATGTGTTGGATGGTGGTTAAGAATAAAGACAGTTCTGTTCCGGTGTGGTATGCAGAAAGTAGCCTATGCAGAAAGTGGTGTTTACGCGTACTGCGCATGCGCGTATTTAGTCAAAATGGCGGCCATGCACAAAGTAGCGATTGAAGTAAACAATGTGTCGTAACCATTCATTCTTTCGTAAGATAATCATTCGTGGGATTACTTGTCGTGGTAGGAATAAAACGAGTTAAATTAACCTATAAATGGTCGCGGAAGGAATAAAAAGAGATAAATTCGCCTATAAGTCACTAGCAGACGACAGCAGACACTTCATGCGGATAAGCAAGTGAGAAGCAGTGGAATTCCATGTAAGAAATAAAAAGACGACATTGTACTCTCATATTGAATGCAGCCACATATATTTCTTAACATAGGCTACTTGTGCATATCAGTTTACTCCCAATGAGTCCCATGCTGAAAGTAGCCACATCTATAAACTCAGGCTACTTTGAGCATACATGGCTACTCCCACGTTCAAAGTTGCCATATCAATATGCTCGGGCTACTCCCATGCTGAAAGTATCCTCATCTATAAACTCCAGCTACTTTGAGCATACCATTTATTTCCATGCTGAAAGTAGCCACAGCTATAAACTCCAGCTACTTTGAGCATACCAGTGAACTCCCATGCTGAAAGTAGCCACATCTATAAACTCCAGCTACTTTGAGCATACCATTTATTTCCATGCTGAAAGTAGCCACAGCTATAAACTCCAGCTACTTTGAGCATACCAGTGAACTCCCATGCTGAAAGTAGCCACATCTATAAACTCCAGCTACTTTGAGCATACCATTTATTTCCATGCTGAAAGTAGCCACAGCTATAAACTCCAGCTACTTTGAGCATACCAGTGAACTCCCATGCTGAAAGTAGCCACATCTATAAACTCAGGCTACTTTGAGCATACATGGCTACTCCCACGTTCAAAGTTGCCATATCAATATGCTCGGGCTACTCCCATGCAGAAAGTATCCTCATCTATAAACTCCAGCTACTTTGAGCATACCATTTATTTCCATGCTGAAAGTAGCCACAGCTATAAACTCCAGCTACTTTGAGCATACCAGTGAACTCCCATGCTGAAAGTAGCCACATCTATAAACTCCAGCTACTTTGAGCATACCAGTTAACTCCCATGCTGAAAGTAGCCACAGCTATAAACTCCAGCTACTTTGAGCATACCAGTTAACTCCCATGCTGAAAGTAGCCACATCTATAAACTCTACTGCTACTTTGTGCATACAAGTATTCCCCCCTGTGCTGAAAGTAGCTTCCGGCATGAAGTTCACAACAGTGGGTAAATAAAAGACGTTTATTCTTGAGTCAAATATTAACATAGAGCAATTGCTAGCCCAACTGTAATATGGGTCTCTGTACGGAGCGTCCCCATGTTTTCTGAAACATATACACATATTGTAAAATGAAATCAGAAATAGACTTACTCCAAATGAAGATTATGCCTATACAAGAATCACATGGGCAACCTGAAAGTAAGAAAAAAACGTCTGCAATTAAGTCCATACTTATGCCTATACAAGAATCACATGGGCAACCTGCAAGTAAGAAAAAAACGTCTACAATTAAGTCCATACAAATCAGACTAGAAAAAAAACTATTTACACCTGGCACAGAACCATTTGCATGATTCGACCTTTAATGCATCATCGGGGATATTGTCACAGATGCGATGAAACCATTCTTCGCACCCAGTGCACTCGACCATCAATCGGCGTCCCTCATGAGGTTGGCGGCAGTGGCAGTGAACGGGTATTTCAACTAACTTTGGCTCTCTTGGATGACGATGTCCTTGTGCTTCTGGAAAAGCTGTCATCTTGTTGGACCTGAAACATTCTGAAAGGTGTGGGCGCATTAGAGACTGCTCCCAGTTACAGGTTGATGGGTCCACTCCTCTACATAGGGCTTCAGCAACTGCAATAGAAAACAAACCACAATCAGTGCTTCCCTTCTGTTTCTGGATGTCAGGCCAAACGAAAGTCATCTTAGGTTCCTGGGTGTATAGGAGCCAGGCCACCTGCTTCTTCAGGATCGGCGAAGTCTTGCCACAGTAGATACTGTCAAACAGTCTCACAGTCCCTGAGCCACACAAAAAATTTGAAACGCACATCCAGTGATTTGAGAACACATTATTAATTGAATGAAAGGCTGCTTTGGAGTCCCAATGAAGTGACAGCCACTGTCCCCGAAGAGTAAGACATCCTGGAGTCCATCCACCTCAGGGTATTGTTTCCTTAGAAGTGCCTGGGCATTGTTGATTTCTTCATCAGTCAGCTGCATACCTGTGGAAATAGCATTACACATCCTCTTGTTCTGACGCTCGTTGGTGACTGTCTGGGACCTTCTCTCCACAGCTTTTGTCTCTGCTCCCCTGAGCTTTGCCATGGTGACTTTAATGATGTCGATGTCTTGTGCCGGTCTTTTCCTAGAACTTTTGAGAGTTGCTCTGGGCATGACTGTGAGGGGTTGAGTAGCAGACTGGGTGCCGCTTGCAACGCTGTGCCTTGGTGGGACTTGCGATAGTGGAAGTGACGCTTGTGGCTGGCCTTGGTGGGGCCTCTAATGGTAGAAGCATACAATTTAGAAGCAGTTTGATCGACATCTGATTGGTTGTAGGGTTTTAGTTGCACATATGGCACCTTGGCTTTCAGCGGCAGCCCATTGTGTAGGTGTTGCAGCTCTACCCTCTGCCCGTTGTCTATCTTGATAATGCGGTAGGGCCCGGTCCATTTTGGAGCCATTTTGTCCCCTTTACGACCTACATTTTTCATCTCCCGACGTAACACCAAATTACCCACCTCAAACTCAAACACCTTTACCCCCTTTGCCTTCCTTTTACTGTATTGATCGACTTGCCTCTTCTGAGCTAAGTCAATGTTGTTGAGGACCTGCGTGTGCACATCATCTAGTGACTTGGTGATTTCACCCATGAAGTTACCCAGGTCCTCTTCTGTCACCTCTTCTGACTGTAGTTCTGTTGGGTGCTGCTCATCTTCAGTGGCCTCTTCCACGATAAGCCTTGGCTGACGATGGAACATTAGGAAAAATGGCGAAAATTTCGTGGAGGCTTGTTTCTGGGTTCGAAGCGAATACTTCATCCAGGAAGTTGTCCCAGTTGTCTTGGCACTCATTCACCAGCTTGGCGAGACGGTCCTTCAAACTTTGATTAGTTCTTTCGTCGAGGCCGTTACATTGTGGATGATATGCACTCGTGACAAGGAACTGGATACCAAACTTTGCTGATAATTCATTATTGAGGAGGTTGACAAACTCCTTCCCCCGATCAGACAGCAGCTTCTCAGGAGGGCCCCATGTGTACACAAAACGACGGATCCCTCTGCAGACCTCCTCTGCAGACTTTGAACGTAGGGCATACAGATCTACAAACTTGGTGAAATAATCCGTGAACGTAAGCACATACTTATAACCTGTTGGTGTCTCCTTGAGTGGTCCAATGAAGTCCATACCTACCATGTACAGAGGGCTTTTTACTTTGATTGGGTGTAGCTGTGGTGCCAGGGTTTTCAACTTCTCATGCCTTTGGCATGCGTCACAACGGTCAATCTGGAAAACAAGTGTCATTTCATGATATATCATCCTAATTACAGGATCATCAAAGCTAAGGTAACACGAGGAGCATATGAGTGGAGATCATCATCATATTTTGCGGGGACCAACCTGTTTACAATCATCAACTTAGGCTACAGAAATATTGTTAACAAGATTTCTCACTAGGAATTGGTATTTTGACATATTTGTCAATGCACTTTGAGGTTAAAACACATACCCAATCAGTGACATCTTCCCTAACACCCTTCCACCAGTAGCGTTCTGTTATCTTACAGCACGTGTTATTTATGCCTGTATGCCCAGCACTGGGGGCTGAGTGACAGGCATAAAGAATGCTCTCCCTTTCTTTCTGGTTGGTGATGACTCGACGCTGTCTACCAGATTGGCAATAGAAGACTGTAGATCCTGTTAGAGAACAATAAATTAGCACAGCTGCTGTTAGTTCCAAACCACAAATTCTACATAAGAATCAAATACTTGTTGAGGATCACTAAAAAGAAAGAGTGCTCTGATATTATTGCTGCATCTGATGTGTACATGTTGATTACAAGTTGAGTATCTGGACGATCAGGTAATATACCTTCGGCAACATACTGTCCCTTGGAGGTCGCCTTCCGTATAGCCTTCTTGGTCTTCTCCTCCAGCCCTGGGCTGTGACAACCAGTCCGCAGATACTGCAGGATGTGCTTGATGTAGGTAGCATAGGCCTCAAACCGACCACAGTTCATTTCCGCCTGGGAATCTGACCGAGAAGACGACTTGGTCCCTGGGACCTCTATATTGGCTATTGTTTAAGACTGCCAAATTTCTTTAAATTTGAACTGTTAGAACAAATAATACCAATAGCAGAGTAAAAAAAATAGTAGCTAGGCAAGCAGTGAAGATTCAGAGATGCAGGTAATGGTTTTTCTAGCAGTAGGGTGTCCACTTTGTTCCACGCAGACTTTCCCAACACATCCGCAACAACAAACGCAAACTCAAATCAGCACCCTAGTTAAAGGAACTGATGTCAAGTCTGTGAATATTAGATCTCAAGTGGTTTAACCGTAACAGTTATATGAATTGTGGTGTATGAGAGTCAGCTTAAATACAGTCAAGAACAGAGGTCACAGCCACAGCGTTGCTAGGCCCTTTTGATTCATTCTCGGTCCGTGGCAGCTCGGATCTACTCTTGGTGCGTCGCTGGCGCTTTGCGCGTCGCAACGCTCTTTGATCTCGTCGGGCAGGGTAGACGACCAAGTATAACTTTATCACTCTCGCTACTTTCTGCATGGCGCAACTCTGATCCTCGCTGGCGCATTGCGCGTCGCAACGCTCTTTGATCTCGTCGGGCAGGGCAGACGACCAAGTATAACTATATCACTCTCGCTACTTTCTGCATGGCGCAACTCTGATCCTCCACGCGCTTGGGCTTCGCTACTTTCTGCATAGATGTGGCAACTTTCAGCATGGGAGTATGTCACATGCCGAAAGTTTGAGGGGCGTTCACTAGCTTTCACACACTTTATTATTTTCATTTATATGATCACAGTAATTACGCTATGGCGCTCCACTCACTCTCACTACTTTCTGCATGGGGCAACTCTGATCCTCCACGCGCTTGGGCTTCGCTACTTTCTGCATAGATGTGGCAACTTTCAGCATGGGAGTATGTCACATGCCGAAAGTTTGAGGGGCGTTTACTAGTTTTCACACACTTTATTATTTTCATTTATATGATCACAGTAATTACGCTATGGCGCTCCACTCACTCTCACTACTTTCTGCATGGGGCAACTCTGATCCTCCACGCGCTTGGGCTTCGCTACTTTCTGCATAGATGTGACAACTTTCAGCATGGGAGTATGTCACATGCCGAAAGTTTAAGGGGCGTTTACTAGCTTTCACACACTTTATTATTTTCATTTAAATGATCACAGTAATTACGCTATGGCGCTCCACTCACTCTCGCTACTTTCTGCATGGGGCAACCCTTATCCTCCACGCGCTTGGGCTTCGCTACTTTCTGCATAGCGCTACTTTCTGCACGCCGACGCGGCGTGCTGTAAGTATCCGAGATTTGTGCGCATGCGCAGTGCGGTCTTTCGCTACTTTCTGCATAAGGCTACTTTCTAGTCAGCAGTGGAAACGACTGTCGTCTTGAGGTCAGTGACACCGGATTTCAGTGAACCGAGCAATTCACCTCCTCAACGACCCCGCTCAAACGCACATGGTCGGCGACGGATTGTGTGACTGTGGTGTTGGAATGTCGAGCAACAAAACGAGCGCAAAGTGCAAATCGCAAGTAAGCTTCTACATGTGACAATATCAGGTCTAGTGATCGTGTTGGACGTTGTGGTAAATAATTGCATCGCGTCAGTGACAGTGTGCTGTTTATCGCCCGCCAAATCATGTCGGAATCAAACCCAGCAGCAAGCGTGCAGTACGTGCACTCAAACGATCTAGCCGGTATCAAGTTGCCCTCATTCAACTGGGACAGTGACGATTTGCCTCATCAGTTTCGCTCATTCAAGCGTTATTGTGAACTGTTGTTGTCGACTCCTGCGTACAGTAACAAAACAGGTCACGAAATTGTTAACTACATCCTACTGTGGTTGGGACCCAATGCTTTAGAAGTCTACGACAACTGGTCTCATCTGACAGTAGAGCAGAAGAAAACGCCAGAGTCAGTGTGGCAGGCATTCCAAGACTATTTTGAGCCCAAGGCTAACTATAGACTTGCCCGTTTTCAATTTCGCGACATTCGTCAACAGTCAGCTGAGCCCATTGACACCTTTACAACTCGTCTTAAGGTGCAAGCACGGAAGTGTAAATTCGAGGCTGCTCTCGAGGACATGCTGATCGACCAAATCATTATTGGCACTGTGCACAACCCCGTTCGTAAAAAGCTACTAGACCACGATTCCGAGAAGTTGACACTTGACAAAGTTCTTGACTGTGCTCGAACATACGAGGCCACACAACAACAACTCAATCAGTTTGGGCAGGCTACGAAGGTGGATAGCATCCATCAAAAGCGAAACAACCAAAGGAAAGGACCGATTCCACATGCTGAATCGACCTCAAGGAACACATGCCACTTTTGTGGTGGGACTAGACACCGTCGGGAGGAATGTCCCGCTCGCGACCAGAAATGCAATAAATGCTTAAAAGTTGGTCATTGGGGAAAAGTTTGTCGCAGTACTGCTGCACACAGTTCTACGCAAGGACATCGCAGTGGCTCAATAAAGTACAGTACTTCAAAGTATAACAAACAGAAGCAGAAGCCTGATGTACACTCTGTTTGTGTTGAGAATAAGGATGACCCACAGTTTGAACAGTGCACATTCGACACTCTCTCCATTTCAACAGTAAGCCGGGACAAAGCATTTGCAATCTTGTGCATTGAGGCATACCCCAACAAGAAGACAAATCTACGAGGTAAAGTGGATACAGGTGCTCAAGGGAATATCCTGCCTCTGCGAACGTTCCGCAATATATACCCATCGCATGTAAATGAAGATGGACTGCCAACAACCTTAGTTAAAGGTGACGCCAAACTCACTGCATACAACGGCACTCCGATTCGTCAGTACGGTACACTTACCATCCCGTGTCGTTACGCGGACAGCCAGTGGCAAGCAACAAAATTTTATGTAACTGACACACCAGGTCCTGTAATTTTTGGATTGGAAACTTGCGAAGCTCTCAGTCTGGTGACCATGAACTGTACCATATCTCTCCAGACTGATACTGCAAACCTTAGAAAGCTGAGTGACGTCAAGTCCATGTACCCTGACCGATTCACAGGCTTGGGTAAATTCAAAGGAGAGCATTCACTAATCCTCAAGGAGGATGCTTGTCCTGTAATCCATGCGCCAAGAAGAGCTCCAATCCAGCTCCAATCTCAAATCCGCTCTGAGCTTGACAGAATGCTGGACCTAGATGTCATCCGCCCAGTGAGTGAACCTACAGACTGGGTCTCGAGCATAACATATGTTCAAAAACCAAACGGGTCTCTCCGCATTTGTTTGGATCCGAAAGACATCAATAAGGCGCTAAATAGGGGTCAGCACCGTACCCCCACACTTGAAGAGGTCACACACAGACTCAAGGGCGCCAAAGTGTTTAGCAAACTGGATGCCAAGTCTGGCTATTGGAGCGTACAGTTAGATGATGCCAGTCAACACCTCACTACGTTCAACAGTCCATTTGGACGATTCTGTTTCAAAAGGCTCCCATTCGGCTTGAAAACTAGCCAAGACGTCTTCCAAAAGGCAATGGATCAGATACTCGATGGACTGCCTGGCGTCATATCCATTGCAGATGACATCACTGTGTTCGGTGTGGACCAAGCTGATCACAACCGCAATCTCCATCAGTTGATGGAACGTGCTCGCAAATGTGGTCTTGTCTTCAATGCAGAGAAATGTAAAATCAACCAAGACGAAGTATGCTTCTTCGGCAACATCTACGGGGAGTCAGGGGTCAAGCCTGATCCAAGCAAAGTGCAGGCTATCATCGACCTAAAGCCCCCAGCAAACGTCTCAGAACTCCAGTCATTCCTTGGAATGGTCACATACCTTGCTCCGTATATCCCTAAGCTGAGTAACGTTACAGGACCATTGAGACAGCTACTACAGAAGGACTCTGAATTCCAGTGGCATCCAGAGCATCAAGCAGTTTTCAGCCAACTCAAACAGCTCATTAGTAGAGCTGGATTGCTCTCATACTTTGATCCAACCAAGCCAGCTGTATTGCAAGTTGATGCGAGTCAAGAAGCCCTCGGCGCCGCACTCATTCAAGATGGTCACCCAATCTCGTTTGCCTCAAAAAGTTTGTCTGACACCGAAAAGCGGTACGCAAACATAGAAAGAGAGCTACTTGCATGTGTATTTGGAGCAGAACGCTTTCACACATATTTGTACGGCAAACCATTTACCATCGAGTCAGATCACCGTCCACTGGAGATGATCTCAGCCAAAGCACTCACATCTGCCCCAGCCCGTCTGCAGCGTATGCTGTTGAGGTTGCAACGCTATGACTACGAGATAAAATACAGACCTGGCAAAGAGATGATTCTAGCGGACAGCCTTTCTCGACTCCCAAAGTCTAGTGCTGATGAGCACATTGAACTGAATATTAAGGTATGCTTCGTTCAATTCAGCAACAGACGACTCGATGAGCTTCGTGAAGCAATAACAAATGACGAGACACTCAATCGCCTGTCAAAATACATTATCCAAGGATTTCCCGGACGCCAAAGAGACGTCCACCACAGCATTCATCCTTATTGGCCTTTCCGAGACGAACTAAGCATTGAAAATGGTCTCATTCTGAAGGGAAGTCAACTGCTGATCCCAGAGATCCTCCATGACCAATATCTAACTGACATCCAAGGGATTATCCGCTGTCAGATGCGCGCCAGAGGTAGCGTGTACTGGCCCGGGATCAACTCTGACATCGAGGGCATAATATCACAATGCGCCATTTGTCAAAAGCACCAGGCATCGCAGAGTAAAGAGCCAATGGAACCCGTTATTACAACCGTTCCACCATATCCCTGGCATACAATTGGCTCAGATCTCTTCACACTGAATGATGAGAACTATCTCATCATAGCAGACTACCACTCGAAATACCCGATTGTTGAATGCCTTGGACGTGACACTTCCAGCCGTCACGTAGCTGCTATTACCAGTCATGTATTTTCAATGTTTGGTTGTCCAGACACCATCATCTCGGACAACGGTCCACAGTTTATAGGCAGTGCTTACCAGGCAATGACAAACAACTATGGAATAGCTCATGTCACCAGCTCCCCTCACCATCCTCGTTCACACGGTTTTATTGAACGCATGGTCCGGAGCATGAAAGCCCTCATTAAGAAGTCACCTGAGGAAACCGACAAAGCTATTCTTGTGTATCGAACAACCCCTTTAGGCCCTAAAATCCCCTCACCAGCTGCACCGATAGTTGCCCCACCTACTCTACAGCCAACACAGGATAGCCCCGTACCTGATCCCATCTCCACGCCTACTAGTAAAGTGAATCACAACGCAACAGTCTCCTCACCTGCGATACAGAAAAGTGGAAATACTACAATACCTACACCACGTCCCAAGCGAAATGTCATGCCTCCACGTCGTCTCATAGAAGATATTTAATCTAAATACATATTCATATTGTAGCAGAACCAGATAGTATTGTTTTGTATGAATGTCAACTTGGGACTAGACTTAAATTGTATGTCATTTTATTGTAACAGGCAGACAGCTACCTTTTTGTTTGTGACTGCAGACAAGCAACTAACATAATGTCTGTCATTGATGATTTCTTAAAAGAAGGGGGATGTTGCATTATGAAGCCCTCACTAAAAATCATAACGTCCACTTCATGTGTTGGATGGTGGTTAAGAATAAAGACAGTTCTGTTCCGGTCTACACGGTGTCGTCCTCGTGTGTGTGTTTCTCAATATAGTTATTTGGACATAACATAACAACTGTGACTGCGTTAAGTAAATCCGATCGATAGAAGAGATGACAGTCATGTTGTTTATAGTTCGAATTAAAATTTACGCAGACGCTAACAATGAGATACAGTGCTGGGACACATTATGTTTGCTCATGCTCGGATTGCCAAATTTGATACGGCTTGCGGAGCAATTACCATGTACCGCAAATAATTTAGAACCATAAATAAAATATTGGGGGTTTAGCAGTGTTTAGGGCACTGAAGTAGACCTGAACCACAACAAGCACGGATTTACCATGACTTTCAGCAGTACATGAGCTTGGTTCGAGACTTTAAAAAGCAAATTTGACAGTGATCAGAATGAAGTCCACTATTTGATTCAATTACACGATGCAACTGTTATGTCCCGTATAGCTACATTTCTATGTATCCTGAAAGATATTGTAGCTTTCAAAGAGTGTTGTCTAGATTATTTCATGTTTGTGATTATAAGGTGCCAGACACGAAAAGAATGCTATGTGGAACGAAGAACCACTTTTTGCTTACCGTGCTGTTTTAGGACACTTTACAGTCCTAGATGATACCAATTTCGAGTACAGATAACTTACGATGCTTGTAACTCAACTCACGCAGGAAAAGAAGCAAAGCATTAGTTTCATATTTAGTTACTGTATATCTAACCATTTATAGTTAAAAAAAATACGCCTCCGTTGTCTACTTGTCGTTTGGCCCTAGCATTCTCGCACCGATCGGGCGTTTCTTAGTATGCACAGGCCAGTGTCAAAATGTTATTTAACAGCACATAATCAACGCTATTTTCAAATTATGTTCTATAGATGTCTTTATGCATGTCATGTCAGAATTTGATACAAACTAAAAGGTACTCAGCGTTAACCTTGCGGTTTTCTGTAGTTGTTTTTCTAACAAATTTCTCAAAACTAACATGATATAAACAAATGAGCGCGCCAATTTATGACGCGAATGTCAACGACACGCGCACCTCGACATCGCACGCGCTGCCAGAAATGACGTGAGCTGACAGTGAATGTCACTCAACAACCCAGAGTGTGGACCAACAGTCATACGATCAGAATAAGAGGGAGCAAAAATTATTGCCCACATGGAAAGATACGTTTCCAAGGGTGGGCTATGATGATATGATCTGTACTGTACTGTACTGAAATGCTGGACAGATTGATGGCATTATCTATATGTGGTCCAACTACAGAAAATTACAATGCCCAGTGGGCTGTTCAGCTCTGGCTGACAGGATCAAAGCGGGTTAGACGTTACCTGGGTTTGATTGTGGATGTTTAAACTGTATGTAGTACTGTCATATTTGTAGAGTTATCATTATGTATAATCTGACAATAAACTGATGGTTCATACAGCAGCGTTTCTTATTAAACATACTGTAATAAAATTACTTAATTGCAACTAGAACTTTCCAGATTTTACGTATATAAAAATTACACGTTTGGGAAAGGTAAAAATTAGGAAGGACAAGTAAATGGACCAAGCACTTGTCCTACAGGACAAGTCGGTTAGAAACCTTAGTGTCGAACCCTGTGTGTGCAACCAACAATATCAATAAAGTTTACCATCAATGAACTGCAAAAATGTCCTACATCGCCACAATAGGATGCTTTCATTCTTCCCCATCATTGGCGAGATCGCACTTAATATCAACTGGTTATTAAGCATATACTGAAGATACATACAAGGTTTTGAAAAAATTCAAAGCAAAATAAAACCTAGCAATTTGTTTGCTGCAATAAATGGCTAGAGTTGAAAATGCATTTTTTAATTATAGCAAATGTAATGCACACAACAGATAAATATATACAACAGGTCAAAAACAATTGATACCACATACAGCAGAGGTGGAGGGAACCATACATAAATCGGGTTGTAGGTCCACAGACTATAACCGAAATGGAATAGTTTAAATAATAAGTGGTGGATAGGACAGTGGATCAAGGGCAAAATATGGCGTCAGATTAGCTGGAGGAATCAATAATCCATGTAATAGGTATTCAACAAGACGATTGGCAATTAGTAATATACTCACATGATCACCATGCAAATCACTCGGTCTTAAGAAATCTTATGATGTCATCCAGTCGTTTTTAATACCAGTTAATCATGCAGCATGAATAACAAACAAAGCATAAATACCGTCATCAAACAATTTAATTAGGTCCATAGTGAAATTAAATTTATGTTGGATGAGCATTGAGTATACAGTGAAGAGAAATACAAAGCTTTGAAAAAGCTGAGAAAACAACACACTGTGCCGCTTGTTTGCAGTGAAAAGTTACACATGGTTATAGTTGAATATTGACTTGCGTACTGAAGCCAAGAAAATATACACACAAATAAACAACCTGTAACTAACAGGTATTTCGTGGATCTGTTGAAAGAATTACTGGAGCCGAAGTTAATCACAAGAGTACAAAGAGAAGCTCATTAGATAGTGTCGACAGAATGTCAACACTTCCCAGGGTAAACTTCCCAGGGTAAACTACTGCAGGAACGAAATACAATGATATGGGGCAAATGTCATTGCCCATGAAAACAATCTAGCACTATGTGATAGGTATCAGCACAACTGGCAGTTGAAATGCCAACAATATGCAAAAAGAAGACATGATAAAATGATACCGACTTTTAAAATGCAAGGCACATCTGTACCAACTCCAGTTATAATCCATAAAATAATTGACGCAAAAGCAACTTGTGAAAATACAACTTTGTACAAAAGCAAGATCGACAAAAGCGCATCAGAGCAGATGCACCAACTATATTATCTCAACCTCAGTTGTATTGCAAAGGCATGGTAGCTACACGACCTGTTTAAAATGAAATCCAACAGTAAAACATTTAAAATGGCAACCCTTAACATACAACGGACCAATAAGCATATACCTCAGTCGACGTTTCAACAATGAGAATTATATTACCACACCTCTTATTACCACTCGGGCAAAACAAAAATTAAGAATGGATGTAAAAATTATCAGAGCTCAAAGCTCGGTCGACATGTGGATTGCACAGCTTGCCTTTGGCAAGTTCTACAATCGACATCGCAGGCAGTCTGATGAAGTCAGCAACAATGAATAACCAGGAGTGGCACAGAAACTAACCCGAAATGAAAAAAGAATAGTGCATGGAAAGAGTAAGAAAGAGAGACCAAATCATAGATGGGTGGAACATAAGAAAAAAACACGACTAATTCCTTTGAATAAGAAAACAAAGGACGTGGCTGGCCCTCGACGGTGAGATATTTCTTTCTGAACTTGACGTTAAAGAGGTTTCTGAGGTGGAATTATGATATATACAATATGACCTTAATGGTGCTTGAACTTAGTATGTGTGAGAAAATAGACAGCTGGTGAAGAATTATACATGTGCATGTCCTGGACCGAATTGCATCTTGATAATTAGAGAGTCGGTTGAGGGGTACAATTGGAAGCAAGATAAACATCCACCATGCGTGAATGTCAGAACGGATGATTTTGTGAAGCGTATATGATGGTTTGCTTTCACAATGCCACAAGATAATTAAACGGTGAACTAGGAACTATAATCCAAAAGTTAGAATGTTTTCGAAACCCAATGCCAATCTTCATCTGCGTCATCCAAATATTGATGACGGTAATAAGTACGAGAATGAATGGCTTTTACATCTGCCAGGCGGAGCATCAGTGATGACCCATCAACTGTTATCTGTTGTCCTAAATAACGTAAAGTGCATTTTGTCTAGGCACAATATTTAAAATGGTACAAGCCACGAGGTCTAAATAACAAATGTGCCACAGTACGAAGAAAAACCTGTAAATAACTTTATAATACTTAGATAAATATCGAAGGGTTTGAATATAAGTTAACATCTTTCCATACCAATGGCATATACACTTTATGATAAAGAACAATCCCTTGGACAAATATTGAATTGATAAGCTTGTGCACATGGTGGTGGTCATGTTTCGTTTGAATTTCATCCTAAATGTTCATGTCGGCTTCGTGCTATAAACAAAGAGCTTATAGCCACGCTAAGAGGGCTCACTCTGATTGAGTTATGTGGTGAGCGTTTCTAACGCTACCATTAAATCAACAAAAGCACATCAAAATGTTGTTTACGTTGTAGTAATGGAGTCATCTTATTGGTCGAGGCGACCGCGCTTCCAAATTTCCAAGTGGTTTTAGGGTAGACATTATGACAACATACACGCTGCACACAGGTGACGTGTTCACGTACTTACGGGGAGCGAGCCCTATAAGCAAGGCTATAAGCACTTTGCAATAAAGTTAGTATTCAAATCGTTTGCATACCATCATAATGTTTCTTTAGGTTGAGTGATTTCTGTGCTAATGTGTAAGCGTATTAACGATGGCCAGCTGCCTTGATGGGCGGTCACGTACCTTTTTTATTACCTCTTGTGTGGAGAGGATGAATTAATGCTTTTTCTACTTGGACGCCTTCTTGTGTCTCTGTGGTATTTTCATGTTCATCTGTTTGACCGAAACCTTGCTTGTACTCCTGGTCAATAACGGGTTTGTCTCATACACAATTTGTTAGTCTTCTTTTTAAAGAAGGTGGGTATATGATTTCGTTCATCAACAATTTCGTGCTTCTCTCTGAAAACGAATTATGGTCATCACCATCAGGTTTAACTGGCAATGTTTTTTTTAATTCCTGTGTCAAATGCAATACCACTTGACCAGTTATTGCTTAGTGATCTTGCTGCTTGTGATCCTTTCTCTGGCACTCTGTAAACCTAGTCTTCGAGGTATGTGGTCTCCCATGGCATTTCTGGGTATCAATTAACTAACATCCTGGTTCTTGTTCTCCTTCCATCATTCCGAGGCAATCTTGGGTCTATTGTTTGTGATCATGGGTGTCTCAAGTAAAACGCGTCATAATCCCTGTATTGTCATTTTTTCGCAGTTTTGTGGTGTACAATTATGGTCATCATCATCAGGCAACTCAGAATGATTTTAGTTCCTGTGTCAGATGCAATACCACTTGACCGGTTATTGCTTAGTGATCTTGCTGTGTGATCATTCTCTGGCACCTTCGAGGTATGTGGTACATTGGTATCAATTACTAACATCCTGGTGGGGTCTGCCCAACCATTCAACAGCCTGTAACGATTTTCATCATTTCATTTTGTCTTATCAAAATGAAAGCTTATAATCATGTATTGTCAACGGGTACTGTCATTAATTCCTTGCACCGCTATGTTTGTGGTGAGCAAAGGTGTAGCAGTTGTCCGTTTCATTGGTGCATTTGCAGATCAATATAGAAGAAAATACAAAGCCATTTCTCGATGCCATTTTGCCAACTTCAACGAACATTTCTTTATTTTGTGTTTCAAAAAGAAGATAATAACTCATTAACCAACGGGTACTCATGTTCATTGCACCGCTATGCATAACTACTAAAAATCCACCGATAAGGTTCCACTCGGAAGAAAATACGAAGCCATCTTCTCGACATTTTGCCATAATCCACGTCAAGAAACGCACCAGACCGTGAAGAAAGACGAGTACCGCTGCAACCAACCGCGAATGAAGATGGCGAGAATTTCGCGAACAACTGTGACGTCACTGTCCGGAAATGAATTTTACCGAACATCTTGTCAGATTCGACGTGAAAAATGTACATTTCATTTTTCTAAAAAGAAAAAAAGCGCGCAGTCACCTTATTTTGGTTACGATACCCTTTTAAAACATAGAACTTTTGAAAAATGGAATAAAAAAAATCTTTGTAGTTGACCTTTAATAGATGTTGTTAATTAACGATATATATATGAAAATTATTTAACCTGCACTTTTGCGATATATTTCCCAACTTCTTCTGCATAGTATTGTTTGTGGACGTCATGATGTGTGAATACCGGTTAACGCCGTCAATGCACCGATTCCGACCGATTGATTGATGATACCTTATTACTTGCACTCTTATGTAACAGTAGTTATAATAGAGGAATGAGAGTCTTGAACTGCCTTAGGAAGAACGAAAATATTTATCTTAAAATTATCCTAAGCAAAACTTGTGTCTCACTAGGGTATTCAATTCTTCCCATGGGACTCACAGACATAGATGGTAAAACATCCAGTGCATTTGACCATATGAACAATCAACATGGGGATATTTGTTAAAGTGGCATATGGCGCTGCATTTAAATACCCTGCTTCATAGACATTTTTGCAGCACATGGACAAACCCCATGCCATTTTGAAGCTGTATCGTCTATACCATACCGTAAAATCAAAATCAAGTAGTTATATTGAATCCGAGATGGTGGTAAAATCTTTTGCTATACTCGATATTTTGTTCAACATAAAGTGATTAAAATATGATGTTACATATGATCATAGATGATTCAAACTGCATTAAACTGCACCGACGGCTACATATCATGTTATCAACACTACCCCTAATCGAACTGTGTATTCCTATCTAAATGAACCGTAAGTATCGACTGCAACGTTTTGTCTCGATCAAAAAATGGGATTTTGACTAGTTTACTCTCATAAATGGGGTTGCTAAACATGGTAGTTTCACAATACCCAAAGCTATATTATTTCCCAATTAGATGCAGTGGCATATTACTTTCTGGTCATATCAGACTTTGAACTTCTTTTACATCTCACACTTTTCTATACACAGACTTCTGATCGTTTGGTACAGACTTTTGTCTTCCGGTTGTTGCTTGTTTCACATGTAACCACGTTTCCCTTTCCTTCAGTTCTAACCATGCGCCCAGCAGCCACAATGCCATTTTAACCATCACATAATAGTTACACGAAAACACATGAATCAACAATAGATCGAGGTGGTTGAACTTCACACAGCTACCCAAGCTCGCTATTTTGCAAATCCTACAGAGGCAGTGTGTAGGATGGAAAAGACGCTGATGCATTGGCACGACAATACCATAGTTTTAATCTAGTTAGACGATGGATGATACTTAAAACCGAGTCATTGTTTTACTTTTATATGAGTACTATGGTTAAGCTTCTTGAACTGGCTATGCTTACTGGTATAGAAATACTGATCTTTATTATTTCGAAGAAGCATGTATTAGACGCAAGTCGGTTGGTTCTCTTTAAACCCCGACCATCTGATCGAGTGTTAATATTCCAACAAATACTCAAGTCTTTCCTTTGATTCTAAAGAGACAAGATGAACTTTGTGTGGGACATAGAATTTCTCAAGTCACACTCTGACCAACCATGTGTATTATCCGATCGCTTGATATATCAGTATAACAAGCTATTTAAACAAATAGAAGTATATGACTATAATGTTGCAATTAGTTACAAATGAAAACAATTGTAGATGATTGCATTTGAATGATTCGTGTAGTTTACGCACCCTTATATCAATGACAAGCTGTTGCATTATTCAGTTCTATTTAATCAGTGAAATATATCATTCGTACCTTAAGATTTATACAGTATTCAGCATAACACGATGGGATTTAGGAATGCCGTCCGAGATTTTCCACCAAGCCAGAGCTCTGTAAATATATGATGTAATCAAGATACATTCATCGATCAAGAAGTCAGTATGCGGAACAAATACTTTTGTTGGCTTTTTTGCGTTTAACAACGAACAACAACACTGTTACGTAACTTTGACTTATCTGGAGTTAATTCGCATTGCTATGGAACCGAATGCAAACCTGTAACCATGGGAGAATTCTGTTGTCACTAGGGCTGAGTCCTTCCCGAGGATGATGATCTCACGACAGGTGATATGAATCACTGGACCTGCTTTCTTCTTGATGTTACGCTGAATGGTTTTTACAATATCTGTAACAGGGTTACGCACTAACTTTGAAAAGATTCCCTGGATAATATCATGCTGTAGCAAAGAAATCATTACGATTTGACTTCTGCTTTTCCGATAGACAGGTTTTATTAGTTTACTGGATAACGACTCTCAAATATCCGTTTTAAACATGTTGCATTGTGATGAAGATGATCAGGCCGACCATTTGTAAACTCACTATCTCGTCCAGTCACAGTAGGAGCTCCGTTTTGCATCATTTTCGCATCTTCGTCATACATCTTCGTGAGTTCCTTGACGTTACCCACAGTGTACCATTTGCCCAGATTTTGAATGGCTTCATCAAAATGTTTCGCGATTTCTGAAGTTGAACATTTTATTCAAAGAAATTCAAAGTTTTAGCGAACCGATAAATGCGGTACATTGAAATGCAATGAAAATACACACCGCAATCGCCTATCACTTCATCACAGGCGAGATGGGAGTGGATTGTCGCTGCTAGGAGCAATATTACCCCAACGTATGTTGACTTCTGTATCATATTTGATGCTTGAAGCTTGACGAACCTGAACGCGTCAACTCTTATACCCCATATGAAGCTGTCCCCAATCAGATCTCTACATATCTGTGCAGCAAGTGGCATCTGTTGTGCGCATATGGTTTTAGTACATACAACAAAACATTGATTACAAAGATCGTACTATCACAGGTATAGACTCAGGATGTGTAATAAGAATTATATGTATCTGTGGTAATGTTCCTCCGCAGGTGTTGATATGTCACATTATGATCATGTTTCCTCAAGATTCAATTCTTATATATCGATCGTTTGGGTTTCCAAATGTCAGCATTGTTTATCTTGAGAATAACCTATGGAATACCATTACCAACAGTGGTATGCCTCGCTTTAGATATTTCAGTTGCCTCGTTGAATGTCTTGTAATAATGCACAAAATAATATTGTATTCAAATTATGATTCCGTCAGTGACCAGTTGATATATGCTATGCCCTAAGGTGAGAAAGTGTCTTATGCGATTCGATTAATAGTTCTATGGACAATTATAATTATAACTTATCCTTATTTCTTGAATCACTAGTGCGGGACTCAATGTCATGAATTTCAACGAACCACACTTTTTAGACCACTTCAAGCATTTCAATAACAAATCATCACCTGCTTTTTTCAACGATTTTGAACCATGTTTGCACTTGCATTGAAACCACATTCACCAGCGTAAATTGATATTGATTCTTGAAGATTCATTTTGCTTTCTGCAATACGTTTTTAAGCATCATAGTACCCAAATAGCCATTATCAGCCTCTCCAAATCCAGGTCCTCATCGGCACGACCACAGCGTTGCAAGGCAGTCGCGTTACTAGCCTCGATAGCTTTTCTTCAAGGAAAAGTACGGCTGTTAGATTGGCGTATCGCGGCTGAATTTTGCCGGGATATCGAACTGCAGCTGGTGGCTGTGACAAGAATCAAACGCTGACATTTAGGGAGGGAATTTCCTCGTATACAACGTGAGTACTCCCAATTAACATTCCACTCCAAGCGACACTTTCATCATATGCACTTTGCCGCGATATGCGTGAGCAAAGGGATTGTGCCAGGTGGTCGGCGACGCACGAGGGACGCTGACAAAGCACCACAAACATGCTCATCCATCACTGTTACGATATCACCTTGTTATCGGAAGCAATTGTTTAAATCGTGACTTGTGACAGGACTAATACTACAATCAACAACCTTTTCCGAGATTTACATGCATTCGTAGGTCTGCACAACGTTTCGATTCAAATGCGTGGAGATATGAAGATCAAGAAATAGCACGTATTATTGTCTCTCCGTTTTGCCGACGCTCTTGTGTCGCGCAGGTTGATCGCGATTTGAGTGTCTGTGGCACGAAATCACCCGTATGTCTAACACCTGTGTGTACATAAACATGAAACAGGTGAGATATGAGAGCTAGCCCCATTAGGGATTGTATGTAAAGAGACTGTCAACAGTCGTGCGTCAACAGTCGCAGTCTCCAGCCACTCAGCTCCTCTGGCGGCCAGGGAGCTAAACTAAATTTGTATTCGGCCCAGCTTGGAATGCATCCAATTTTAAATTTGGTCGACCCAACTTGAAATCTTCAAGACGGGTTGTCCGAATTTAAATTGGACGTCGGCTTTGTCGTCCTTCGCTGTTATTGGAAGCCGTTTCACTTATAATCGGTGAATTAAAAAAAAGAAATAAAGTTGGAATATCAGCTGCATCCAAAAGGGTTATATATATACTTCATGGGGTCATGAGAACAACTAAGCAATTTTATTTATCGCTTATGTTCTCACCAAAACAACCCCATGAAATACAGGTGGTCATGACAGGTAATTCAACATATTCAACGCGTAGTCTTTCTTTTGTTAGTTGCATTACTACCAAGACCAATTATGGAAATGAAGTACAAAACTGCGTGTTGAGTTTTCAAGAGAAGAACTGAAACGCAAATTATTGATCTGGAATAACCTGAGAGGTTACATTCTCTATTTAACCACTGGTCAACTATTAAGTATAACTATATGTTTCACTAATACTTTGGACACTTTAAAAATTTGGAAAGATCGAATGTTGTTGGAGGCGATTTTTTCCTGCTTGATACGATGAGAATTTGTTTCTTAGGTTTCTGGAGGCGGCTTTTAAAGAATCGTTGTTAATTACTTTGCCGTTCGACGTTCGGCGATTTGATGCAGTTTCATATAAAATACAACTATAATTCAATTCATTACTGGTGGGGGGAAATACTATTGTCCACCCAGCACTTAGCATAACCGAAATCGGGAGATTGATCAACCGTTCCCTTATGAAATTGACATTCTTTCCCTGTAGACATAGATATTTAGATCAGACCTCATTTTGCGTTCTCGCTCTGAGACCAATTAAATATACCATTCAGCCATCGAAAACCTAGTTAATAAAACAAGAATTTGGAGGGGGTGAGGGTGTGGGTCAAAATCGGCCAAAAAGATAAATGTACAGTGCAATATATAGTCCACATTGGGCAACATCGATTTCTTGTGTTCTTAGTCACTGAGTATATTCCGAAAGATAGTTGATCCAGATCCCCGTAGATGATTGCAATAAACTACCATCAAATGTCTGATTAGTTCTGAAATATGATGTTGCAGGGGCACTGGCAGATGTCACCATTCTCTTTAAATTGCGGGCACCTGACTGGTAACTTAGTCCATCGATCAAGTTTCTTCCCGTTACACATACAGGTATCATATAAAGGACATAACATCTTAGACTTTTGGCAATTAGGATTGAGTTTTACAAGTGGTTTTTAAGGGGATGTGTTATAATACTATTCTAGCTCATACGTTTTTAAAAAGCCTCCCCCTTAATTATTTGCACGACAGCCCTGTAATCCAGATAGTAGCAATCCTTATAGCCTTGACTTGCAATCGGGTCCACTTCAAGCGGACCCGTCGTGTCACGCGGGAATTGTTTTAGCCTGGCCTATCGTGTGGACCGGTCAAGGGTCATGGTAAAGCAAGCCAGCTGACCGCGGACCCTTAATAAGAGCCATAAATGGGTCAGACGGAGAGATCATATAGTCAGGGACAAGATTCAGACCGAGATTCCAGGGAG
Organism: Urechis unicinctus; assembly: GCA_034190875.2. Lineage (NCBI taxonomy): Eukaryota > Metazoa > Annelida > Polychaeta > Xenopneusta > Urechidae > Urechis > Urechis unicinctus. The sequence continues at coordinate 22,595,901 of CM067345.1, read as the reverse complement.
TTTCATTGTTGAAACTTAATAAACCCAATAAGCAACTCTACTCCTAAACTCGCGTTGTTTCCTCTGGCTAGTCCCCACTCCAGCAACCACAGGCAGTGAGTAACCTCACAAAAAACGGAGGAGCGCGCATAAGCAAGAAAATATAGTATAAGAGAAGCCACAGAACAACGGTAAAGGCAGTGACTAATCTTAGTTTACCAAGGGTCTTCGTGTAGTGCGGAGTGGAAATTGGCTTACCCGTAATATACCGCTGATTGCAGTGACATTCAATCATCAATTCATACGTCCCGCACCTCCATCAGGATCATCAATCCACTTCTGTAGACACGTTTGCCTCAATAAAGTACCAGCAAACAGCCAATCATTGTGCATGCTGTACCTATAAATGCTGATGAAGGGCATCTTATTGTTGTTAGCTAATGCATTCTTGGCACAGTAACCACACCCTATGAACGTTGTTACGCCGCCCTAATCCCCGCCATGACCCCAATAATAACTGTCATGACCCCAATCTACTCCCTGCCATGACCCCAAAACTAATCCCTGTTATAACCCCAATCCTATCCCCGCCATAATCCCAATCTATGTTATGTAGCAGTCGGCTGTCTAACGCATGGCAATGAACTCAATTTTTCACCTTGAAGTATAACTTTTGCAGATAACCTTGCAAATCTAATGAACAGCAGCATTTTCCTGGTGAAAAGTCTGTTGTAGGGACTACTTTGAAACACAAACTAATATGTATTTGATATTGGCTATTCTTAGTAGAAAAACAATACAACACCAATGACACTAAATTGTGTTATTTTATAACAATAAATACCAACAAGTTTCACATTAATAAGCATATTCATAAATAACATCACACAGCAAGATTTGATGCCATGGTCCAAAAAGCCCGGCAACAAATAGGCAAAGATCAGGCAAATTTTTTTCTTAAGACGCACCCATCTCCTTCCCAACTTGTGGTATGATAACTCTTCCAAACACAGGCTATAGCTACAGCCCCATCCCTAAATATGCCAGTCAATGGCATGCAATAAGATTAAGACTACAAATTCACTATTGCAATAAATATAAAGAGTCTCCTTAACCACCTCAAAAACCTTATGTGCTTTAAGGGTAACATGCTAGATTACATACAATGACTATACCCAACATGGCCTAAGACATCTATGAGCTCATCAGTAGAGATTTGGCATTAGACAAAACAGATTTCACTTCAAATATTCAAGTGGCATTTGTCAGTGTCAAGCAGTCATTAAAAGGCTTTTCATCATCATACCAACTGTGACTTCAAAGATTATAATAATTACAAAATAAATGATGTTGAAATTCACAAATTATATATATATATATATATATATATATATATATATATATATATATATATATATATATATATATATATATATATATATATATATATATATATATATATATATATATATATATATATATATATATATATATATAAAGAGTCAGAAACTTATGTGAATGCCAGGTCTAAACATTGAACTCATTTGGTTTTTTTATGGTAATACTAGCAATGCATAGCAATTGTATTCCATTGTCAATGTTGTTTGTGGAACTGTGTAGGACATGAGTTTCTATCCCTTTATATATTTACAACTTTTTTTTTTAGGCTCAGCCTAATATTTTTACCATACATCTACTCTTTCAACATTATTCCTTTCAATATTTCAACACTAAAGAATAGCCTCAAAATTCAGGCACCAATGAACACAAGGTAAAAACATGACTACAAGGTCAAAACCATCACAAAACAACAGAAAACTAGCCCATCACTACAAATACCCATCATACTGAACTCCAATATTTCATACAGTGATTTCTAATCCTGTAATGACTTACATTGCACTGTGTTCTTGTACAACTTTGAAATCGAAATATGTGCATGCAATATTCATCAATATATAATGCAATAAATTATATCAAGACAGATGTTGATATAGTTACGTCTTCTTAAGGAGAGCCGGTCTCCAGAGAAATAAACCCAGAACATCAATCATGGAATTGCACTGTCATTGACTAGATAAAGACACATGGTCCAACCTTTTAAGTATTCAAGATTAAAAATTGTCATCAATGAAATTAAACTGAGGATAACCTTGTCTAAGATCAGAACACAAACCCTAATAATGTATTTTTTCACCAACCAGTTGTGTGATAGAAATTTGGATGCTCATTGGGCATGTGAGAGTTACCACTTCTCGGGGCTGGGAGCAGGCCAGTTGCTTCATATATTCATATTAAGACCGTAGTTGACTTTAACAGTTCCCCATCTGAACCAAATTCACCATAGCAACAGCAACAATGTATGCATTAGTTAAAAACAACCTCATACCTGTACAACATATATGCTAGCAAATCCGCATTATTTCATGATAGGATATCCCATTATTTCATAAATAGTTTCCTATATATATATTTATATATGCCATTAGAATCTACTAACATGCCTTAAAGAACTATAAAGCATACACTGATATTTGCTAATTCTACTACAGCGCTAAAAGTTCTGCACAACTTCTTAAACAAAGTTAGAACAAGTGAGAATTCTGTCCAAAGGATAACATTACAATGTCATATACCAACATTCTGGATCAGCAAAATAAGAATATAGTCCCAACTTAAGTTCAAAACGTCTTATCAAAAAGATGTTTCTCAATTATTAAATTATTACATAAACTTCCTCTTCAGGCATCCAGGACCCAAGTAATAACATTGGTAATGATGTCCATCACAGAGCCAACTGAATTATCACCAGTGTCTCTGCAAGACATCTGACAAACATTAAATACCATATGCAGAAATAATGTTTACACACAATATAAGAGAGATAACGATACAAAGGAGACAAACAGTGGATGTACCAGTCTCTCAATAGAAACCTCTATTTGCAAGACTTCACCACAAAACTACATCTAATTTGTCTACCGTCACCACTTCACATCGATAGAGTCAAGAGCAAAATAGACAATATGCTTTGCTGAGTATTTTGGAACATGCATCAGGTTAAGCATGGAAACAATTACCCGTGTTTAAAACCTGTAAGATGATGAGTATAAGTTTAGCACACAACCACCAATAGTATCTATCTTCAACATCACATCAGTTATATCTTTAAATAAATTACCAAAAAAACAACTAAAAAATGGGGTACCTTCAAAAGCAAGAGTGTGCATGTTAGTCCATGTTTTTGATGTAGGTGATGAGCGATGGGGGTAGGGGAAGGAGCTTGCTGCTCTTGTCTATTTTCCAGTTGATGGCATGGTAGGTTGCAACGCGACACAGTTGGCGGAGACTACGGGGATTCTGACTGGCCGCTCGCACCCGATCCTGGATCTGAACATTGCGCTGACCTTGCTCAAATTCTTCGTCAAGATTGGCACAGATCCCTTGAATGGCTTCTGTTAGATTCTGTTGAGTCAGGGTACTGGCAAACACATCCAAAATGTCGAAAGCAGAGAGGTTTTGGTAGCGTGCGTGGATGTACAGGCCACGGGCGAGATAGTAGCTGACTGTGTATTTTCGGGTGGAATAGGGGGGGTTGCCACAGCTACCACTGTGTAATTCATTGAGGTTCACTTGATTCAAGTCGCCTCCAGCGCAGATAACATGGCGCAGGATGCGATTCAGATGACGGATGAAAGTACTGTCAAGAATAGTCGAGTTGAATATAATGACAAATTGCTTCAGGTTCTTGCGTAGGACCATTTGCGGGTCAAGACCGTGTGACAGGAAAAGGCAAAGGGTCTCTTCTGTAAACTTGAGCAAGCTGTGGAGACGATTGGGATCGTCAGATGCATGGTAGAGCCATCGACTCAATGACCCAAGCAGCAAAGTGATGGTGTTATCTCCAAAAGCATTAATGAGATTAGGATCGGCACCGTACTCACACAAAACGCTGACACAGCGTTTCACTTGCTCTGACGTTTCGCTAGCAAGTGAGGTGACATCGCACAGACAACGCGCATTAGGTAGTACAGTGGTGACACCACATTGGGAGGTGACATGAGATTGGCACTGGCCCCTTTCTCGAGCAGAACCTTCATCAGCAAACTCATATTTCCGAGGAGGTTACTAAGGTATGAAGGAGCGACCCCAAACCTGTCCCGGATGTAGAACAGTGGTCTTCCCCCATGATGGGCCAGCAATGAATGCAAAGCGCTTTCACCTTTCTTATTGACCCAATTGGGGTCACATTCGTTTTCGATCAAGAGAGTAATACATTGACGGACCTCCTCCACATACTGTTCACGATCTCTTGGAGTGGAACCCCCAAAATACTTCAGTAGTTTATTGAGTAAACTATCTCCATCTCCTTTGGTAACTTTAACGGCAAGATCCTCCGGTCCTTTTTCAAGCATCAGTTGGGTCAGTCTGAGCAAGTGGGATGTATCATCTGACACATACATTTCATGAAGCAGAGTTCCAAATTCAGTTTCAAAAATCTCTGGGTCAAATTCAGCTTGGCTTTCAAGAAGGATGACTGCACAATCTCTGTTACGTGGGCCTCGTAAAGCATGCTGAAGAGGGGTGAAGCCCTTTTTATCTCTAAGGTTAACCTGCTCTGGAATCATATCTACCAGTAATTTGAGACATCGCTTGGCTCTAAATTTACAAGCTTCATGGAGGAGGAAATCCTTCTTGACCAGATCCTTGGAGTTGGAATGAGTAAGCAGCACTCTGAGCACCTCATCTCTGTCACTGGGTATTGCATATGACAAGGGAGGTGCAGGAATACGCACTACAACTCGGCATCTGAATTTTGGAGGCTTTCCACCAGTGGATGGTTTGAGGTTGTGGGCAATAGGATAACACACCCACCTAGCCATATCAGCTTTTGCACCATTGTCCAGGAGCATCTGAACTATTTGAGCATGACCCAACTTACATGCTAAATGCAAAGGCAGACTACAAACACCGGAATTAACATCAACCCCCTTTGAAAGCAACATGGCAACAACTTGCGGTTGATTACAGATTACTGCTCGCTGTAATATATTCCACCCGCTATCATCCAAGACATCAAGCATGTTATCGCAACGTTGACACCTGTTAAGCAGAGTTTGTATGTATTGTAGATCATTCCTACTCAATTGCTGGCCTTCTCTCAGAACCATAAAGGATCTTTCGATGTTTTCCTTTGTCACATACGATACCCTGGCAGTGGATGTAGATGCATTGCTGAAGGAGCGGTTTGGTAGATCGTGGAAAAATGCCCTTGCTTTACGCAGTCTACTCATCTTGTCACTGCTCGGACTGCGCTTCATCTGGTTACTGTTCCCAATACCACAGTCGCATGTAGTAGACATTAGGGCACGCATACAAGCAGCTGGCCAAGGAACAACAGCTCTGTCAATAAACACACAGTTCTATACATTAATATTGAATAACACAATCAATATCAGTTTGATAGCAAAGTACATTCTGATTCAGGAATTTGATTGGACATATCTTCATTATCAGATTAAGTCAATACCCCGAAATAGTGACTTAATATAATTGATTCAATGGGAATGTACCTCACACCAACTGTAGAAAAACCTGTCATCTTATCAATTATTATAAATTGTTCATCTGCATGACTCATTCACCAAATTGGTGCTTACCTTCAAATGTCCACGAGTCACCAAGTCCTCTAAACCCTGACACGATCGTCACCTTGTGCACTAAGTCGTGATGTAAAATTTCGGCAGATTGGTGGACTGTAAACTAACATTATCGTCCCTCGTTTCATGAAAATCTGTCCAGGAAACCTACCTAACACCGGCAAGATTTAAAGAAGCCATTTTGAGGTGTCTGCAGCTCAGAACATCACTAATGCTGACTTGACAGCAATTTTATTTGGCCATAAACATAATTTATTTATTGGCTGACACAGACACAAATGGTGACGAGAAATCAAGGTTGAATATTCTACCACTGAAAATTGGTTAGGATTCATTTATCCGCTGAGGGCGCCTCTATCTTACATCAGCGTTAACAACAGCAGAGCAAGATGGCGATGAAGCAGACTCCTTTGACATGTAGTGGACACACTCGGCCAGTTGTCGATTTGGCTTTCAGCGATATCACACCCCATGGGTATTTTCTTATAAGTGCTTGCAAAGGTATAATTTTTTCACTTTTCGCAAGTATAACAAATTGCTCTATGTGATTTAATTGCTTGTCATATCTCTTCGGGCGATAATCCAATGTTATTAGGGGTGTCAGATGAACGTAGCCCGGTTAACAGACCTAACTAGGGTCTACTACCTGTTAGGTCTGGCGTTTAGCCTATTCAAAATGTGGTTGACAACCAAAGATTGATCTCACTGCCTTTCATAGTTAAACAAATACAAAGATGAACCATATCTGGTTATTCTTAAACATCTTACGGTGCTCACTGAAAAATCCAGATCGACATCAATCTTCCATATAATGCACAAATAAATCTGAAACATATTGCAAACATTAACACTGCTCCTTTTATCGCCATTTTTGTCTCGGATAACAAAGTACGTTATGACGAAATTGCTTCGTTTTCACATAAACTTGAGCAGACGCATTTGTGGATGATATTCCGCTTCGAATTTGATTTCCACGGGTATTTACAAGTGCTATGCATTAAAGCTTTCCTACAACTTCAGCGAACAAGGTAATCAACAATTGAATCCAACAAAATGACATCCGTATGGCTATTTCAAATGGATAAAAAGTAGGCTGAAGAAATATTTTGATGATTGACCAGTTCACCACATTTGGCTTGGCATGAGGTAGGCCTCTACTGCAGACATAGAGGCCTACTGTAGGTCTAAGCTGAACGTAGCTCTTTTGAACCAAGTGGAGCTTGCGCTCCCTCTTGGTTCGTGAGGAATGTGTCGCCAATGTAGAAAATTCGCTCATAACACCTTACCTTCACCATGTCCACTCAATTTAACTAGTCCAATCTAATAAGTAATCACTATTATTATGTATGGCAAAAGAGTCTCAGGAAGCGCAAATATGCATAATCGCCTAAAATGGGCGAGGCGATTAACTTTTCCGCCTAAATTCCAATATGGCGTTGATATTGCACAACGTAATTTGGTTTACTGTGACTTGTTATTAATTCTAAAATGCATATCAGGGAAATCATACAGTCATGGAAAGCGGAATGGGGGAAGGCTGTATTTGACTCTCTGGTATCTCAACAACACAGAGACCAGCCATCTGCACCCTCATTTAGTTATCTATCCAGAGTGATGTGGAAGTTCAGGGAATAAATGAAGGCATTGGCATCAGCAAACCAAAACCAAACGTATCCAGTAGCAATATCCAATGCTTCACTACATACAGCTAATTCAGCCCAGATCACAAGGCTTTGAAATGTTGTTGCAAATAACTGCAGTTGGATTGATTATGAAGATTTGGTTAAAGATGCACTGTAAAAGATCTGATCAGCTATTCAAGAAAATGATTTTGATAAAATTGTTCAACCAATGTTTTAATTGTACTGCATGTCATGTTTCAATGTATGCATACAGTTAGCTGTCACCCGTCACCAGTATCATCGTTTGATGACTGAGTCACAACTAGCCTTCAATCGTATATCTTATTTTGTTTAACAGATGGGAAACCTATGCTACGGCAAGGTGACACAGGGGATTGGATTGGCACATTTGAGGGCCACAAAGGAGCTGTGTGGGGGGCAACTCTGAACAGGGACGCCACAAAAGCTGCCACAGGAGCTGCCGATTTCTCAGCGTAAGTTGCCGTCTTGACAAATGACTTATATAATGGACTATATGTTCAGGGCTCGACACTCCCGACTGCCCGCACTTGCTCCGGGCAGGCGAGGGGAGCCCTTGACCTGCCCTCGGGGCAGGCGCATTTTTTTTTCGATTTTTATCATGAAATCGCCAGCGAGTGTGTATTTTTGCGGATTGAACAGAAATCTTATGAAAAAAAATGTCATTATTTCATCAGATTTCGTCATATTTCACTTTTCTTTACGATATTGTACATATATAACAGCGCCGTCTACCGAGCGGACGACGCAAAGCACTTGAGTTTAGGCTTTAGCCATTAAGAATGCAAGAAGCGTTATGATTGTTCTGACTCCTCTCAGCGCGCGAAATTTTGTAAAAAGTGAGGGCAAGTACATTTTGTGGAGGGGCAGGTAAACTTTGGCAAGTACCTGCCCTCATGGCAGGTAAAAAAAAAAAATGAGTGTCAAGCCCTGATGTTTCTCATAAGAAATGATTTTATATTGAAATATGGTATTTGTTATGAAGACTGAAACAATTAGGACCAGTTTAAATGTGTCCCTACAGGCTTACACAAATAAGAAATATAATTTGGGTAAAATTAATGCTATGTAAGCTGAAACATTTCTTGCTCCTTCTTTGAATATGCTACCCTGCATGCAGTATAATGCTGTATATGATGTTATAAATGCATTGGTTTTCAGGAAGCTGTGGGACGCTGTTAATGGCAACGAGTTGCACTCCTTTGTTCACAAACATATTGTGAAATCGGTTTCATTCTCGCACGACAGTAACTTCCTCCTGACCGGCAGCAATGAGAAGCTCTTACGAATTTTTGATTTGAACAAGCCTGAAGCTGGTACCGAATAATTAGAATTGCATAATATCACATACAAGTCACTCGCAGGCAGGGTTATGCTTGATTCAAACCCTGTATCTATGTACTCTGCGACTACATATTATATCACATCATAAATGTAAATACCTCTATTTATTTCAGTATCATTCTGACATCTATGTTATTGATACACCTTCATTGTGATTGACAGATCCCGATACATTTAGTGGCCATACTTCAAGTATCCGCAGCGTGATCTGGCTTCCGGACGACAAAAGAATCCTGTCTGCTTCTGATGATAAAACACTCCGGTCAGCATTGCTATGTGTATACTTTATGTCCACTCAGTTAACACTAGCTGCGTTTTCTCACTTGCGTCAAACGCACAGTTCTTTATCGCTGACACATTTTTAAGTCTAAGCTGTTTAGATCATCTCTGTTATCACAGTTTCTATTGCTGTAACAAGCACATACCCATACTATCAGCTACATTCAATCAAAGTTGCGGATGTGATTGTATAATAAACACGTGATCATTTTGAATCAAAACATTGATGGTAGTTAGCATCAGATCCATGGTGTGATTGGATCTCATTTTTTACATTTGACGTGTGTACAGGTTTGGTATGCTATGCTGATGTGGTATGTGATAACAGTTGCTTCATTGTTTTATGTGTTGCTCAGGATGTGGGATGTTGAAAGCAAAACAGAAATCAAGAAATTAGAATTGGGATCGGCTCCAGGGATTCCTGAACTGTCTGCTGATGGAACCATCCTCAGTGTTCCTGCTGGACGCACCGTGACATTTTACAACGCAGAAACGTAAGCCATTCCCCTCTCATCTGATGGATATTGCCATTAGATGTAGTTAGATGTGGTTTGACCCCGAACTCATCTTTAATTGTGAAATATGTTGCTTATAACTAGGATAGAATTTCAAACATCCAAACTTCCATGAGTTAAGAAATATTTATAAGTATCTGTAACTGTTTGTTTGCTCAGCCTGGAGAAACTGAATGAATATGACATCCCTACCCAAATCACCTCAGTGTCACTCCATCCTGAGAAAAGTGTATTTGTCTGTGGGGGAGAGGATTTTAAAATGTACAAGTTTGACTACAGTACAGGAATTGAAATTGGTGAGTTCACTTGTGATGGTTGCATATTTCGATAATTTACCTCTGTGAGCTGCTCAGTTCGACCACTAAAGGTGTTGTTCTTGATGCCAAAGGAGGTGGTGTGGTGTGTGGGATTCAAGGTTTAAGTCTTCCAGATCGTATGTATGATTATGGTTGAATCTTTCATTCATCATTCTCTGTTTTGGTTGTACCACACACTCTACCTTCTCATTTTCATCAACAATTTACCACTGAGCAGTCTCTTTATATTAATTGGCCGAAACGTAAACGTCTATTATTAAATTTGTATGTGTTTTAACAGAATCATTCAAAGGCCATTTTGGTCCAGTTCACTGCTTGCGTTTCTCTCCTGATGGTGAGCTATACGCCAGTGGAAGTGAAGACGGAACCCTTCGTCTGTGGCAAACATCGGTCGGAAAAACCTATGGTTTGTGGAAGTGTGTTATTCCAGACACTGTTGAGGGAGAAACATAGTATGTTATAGAGTTGTATATGATGTTCACATGAATGGGGTTGATAGAGAAATGCATGGAATATGATATATCCATGGTGCTTGATACTGAATGCTTGGCAGAACCTGGCAAGCATTATGGTATTTATTGTATGGAGAAATGGCCGGGCACTTCGTGTGTCAAAACCTAAATGCATAGATTGTGTGTTTATCCCTGAAGTATCACTGCTCCATTGTTGTTGTATGGTATCTGCCTCTATGGAAGACTTTGTTATCCTGGATCATACTAATAAATATTGCTTTGTCTGGCTTGTTTGTTTATAGCCTTACTAGGGCCCATGTATCATTACTTCTTGTAAGTAAAATGAATGCTTTTCGTTAATCTAACATTAGTACTTGATAGCCAATGAAACTTTGAACATAAATTGTAAACCGTACCAGCAACAAAAGGCCAATAGTCCCAGCAGATTGTGCTTTTCACTTCATTTTTACAATTTATTAACATGAGACTAAATCATAACTTCATGGATTATCATAATATTCAAGGCACACTGGTCTATTAATCAAATCACATTTAAGAGACTTCAGGATGGTGAGTGGTGGAGGAGCAGAGGTCAGTCACTCATAACCTCTCTTTAGCCACACAAGTCAACACATTGGCCTTATTGGGGGGTAACTGAGTTCTTATTTTTAGTTTGCAAGAAGCAATTACTGCAAGAGGGGAGTATGTTAGATTTCGGGCTGCTATCTTGGTTGATTGCTGTTATAATGCTGATTAGCCGTGCTAGAAAATGAAATTTCTATAACCACAGGTATGTATGTACACATTCTGGTACAGATCGAGAATGCTTGGGGCTGAGCAAGTTCTGGATTCTAAATTTCCGAACACGTTATATATCCCTATCATGCTGAAGTTTGGGGTCTATAACCATACATATATCTGTAAATATGAAAACTTGAATAATAATGACAATAAACCTGCCCAGATGCTGGCGCTAAAAAAAATCTGAATTTTTGGATGTGGGATCTACCTGTATATACACCCAATGCTACCAAAATGACTAACAACTGGCAAGTCTGACATTGGGGATGGCACGTATATGATTGAGACAGTAGGGTAGTGCTGGTTTATTATCCTTACATCATGTGACATGCTGATCCCATCATCTGTATGGATCACATTTATTAGGAGTGAAGATATCCTGTTCACAATGCTCGGGGTCCTGCATCATTATCAACCTCATACATCAGTGGGAGAATCCTCTTTGTTATTGCAATTGCTTATTTTTAGTAAAAAAAAATCAAATTTGATGGTGTACATTAGTTTATTCACAAATAAAATAACAGTAGGGCAAAGACTATCTCGAGAACCAAGTAAGTGTACAGTGCATATGAACCCGACAACAGTTTCATAGCTTGGTATATCTTGCTCTATTCAACACACTCAAAAGTGTAGTGTTTTTCACCTTCCTTCAAATCACTAGGAAACTGTTTAGGCATCTGGAAGACATCAACAGATATATATCAACTACAGAGCATGGCAAATCAGCAATCAATTCATATAATTCAGTTAAAAATGGAGCTAATCTAAAACAGCCATATGATCAAAATTGTTGCCAACATTATAAACAAATATCTCATTTTTTTATTTTTGTTTTACCTTTTCCAGCCAAGACATAATAAATGATAACTTACAACAGGGGAGAAATGTGGTTTGTCTAGAGTCAGGACGTAGATTACGCCAAGCGAACCAACCACAGCTGTAAACCAGGCCAACATCTGCATGCTACAGGGTAAAAGTAAAAGTCATTTATCAAACAGTTTAATTCCTTCTTGCCAAGTGATAAACTTGAGTACATCAAATGGTATTCAGTTGGAAATCATTTAGTTTTCTACGTACAGGTTGATAATCCCTTATCTGAAAGCCTGAAGTCCAGTGTATAGCCATTATAATTCAAGCTTTCCAGGGTAATCATTTTTCATTTCCAGCAAAAAAAATAACATGGTGTTCACTCTAGACAAGCTAGTTATGTGACATTAACCAACTTTTGACTTCAGTGCTCACCCACCTAGGCAGCGGAGGTTGTGACTCTGGCCATATATTATGCTAACATGCAGCTTAAGTCCTATCCTTTATGCCACATTAACAAAATATATGGGATTTTGATGCATATGTAATCATGTCTATTTCACTGTTTCATAAGATTCCCCACCCTGAAATTATGTTTAAGTTCGATCACATCTTATTCGTGGATATATCTCAATTTCCATCATAAGTCTTAAGCTTTCCGTTTCATGCTTCAACATTATATGGATATTCAACAAATAGGTATCCTAAACAAATTCAGAAACACCTTCCATCCAAGCATTTCGTGTAAGGGACTGTCAATATGCAGCAGGAGATTCTGCCATGTGGACAGCACAATGAAAGATCAATATTGTGGGAATGATAAATAACTATTTATCTATGAGAAATAAAAAGCAGGCATAATGATGGCTTACTAGCTGAATTTCCTCCTGATGTTCGGGTTCCAGCGATCAGCCGTCATGGCATCGTAGTCTGTATGCATCTGAAATCAAGGCAGATGACATAAGCAAGGCGGCAGAGACAAGTCAAGTATTATATTACCTTATATGGAAAATAATGTCTGAATCATTGTTATTATAAAAAGATAATTGCTCTGGCTTCAACCCTGCTGTGGTGTAAACTCGGTTATTTACATTGTAGACATGTCAGGTAGACAGAAGCCAATGTTGAAGATCGACAAGTCCTGACATGTCAAATTTCAAACCACAAATACAAACAATAGTTCAACTCCAACCAGGTCAAAAGAAGCATATACCACCATCAACTATTTACCTTTAATCAACAACAATTCTTGAACAATAATACATTCAATAAATTTTGTGTGACGAGTGAACCAAAACCACTCTTTCTCTTAGAATTACACAAGCATTTAGATTTCTTGAATAGTAGTAGAACTTACAGGTTCCCCAAAGTTACGTTTGTAAGTAGGGATATCATACACTCCATTATCACTCCTCGACTCCACAGACACTCGGGGTAGTTTGGGGTAGTCTCCATGACCAAACCCATCGTCTGGGTAGGGCTCGTAATCTTCCACCCTCAGACCATACTTCTTGGCTGCGGCAGCTCGCTCCTCAGGTGTGCGGGGGTAAGGTCCTGGCCGCCAATCCTTATTCCAGTCTGGAAAAACACAAACCATGACCATTTGCAATTAGGCCTCTAATGCAGGTTCCAGCCTGAATGATTAAAATTACATTTGCAGGCTACAGTGAACAAAAAGACAAAAGAGGGCCATCATCTCCAGGAAAAATGCATCATGATTTCATTGAAGGATCATAACACTTGTTTGCTTAGAGTCATATACATTCAAAATAATTTTCAATTCAGTGCCATCGAAAAATGTATTACACATGTGTATAATTATTGGCCACATATTTGATGGTACACAGGTCGTTTTGTACACAGATGGTTGTTTCGTACACGAGACTGAGAGTCGTTTCATACACTGAATGTTTATTATTGTTATCTCTTTCGAATTATTACGTCTTGTTGTGTAAAATCAGTGCTGTAGGTCATTCATTTTTTTTTTTTTCATTATTCAATTTTGTGAAAGTTATCCAGATGTTACATCTTACCTAGCAAGGGAGGACAACTCAGCCATGGACCAGCCATGAGACATCTCGGCCAGGATTTAAGTCGGCCACAAGTCAATTTGATTTTATCAAATGATCATTTGTTTCTAAGCTTGGTATTTGCACCTTGTATACATCCTTTCCTTGTTAGAAATAGATTTTTATGTGCTCAGGATCTATATATATTGTTATTAATAGACTTACTTGAATAAAAGCTTTAAAAAAAACAAGAACATTTCTGTAGTGAATTTTGACAATGGTACGGGAAAGGGAATTATATTCAAGATGGCTGTTTGTTATGCTTCGACATACAATTGTGAGATGCAGTTGTAGTTATATAAACCTTCCATGACAAGAAGGGTTAAAGAATGAATAGATATGTGTAATAGTCAGTGATAACTACAAATCATTCCCTACATAAAAAGGCTGACATTCAAGGATACCTGCAGTACTATCCTTACTTGTTTACTTTACAACTGGTGATAACGTTTGATTTTATCAACAAGCAGTATGATAATGAATACATACAATGGTGGAATAGGCAGATATAACACTGTCGTAAGACAAAAAAATAATGTTTAAAAAACCGAACTGTACCACAATGTCACAATCTATAGCAATAATATGCACAAATGTACACACAGATTGCATTACTGTAGCATAGGTTCTTCTTATTAAAAATATATGTATTTTTTAATTGATGAGTATATTGTGCCCAGGCATACTTTTATGCCATTGTATACTGTAAATCAACAAAGGGCACATTCTGACAAATAAAATAACATATTCAGAACTAACCAGACAACTAGACGTACAATAATATCAGTGTATAGTGTACATACAACTTCTTAGGGTACTTATATAGAGTAAATGTAAGATCCTCCGTCCGATGACGATCATATGTTCCCACTTAGGAAGACACCCGTGCCGAGTGACCGTAAAATACCTGTATATTATCAACCATATCGCACTCAATATTTTTTTGTGCTTTTAGTCAAAAGTTATTCTCTTTGCACAATCCTGGATCAATTTGTATGGTAAATCATATTATTCAAGCTTAACTCGTAACAAAGCTTAGTAGGATAAGGACAACATTTTACATAAGTACTAACTTAAGCATTATGCTCGGTACAACCGATCTGCCGTGTACGAAACAACCGATCTGCTGTGTACGAAACAACCAAAAGGTGCGTGTACGAAATAACAAGTGTACAAAGCGACCTGTAATCAGCCAGATACCCCTCCATATAAATTAAAATGGAGACAAACTGAGCACGATGTCAAAAAAAAGTCGGTATTCAGTTTCGCCACACTAGAATGCAACATTCTGTTGATTTCACCGCAAGTGACAGCTCGTATACAAAGATGGAAGAGATGTATTTCAGAATTTAGATTTTAGTTGGTCTGTTGAGCAGTGTTAGCAGGTTGTTTGTTGTCAATGTTGACTGGTTGAGAGAGGTCACGCATAGTCTTGCTACAAAATATAACAGAAATACAATCCTTATCAGGAAGGACAGCAAATTATAGAAATTTTCAACCATAGTTTAATTTCTTACATGCATAAGACCGCAGAGTAGGGGCAGCAAGGCAACGGCAGCTCGTCAACAGAGGACGAACGACTTTCTGCCCGGCCAGGAAAACAGCCGCCATGATGACACCGGAAGAGTTATCCGAGAAAACTATGGTGAACCTTTCCTTTCCTTAATAGTGTGGTGGCACAAAATATGTGTAATATATAGATAAGAATCACTTTAATAGCTTTTCGTTCAGTGCAGAAGAATTGTGTTCAGTACAAGGTATATTCTATACATATCAGGTGAAATAGACAGGAGCAAGAGTCATTCAAAAATTTCATTAAAGCAGGGAAAATGCATTTATTTCCTGATTGGATGTAGACATTCATCTATGACGATTGTAGAAGAGTGCATCACCAAAATCACCAATCGGCAAACGCCTCTGACAGTTATGGTGAGCAATCACATAACGCCCGATTACCTAGTCCGTGCACTGGCATTCGAGCAGAGGGTTTATAGCTACACTATTAGACCCCACTCCTACTATCTTTGCGTTAATTTGTAAATGAGTGAAATAAACGCCCGCCGTCAGGTAGCGCTACCATAAAATCAACAAAAGCACATGGTATACTGTTGATTAATTTTGAAAATTGTATGAGAAGCTGCTGGGGTATTCACATATTTTGTCGTGCGTAACTGCGAGTGAGCCCTATTAGCATAGCTGTATACTCTTTGATTCGAGTCATAAAATGCATCTACTCTCCGACCACTAACTTTGAAATACTCTTCATATGGTAGCCATCGGAGAGTGGAGGTAGTTAAGACTCGAGCGTGTGTGAGTCCGTGTGCATAATCGTAGTGTTAGTGTCTGTAACGGAAACAACCAAGTGTCAGGTGTCTTGATTGTCTAGGACCAGGCCTGATGGTGATACATGCTTCCCAATGCATTTATTCTAGGTCCAAAACTTTTCAAACCTTACCTTAGAGAAAAAATATTTGAGATCAAGGTGATTCATTCTCAATCCTTGGACAGTTGAAACATTTTTCAACCACAATTTTCCAACGAATTAATCTTAATTTTACAGTTTACTTCATTGATATGTTTACTATACTATAGAACGGGAAAAAATCACTAGAGGGTTAATTTGAAGCAGATGCGCTCGAATTTCTAACACCGCCATTTAAGCCACAAAGGGATCGCTCGTTACAACACTTGAGTTTCTCTGTTGTAGAGAATTAATGTTCGATGGCAATCGTCCCGCAGAAACAATTTAATATGCCGCCCACTGAATTGGCAATATGGGTATGTTCCACTCGTCAGTATATATATATATATATATATATATATATATATATATATATAGATATATATATATATATATATATATATATATATATATATATATATATATATATATATATATATATATATATATATATATATACATATATATATATATCTTATTTCGCTCTCAGGAGCTCAAATTGTGTGATATCACAGATGCCCTATCTTAAACATCTGCCTGATATGGCTTTATTTTAATTATCTTCAAATAAAACTTGTTTCAGAAGATACTAAACGTTATGGCCAAAAATGAATGTACCAAAAAGGTCATTATAGTTTTGTCATGCAAAAAAACATTTTATATAACCAACCATTTTATATAACCAACCATTTTGGCCATTTTATACAACCAACCATTTTTGCCATTGTATATATCCAAGGAGTTACATATACCATGTAATTATGGTTGGCTATATAATTAATTGCAATTAATGATCGAGTGTGGCTTATTAACTATTAACAACTATTTTCCATGCAAATGAATTTCACTGAGTGGCTTCCGGTGCATGTTCGATTCAGGGGATGTTTAGCCGTGCGCGACGTCTTATTGATATTTATATTACCGTCACTCCAAAAGTAAGGGTGGACAATTCGGATGAATTCGATTTGGATTCGATCGCACGTGTTTGGACAAGGAACCGCTATCGCGTGCTCATTCAAACCGCTTTGCGTATTACTGTCTGCCCCCACCAGAACTGAAATCGGTCAAAAACATGATTCGCACGCATGAAAGCGCATACAACCGATTGCTGTCTGGACAGGGCCTTACTTTTCGAGCCCTGTTTAATATTTTCGACTGAGATGATATTGAGCTGCATCATTTGATAGTACGCCAAGGTTTAAAGTTCTGCCTTTGTTAGGTTTGCAGACTGGAACTTTAAGGTTCGGTAAGGTTCGGGGTAAGTTTTACCCACAGCTTCTGATGAACAACACAACTGGTTATTAATAATATAAATCTTCTTTATTGTCACTTCTCCAATCTCGTGGTTCCATCTCCGTCGAATTTTCTACTGAACTGAATCTCTCTGCCCTCGTATTGAGATGCTTATATACAAGACATCATCTGTCAACTATTAATCCATATTCAAAACGATTGTAAATTATCAAATATTAAATGATAATCTAAATACTAAACATAAGAGATGACAGACCAATTAATCATATGTAATTATCAATTCATAATCGTGATCAATACATTTCATAATCCCAGGTTACCTATCTTTACATATACTCATAATCTTAGATAATAAACATGACAGTAATCCAAGGTAAGGTCACCATCTTGATTAGACATTAAGTCTATACGATTATCTTAATATAACTGTGCAAGTATTATGTTATCAGACATTAAAGTTACATATCAATCTAAATACATGTGAATATAACATATCAAGGTTAAACATTATACTGAAGGTTAACCATGACGGGAGGACGAATATCATGTCTTTACAAAGGCTCCCCATTCCCTCCCGTCGTACGTTGTGAAAATGGGATTGGCGTCTTGGATGCTTAACATATTAAATCAAATATGTTGGCACCTGTGACAAAAATGCCGTAGATTCTCAGCGCGTCACATGGGGACCCATTCATTGTATTTGCATTATCAACGATCGGTGGGAAATCCCGGGAGGAAATCTCGACTTACTGAAACAAAATATATTATATAACCCGTTGTACGGATGGGTAGAGAAAAACGGTCCGAGAAAAATATACCCCGTCGTACAACACGAAGCCCAAAACATACCCCGTCGTTGCAGCCGGAAAATATACCCCGGTCTTACAAGTTGAGGCCCAACAAAACCCGTCGTACAAACCGAGAGGCAGAAAAAACATAGCCTACCCCGTCGTGAGGCACATGTATACTACCTCCATAGACTAATGTAGACCCCGGGGGGGGGGGGGGGGGGTTCTCCTTGAAAAAGGGTAGGGGTGTGCCGCCATGGGTAACAAAAAAAACCCGGACCATATCTATACCAAGCCAAAGTGAGAAAAGGGAACTATTTACATACCAAATCCTCTGAAAAAAGACCCATTCATATATAATTTTTTTAAAAGGGTCACTCATACATATACCAAAATTTAATGATCCCAAATCATATCTAGACCACCTCGAGGAGCTACAAGGGACCCATCCATATACCGAACTAACGATTCAGAATGAAAAAGTACGTTTATTAAGGCTGCGAAGGCATATTTCATTCAAAGACAGTCGTTAGTTGAGACAAATTGCTAGAAATGAGCCACTTCACAAAATGTTCATCCATAATCGATTCTTCCTGTTTCAGCAAGTTTAAAATAGTTATTTTAGTAACGCAACGGCAAAAAAAAACTTCTCTTATTCCGTGGTCAGTCCCAACGATGCTGTGGCTTATAACGGCAAGGCAGTTGATTAAATAGCAGCCAATAAATAAAAAATATGTGACTCGGGCCCACCCCGGGGGGGGGGGGGGGGGCACTTGGCCTTATTCTGGATTGAGGTGTGCCGCGGGACCTCGAAAACCCGTACCCGTCGTACAAGGTCAAAATGGCCAAAAGCATACCCCGTCGTACAAGGTATTATGCGAATGTATAACCCCTCGTACAGATTGAAGCTCAAAAACATACCCCGTCGTACAAGTATGAGGCCAAAAAACCCGTCGTACAAGTCAAGAGGCCGAAAAAACATACCCCGTCGCGCGGCACATATGCACTACCTCTATACCATTAAGTGCCCCCCCCCCCCCCCCCGGGGGCCCACAGGCTATCAAGCGCCCCAAACCCAATAGAATGTAATGGGTATCTTATGCTAGCAGAGCCACCAGGCGGAGAGTTCGAAACATACCAGCTGCCTGTGTTCTCACGACGACAACGCACACCATTTTCCAAGCATAATCAGCTAAAATGCCGGTCTTGGCTTATTGGGATATTCGCGGGGTAAGAAGGATATTTGTTGTGTTTATGTTGTATTGTTTGCATTAACACCTACTCTGTAAACATGTGGTCACCGAACTGATGAATGTCATTGACGCATTTTGTATTCTGTCCACCATTTACTCCGTATATCGCCCATCCGCCGCGTGATTATGTGACAAACGGGTTCGGCGCGAGAGGTAAATTACTAGCTTTTTTTAACCAAGTTTTGGAGGGAGTGCTTCCTCAATAAGGTAATCAATCCGTTGGGCTATAAACTACCCACGTTAACAGGTTAAGCAAGGTACATCGCCCCTGATGGTTTTTGAAGATTTGATGTTATAAACTACAGCACCGACATTCAAGAAGAATGAGGGTAGTACTAGTAGACAGCGCGGACGCTGGGAAGGAAAAGTTAATTAATTCTAAATAACATAGGAAGGGTTGTTTGTTATTTTCTCACACAGTTGATGATCTAGAATACATTACATAGTGACAAACTAAATATCAACAGATTAATTTTTCAGTTCTCTGGTGCTTTTCTGCTTTTCTACCAAACCTATAATGGCAGACTCAACTTCCCTGACTATAAACTGACAGCCAATAGTGATTTTAACTGTAATTTGTAGAATTCAACCCTACAGTATTTTTCCCCTTGAGTGTAAGTGCATTGTTGAGATTTGCCATGTACATTGGCGTGTCGGAAGTAAGGGGTGAGGTGCCTTTTCTGTAACAAGATTAGCCCCTTGAAGTTTGTCGTGTGTCAAACAAACAAAGTTAATGTTCGATGAAATGTAACTGTCTCTTGCTAATAACGCTGCTGGGGTATTCACATATTTTGTCGTGCGTAACTGCGAGTGAGCCCTATTAGCATAGCTGTATACTCTTTGATTCGAGTCATAAAATGCCTCTACTCTCCGACCACTAACTTTGAAATACTCTTCATATGGTAGCCATCGGAGAGTGGAGGTAGTTAAGACTCGAGCGTGTGTGAGTTCGTGTGCATAATCGTAGTGTTAGTGTCTGTAACGGAAACAACCAAGTGTCAGGTGACTTGATTGTCTAGGACCAGGCCTGATGGTGATACATGCTTCCCAATGCATTTATTCTAGGTCCAAAACTTTTCAAACCTTACCTTAGAGAAAAAATATTTGAGATCAAGGTGATTCATTCTCAATCCTTGGACAGTTGAAACATTTTTCAACCACAATTTTCCAATGAATTAATCTTAATTTTACAGTTTACTTCATTGATATGTTTACTATACTACAGCACGGGAAAAAATCACTAGAGGGTTAATTTGAAGCAGATGCGCTCGAATTTCTAACACCGCCATTTAAGTCACAAAGGGATCGCTCGTTACAACACTTGAGTTTCTCTGTTATAGAGAATTAATGTTCGATGGCAATCGTCCCGCAGAAACAATTTAATATGCCGCCCACTGAATTGGCAATATGGGTATGTTCCACTCGTCAGTATATATATATATATATATATATATATATATATATATATATATATATATATATATATATATATATATATATATATATATATATATATATATATATATATATATTTTATTTCGCTCTCAGGAGCTCAAATTGTGTGATATCACAGATGCCCTATCTTAAACATCTGCCTGATATGGCTTTATTTTAATTATCTTCAAATAAAACTTGTTTCAGAAGATACTAAACGTTATGGCCAAAAATGAATGTACCAAAAAGGTCATTATAGTTTTGTCCTGCAAAAAAACATTTTTATATAACCAACCATTTTATATAACCAACCATTTTGGCCATTTTATACAACCAACCATTTTTGCCATTGTATATATCCAAGGAGTTACATATACCATGTAATTATGGTTGGCTATATAATTAATTGCAATTAATGATCGAGTGTGGCTTATTAACTATTAACAACTATTTTCCATGCAAATGAATTTCACTGAGTGGCTTCCGGTGCATGTTCGATTCAGGGGATGTTTAGCCGTGCGCGACGTCTTATTGATATTTATATTACCGTCACTCCAAAAGTAAGGGTGGACAATTCGGATGATTCGATTTGGATTCGATCGCACGTGTTTGGACAAGGAACCGCTATCGCGTGCTCATTCAAACCGCTTTGCGTATTACTGTCTGCCCCCACCAGAACTGAAATCGGTCAAAAACATGATTCGCACGCATGAAAGCGCATACAACCGATTGCTGTCTGGACAGGGCCTTACTTTTCGAGCCCTGTTTAATATTTTCGACTGAGATGATATTGAGCTGCATCATTTGATAGTACGCCAAAGTTTAAAGTTCTGCCTTTGTTAGGTTTGCAGACTGGAACTTTAAGGTTCGGTAAGGTTCGGGGTAAGTTTTACCCACAGCTTCTGATGAACAACACAACTGGTTACTAATAATATAAATCTTCTTTATTGTCACTTCTCCAATCTCGTGGTTCCATCTCCGTCGAATTTTCTACTGAACTGAATCTCTCTGCCCTCGTATTGAGATGCTTATATACAAGACATCATCTGTCAACTATTAATCCATATTCAAAACGATTGTAAATTATCAAATATTAAATGATAATCTAAATACTAAACCTAAGAGATGACAGACCAATTAATCATATGTAATTATCAATTCATAATCGTGATCAATACATTTCATAATCCCAGGTTACCTATCTTTACATATACTCATAATCTTAGATAATAAACATGACAGTAATCCAAGGGAAGGTCACCATCTTGATTAGACATTAAGTCTATACGATTATCTTAATATAACTGTACAAGTATTATGTTATCAGACATTAAAGTTACATATCAATCTAAATACATGTGAATATAACATATCAAGGTTAAACATTATACTGAAGGTTAACCATGACGGGAGGACGAATATCATGTCTTTACAAAGGCTCCCCATTCCCTCCCGTCGTACGTTGTGAAAATGGGATTGGCGTCTTGGATGCTTAACATATTAAATCAAATATGTTGGCACCTGTGACAAAAATGCCGTAGATTCTCAGCGCGTCACATGGGGACCCATTCATTGTATTTGCATTATCAACGATCGGTGGGAAATCCCGGGAGGAAATCTCGACTTACTGAAACAAAATATATTATATAACCCGTTGTACGATGGGTAGAGAAAAACGGTCCGAGAAAAATATACCCCGTCGTACAACACGAAGCCCAAAACATACCCCGTCGTTGCAGCAGGAAAATATACCCCGGTCTTACAAGTTGAGGCCCAACAAAACCCGTCGTACAAACCGAGAGGCAGAAAAAACATAGCCTACCCCGTCGTGAGGCACATGTATACTACCTCCATAGACTAATGTACACCCCCCCGGGGGGGGGGGGGGGGGGGTTCTCCTTGAAAAAGGGTAGGAGTGTGCCGCCATGGGTAACAAAAAAAAACCCGGACCATATCTATACCAAGCCAAAGTGAGAAAAGGGAACTATTTACATACCAAATCCTCTGAAAAAAGACCCATTCATATACAATTTTTTTAAAAGGGTCACCCATACATATACCAAAATTTAATGATCCCAAATCATATCTAGACCACCTCGAGGAGCTACAAGGGACCCACCCATATACCGAACTAACGATTCAGAATGAAAAAGTACGTTTATTAAGGCTGCGAAGGCATATTTCATTCAAAGACAGTCGTTAGTTGAGACAAATTGCTAGAAATGAGCCACTTCACAAAATGTTCATCCATAATCGATTCTTCCTGTTTCAGCAAGTTTAAAATAGTTATTTTAGTAACGCAACGGCAAAAAAAAACTTCTCTTATTCCGTGGTCAGTCCCAACGATGCTGTGGCTTATAACGGCAAGGCAGTTGATTAAATAGCAGCCAATAAATAAAAAATATGTGACTAGGGCCCACCCCGGTGGGGGGGGGGGGGGGCACTTGGCCTTATTCTGGATAGGGGTGTGCCGCGGGACCTCGAAAACCCGTACCCGTCGTACAAGGTCAAAATGGCCAAAAGCATACCCCGTCGTACAAGGTATTATGCGAATGTATAACCCCTCGTACAGATTGAAGCTCAAAAACATACCCCGTCGTACAAGTATGAGGCCAAAAAACCCGTCGTACAAGTCAAGAGGCCGAAAGAACATACCCCGTCGCGCGGCACATATGCACTACCTCTATACCATTAAGTGCCCCCCCCCCCCCCCCGGGGGGCCCACAGGCTATCAAGCGCCCCAAACCCAATAGAATGTAATGGGTATCCTATGCTAGCAGAGCCACCAGGCGGAGAGTTCGAAACATACCAGCTGCCTGTGTTCTCACGACGACAACGCACACCATTTTCCAAGCATAATCAGCTAAAATGCCGGTCTTGGCTTATTGGGATATTCGCGGGGTAAGAAGGATATTTGTTGTGTTTATGTTGTTTTGTTTGCATTAACACCTACTCTGTAAACATGTGGTCACCGAACTGATGAATGTCATTGACGCATTTTGTATTCTGTCCACCATTTACTCCGTATATCGCCCATCCGTCGCGTGATTATGTGACAAACGGGTTCGGCGCGAGGTAAATTACTAGCTTTTTTTAACCAAGTTTTGGAGGGAGTGCTTCCTCAATAAGGTAATCAATCCGTTGGGCTATAAACTACCCACGTTAACAGGTTAAGCAAGGTACATCGCCCCTGATGGTTTTTGAAGATTTGATGTTATAAACTACAGCACCGACATTCAAGAAGAATGAGGGTAGTACTAGTAGACAGCGCGGACGCTGGGGAAGGAAAAGTTAATTAATTCTAAATAACATAGGAAGGGTTGTTTGTTATTTTCTCACACAGTTGATGATCTAGAATACATGACATAGTGACAAACTAAATATCAACAGATTAATTTTTCAGTTCTCTGGTGCTTTTCTGCTTTTCTACCAAACCTATAATGGCAGACTCAACTTCCCTGACTATAAACTGACAGCCAATAGTGATTTTAACTGTAATTTGTAGAATTCAACCCTACAGTATTTTTCCCCTTGAGTGTAAGTGCATTGTTGAGATTTGCCATGTACATTGTCTTATAACTATATTTCTTTCATATAGCTATACACTTGTTATATTTATATTTCTTGGTTATTCGTATTTCTGCGCGCTCCTTCGTATGTAGGTATATTGTAGCTGCTTGTAGTTGCTTGAGTGGGGACACTAGCCAGAGAAAACACACGAGTCCAGGAGTTGAGTTGTTGAGGTTTATTCGAGTTTTAGCTTAATAGCTTTCTCTGGAATCTCGGGTCAGAATCTTGTTCAGATACTTCGTCTCTTCGCTAGGTAGATCTCCCTGTACTTCCGCGAGGCCAGCTATTTTATCGGGGTTCCGGCATTGGATTACGCTCGGAACCACACCCACAGCTGGCCTCCCATTGGTCCAGGTATAGCCGGTCCCCCTTCACAAAGGTCAACCCCAACTGCTCACATGGGACGTGGGCTCGAAGGGTCATTGGCCAATGGGAAAAGGTACCAGCCAGGTCTATTATCAGGGCAAGTATCCCCGGGCTAGTGAAACATGTCGTGTTGAAAATGGAAAAGAGGGGGAGCGTTTCAAAAGTCAAAAGAGCTAGATTAATATCACAACATCCTCCCCAACCATAGTTAAATTGAACTTCCACTGTTCAATCAATTTTGATTTACCTTTGCATTTCGAAAATAGACTAAGTTAAAGGAAATTTGGAATATGAGTTAAAGGGTAAAGGGACAGCACGACATTAGCCCAATATTATTTGATTTTGAATTTAGAATGATTCCAGAGTAGCTTGGACATGCGCCAATATCAATTTACATTGGCACATGTCCATAACAAAGATATGTAACATAGATGGATTATTGATGATGAGATTATTATAATTTTACAAAAAGTGTTTCTCTAAATTCGAAAGCTATATATATATATGAATTGTGTAATAGTTATACAATATGGTTATTAATGGTTTACATACTGAAATTTAACTTTTAACATTTATCACATTCCACAGTATTACTCCGCACTAAAACCCAGTGGGAAAAAAGCGATGAGCCTATACTAGACAATGGTGGAATGGTGAAAATAAATTATTTAGCTAATTGAAATTTGGAAGAATTTAACTAATGTTGCAGAAATTATTCTATATAATAACAATGCCAGGAAAATGATTTAAGTTGATGAGTATGGCTGTTTTGTGGAGATGAGATCTCTGAAGGGCTGCCGTATTGGGTTCGCCAGGTGTCGCTTGAGGTGAGGGGAGATATGCGTTATGACGCTTGGTTGAGCCGTTGGGCGTCTTCTGTATCCATGGTCAGGAAGACGTATGCTTTGGCTTGCAAGGCGTTGGCACGTCGGGTGAAGGCGCTATCTCCCTCTTGTATGGCGTAAATATACCTGGGAACAAATGAACTTACGGCAGCGATCAGTGTGCCTTGGTATTGTGTAATGTGATATATACAAAAACAAGAAATAAAATGAGTGCTCAGTGTGGTTAATGTGCGTGAGTAACTAGTGTATAATATCATGGCATCAATGTGTACAGTGGAGATAAATTTTAAAATCATTTAATATTATTTTGCGTATGGAGATTGAATGCGTGGCAAGATTCGATAAGTGGTTCGAGATGGAGAGTGTTGTTTGCGGAGCGTGGTGGCGAATCTGAGCGACGTGGGGGTTGGCGAGATTTTGGTGTTGATAATTCCGAATTTACGTACGGATGCGGTTGTGTGGGTTGTGGTACTAGACCTGTATTAGTGAAAATTACTCTTCGATGGTCGATATCTGTGCATTTAACGATTAATTACGCGATCTACTTTACGAGTCTTTACCTTTTAAATGTTGTCTATCGCGGTCATATTAAAGAGTCCTCTGGACAGTTTCCCTGCGGATCCCAGTAGAGCCCTCCTGAGCCTGGCTCGGTCGTTGGTGGGAAGGGGACGTCCAGAAGAGTATCTATGGGGCGCTTCTCGGGGTGCATGATGCTAAGGATAATTGCACCTGAAATAATTTATAAACACATATCGCATACGATTACTGTATAACATGTAAGTACGGAAGAACAACGGTGTGACACTTTAATTGTATTTGTTGTACGTGCCGGAGGAAATAAATATAAACATCTCACATATGCGTTGAGAATTAAATGATACAAAATACTTCTCCGTTAATTGTTTTGATGAATATGCACGTCTTCTCTTAAGCTGCAGATTCCTTTATGAAATGATACCCCGCATATACTTGAATAATATAAGATTGCGTTATGGGTAATGTGTATCACGAAGGTTCACTAATCTTACGCGTGTCCACATGATATGTAAGACGGTGCGATAATAGTGTAGTCGACGTTACTTATAGAAAGATTTTGTCTTATAATCTGCAACTTAGAGGTAAAAAAATTGTTGAACATAATTAATAATATTATAGTGTCTAATTTGCGCTGTTTGGAAGAAGACAATGTAAAAGGCTTCTAATATACTCACAGTTGGTGTCGTGCGATAGCGTAGGATCGAGACAAGTGTCGGTTGAGATAAGTGCCGTTGTAGCGGTGATGTGTTTAATTACTAGGCCCGCATTTATATTGAGGTAGCTTTGATGTAATTGCATAGAGCCTGTGATTGTTGATAAGTGGACCATCTGATCAATGAGCTTACATATGAATGGATGTCGTATGGTAATTTAAGCGGCTTAGTAAACTTTGATAGCACAGTTTTTGTATACAAGGTTGTAATTAAGTATCTAGAGACGATCTTTAATTGGAGTGGTCGAATTGGAGTCCCAATAAGCCTTTATAAAGCGTATGTGGGTTTAATTGGCAAAGGACTGTTATCGCTAACATTTAAGTCTGTGTCAGTTGTCTCAAATTGCAATTAAAATTATCAACGGTTCGTCGCAGACGGTTTGAACTGCGGGTGAGACAAACAAAGTGTCAATAGCATGGGTTAATGGCAGGTAAATGTTGTCTGATTGGAATAATAGATGAAATACATATATATGGTGTGTGAAATAACGGTACAAAAAGGAACATACTTACAATACGAATGTAGACGTCCTGTTTGGGGGTAAATAGTACATAGGTATAACAAATAATAACATGACATTAATGGGAATAATTTCTGAAAAGAAAAAACACTCTGAAAATGAATAGTTAAACATAAAACATAAATTGGAAGATGAATAATCTGAAAATGAATAAATGATGATAGTTAAATATTAATCGGTAGATGGTATATATATTGGTAAATGGTGTCACAAATCGGTAAATGTTGTCATAAATTGGTAATGTTGTCATAAATCGGTCATGTGCATCTTTAGCGCCAGAGACTTGGTGGCGCTGTTGATTTTGTCCTCAAAAATCCACTCAGATTGTCCGCCGGCAAACATGATGTTATACTTTACTTTCTTTGAAAATCGAGGAACCTTTGATCCGATCAATTTGACTACATCATGTGTCTTCCCATCCTTACGTACGGCTTGTGGTTTTTGGGAAGTCTTGGTTAAGGCGGTTGCTGGTGGGATATTTTGTCCGGAGGGAGCATTTGCACGTGTTGTCTCGAATGATTGTTTGCATGTACGCCGTCGGGGTAGAAGGCTTGGTGTATTAGCCATGGAGGGTGTTGAAGGGGTCGCGTGGACAACGCTGGGGGTAGCGAATCTGTCAGCAGTCCGATCGACTCTAGGGCGTAGTCCTGCTCTGCGGGGCGCATCGTCAGGCACGTCCGAGTCCGAATCGTCATTATCTGTTGCAGCTTGATTAAAGTTGTCGCTGGGAAGATCCTCTTCCGATAGATCTCCGAGATCCTCAACATTCAAAGGATCCCATTTGTTGGTCTTTCCCCTTATGTGTCCCTTCTTCAAACGCATAACATTGACTGTCTTGTCTAAGTGCTTCCCGTCTGATAGGCGTTTTAATTTAACCGTGGTGGGGGTTGCATATCCGACAACGATAAAAGGCCCATGAAAATTTTTCTGCAGTTTCCGTTTCGTTTTTCGTACTCGAATTGTTGGTTGGTAAACGTATACTGCGTCACCGGCTTCGATGGGGTTGTCTTTGGTGGTTTTATCATACTGATCCTTCATTTTCATTTGCTGTTCGACTAGGTGCTGTTCGGC
Organism: Urechis unicinctus; assembly: GCA_034190875.2. Lineage (NCBI taxonomy): Eukaryota > Metazoa > Annelida > Polychaeta > Xenopneusta > Urechidae > Urechis > Urechis unicinctus. The sequence goes on along the minus strand of CM067345.1, from coordinate 22,567,205 downwards.
AAATTTGGAAATTTCCGCTTGTGTTTGTAGCATTTCGACAATGTGGTCCTTGTATGTGTTGGGGGTTTTGAGGGGGTCTGGAAGATCCATCTCCGCTGGTAACACGGGCATTCTGCCGAATACTAACATATAGCTTGAATAGCCAAGTGGCTGATTTTCAGAAGTGTTCAGCGCAAATACTAATGGCATTAGGTGCTGGTCCCAGTCTGTTTGCTTAGGACTGACATAATTCCTTAGAAGATTTAGTATGGAGCGCTGACAACGTTCCGTTTGACCTTGACTTTGAGCATGGTACGCCGAACTGAAACTTTGCTTAATTTTGAAAAGGGAGCATAATTCCTGGAATAGGGAGCTAATGAAAGCGGATCCATTATCGGAGAGAAGTCGCTTGGGTGCACCATAGACACAGATGACTCTCTCGTAAAAACCCTTAGCAATTGATTTGGCTGTGATGTCACGAGTCGGCCATGCGATAACATAGCGACTGTATTGGTCCGTGACACACACCATGTGCTCGTTACCGAAGCGCGTTTTCGGTAATGGGCCGACAGTGTCGATTGTCATAGTGTGGAACGGTCCTGGGGCTGGCTCACGTATGATAAGTGGGGGCCGAATAGAGGCATTGGAACTTTTGGATGCATTGCAGGACTTACATGTGTGAACATATTCGTTTATGTCCCTGATCATCCCGATCCAAGTATAACGCGGCCGCATGACTGAAATCATTCGCGAAGCGCCCAGATGTCCGCCTAGAGGTGCATCGTGATGCATTTTGAGGAAATGTTCCTTGAGGTTTTGAGGGATGACTAACTGTGCCATTGCTTTATTTGGTTTCGGTCCCTGTGATGTTATTATGTGATACAGGAGATCGTCAACAATAAAATAGTTTTGCTCGCGTTTGAGCAGCACGTCTGCCTCTTGTTTATTGGTGGGAACAGTGCCATACTTGAGGAGTCGTAAAACTATACTGCATTGGGGATCAAGTCTTTGCTGACGTCTTATCTGTTCTCGGCTTAAGGTGATTGAATCCCAATTAGTTTTCGCTTGGTTTGTAAGCCGATGTCGGAGCTCCGCGCGTTGAGTCCGCTTATCAGTAACTGCAAATAGGGCTTCTGTTTCATAATTGTCCTCTGAATCTAGAGATAGCGAGGCAAGTTTATCGTGATCGCGAGGGAAGGCAGATAACTTGCCCGCTGCAGTGGCGGGAATAGTGCATATAGACTGATGCACGAATTCCTCATCCGATTCACCTGGCTGAGAGTTAAGCGATGGAATCACGCATGGCACATCATGAAACTTAACTTGAGGTTTTGCCGTTGACCGCGTTGTCGGCTTGCTAATTATTTCGGGGTGGTGAATCGCTGTTAACAAGTCGGGCTTGTCCGGTCGCAATTGAGGGGAGCAAAACGGTGGCGTTGTTGTAAGGGGAAGCGGATTAACAGGGGTGACCGTGTCAAGATCGGGAAAACGATCGATGACGTCATCAGCATCGGTGCGGGTGATATCATAGGGACGTCGACTTAATGCATCCGGGACAATGTTGTCCTTCCCTTTAACATGACTCACTTCAAATTGAAATTGCTGTATGAATGTGACCCATCTTGCTAGTCTACCCTGAGGCTGCTTTAACCCTAATATCCATTTGAGGGCTGAATGATCAGTATGTAACTGGAATTTCTGTCCCTCAAGATACACTCTGAAGTGTTGAATTCCCCATACTACGGCAAGAAGTTCCTGTTCTGTAGTGGAATAATTTGCTTCAGATTTAGTGAGACCTCTCCCTGCAAACCCTATCGGTCGCAGCTTGCCGTCAATTTCCTGGCTAAGACATGCGCCTAATCCTAGTTTACTAGCATCAGTCGACAATACGAATGGTTTGCTGAAATCGGGAAAGGCTAAAACCTGAGAACTTACCAGCGCCTTTTTCAAGGCGTTAAATGCGGTTTGGCATTCTGGCGACCACGTGAATGATTGATTCTTCTTGGTCAAAGCATATAGAGGGCGCGCAATAATTGCGTAGCCACTGATGAACCTTCTGAAAAAGCCCGTTAATCCCAGGAAAGCACGTACGTCTTTAAGTTTTGTGGGGGTAGGGTAAGATTCAATTGCTTCCAATTTGTCAGGATTGGGTAATATGCCTTCTGGCTGCAATACATGGCCCAGATACTTTACCTTTTTCACGGCAAACGAACATTTTCTGGGGTGTAGCTTCAGGTTGGCATTGCGTAACCGTACAAATATTTCCCGGAGATGTTTAAGATGCAAGTCAAATGTGGGCGAAAAACAACAGATATCATCGATGTATGCCATGACGTATTTGTATTGTATATTACGCAACAAGGAGTCAATGAGGGATTGAAACACGCTCGGCGCGTTCCGTATGCCCTGGGGCATCGTTCGATACCTGTATTTCCCGGAAGGTGTGATAAACCCAGTTTTATCCCTGGACTCTGGATCTAAGGGGATTTGATGGAACCCTTGAGTGCAATCAAGAACTGAGAAATACTTGGGTTTGTTCTCACCTACACAATCTAACACTTCATCTAACCTGGGAATTCGAAGGACTTGAGGGATGGTTACCGCATTAAGACCTCTGTAAGTCTTAGACCACCACCGGCTTTCTTAACTAAAAGGGCCGGCGATGCCCAGGCTCCGTCGTGAGCTTCCTCGATTAGTCCTTGTTGGATTTGTTGATCGATGATTTTGTCCATTTCCTGTCTGCCCTGGGGAGCCATTCTATAGGGATACTTATGAACAGGAGTAGAGCCCGGGAGAATCTCAATTTTGCACGAAGTTTTATCAGTCAACCCTAACTCCTTGGTTATTGGATTGACAAAACAGTCGGCGAATTCTGCTACCAGGTCTTTAAGCTGTTGGCGCTCAATTTCACTTACCTGAGACTGGCTCCAGTCTACATTTGGTACATGGCTAGTATCATGTGAGGGCAAATGACATGCATTCAATTTAACATACTCACCTTCACTAGCATTCATATTGTCATCAATTTTGTACTGGAAGGTTTCTACATCATTGTCCCAGCGATCAAATGTGGCAATTCTCTCACCCTTGGTAATTAACTTTGCAACGGGGGTAGTGTTAAACAATCTTACTGGCACGCAGTTGTCATTGACGGTTACTGCTGCGCGGGCTAACAAAATACCTTTGGCATTTAAATGCGGGAAAACTGAACATTCCCCTGTTGTTTTGTTTTCAGTTTTACGGAAAAGATTTCCTGCACATATAATTTCAGAAAAGGGATCAATTGTAATATTCTGTGCAGAGTGTACTGGGATATTGGTTGTGAATGAAATGGTACCAGTTCCGAAATTCATTACTGCTGAATGTTTCTTTAGGAATGGAATGCCTAAGTACATTGGGGAGTGAGAGTCGCTCAATACCACAAAATCAGCTGATAACCTTTGGTTATGTACATAGAATGGTAAGGTAATGTTACCTAGAGTAGTTACCTGAGTGTTGTTGGCACACACACATTTGCTAATTTTAGACTTAAATCTGTTCCGTAATGTTGGTGGCAATTTGGCCAATACGTCTACAGATAAGAAATTCAGATCAGCTCCTGAGTCGACTTTAGCTTTGTATCGCTTATTTGATAGCGTTATAGTCAACTCATTGTTGTCTAAAATGTGAGTGCCGTACTTACCAGTGGCCGTTGTAGTTCCAATGTTGTCGTCTTGAAGGTCTGGCCCGTTACTCACAGAGTAAGCAACGGGCGATGCTAGTTTCCCTGGAAGCGACAGGTAGAACTAGCATGCCCTTGCTTTCTGCATTTGGAGCAGTAGAGGTTGATGTTAGCGCGACATTGCTCCTTGTGGTGTCCGACATTATGGCACCTGCGGCAGAGTTGCTGCCGGCAGTTCCTTTCGGAGTGCCCTCTTCGGCTGCAGACGGAGCATTGAGTGGCATTCGGACGGTTTTCGCGTTCGTGGGGATATTGTCGGCGGTCTCGATTGTGGGAGTTATCCCGTACATAATTTCGGCCGCCGGACGAATACCTGTGGTTGTCGCGGCCGTGTGAGGAGGTGTTACCGTAATCACGACGGCTTTCGTGACTTCGATCGTCCGCGCGTCTGCTGCCTCGCTCATCCCATCGGTCATAAGCTGGATAGCTGTCGCATGAGGGGCTTCGCCGATATCTCTTGTCACTACGGTCTGTTGAAGGGGAACGTCCTCTATCATCAAAACTTACCTGTTTCGGGGCCACGGAAAGCTGTAGAAGACGCATTTGCTCTTTGAGGTCGTTTATATCTCGTTCCTGTGGAGAAGGTGGTGGGGGAAGAGATGAGCCTCGCATAATGGTCTCTAATCGCGTAAGCGTGTCCGATTCCGACGGGGTCGATGACTCGAAGCGGCGAGCCACTTGTTCTGCCTCGACGAGGGTTTTGGGGTCAAATCGGTGTACCCATGTACCGATTTCTTTGCGGAGACCCTTTGTGAAAAGCTGCACTCGCACAGCCTCATCCGTAATGGTACGCGATAAGATATCCGTGAGGTCCCTCGCGTAGTCCTCAACGGATTCTCGTTTACCTTGTTCACGGTCGAACAATCGAGAGAGATGGTTTCGCTGCTCCTCCTTGACAAAATGTGAGCGCATTGCGGTGGTCAGTCGGCTCACATCTTCCGCGACGTCGGTGGATAACGAACGGTACCAGTTGTACGCCCTTCCCGTGAGTCCGGTGCTGAGGGCAATACCCTGAAGCTCGCGAGGTACCTTATTTAGCTTCATGTAAGTCATGGATCTATGGAGAAAATCCTCCACGTTGTCCGTTGGCTTTCCCTCGTAGGTTATCCGGTCGGGCAGGGAGGGGCTCTTTTCGGATGACTGAAGCTGGTGCAGAGTTGCTTCGTGTGCCGATACCTGGTTGTCGGCAAGAAGGCGGAAGGCTCCGGTAATGACGGCTGCCATGTCTGTAACGGCCGTCGCATCGGGGTTTAACTGTCTCTCCTCTGCGTTTGTTGTCTCGCGGTGTCCGCTATCGCTGCTGCTGCTCTGCGACATGTTTGGATTCGTGCGAATTCTCGGCGTAGCAATTGTCAGCTATTTTCCTGTACGAAGGAGCATGTAGAGCGCTTTGTACCGGGAAGTTTTTTTTTTCTGATAACAGTGGAAGTTATCAGATATCCGGACTCTCACACCACTTCTTATAACTATATTTCTTTCATATAGCTATACACTTGTTATATTTATATTTCTTGGTTATTCGTATTTCTGCGCGCTCCTTCGTATGTAGGTATATTGTAGCTGCTTGTAGTTGCTTGAGTGGGGACACTAGCCAGAGAAAACACACGAGTCCAGGAGTTGAGTTGTTGAGGTTTATTCGAGTTTTAGCTTAATAGCTTTCTCTGGAATCTCGGGTCAGAATCTTGTTCAGATACTTCGTCTCTTCGCTAGGTAGATCTCCCTGTACTTCCGCGAGGCCAGCTATTTTATCGGGGTTCCGGCATTGGATTACGCTCGGAACCACACCCACAGCTGGCCTCCCATTGGTCCAGGTATAGCCGGTCCCCCTTCACAAAGGTCAACCCCAACTGCTCACATGGGACGTGGGCTCGAAGGGTCATTGGCCAATGGGAAAAGGTACCAGCCAGGTCTATTATCAGGGCAAGTATCCCCGGGCTAGTGAAACATGTCGTGTTGAAAATGGAAAAGAGGGGGAGCGTTTCAAAAGTCAAAAGAGCTAGATTAATATCACAACAATTGGCGTGTCGGAAGTAAGGGGTGAGGTGCCTTTTCTGTAACAAGATTAGCCCCTTGAAGTTTGTGGTGTGTCAAACAAACAAAGTTAATGTTCGATGAAATGTAACTGTCTCTTGCTAATAACGCTGCTGGGGTATTCACATATTTTGTCGTGCGTAACTGCGAGTGAGCCCTATTAGCATAGCTGTATACTCTTTGATTCGAGTCATAAAATGCCTCTACTCTCCGACCACTAACTTTGAAATACTCTTCATATGGTAGCCATCGGAGAGTGGAGGTAGTTAAGACTCGAGCGTGTGTGAGTCCGTGTGCATAATCGTAGTGTTAGTGTCTGTAACGGAAACAACCAAGTGTCAGGTGACTTGATTGTCTAGGACCAGGCCTGATGGTGATACATGCTTCCCAATGCATTTATTCTAGGTCCAAAAATTATATATATATATATATCTTTTATCTCGCTCTCAGGAGCTCAAATTGTGTGATATCACAGATGCCCTATCTTAAACATCTGCCTGGTATGGCTTTATTTTAATTATCTTCAAACAAAACTTGTTTCAGAAGATACTAAACGTTATGGCCAAAAACGAATGTACCAAAAAGGTCATTATAGTTTTGTCATGCAAAAAAACATGTTATATAACCAACCATTTTATATAACCAACCATTTTGGCCATTTTATACAACCAACCATTTTTGCCATTGTATATATCCAAGGAGTTACATATACCATGTAATTATGGTTGGCTATATAATTAATTGCAATTAATGATCGAGTGTGGCTTATTAACTATTAACAACTATTTTCCATGCAAATGAATTTCACTGAGTGGCTTCCGGTGCATGTTCGATTCAGGGGATGTTTAGCCGTGCACGACGTCTTATTGATATTTATATTACCGTCACTCCAAAAGTAAGGGTGGACAATTCGGATGAATTCGATTTGGATTCGATCGCACGTGTTTGGACAAGGAACCGCTATCGCGTGCTCATTCAAACCGCTTTGCGTATTACTGTCTGCATGCCCCCACCAGAACTGAAATCGGTCAAAAACATGATTCGCACGCATGAAAGCGCATACAACCGATTGCTGTCTGGACAGGGCCTTACTTTTCGAGCCCTGTTTAATATTTTCGACTGAGATGATATTGAGCTGCATCATTTGATAGTACGCCAAGGTTTAAAGTTCTGCCTTTGTTAGGTTTGCAGACTGGAACTTTAAGGTTCGGTAAGGTTCGGGGTAAGTTTTACCCACAGCTTCTGATGAACAACACAACTGGTTATTAATAATATAAATCTTCTTTATTGTCACTTCTCCAATCTCGTGGTTCCATCTCCGTCGAATTTTCTACTGAACTGAATCTCTCTGCCCTCGTATTGAGATGCTTATATACAAGACATCATCTGTCAACTATTAATCCATATTCAAAACGATTGTAAATTATCAAATATTAAATGATAATCTAAATACTAAACATAAGAGATGACAGACCAATTAATCATATGTAATTATCAATTCATAATCGTGATCAATACATTTCATAATCCCAGGTTACCTATCTTTACATATACTCATAATCTTAGATAATAAACATGACAGTAATCCAAGGGTAAGGTCACCATCTTGATTAGACATTAAGTCTATACGATTATCTTAATATAACTGTACAAGTATTATGTTATCAGACATTAAAGTTACATATCAATCTAAATACATGTGAATATAACATATCAAGGTTAAACATTATACTGAAGGTTAACCATGACGGGAGGACGAATATCATGTCTTTACAAAGGCTCCCCATTCCCTCCCGTCGTACGTTGTGAAAATGGGATTGGCGTCTTGGATGCTTAACATATTAAATCAAATATGTTGGCACCTGTGACAAAAATGCCGTAGATTCTCAGCGCGTCACATGGGGACCCATTCATTGTATTTGCATTATCAACGATCGGTGGGAAATCCCGGGAGGAAATCTCGACTTACTGAAACAAAATATATTATATAACCCGTTGTACTGATGGGTAGAGAGAGAAAAAACGGTCCGAGAAAAATATACCCCGTCGTACAACACGAAGCCCAAAACATACCCCGTCGTTGCAGCCGGAAAATATACCCCGGTCTTACAAGTTGAGGCCCAACAAAACCCGTCGTACAAACCGAGAGGCAGAAAAAAACATAGCCTACCTCGTCGTGAGGCACATGTATACTACCTCCATAGACTAATGTACACCCCCTGGGGGGGGGGGGGGGGGGGGGTTCTCCTTGAAAAAGGGTAGGGGTGTGCCGCCATGGGTAACAAAAAAAAACCGGACCATATCTATACCAAGCCAAAGTGAGAAAAGGGAACTATTTACATACCAAATCCTCTGAAAAAAGACCCATTCATATACAATTTTTTTAAAAGGGTCACCCATACATATACCAAAAATTAATGATCCCAAATCCTATCTAGACCACCTCGAGGAGCTACAAGGGACCCATCCATATACCGAACTAACGATTCAGAATGAAAAAGTACGTTTATTAAGGCTGCGAAGGCATATTTCATTCAAAGACAGTCGTTAGTTGAGACAAATTGCTAGAAATGAGCCACTTCACAAAATGTTCATCCATAATCGATTCTTCCTGTTTCAGCAAGTTTAAAATAGTTATTTTAGTAACGCAACGGCAAAAAAAAACTTCTCTTATTCCGTGGTCAGTCCCAACGATGCTGTGGCTTATAACGGCAAGGCAGTTGATTAAATAGCAGCCAATAAATAAAAAATATGTGACTCGGGCCCACCCCGGGGGGGGGGGGGGGGCACTTGGCCTTATTCTGGATAGGGGTGTGCCGCGGGACCTCGAAAACCCATACCCGTCGTACAAGGTCAAAATGGCCAAAAGCATACCCCGTCGTACAAGGTATTATGCGAATGTATAACCCCTCGTACAGATTGAAGCTCAAAAACATACCCCGTCGTACAAGTATGAGGCCAAAAAACCCGTCGTACAAGTCAAGAGGCCGAAAAAACATACCCCGTCGCGCGGCACATATGCACTACCTCTATACCATTAAGGCCCCCCCCCCCCCGGGGGGGGGCCCACAGGCTATCAAGCGCCCCAAACCCAATAGAATGTAATGGGTATCCTATGCTAGCAGAGCCACCAGGCGGAGAGTTCGAAACATACCAGCTGCCTGTGTTCTCACGACGACAACGCACACCATTTTCCAAGCATAATCAGCTAAAATGCCGGTCTTGGCTTATTGGGATATTCGCGGGGTAAGAAGGATATTTGTTGTGTTTATGTTGTTTTGTTTGCATTAACACCTACTCTGTAAACATGTGGTCACCGAACTGATGAATGTCATTGACGCATTTTGTATTCTGTCCACCATTTACTCCGTATATCGCCCATCCGTCGCGTGATTATGTGACAAACGGGTTCGGCGCGAGGTAAATTACTAGCTTTTTTTAACCAAGTTTTGGAGGGAGTGCTTCCTCAATAAGGTAATCAATCCGTTGGGCTATAAACTACCCACGTTAACAGGTTAAGCAAGGTACATCGCCCCTGATGGTTTTTGAAGATTTGATGTTATAAACTACAGCACCGACATTCAAGAAGAATGAGGGTAGTACTAGTAGACAGCGCGGACGCTGTGGAAGGAAAAGTTAATTAATTCTAAATAACATAGGAAGGGTTGTTTGTTATTTTCTCACACAGTTGATGATCTAGAATACATTACATAGTGACAAACTAAATATCAACAGATTAATTTTTCAGTTCTCTGGGGCTTTTCTGCTTTTCTACCAAACCTATAATGGCAGACTCAACTTCCCTGACTATAAACTGACAGCCAATAGTGATTTTAACTGTAATTTGTAGAATTCAACCCTACAGTATTTTTCCCCTTGAGTGTAAGTGCATTGTTGAGATTTGCCATGTACATTGGCGTGTCGGAAGTAAGGGGTGAGGTGCCTTTTCTGTAACAAGATTAGCCCCTTGAAGTTTGTCGTGTGTCAAACAAACAAAGTTAATCTTCGATGAAATGTAACTGTCTCTTGCTAATAACGCGTTTGTGTTTCTGTCAGCTTGCTCAGCCAATCCGCTTGTTGCTTAAGTATGTTGGCGAAAACTTTGAAGACAAGCGCTATGAAGTCGGGCCGCGTAAGTTCTTTGTTCATTTATTATATTGCGTTATGGATAAGTGAGCCTTTTTATTTGTATTGAATGGAGGTTTCATTTGATTTCACAATTGATGATTTATTTGTGTGACCTAAAGCTCCTGACTACAGCAGAGACAGTTGGATGAGTGTGAAGCCAACTCTGGGTCTGGACTTCCCCAATGTGAGGTTATCTGTTAATAGATCAATGTGATTATAACCTAGATATTTGTTGTTAACATGATAGCAATGTAGATTATCTCTTTAACTTCTTAATTCACCCAACTTGTTTATTGGATGTATTATGCTACATAATGGAAAAATGAGAGGTTTTCTTGCTAGTCTGATATGAACTATCAATCAGTGACAAGTATACTGCTCTATTACACTTGTTTTTTTTGAATGCTGAATTGTCCTAAAATAATATAGCTTTCATATGTTTCCAGCTACCCTACTATATTGATGGTGAAGTTAAGACTTCCCAGAGCAATGCCATTTTACGCTACATAGGTCGCAAGCACAATCTCTGTAAGTATTGATTATTTTAAGATGCAGGTCCCCTTAAACCAATACCACCAGAAAGCCAGTGTTGACACCAAAGCACTTGAAAAAGAATTTGCATAACTCAATATGGTTTCTTATTGCATCTTACTTAGGTCCAAGCTTAAACGTCAGTTTCAGACAAGTCTTAACCCTCACCCACCTTGATTGTAAAGATTTAAGAGCTTGATCAACATCAAGGCCATGCCAAATATTTTAAGATGATTTTTCCCTAGCTTTTGAGTACACTGTCAGTTGTGGTTGAATACCAAGTTGTGACAACCTGATTGGTTCGCCGTGACTCGTTTGATCACGTTAAATTGCAGTCCCATCTCTGAAAGGGGATGCTCTCTACCCGTAGCATAGTGTAGTACCGTGCCGGACCTCTGTCCCCGCGGCATGGGCTTTGCAGCCGGATCTGGGCCACAGGTTTGTGCCAAGTAGGCACCGACACTTAAGGGGAGCTATCACAATCATCCTCATCCATTACCGTAGTGATATCATCTCACCATTGAAGGTGACGTAATACCCCAATATTTCCATTACCATTTTAGTTGTGATCGATCACCAGAATGTAGCAAAACTACATTTGTCATATTTGGGGGTAATAGCCAAACAATCGACATATTATGAGGTGGTATGCACTGATGTAAATCCAGCTTGATTTGATAGAGCTAGGTGATAGACCTGTTAACTTTAGACCACTGGACCCAGTTATGTGGAGTGAATACTTAACATCACATAAAAATGGTCTATAGTGTTGTCTTTGCAGAATATAAGTTGTGATGTCCCAGTAATATCTATATAGGTTTGTAATCAGGGTCTTAGCCAGGGACCCGTTCATTGGACGGGTGACTTGTCAATTTGGAGGAGCTGGAATTTCCCACTAAAGCCTGCCCACCTGTCCGCGGCTCCCAGGCTAAATACAAAGAATTAGCCAAGCCAGTATAAACAGCTCATTTAAAGACAAACAGCTGGAATGAAGTTCACAAATTGCTATTGGGTCTTTGACTAAGTTTTTATATCGCGCGTATGCTTGTACCAGCACAGAATAACATCGTGCAAACTGTCATAATCACAATAAGGGCGGTGTGAAAGGAAAGCGCTGCGGTGTAAACTCTTGTCACGTCCCGGTGACTTGAAAGCATTTTCATCAAAGAATGATTGTGTTATCAATGAATCATTCTGTCCGATAGCGAGACATTCATTTACAGTAACTTGAAATATACATGATATATTCACTAATTCAACCAGTGTCATCATGATGTTCTCATGAAGTAACATCATAACGTTCACGAAAGCCAACAAACTATGTTATGATAATCAGTTTGTCATAACGTGATGGACAGGGTTTGGGTGGAGGTAACTTGCCTAGGTTTGGAACATTCAAGTCAACCAAAGAACAATTATAAGTTATTCTCCTGGATACTATTCATCATAGAGAATGTCTAGTGCGTTAATGGTTATTGATCAGAGCTGATTCCCTGTCTCAGTCAGAACTGTCTTGCTTCTGAGGACTGTAAAGCATTAGGTTTCGCAGTAAATTTACTGGCTGTTATATGATTGACAATTATATTGAATACCCGATGAAATTCAAATTCTGTCCCAGTCATATTGGTTACAGAAAGCCATAATACAGTACACTTGCAAGAGCCAACTTGTGATGTTTGGTTTGTTAAGATACCAACATACACCATATGGGTCTAACGAACCAAGCTGCATTCACATCAGAAAATACTAGCTCTATCGTACCAATCTGCAGTCACTTTGTGCCAACATAATGAATACCAGTTATGTTGGTCGTAAGGCTAGTTAATGCTGTCTTTGTTGGTCACTGGGCTAGGGTCAATTGCCAGAATACCTGCACACATGCAATGATTACTTAAAACTATCGCACTGAACTTTGCATATCCAACGACGATAGTTATGTGGATGTGTTGGAACTTGTTCTGAAACTTAACAGAGCTACAGAATTATCTTCAAAATGAATATAACAGTACGGGTTGACTTACTTCTTCTTGAACTGTGCATTGCTTCTTTTTTCCGTGCATGGATCAATTTTTGCGTTAATTTCAATCAGATTATGTCCTTTGGTTAAAAGTCTTATATCGCAGAAAGTCGTCAAATGAAAGTATCAGCTTAGACCTGTAACTAGGAGTTTAGTAATAAGTGAGTATGCAATCAGGCAGTATTGGAACTATTTCTACCTTGACGTCTGTTCAAAATTAAGTAAATAGGTATGGTGGGTTATAAGAGTGACTATGTTTGTTGACAGTCTTGCTAGTGTTTGGTGAATGTGATCTTGTTAGACATGTCTGTGGGGTTTTATGCTTGCTTGTTTTTTAAGAAGACATTGTATTATATGATTCCTGACTACGCTATGATGTCACTCATAATGCACGGAGCCACAGACTGGGGTCTATTTACCATGATATTGAAGATGTGTCGTACAATAATTTTAAATGTCATTAAATTTGTGACTAACAGGTGGAACAACAGAGGCAGAGAGAGTGCGGGTTGACCTTATGGAGAATCAGTCCATGGACTTTCGCAATGGCTTCACACCCATGTGCTACAACCCCCAGTTTGTTAGTGTATAAATCATGCTTGAATACATGAATGTTACATAACCTCTTCCAGTTTATGAGCACTTTGGACAAATCATGAATATTATTCTACAGCCAGCAGGAAACAACTTGGGCAATGTTTAAGCATCAGTAAATGTGATTTCTACGTGCCTCATCCAATAAATTGTGATGTATCTAGTCGCTATACAGTGGTAATATTTTCAATCAACCGAGCCCTTTGCTGCTAGCTATGCATAGGAAAAATATTGTAACTCTAGTCTGTCATTTTAAGATATTTAACAACCCATGTTTTGTAAAACAGGAGGCATTGAAAGAAAAGTACATGAAGATTTTACCAAGCAGGCTGGAGGCATTTGAGAACTTTATTGGTGATGGTTCATTCTTTGCTGGAGAAAACGTAAGTTGGGCATTTACTCATTGTCAGAGTTTTCTTCGCCTGGAAGCATGTGTAAATTTAGCACAGATCATTGAATCCTGGTCACATGATATCACAGGGCATGAAACTAAACAAATGCCACCAGCTAACCAGCAGTTAAAAAAATCCACTGCCAAGAATTTCTTTTTTTTATTGTCTGAAACATTTAACACATAGCTGAGTTGTAACTCTTTTTAATCCACACAATTAAATGACTTTTATATCATTGTATAACATAATCCACACCAACCAAGGAAGTACGCATATTGAGAGCCAGATTGAGAAGAAGATGCCAAAATGCATCTGGTATTTGATGATATTTGAGTGGATTGTGATTGTTGGACAGCCAGATGTGGTATTAGAGGCACTTAACCAACATCTATCCCATGCTTTCTTGCTGCCGTGTTCACTCGTCAGTTGCCATATCAAATTTGATTTCAAGTAAACCTACCAGTTTGGCTATGTCTCCTCATCTGAGCCCATTGTCACTGCCAGGGCCAGCTGGTGTGAATTTACAAGCCCTGTTTAATATCCCATTCTCTCACAACCTGGCTTGTTCAGATGATTTTTAAAAAACAGTGACATCAGACCATATATCAGAGAGATACGTGATGTGATGTCTGTAATATATAATTTAATAATTTTGACCTGTACTTTGATGTTCAGGTCACTATGGTTGACTTCCCAATGTATGAGCTCCTTGACCAGCATCGTCTTATGGAACCTGCCTGCCTTGATGCTTATCCCAAACTCAAGGCATTCCTCGACAGATTTGAGGTGCAGTATTCTTGCAAACATCTATGCATGATAACCTAGAGCTCTAATTTTGCATAGGCAAATGGGAAAAAATCAAACACTAGATGGCATTTCCATTGCTAAACTTGCAAGTAGATTTATACATTGGTGTATTCCAGAATTTGTATGAATTGCAATAATTGGCTATGGCTGTAAAAAATGTTTTGTGCTGGTGACATCATAGGTGCTTATACTGCATACAAATGCATCATCTTGTCTGCATTGATTTATATTCTTGATGTTCAAATTCATTGATTTAAAATTTCAGGCCCTGCCTGCCATCAAGTCTTACATGGAATCCAATGAGTTCATGAAATGGCCAGTCAATAATGATATGGCAAAATGGGGAGCCAGAGAAGCCAAGATTTCAGAGTGAACCTCATTACCTCATAGCTGTGTGGTCTCTGGCAGCTTTGATATATTGTTTTACCTTTCATCTCATCTACACCTTAACCTCAGTTCGCTGTTTGACTCATTTACGAAATTTGCTTGCAGCTTTGGGATACGCAATTTGGAAATTTGATCTTTCTTATTCCCTTCATTAGGTGCATACGCCTAGAATCATGTGTTTAGTCTCTTAAAAAAACCACTTTATTGGGTATATGTGTGGTTTCTATATACACATGTTTCATATGCAATAAATACCTCCAATGAAATTGAATCATCGGCATTATATTTGAGAGGTTACTCCTTAAGAACTATAGGCATGGCTGAATAATATCATGTTAGCTAGATGTATGTTTTATTTTCTCGCAAGGTCTAGACTGAAAACTAACTCTGTGGATTTGATTTTTGACTCTGCTGTTCATTGCTCCCGAGTCTGTCCATCGTTTTTCCAAATTTTGTTGTCACATTTTTATTATTTATTTATCTAGTAGCCCTCCTCTTTGCTAACTTAAAGAGCTCTGCTTGACCTTTGATCTCTGAGTTGTTGATTAAAATTCTCATGCTTAATTTTACCTAATGGGGAATTAAAACTGCAGGTATTTGGCAATCAGAACAACTACTACAATTTTGTTCTCGTCATGTATAGTATGGTGGGACCTTTGATTAGAATGCTTATCAGTGACCTCAACCTTATTTTCAAGGTCACAAATAAGGAATATTTAAATCTGATACATTTGAGTGGCATATTTTTTTTCAATATGACTTGTAAAATGTTATTACTGCACTTGCTAGCACCTTTTGACATAAACAGTCTTATGATCAGGGCTCGCTGCCATGTTTTGCACTTCTTAAATAGTAACAGAGGATCATGTAGCTCGTTTCTGCCAACACTTTAGGTGATCATAGGTAACAAAAGGTTGGCTGCCTCATATTAAGAACGAGGATGCCTAGCAAGCTGCTTGGAAACCAAAAGTTTTCAGACTTTCAGTCGCTACGCGGCGCTGTGGTCTCAGAAAATAGATCCTTACTTCGGCTGTCGCCATTTATGTTGTCGGACATCACCCTTCTTGCTTGTCGGTCTAATGTGTGCGCAAAGATGCCCACAACTTGAATGAGTGAAGATTTGATGAAATCTACATTATGTAACCAAAGTGGAAGTATACACATCGATAGTGAGGTAAATTCAGAGCCCGTTATAATTTACAGCTAACATTCGTGCGGTTCATGGTTTTAGGGAGGCACCGTTATTGATGGAACGACATAACTGTCTAAAACAGTAGATCATGAATATTTCCAGTCAAATAATAATGTTAAAAACTTTTCAACATAGTTTTCCATCATGTAAACTTTGCGACACAAATTAGAAGATGGCATTACTTACATCTGCGTTAAACGTAATAATGTAATAACGAAATGATCCCTGATTGCCTTATATGGGACTGAACAGCGCTGTATTACCTTTGACCTGTTTATTTAGGACAAATTGATTGCACACTGTCAACTCAATTGGGGATCAGAGATGCTGTTTCAAAGTAATTAGACGTTTGAAAGTTATTTCAAATTTAGAGTCAATACCCCCTAGCGACAGTGGCACGCGTATATATATATATATTATATATATATATATATATATATATATATATATATATATATATATATATATATATATATATATATATATATATATATATATATATATATATATATATATATATATATATATATATATATATATATATATATATATATATATATAATATACACGAGCCGGGCGAGACCGAACACTAACGTTGAAGTGACATGAGTGCCTGTCGTTATACATGACCCTAAATCAATCCGAAGGTTACCCATAAATAAGGAATAGTTTGTATGATTAGGTGCAATATTTTCTTATCTACCTTCTCTCCATTTTCTCCTCATTACTCCATGGTGTAAGAATGTTTAATTCAATCACCAGATTACCCCGTCATAGTGCTTACCACTTCATTTAAAATGGTATGGATTTACACCTAAACAAATGAAAAAAAACTATTTGACTAGTATTTAATGATGACTTGACTGGTGTGGGTCTTTGGTCAGAAAACCTCAAATAGATATTTCTTTTTGTTTTTAATTCCTCCCATCGAGTGATTCCCTCGCAGCTAAATGTGCGTCCATAGAATCGACCTTGACAATCGTCATAAGTTACGCGAGCGTGGATCGTTCCCCTCGCCTCTGTGCTACATAATCGAGGATCGTCATAAAGACGTGGATCGTTCCGCCTCATTTGAGCCAAAGCCAGCAGCTGACCGGTTCGACGAGCAATAACAAGCTACTGGTCGATATTTGTTACGCTGGGACGATCGATAGCTTCCGTTAACCACTGAAATTCATTACAGAAGGAAGGTTGGCCCAGTCAATTTTGTTGGATTGTCGTATCTTCGTTTTACTGGTTAACTTCTGAATGATCGGTAAGTCTTATTCTACCTCCAATGAAAGTACGAGTTATTTTCGTGATTACCTCTCAATATATTAGAGTATTTGAATCAGACGGAGGGGGAGTTGGACCCATTTATAAATGTATGTGGTTATAATAGTTCATTTGCGACTCAACCGACGAGTGGTAACACCCAGTTTACATCATACCGCGACCCTGATACGACCACGATGCGACCAGAGCCATCGTGAAATTTTAAGTCACTTGCACAAGTCGCGGCTGTTCCTTACTTTGATCGCTTATTTGCGTTTACACCAAGCCTCAATTGCGATCGAATCGTGACTGAAAACTAAGAATTATCCATTCTGATTGCAACCTGATTACGACCACTCTCATTGGTCTCATAAGTCTCAATCGGGTCTTAATGAGGTCGCATCTAGTTTACGAGTCTACATTTTATAAGCGAGTCTGAAGCGACCAAATTGAGAGCCTGATGCAACTATTAGAGATCGATTTGCTACCGCTGTACGAACCCGATGGCGAGCGTTGCGACCATCGGCGATCGCTGTGAGTGCATGTGATCGAGTTACAGCTCTATTACGATTAGTAGGAGCATTTTTGAGATTTCATTGCAACTCAACAACCTTTTCAAGACTTTATATGGGAGTTTAGGCGACATTGGCGATCTGACCATCCAAAACATATATATGAATGCGACCATTGGCGATCATAGCAGTTTTCCATATGCCACACTATATATAGACAACGTGAACGCTGACATGAATTATGTATTATTGGCCAGAACGAAGCCCATATTCAACATGAGGCTGCCCTCTAATACACCTCGGTCCTCAGGAGGGAGATCGATAGAAGGAGAAAAAGAAGGCGACCCCGACAGTTTTGGATCAGAAGCTGGCTGACTGGTGAGGAGAGGCAGGAATACAGCCAGTTTTACCACCTCGTTCAGAAGCTAAAAACAATGAAGAGCCCAACATCTTCAAAACCTACATGAGGATACCTGGTGACCTCTTTTATGAGATCTTTGAGAGGGTGAGGCCCCACATCACAAGAGGAGGTACCATATACCGACCCTCGTTGGACCCAGGGCTCAAACTGGCATTCACCAGTATCCAAGCATGGCCTGTAGCTACCGAGTATGCAAGTCTGTCATTCAGCAATTTGTGCCACAAATATGCATGACCATAATCAATGCCTACAAGGATAAAGTCTTCAAGACACCAACCACACATGCAGAACGGAAGGAGGTCGTCACAGAATTCGAGAGGAGGTGGCAGGTGATTCATGCCATTGGTCCTCTGGATGGAAAACACGTCAAAATCCGTACACCGACTCATAAAAATTCCTTAAGACTTGCGATCATTTATACAACCGCATGCCGAGCCGAGTCTATTACGACCTGTGATACCCAGTTGAGAGTGATACCCCGTTGAGAGGGGGTTGGGACACATATGGCCGATTATGATACTGACTATGTTTTTTCAATGGTCGCACCACCTTTGCGAGTGTTGAGAACAGTTCCATACACTTGCAAACCTTAATGAGACCAAGAGAGTTGGTTTGGAGACCATGGAGACCGTATAGAGACCAGCTTGCAACCCCAGTGCGAGTGCGGCCGAGCACATTTTTCGGTCGCAACTCGGTCATAAGGCCAGTGTAAACGGGGTGTTAAGGATTAAAAACGCCTTTTGTGATTTCACTCACCCCAGCTGTGGTGGTTACTTACAAGTTCTAAATACACAAGAACATAAAATAAGTGTGCCTCGTCAAACCTACTGCCCGTTTTACCATTAATATATCAATCAGAAGATATGGCGAGAACATTTGCATATCAATGTCATAAAGCTCATTGTAAAGAAATTTGAAGCATACACGTGTAATCATGAACACTCAGTATTTTATTTCTTTATTGTCTCAACAAAATGACTGAACTAAGCATTTTTCTTTTAAATTTTCCTTTTGCTTTATACAGGGATGTCGCTTTTGGGGAATTTTATTGTCCTGTCTGCCATTGGTTTGACTTCTGTCGAAGGTAAGGCGATTATCTATTTGGTCCTTTAATATGACCCATTCAATCAATTATTGTGCAGCTTTTATGAATACCGACCGTAATCACGTCTGATCCCTGCAACATCTAAAGACGCATCAAAACATAATTGGGATTTTTGAAATACTAATTATGAAATAATGGAGTGATAAGATGGACGTTTGCGGACTTAGTAGTGTTTGGTTAAGACATTTCAACGTTAGGTTTGTGTTTCTTGTGTTTCATGGTCGTATTCCACGTAGAAGACAAATGACATTTGTGTATCAGCAGATTCCAATCGACATTAAAATAACGCAAGCTGGTAAAGTGAACATTTCCCTGATTTAAGTATTCTGCTGGTTCCGTTTCAGCTGATATCACGATAACAGGATGCACCGAGGCGTTTATCCGTATGACATGTTCATCAGACGACCAGATCAAAGTTCTGGACATGCGACTCACCGAGATCCAAAATAAGACTTCCCCTTGCTTCCAGCACAAGCCTGAGTCGAGTGTAAATATACCCCATGCTTTAGCGCACTTGTGCGAGAAGGATTTTGGATGTGAATACGCCGAGGGTATCTGTGAGGGGAAGTCCGATTGCGCTTTTTATGTGAGTCCACATCTCATCGCTGGCCTGGAGCAACCTATGGTAAATTCCGAGGTCATCATACAATACCAATGTAATCCAGGTAGGAATTGTGTCCACTTTTATTACTTGTTCGTGGAAGCGTTATGGTCTGATTGAAATAATTTGCTTTCAATTTGGTGGATAAAGAAAACACATCTTTCACTGTTAGCGTCACAGGAACTGTTATACACTGTAGTTTTCATTTCGTTGTGCCATTAGAACCACACCTTAGTTTACTGAGCAACCTCAGTTAAAGCTAATTTACCAAGCAACTTATGAATAATCCATCATATAAACACTTTGCCCTGATGCCCAAATGTCCACATATTGAATATTTGTTGTGCGTTATTAATTGTCACAGGAACGAGACGAAAAACTGGCGTGGCTGTTGTGGCGCTCTTGGCAACTGTGGGCGGGATTTCACTACTCGTGATCGGGGGTCTTCTCCTGTACGTAACCGGAGCTTTCACTAGTTAAATTTTGAGATTTTCTCTTTGCCACAACCAAGAAATATATATGTAAAGTGGGTTTTCTTTGACTATGTACAGGAGAAGAGTATGGGAAGCTGAGGCACAGAGTTTTACTAAGTTTGACAATAATCCTGCCGTTGCTGCTACCGGAAGTAGCGATGCGCATGTTGCGGCTGCTGCATCAGCTAGTGCTGCCACCGTTGCCAATGAAAATACACTCCGTTATCGCCCGGGTGTCGAGCACGTGTCTGTCGCCTTAGAGACACCTGGTGGCGAGAGAGTGAAGGATGATAACATGAATATATAATATAATCAGTGTACATTTAGATGTTGCTTTTGTAAAAGTGTTATAACTTGGTATGTACTCGTGTTGTGTTCATGGCAGAGGAGACTCAGATGGCAGGTGACGAAATCAAATTAACAAACTATTAAAAAGGAATCCATCCAATCATTTTGCAGCGTCTTCAAAATCTGTCAACTTTATAAAGGCACATATACAGTTAGATTAATATCGTCACGAATAGGCACCCATTTATTTGCAAATAAATTGAAAAAAACACTAAAAACGACGATGTGTGTATGTATGTATGTATGTATGTATATATATATATATATATATATATATATATATATATATATATATATATATATATATATATATACATATATATATACATATGTACATATACATATATATATATATAAACATGTATGTATATATATACATATGTATATATACATATATATATATATATAAACATGTGTGCGTGCATGCGTGCGTGCGTGCGTGTGTGTGTTCGTTGAAATTATGAATTGTGATCGTTGGAATATGGATCATAGTGTAAATACGGTAAGCATTTCGTTCCACAGGAAATGGAATAAAACACCAAGGTTTAACTTTGCCATGGACTCACGTTGTATCGAAAAGGTTATGGATCACGAGTGTGGCGCTTGCACTGCTACACTGAAAGGTGTATTATCACAAAGTCTTTGTGAGCATAGTAGCACTCATTAATTACCTTCATTTCTCCCCATTGATATCCATTTATACAGTTGGTAACTCTGGTCATATTTAAGAGTATTGTAAAATACGGCGGTTGCCGGGTGTGTACATTGACTCAAAATATACACCCTAAACACTGACCTCGGTGGGACAAACTTGATACACTAAACACTGACCAAGCGCCCCAAAAGTGCCCCTTAACATTGACTGGACACAAAAACATACCCCTCAGCACTACCAACAAAAACATACCCTAAACACTGACTGCTCTAAACGCTGAATACCCTCAAAAACACACGCCAAAACACTGACTAGACACGAAAACATACCATGAACTCTGACTATCCACAAAACATACCCCAAAGATCATCTTCAAAAATGTAATTGCCTGTGGTTTTGTTGTTGTTGGAGTGTTCACTAGCTGACAATTGATGAAATAGTGCCTGAAAAACCACCGCTAAACGCTGACCAAGAGGCTAGAAACATTCCCCTTTCTTACCATTTGGTGCTTAAAACATACCTTAAAGGGCCCGCGGGTCCAATAAGTATCCCATTCGTGTTTTTTTTTAGGGACCTGGTAACACTTTTTTCCAAGTGGCCGGACTGGAAGGCAGACGAGGGGCTATTTGTGGACATACAAACACACTCGGTCCAGCAAGCATTAATAGGCTTTGCTATATAGCACGGGCTTTTTTTCCCTCGATATTCTAATGGGTCATGGTATTGTCAAAAAATGATTACGCCGTCGATAAGCTACGCAGCTTGCTCAATCTTACACGAGAAAACTAATGGAGCTTTATCTCAGTTCATTCAAAGTACTCTCTCGATATTTGAATGACAATTTAGTCATATATTTTTGTACTAGACACCTTCCAACCAGACTGAAAGACGGTGAACCAAGTAGGATAGTGTGGGTGGAACATTTTGCATTAGCCACATTTATTTGTATCCAAGAGCCCAGCGAAATATATTTGTTCTGGTTCACGGATCAGAGCATGCAGACATAAGAGTGCCCCCTCCATGTGGTTCCTTTTTATATTATGACGGGAGCCATTATACCTATGGCGAGGCGGCATGCAGGGGGTGCTCCAAAACCAGCTGGTCGCCTTTTATGAGATGCTGTTGGTTCTAACCTAACCGTTGATGCCGTGTGGTTAAAGGATTCGTAAGCGTATTCCTTCCCAGGTTGATATCGGATCTATCGCGATTATGGGCTCTTTAATTGTCATGAGAAGACTAATCGGTGGGGGGGAATCATCACGGTGCCTGTTGAGTCTGCTCACCTACCTGTGTATCCTATTGCTAGTTTCAGGTGCGTCTTTAAGCTATTTGTGTTTTTCTCTTCGGTAGATGGTGTCAAACGCACTTGCGCTGGTGTACCCGATGCCACCCACTTAAGTGTATTGAGGTAGTATACATGATATAATATAATAAATCAAGGTCCTGCGGTATGAAGTTGACCCATTTAGCATACCTAACCTGCTTCGACCGTCCATTGAAAAAAACATGGAATAATACGTATGCACGACATGTACGAGGCTGTAAGCGGCGCAGTAATGACAATGAATCCTTTTGTGGGCTATGGGGTGATGTGTAGTGCGGCAGTTATGTAAGAATAGCGCGTTGGGAAGGGTTTTCTGAACAACCCTCGGGTTTTTATCGTCGGGTGTTGCCCACCTTCTATTGTACGGTATATCATAATGCTAGTGCAAGAAAATCATGATGTCCGAACTCGAATGCCTGTGGGTTGAATAATATATTTTGTTTCGGTGTGTCGAGATTTCCTCCCGGGATTTCCCACCAATCGTTGATAATGCAAATGCAATGAATGGGTCCCTTGGTGACGTGCCGAAATTACTACGGCATTCTTGTCACAGGCGCCAATATATCTGATTTATGGTGATAAAGCATCCAAGCCACATACCCCATTTTCACATCGTACGACGGGTTATTTATTTGCATAATAATTTGTACGACGGGGGTATGTTTCTTTGCCATTTTCACCATGAACGACGGGTTATACATTTGTATAAATACTGTTGAGTGTCAGAAGAACATAATGCCACAAACTTGTCCATCATCATAACGTGCCCTTCTCAGTCATGCCCACGAGTGACCTCATTTTCACCTTTAAAATCAGTTCTACCCTGGTATCCCAACAGACCAATATCAGGTTTTATCACCAAGAGGGAGTGCAGCACTCCCGTACTTGGCTCGAAAGAACTATACCCTGGCCTCCGAGCTCAGCACTTCTCTCTCCATCTTTCAGGCGAAGCTCCATCGCAGATCACCACACCACAGATTGCAGTACGACAATACCTTGTACGACAGGGTATGCTTATTGCCATTCTCACCTTGTACGACGGGTACGGATTTTTACGAGGTCCTGCGATTATGCTTATCTGTTTGTATTTGCTTTGCTATCTCATTTGATTTCTGTCCTCAACTGTAGTATTTTTTGTGGTAGATTTAATAATAGTCATATACGTATATATGTAGTGGTTTCCATTGGCTTGATTTATGGTGACAGTTAAGTGTTATTGTGCTAAAAAGGCTAATAGATTGAGAGTATGAAACATATTTGTCAGGGCCTTGCATTGAATGACCCTATCACCTGTGCATCATACACCTATAAAATCACTTGTTGTTTGAAAACTATTCTCCTTCAAAGGATTATGATAGATATTTCTGTGTTGAAGTGAAGCCCACAGTGGTTACCCATTTATATAGCATGTAATAGCTGATTGTGGCATTAATATGAACTACTTTGTTAATCACTGGTATGATCAAATTAATCTCATATTGTGTACATTCTTACGAAGATATTCTAGTCGTAGACTAGGTTTAATTTTTCACGGGCATGTTGTGCATTTACAAGGCACATGGATATCATTCTCGAATTTATTTATGTTTGGTGATGCCAAAGACGTACCTTGATGCCATGCTTTTCATATGTCTACTAGATATTTGGAAAAAAAACCTTATATTTGTCATGTGGTTGTTGCTATGCCCACATACTACCATTTGCTGTCAGTGTTGATAAAATCCCTGATGTCCATTAACATTTTTATGTTTGTCACAAATTGTGATGCATGGCAAGATTCATAGTATATAATGGATTGCTTTGTGGGTTCCAAAACTCTCTATAAAGACCAGATGATTCATAATTGACAATGATTCTTTCCAGTTGAATGAAGAGTCAATGTATGGCTAGACATGGTAGAATTGATTTTAATCTATCTAGTGTCCATAAGATGTCTTTTATATACTTGGTTATATATAAAATAAGTAAAATTGGCATAATAAAATAAAGAAACACAATCGCTCGTCAAAGGTTGATAACGATCACCCTGAATATTTCGTTTCCTGCCACAAGTTCTGCCGCTTGACCCATTACAAGACAGAGCTGATGTGCGGCCAGTTGTTATAAACGATTAAGTCTGGGTGAGAACACAAATTGAATGTCACGTGTATATCACCTTGCACATATTCTCTTGATTAATTGGCATACTTTCACGATGCGCCATGCCCACCACACAAAGGTTTCGAGTCGTCGCCCATCCTTTTCGAATCTGTCCCGTCCCAGGGGCTTTCGTCAACACAACCTGTTTCATTAGCCTTTTTTTCGTTTTCCCGAACCAAACGTCTTCTTCTATGGGTCGCATTGGTAAGGCAGAAGTTGTCCACATTCAAACCTCAATATAATGCATAGAAATAGTTTGTACCAAGCCAAATTCTTGCAGCTGGCAAAGCGAGTTATTGATGGACAACGCGCTGACAGTAAAACAACGCGACCGCTCGCTGGCAATGTTTGAGCCTGTGACATCACACTACAAAAATGTCGGCGACTATAAAATCAGCCCCGGACCAAGCGTTCGAAAAACGAGGCAAACTATCTTCGTTGTTTAAAACCCCAAAATGTGCAATAAATGAGTCCACGATATTCCGGGATGATATTTTATCTGTTCAGTTGGCTTCTGAATTACTTTAAGCAAAATCCTCCAGTACACATAGGTACATCCAGCCGCGCACGATAGTAATACAAATATATAAGACGTCGTGCACGGCTAAGGTACATCACACCCAGAGTAACAACCAATTATGCCGCCAACTAACAGTTCCTTGTTTGAATTCCAGGTGCTGATCGGGATACTCTCACGATCTGGTGTGGTACAGAAGATACTGGCAATTCTCGGCTCGATGTCGCCAGAGGCGACCCTCGTATCTGGGTTCCTGCTTTCCTATCTAGTGGTGCACTACCGGCGCATAACTTCATAAGCAGAAGTCCCGATTTGACTTACATTAAGATGGCAGCTTTGTATGCAGAGAAGAAGCTGTTTTGGTGGAATAAAGCTGGTAAAAACATACAAAGTATGGACCCACATTTGTATGTGGGTGATAGGTCGACCCAAGCAACGAAGTATGATGTGCCATGTTCTCACAAGGTATAATTATTTCTGCTGTTCTGTATCGATACACAAAATTAAGCCCTGACAATAACGCGGTCTGTTAATATACCCCAACCCAATCTCTGTCTCAATATCCCACTAACTTGACCTCTCCAACTCGCCCTCCCTTCACTTACTCTCAACCCCTATTTTATATACCCAATATATTTCTCTATCTCATATATATATATATATATATATATATATATATATATATATATATAAATATATATATATACATATATATATACATATATATGCATGTATAAACATATATATATATGTGCATATATATATATATACATATATATATATATATATATATATATATATATATATATATACATATATATACATACATATATATATATATATATATATATATATATATATATATATATATATATATATACACACATATATATATATATATATATATCGATGTATATATATATATATATATTATAAGTTTATATGTAAATATGAGAGAGAGAAATATATATGTATATATCCATGTAAATATATATATATATGTGTGTATATTAGATTTATATATATATATATATATATATATATCTCATATTTATATATAAATTTATATATGCATAGATACGTATATATATATGCATATATATATGTATATACACACATATTTGCATATACATATATATTTACATATATATATGATATACATACATATATATATGTTTATAAGTAAATACATATATATAACATTATTATATATATATATATACCTATGCATATTCATGTATATGCATATGCATATATATATATATATCGCATATGTATATATATATCATCGCATATATATATATATATACACATATATATATCGATATATACATATATATATATACATATATATATACATATATATACATACATAATATATATATATATACATACATATACATATATATATACATATATATATATGCATATTCATGTATATGCATATGCATATACATATATATATATATATATATATATATATATCATATATATATATACATATATATATATATATATACATTACATACATATATATATATACATATATATATATATATATATATATATATATATATATATATATATATATATATATATATATATATATATATATATATATACGTATACATAAACATTCATACACCTATTTATATGGATAAGTTTACATATGCATATATAAATAATAGCATATATATGTATATACATATATATATATATACATATGTATACATATATATATATATATAGACGTACATGAATATATAGATATATGCATATATATATATATGCATATATATATATATATATATATATATATATATATATATATATATATATATATATATATATATATATATATATATACATACATGTACATATAATTATGCACATTAGCATATTTACATACATGTATACATATACGTCCGAGCGGCGAGATTAGGCAAACCAGACAGGGCGATGGGTTTGTGTAATGCTGGCGATGTATCTGATGGAGCACTGTCCAACGTCAAGATGTTTTCCTCTCGTCACTTCATTTACCCCAAGCGTCCTTTCCGTCCAATGTTGTGATTTTTTATTCGGTGATTGGAAGCCTGCCAGCGAGAATCGAGCGCCTGTGATAATGCCTGTCTTAAATTTTGTAAATCATATCATTGCAGGTAACAGCACTTGCGATAGACTGGGTCGCCAAAAACCTGTACTTTGCCGACCTTGGGGAGCAGAAGATCATGATGATGCAACTTGACGCGCCTTATGGCTATCGTACTGTTGTAACCTTCACTGACAACCAAGAGGAGGGCGACAGGGGACCCAATGATGTGGCTGTGCACCCCGCAACCAGGTTCGTTCGTTTAAATAGAATACGCATAGTGGTACTGGGTGGTCACTATTAGTTGAGGTGGGCTAGATAAGTCCCCTTAATGATATCAGACCCACAGCCATCCCACATGACAGGAATGTAGCTCATAACCAATGAATAATTCTAGGATATAAACGCGTTCGCCATTTTTACCCTCATTTGTATAAATTCAAATGACCTTCATCAACGGCCAGTATATATGTGTATTTGCCCATATCTCAGGTTTTCTTCAACATATTTCAGGATATAAGGGTCTCAATGTATGTTTTGATGATAACCTATGTGATATTGAGAAAAAAACCTTAGTGATGTGAGGTCAAGGTCTGCCTTTAACAGAGGTTATGGTCATATGTGACAAATGTAAATTACTATTTTCGATTTCGATTCATGTCACCACTTCTATGTTTCATCGAATATACTTACTTACTACCAAGAGGGAGGTAGTCAATATATATATATATATATATATATATATATATATATATATATATATATATATATATATATATATATATATATATATATATATATATATATATATATATATATATATATATATATATATATATATTGTACAGTATTATTATAGCTTCATCTGGCTATTGTACTTCCTGAATCTCTAGGCTTTACAAATTGTGCCAACCATAAAGTAGATGCCGTCTATCCAACCAGTAGCGACATTACAAATCGTACATCTCTTCCTCTAAGAACCAGTCATGTCGCTGTTTGTGGCTGATACGGCCGGTAGTGGCCAAGGTGACAAGGGTTTTGTTGCCATACAGTCCAAAACAGTCAGGCTAAAAAGTAGCAATTCACCAGGAAGTACATTGTCCTACTGCAGTTTGATATGAGGCTGGTGGTACAAATATATCACAATGGTTGCATAATAATGGATGATTGCTTGTATTTCCAGTCAGCTTTTCTGGACGAATGGGATTAACGAGACCATCGAAACATCTGATTTGGCTGGACATGATCGGCACGTCTTGTTTAATAGATCGTACAATTCGCCGACACGCTTTACGACCTTGGGTGTTGATAAGGATTGGCTGTACTGGGTGGACGCCACTAGGTCCCGTCTGGAGCGAAGTACGGTTTATGGCCATTCGAGAATGATTGTATCACAAAGCTTCCAGGGTGTCCAAGGATTCGCAATGACATCGGTATGTAGTCGAGGTTAGCAACACCCACATTGTTTAACATCACATAAATGAACAAGCGCGCAATTGTTATATTTTAGAATAGTTTATAAATACGCTAAAAGGGCTCACTTTGAGTGGCTCTGCGGTGATCGCTTCCCTAAATAAAATACATTGCAATCGTAAGGTGGTGCTACCGTGACTAAAACAAAAGCACATGGGAATACTGGGCTGACGTCACTGCGATTGATGAGAGCGGGAAAAATGTCGTTTCGCAGAGCCTTGCCGACGCCAAAACACGTCGCATAATAAGCTTATTAATAGCGAAAATAACGAGTACACTTTTTATAAAATGTCAACTTGATAAATTATCCGGTCTGGCGTACACCTATCAAAAACGATTTGCCTCTAACAGCGTCCGCGCAGTTTACTATCCTCGATCTTTCATGTCCGCATTGTGGATGGTAGTTTTAGATTGTCAATAACTGTCTGCAGAGAGGGAACTCACCTGGGGTCAACAAACATTTTTGGCATATCAGGGGGATGCAAAGGTCTCGAGTGAACAGTTTATAGCTACGCTAAGTTGCGTGACGATTATGAAATTACACGAAAGACACCCCCGACATCTGGCGACAATACCATGAAATCAACAAAAAGACATGGGACTGTTGATCCAACGTTCGGTGCTCGGCGGCTGTTTAAGATATGAAGTCATCCGATTGGTCGAAGCGACTACAGCTCCAAATGAATTCCACGTGGTTTTAAGAGACGCTATGACAAGACGCTATGACAATAACGCTTCGGCTAACAGGTGGCGTCTTCACATATTTCCTTGGGCGGAAGGCTCGAGTGAGCTCTCTTAGCCAAGCTATAAACTCTTTGGTATTTTACTGTAAAACTTTTGTAAAACGTACACACTCGAGGCAGAATAGCAGAAGAGGAGTCCAATACAGACAGAATCATCTCACAGTGACTGCTGAGATAATTCGAACGGAAGAGTTTGCCCTTAATATAAGAATGTCCGCGTACGGTTAACGGATTGTATATAATTGTATATAATTCTATATAGTCTATGCTTCATGAGATTTTATTTTACTTGTGGAACCCACCATACAAAACCGCTTTTGATGAATGATTACATTGTTCAAGGAATTACATATACCAGGTGTGGAAACGGCTTGTGAAGGCCTCGGCAGCGTTTGTTTTTCCTATGTAACTCCTTGCATTGTTGAACCATCCCTTACCATACAGAGCTATATCTTCTCCGTTAATGGCTATGGTGGACTGGCTATCTACGACATACTTCTTCAACAAACTTCCATCAAATCAATGGATCGATATTTACATGATGTGGTGGTTATGTCCGCTGAAACACAGCCTGCAATAGAAAGTAAGATTCAAACTATTGTCATACAAGTGGTGTCTAGAAACGTGTGATTGCTACTTTGTATCTATCTTCCCACCCACCCTTCTGAATCCTATCGACTAATTTGCTTTCCACATACATTTGTTGGGGCAATAACTGAGATCAAATGGCAGTTATAACATCAACTAATAATAACAATTTAATGATCAATAATCATGGTTTCAGGTCCATGTTCGCAGTCCGAGTGTAAAGAGCTGTGTGTCGGGGCTCGGAACAATACGGAAGCCCAGTGCCTTGCTGGTGAGCATGCTTTGAATCAAATTTGTTCTATTATCTGTGAATTTCCTGCGTACCCTTTGACCCTTGATATCGTTATAGATAAATCATCGTATTCGCATCATGTCCATATGTCAATCAGTCAATTGTTTGAATTTGGATGAGTTGGAAAGTATAGCTAGTTTATGCTTGGATTGATATATGCGTCTTTTCTATCACTGTCTGACATACCGTATCGACCCTATGTCATCCTCTGATCTCACCATGATGTTGAACTGGTTCTTATATTTCCCAGCAGTTGGAGTGAGTTGGCGTCCACGTGGTTACGGTTAGTCATTCTCTTGTTATTTACAAATATGTTAATTGTTATTGGATGCAATCAATTGGTCGGTTATGCGCTGTCTCGTATCAGAGGTCGGAATTAAATGTTTGGCATCATTCATATATGAATTGAATTTGTTTTTTTATCATCTAGGTGTGGTCGGTGCTGCTGTGTTGGCATTTCTAATCTGTCAATCAACCAAATATCAGAACTGATTGCATATCCTTTCGGTTGAAGATGTGTATGTATTTTAAACTTTAAATTGTGCTGCTTATCTGAAGCAACAATATTTACATCGACTATTATATTGATTAATATTTGTGAAGCCATTGCAGTTTACACAGACCTGAATGTCGAAATTACAACCAGTGATACATGTTTCATCATGGCAGCATGTGTTTGGAATAATGGATGACTATTAATAAGCACTTATATACCTTCAAAAATGTGAAACTTTTCATTGTAATCAATTTGTGTATTTAACATATAATAGCTTTTGACTTTGTACCCTGGTAACAATTCATCTCACAAAATGTTTTGCACCTGCATTATGTATGATACTTGGTGTATTTCAGGTGTCATTAATTCATATATATATTAGTGTAATCTTAAGTTCTAGCCTTGTTATAGTAATATATATATATATATATATATATATATATATATATATATATATATATATATATATATATATATATATATATATATATATATATATATATATATATATATATATATATATATATATTACTGTTTTATGACGACCAATAAATGCACATTATGACCATATTATCTCTGGTCTAGTTTTAGCATGATGTGGTAGTTCAACCTAGTCATATCATAACGTGTATGGATATGCTCTCTTGACATCGACCGGGTTTCAGCAGCTGCAGCCATTTTTCGGTCGTGTTGTGTTCATGGCAGATGAGAATCAAATGGCGGGTGACGAAATCAAATTAACAAGGAATCCATCCAATCATTTTGCAGAGTCTTCAAAATCTGTCAACTTTATATGGTCACATATACACTTAGATTAATATCGTCATGAATAAGCACCCATTTATCTGCAAATAAATTGATAAAACACTGAAAACGAATATTCCCAATGTTGTTGAATTATACCACTAATAAACACACCCATCAACAGTTGAAATTTTTTTTCATTTGTTTTTGCATTACGGCGATATTATCATTTCTTGAAACAATATACGTACATGTGTTCAAAAGGCAGGAGGTAGTGTATTATTACTCGCAATTTCAATCTTAAGTTCTAGCCATGTTATAGTAATATATATATATATATATATATATATATATATATATATATATATATATATATATATATATATATATATATGTATATATATGGTATGTGTGTGTGTTGAAATTATGGATTGTGATTGTTGGAATATGGATCATAGTGGATCATAGTGTAAATACGGTAAGCATTTCGTTCCACATAAAATGAAATAAAATACCAAGGTTTATCTTGGTCATGGACTAACGTTGTATGGGAAAGATGTTGGATCACGAATGTGATGCTTACGCTGCTATATTGAAAGGTGTATTATCAAAAAATCATTGTGAGCAAAGTAGCAGTCATTAATTACCTTCATTTTACAACATAGATATCCATATAAACGAGTTAAATTGGTAACTCTGGTCAGATTTAAGGGGTTTGAATTACGGCGGTTTTTTTATCACGAAACGTGATAATCCCTAAGTGTCAGACGGAATATTGGGGTCACGCCTAACGACCACTTTAGCTCAGTCCCACGGGCAGTCGCCTGAGCGAGGTTACCTTGGACCATCTGCATAATGAACTTAGTGGGAGCGATAACATCTGAAAACGGTATAAATGCAAATGCTTTCTTTTTTTTATTAAACTCATTCAAATAGCTGACAATTGAAGAAATAGTGCCTGAAAATACCACCGCTAAACGCTGACCAAGAGGCTAGAAACATACCCCTTTCTTACTATTTGGTGCTTAAAACATACCTTAAACACAGGTCCGTGTGGGCCCACGTCAGTAGTTCAATAAGTACCCCATTCCCGCGTTTTTTTAGGGACCTGGTAACACTTTTTTTCCAAGTGGCCTGCCCGGAATATGTTCCCGACTGGAAGGCAGACGAGGGGCTATTTGTGGACATACAAACACACTCGGTCCAGCAAGCATTAAAGAGACTATTCAGCCACATATTTTGAACGAGGTTGCCTAGCAAGCTGCTTGGCAACTGCACCTTGGAAACCAAAAGTTTTAAGTTTTCAGACTTTCAGTCGCTACGCGGCGCTGTGGTCTCAGAAAATAGATCCTTACTTCGGCAGTCGCAATTTATGTGGTCGGACATTACCCTTCCTGCTTGTCGGTCTAATGTGTGCGCAAAGATGCCCACAACTTGAATGAGTGAAGATTTGATGAAATCTACATTATGTAACCAAAGTGGAAGAATACCCATCGATAGCGAGGTAAATTCAGAGCGCGTTATGATTTACAGCTACTATTCGTTTGGTTCATGGTTTTAGGGAGGCACCGTTATCGATGAAACGACATAATTGAATAAAACAGATTTCCACAGTATATCATGAATATTTCCAGTCAAATAATAATGTTAAAAAACAAGATTTTCCATCATGTAAACTTTGCGGCACAAATTAGAAGATGGCATTACTTACATCTGCGTTAAACGTAGTAATGTAATAACGAAATGATACCTGATTGCCTTATATGGGGCTGAACAGTCTCTTTAATAGGCCTTGCTATATAGCACGGGCTTTTTTTCCCTCGATATTCTAATGGGTCATGGTATTGTCAAAAAATGTTTACGCCGTCGATAAGCTACGCAGCTTGCTCAATCTTACACGAGAAAACTAATAGAGCTTTATCTCAGTTCATTCAACGCCTCAACCTATATGAGGACATTATGACACCAGCGTTTTGGGTGTGCATTTCCGTTTTAAAAATAAACACGTTTGATTTAGTCTCGCATCATTTGGAGTGTTATTTCTACCTATTGACGCAAAGTGTTCTCTCGATATTTGAATGACAATTTAGTCATATATTTGTGTATTAGACACCTTCCAACCAGACTGAAAGACGGTGAACCAAGTAGGATAGTGTGGGTGGAACTTTTTGCATTTGCCACATTTATTTGTATCCAAGAGCCCAGCGAAATATATTTGTTTTAGTTCACGGATCAGAGCATGCAGACATAAGAGTGCCCCCTCCATGTGGTTCCTTTTTATATTATGACGGGAGCCATTATACCATGGCGCAGCGGCATGCAGGGGATGCTCCAAAACCAGCTGGTCGCCTTTTATGAGATGCTGTTGGTTCTAACCTAACCGTTGATGCCGTGTGGTTAAAGGATTCGTAAGCGTATTCCTTGCCAGGTTGATATCGGATCTATCGCGATTATGGGCTCTTTCAATGTCATGAGAAGACTAATCGGTGTGGGGGAATCAGCACGGTGCCTGTTGAGTCTGCTCACCTACCTGTGTATTCTATTGCTAGTTTCAGGTGCGTCTTTTACGATCGTTATCTGCTGGATGTGTTTGTCTCTTCGGTATATGGTGTCAAACGCACAGGCGCTTTGGGTACCTGATGCCACCCACTTGAGTGTATGGAGGTCCAACAAAACCCGTCGTACAAGCTGAGAGGCCGAAAAACACCCCGTCGCGCGGCATATGTTTACTACCTCTATACACTTAAGTGCCCCCCTCACCTGGGGGATATCATGAGTGAGCCATGATAGGGTTTTAACAATGAAATTTGCTCGCGAACTATATGTTATTTGAAAGTTCCATGGAAATGTCTGAGACAGAGGGAGGTATGGTGGCTAGACTGGTAGTGTCTGGTCACAACGTCGTAATCACTGGCAAAGCACTCTTGGATGTACTTCACTGATTGATTGCTGATAATCTCTGTATAAATCATCAATAGCAATGCTATTGCCTTCTCCGGTTTCGTATGAAGTAAGCAGCCTGTCAAAAAATGAAAGGTTAAATGCCACATTCTCGCACCAGTGGTAGTAATTATTCATGAAGTTAATAAAGCTCATTCTATATTTAAATGTTTAAATCATTGGCATAATTTATGCGCTAAATGGGATAGTAGCCCCCACCAGACAAGATTGTTTTGTTTGTTGGACTATTTAAGCAGTAAATAACATATGAGCAGCCTAATTGCTAAAAACTGCAAAATAGTCCTATAAACACCAAATACACGTTGAGATTTGGGCGCCTGATACGCAATCAAATTTGCAAGTCGCATCAGCCAGCGGCATGAAGTTGACCCAGTTAGCATACCTTTCTTTCATTTTTCGGCGGAATACTGCTAACGGGCGTTGAAAAATCATCGAATAGTACGATGTACGACATGTACGGAGGCTGTAGGCGGCATCGAAATGACAACGAATCGTTATGTTAGCTATTGGGGGCCCGGGGGGGGGGGGATTCTCACTATGTGAAGGTTACTAGGGATGTGCCGCCAATTTGGGTCGGTTTTCTGCCATTTTGGTATTCAAATGGGTCGTTATTTCTAAAAGCCAGGGCTAGCAATGGGTCGGTTTTTTGCAATGACCTTGTATACCAATGGGTCCGTATTTTTTACAGCGAGGTATAGCAATTGGTCATTGTTTTGCAATGGGTATACAAATGGATCAGTATTATGACAGACAGGGATAGCAAGATGTCTTTAATTAACGTATGAGCCTCAATATTGCGTGTTTGCTCGGGTCCCCTGGGTCAATGGTGGCAAACCCCAGCTGACATCGGGGTCGTGTTTTTTCAGAGACAAGTTTTATGGCATGATAAGCAAACATAAAGGTCAGGTCCGTACATTCTCCTTCCCTTTCCGGGACCAGCGATTCCCCCCAGATGCGACAAGGAGGGATTTCAGTTTGCCTACCCCTCTGGCTCAAGCCGGTAACCATCCATCCCGAAGAGAATTGCCTAATTGCTGTCAGCACCTTGACATAATCAAAGTTGCCCAGTTGATAACGTCGTCGAGCGTGGGAACGGCGTGAGAATCCCAGTGCGATCGTGTATGCACAATTGACAGAGGTATGGTTTGCCGGACCCTGAACGAGGAACCTCATGTGGGGTGCAGAGGGGAGGCATGTTATCTTCCCATTTAATCCAATTTCATGCAGGTGCAGAGGGGAGGCATGTTATCTTCCCATTTAATCCAATTTCATTATAATGAAATACCATATATTGTCTACCTCATGGGACCGACGTCCTGGGGCGCTTGATAGCCTGTGGGCCCGAGTCACATATTTTTTATTTATTGGCTGCTATTTAATCAACTGCCTTGCCGTTATAAGCCACAGCATCGTTGGGACTGACCACGGAATAAGAGAGTTTTTTTTTTTTTGCCGTTGCGTCACTAAAATAATTATTTTAAACTTGCTGAAACAGGAAGAATCGATTATGGATGAACATTTTGTGAAGTGGCTCATTTCTAGCAATTTGTCTCAACTAACGACTGTCTTTGAATGAAATATGCCTTCGCAGCCTTAATAAACGTACTTTTTCATTCTGAATCGTTAGTTCGGTATATGGATGGGTCCCTTGTAGCTCCTCGAGGTGGTCTAGATATGATTTGGGATCATTAAATTTTGATATATGTATGGGTGACCCTTTTAAAAAAATTGTATATGAATGGGTCTTTTTTCAGAGGATTTGGTATGTAAATAGTTCCCTTTTCTCACTTTGGCTTGGTATAGATATGGTCCGGTTTTTGTTACCCATGGCGGCACACCCCTACCCTTTTTCAAGGAGAAACCCCCCCCCCCCGGGATTGGGGGGTGAGTAGCGCTACTGAGGGGTGGGGGCACTTGGCCTTATTCTGGATAGGAGTGTGCCGCGGGACCTCAAAAACCCGTACCCGTCGTACAAGGTCAAAATGGCCAAAAAGCATAACCCGTCGTACAAGGTATTATGCGAATGTATAACCCGGCGTACACATTGAACCGGAAAAACATACCCCGTCGTACAAGTATGAGGCCCAAAAACCCGTCGTACAAGTCGAGAGGCCCAAAAAACATACCCCGTCGCGCGGCACATATATACTACCTCTATACACTTAAGTGCCCCCCCCCCCCCCCCCGGGGGGTAGCGCTTCAGTTGTGAACGAATAGCGCGCCATTTTCACCTTGTACGACGGGTTATACATATGTATAATACTGTTGAGTGTCAGAAGTACATTATGCCACAACCTTGTCCATCATCATAACGTGCCCCTCTCAGTCATGCCCACGAGTCACCTGCCACCCCTCGCCACCG
Organism: Urechis unicinctus; assembly: GCA_034190875.2. Taxonomy (NCBI): domain Eukaryota; kingdom Metazoa; phylum Annelida; class Polychaeta; order Xenopneusta; family Urechidae; genus Urechis; species Urechis unicinctus. Next base: position 22,530,329 of record CM067345.1, on the reverse strand, counting down.
CCCCCCCACCCCCACTCTCTCCTCATACACACCCATATGTAATAGCCACGCCGTTGTCGTTGAGGGAATCATTTTCACCTTTAAAAATCAGTACTACCCTGGTAGCCCAACAGACCAGCGTGAGGTTTTATCACCAAGAGGGAGTGCAGCACTCCCGTACTTGGTTCGAAAGAACTATACCCTGGCCTCCGAGCTCAGCACTTCTCTCTCCATCTTTCAGGCGAAGCTCCATCTTAAATTCTAAAGTCATAGTAATCAATAAAGTTTAAGTTTCTTCTTAACCCTATGCCTGAAGTTCGTGTTCGTTCATTAACATTCTCAAGCGCGTGTCGCAGATCTCCACACCACAGATTGCGGTACGACAATACCTTGTACGACAGGGTATGCTTATTGCCATTTTCACCTTGTACGACGGGTACGGGTTTTTACGAGGTCCTGTGCTCTAAGTATTTTTGTACCCGGATTCTCCACCAGTTGTTATAAGAGTGATTTTGTAGTTTCTTAGAAGTTGGTCGTTGTACGAAACTCGAAGACTTGTATAATCTGGATAATTATAGTTTATTGCCTCTCGTATAGCCTTCGTCTCTCCTGGCAAGCTTCCCTCGTGCCCCCCAATGTCCTTACTTTTATCCCCACCATGGAACTCAACTACTCCCCCAACCAGACGCATGGACTATCGTCATTGGTCACGACTGGTCACCTGGTTGGAGTGTAAGCGAGTGATTGGTTCGGGGTTGGATACGTCAGATGGAACACGGGCGGCATCTGGAGATAAGCAAGCTGAGACTAATCCAAACAGGTCCATTGTAATTAAATAGTAGACACCCGGTATTAGTGTCAATTCGAATTAATGGTGGGGATTGCTTTAGATCTAAGGGATTGCAAATTTTGTTGTTACCATCAGATAGATAAAAGCGATAGAGTTTGTAAAGAAGTGATACCATCAAAAGGGTTCAAAGGTCTGAATAATTTATGTGTGGAATAAGGGCCTTGATAGGGCAATTTTGAAAATACCGTCATAACACCTGTGATTATGCTTATCATGTTGTATTAGCTTTGCGATCTCATTTGATTTCAGGCCTCAACTGAAGTATTTTTTGGTGTCAGATTTAATAATAGTCATATACGTATATATGTAGTGGTTTCCTTTGGCTTGATTTATGGTGACAGTTAAGTGTTGTTGTGCTAAAAAGGCTAATAGATTGAGAGTATGAAACATATTTGTCAGGGCCTTGCAATGAATGACCCTATCACCTGTGCATCATACACCTATAAAATCACTTGTTGTTGGAAAACTATTCTCCTTCAAAGGATTATGATAGATATTTCTGTGTTGAAGTGAAGCCCACAGAGGTTACCCATTTATATAGCATGTAATTCCGTATTATCTATCATAATTTTCGATGAGTAATGCGCTAATATTTTCCAGTTGATGATTACTTGAAAAGCTGATTGTGGCATTAATTTGAACTACTTTGTTAATCACTGGTATGATCAAATTAATCTCATATTGTGTACATTCTATAGAAGACATGGGCGTAGCTTCCTATACGCCGTGTAGGCCGCGGCCTACACAATTCCCCCTCCCTCCCACATGTAAGACGACTCGCGTGAATTTGTGACGTAACGTTATAAACAATGTGACGTCACTTTCCCAAACACAGCATCTGAATAACTTTTTATACCAAAATGCATCATTTCCATAAGTTTGTATTTAAATATCTATTTTAAAGTGCAAGACAGTGCAAGAAAAAGTTTCTACCCTGAGATCAGATGGAAATATCCGTCACTCAGGGTAACTGTTTCGTAGGAACGAGGCTCTGCTAAAACAGTTACCCTCAGAGACGGATATTTTCATCTGAACCGCCTGCTCATGTAAGAAACTAATATGTAAACCAGTTAAGATAGATTTACTATGTAAACCAGTTATTTGTTAGTAATCCTACATTTGTTTTCAAATGGCCGTGTTCAAATTAGTCCGTTAATAACATATAATACACATAATGTTGTACTGAGACAATAGTGTAGGGGATCAGTGCTCGCCTCGTACCCTGGCATACCGGGTTCGATTCCTTGTCCGGCTGATTTTGTTTTTTGTCTTGTCACAATTTTAATTTTAAATACCATTTCAACCTAGGCATATCATAACGTGTATGGATATGCTCTCTTGACATCAACCGGGTTTCAGTAGCTGCAGCATCCGATACATCCCAAGAGTTTTATCAGTTCCTGACTGAAATTAGGACCACCAATACCAATGGTCAATATATTATCAGTATATGGTGTTGACCCCTAGCAACCTTCACTAGACCATTATCGTATTATTTTCGGGTAGCTTGTAATCTAGAAATAACATGTCACTCGAAAGTTTCTACGTAAAAAGAAAATCTACGGCCAGCATGAAAGCTGTAAGGGAATCGTGCTGCATTAGCCCCGAAAACATTACGTTCAACATTGCGGGCGTTACGGCACGTTATGGGAAGCCGCGCTGAATAAAACAAAATAAGGATATGGTTAGGCTGGTCAATTCGCTGTGAGGAAAGCTTGCTAGCGTGACGTTGTAAGAAGTCCGGTATGAAATGCCACATATTCATAGCGTACATTATGACTCCATGCTTTGATCTGAGCCATGCTATCATCGCTGATAGGCAGCTGGCTCCATGCAGCCGTTTGTGGGTCTGCCGGCGACCTGAGATAACATCGGAAACCAACAAAACACCCCAACCCACCCCGCCCACTTCCTTCTCCCACTCAAATGATGGTACGGAGCAACACCCAGCCTAATGGATCGACTTCGTCTACAAAACACCCACATCCTTCATTGTTCTCGTTCACAGCTTCGTTTACTCTTTTAAATTCTGGGAAAATCTAGCCTCTGTTCTGTTCCATTTTCTCATGGTAGTGTCTAAGAACTCGCGTTTTTTTAAAAGAACAACCTTCAATCTTAATCCATGTAAGACAGTAGGCTTCTCCGCCTCTTTGTTATTTATCTGTTGTTTGATTGTTTCCATGAGTGTACGGAAGTCATATCTAAATGGATTTTATTTTTATGCATCCGCATCCAGTATAACACCCCACCCCCTATCGCCCATCTACTTTACACGAACCCGAGAAGCGTATTTGTGTCCACAAGAAAGATTTCTACTCCCCATTTTGTGGATGCTTTTCCAAATGTCACGATTCATCGAACGAATAAACAAGAGACCCATTGGTACATGGCGTAACTTGGCGAACTGTATCAGGAAGTTAAAACAAAATTGCGATGACCAGCATTTGGGTAAACATGGAATTTGTTTGCTCTCCCGGCGTCTCCATGTGCCATCACACAAGAGCGGCGTCGCAGCGCATATATTTCAGTTTCTTGCGTTGAAGGTTCGGATTCATACTAGATTAGCCCAGAGGGCATGCAGAATTCCATTTTGTTCTCTCACGACCGTATCGTAGTATAAAACATCTAAACAATTGTATCACGACAGCTATCAACAATGCCCTTCTTACGGTAAATTATTTTTTTTTAAAAGCAGCGACAAGGCTTTTGAGGTGAATATTTCGATATATACACGCTTTTGATATAGTTTGATCGCAGGCGACATGTTAAGTCTTTACTTCATCACGATTGTAACAAAGGCATATGTGTGGCAAGGCTGCACCCCCAGATGCCGCATTGAACACACACCATTATATTCGAACTGTCATCTGTTTGTAAAAGCCCGGACTGCGCATGCGCGTAGCTACCACCTCGTAGTAGAGATAAACCTGGCGAGATGTGCTCATCGATGATGCCACCACGAACACAATTGCATGTCAGATGAATACATGTGATTATAGGTGCAAATTGTTATTTTTCATCAAAACATGCGATGAATCCAAATAACACGCCAGATTTTACACGTTCACGGTGTCTGATATCCATTGAAGATTTATCCATTGCGTTGGATACAATCGTCGTAGGACATCTACGTAGACGTCATGTAGGGCTAGTTTGTGATGGTGTAGGCGTGTAATGTTCCTTGTTACGCTTCTCACTTCCTATCTCTTCAAACCAACTTTTCTGTTTATCTCTAATTTTGAAATCACGACCCGTCACAATATAAATAATCAGAACTTTACATACTCCATAAGCATCACCGGGCGAAATAATATGAGTCTACATTATGGATCTCAATATCCGCTTGTCACGATTTGTTTTCACAGCTAAATTCATATATTTTTGTTTAAGAAAGCACATTTGATGTTATGTAAACTGACTTCATGCATTCACGAACTTGATGCCTTTAACAAATGATATTCCTCAAAGTTGACTACGATCACGCACTATTAAATCCCCCGCGAAATGATACGCCACTGAGCCACAGGGACTCGACATGTACCTTCATTCCGTACTTCAACCCAGAGCGTCATTCTGAGCTCTGATACTCACTCGCGCACTCACGCCCGCAAATCAGCCGACACATTCTCAGCAGAGATACGGACGTTTCTGTCGCGTATTGTATTCAGCTTGGGTCGAAATGGGACCCACTGCATCTGGAATTCTCTTCCTTTGGCTACTTGGGGGTAAGTACTTGTTTAGATACCAATATGATATGTTTAGCCGACCAAAGCGATGAAACGTATCTCCAGTAATGTCAAGTAAGCTCAGAATAGAGACAGTTGCTTAACAGACTTTGGGTTGTCACGCTGTAACTCGATATATGACAGCTTGGGAGTGTTGTTCCTCTTTTGTTCGTCTCTGAGTGTATCTGCCATATGGCATTCGTGGTGAACTATGGACTGATACAATACGAAAAATGACGGATAAACAACGAAGGTTAAGGAATCAGCGTAAGATCAGAGCAATCCAAATGTCAGCTCTGATTTGGATTAGAAAATAAAAACCACAAAATTGGCGAAATTGTAAGCAAAGGGTATTTTATATCCTAGAATACATAATGATATCAATGACATAATAGTACACATTATATGCTTAAAACTTAATGATCCCCTAAAACTGGGCAACATATGGGAACTTCTTTATGGTGTTCCAAATTAATACCTTCAACAAGCCGATGCTCAATCGCGCTTATCTCACAGCTGAAGCAATGAATTCGCAAAAATTCCTCACAATACCTTCCATATTTAGCCATCGTCTCAATATGCTTGGGTTTAAATCTCATTGCCGATTCAGTTTCAAATTCTCGCCATACATCGTATTTGGTGGGAGGCCAAGGTGGATATTGCAAAACACTTGGCTGATATTCAAATACAATTCTATTCAATCAGTCACTCGTGGGGAATCGGCGTTGTTTTAGAACACGTTGTGTAGCGCGACTTCGGGCTATGTCCGAACATGAATATAACGACTTTAACTATGGAGTGTCTTGTTTTCCCTTTGAGCTCTGTGGTGAGGAATATGCTAATTAGGACACCCAAGATTCGTGAGCTTACCTTGCAAATATTTTATGCACTTATTCACGACGGGTCAAACAAACAAATACGTAAATGGAAACTAAAAGTTGCGTCCCTGCTCGGCTTTTATGCAGTTCAGTGGCACTTTTTCTCTCACACAAATACTTCAGTCACTTCAGATTCATTTCGTTTAAAGCAAAACTTGTGAATCTAAAAACAAATGACCTTGGGCGTATAGGTCTAACTGACAATGCTCAACTTTTCCTGCTACACGTACCTGGACCAGCTTGTTCCCGTTCCGACCCGTACCAGACCAGCCCACACCTAAACCAATTCGTAACAAGTCAAAGCTGTACCCAGACTAACCAGCACCAAAAACTACTCATACCCCAAAAAACTCGTTACCCAGCCATATCTTATGAAGTCAAACCCGTACCGACTCTTACCCAAAATAACTCTTGCCAAAATCAACTCGTTCACAAACTAACTCGTACCCAAACCAATCAATACCTAGGCCAACTTGTACCCAGATGAACTCGGACCCCGACACATATCCAAACAAGACCGTACCGACACTAACCAAATCGTTTGGTTTGTGTATGAGTAAGTATGAGTAAGAGTTGGTTTGTGTGTGAGATGGTTTTGGCATGGGTTAGTTTATGTATGAGTTGGTTGGTGCACTAGTTGGGTTGTGCATGAGTAAGTTTGTGTAGGAGGTGGTTTGTGTATGGGTTATATTGTGTATGGATAAATTTGTGTATGAGTCGGTTTGTGAACGAGTTGGTTTGTGTACGAATCGTTTTGTGTATGAGTTTGTATCTGGATGAATTTGTTTGTGTATGAGTTAGTTTATGTATGAGGTGGTTTGTGCATGAATTAGTTTGTGTATGAGTTAGTAAGTCCATAAGTTAGTTTGTGTATGAATTGGTTTGTGTATGAGCTGGTTTATATAGGAGTTGTTTGATGTACTAGTTGGATTTTGCACTAGTTAGTTTATGTACGAGTTGGTTTGTGTATAAGTTGGTTTGTGTATGAGATGGTTTGTGTATGAGATGGTTTGTGTATGAGATGGTTTGTGTATGAGATGGTTTGTGTATGAGATGGTTTGTGTATGAGATGGTTTGTGTATGAGATGGTTTGTGTATGAGATGGTTTGTGTATGAGATGGTTTGTGCACTAGTCGAGTTATGTATTAGTTAGTTAGTGTATGAGGTGGTTTGTGGATTAGTTGTGTTGAGTATGAGATTGTTTGAGTATGAGCTGGTTTCTGTGGTGAGGTGGTTTGTGTTGTATGAGTCGGTTTTTGTATGAGTTGTTTTGTGTATGAGTTAGATTGTGTACGCGTTAGTTTGTGTACGAGTTAGTTTGTCTATGAGTTAGTTTGTGCATGAGATAGTTTGTGTATGGGTTGGTTTGTGTATGAGTTCGGTTGTCTATGAGTTAGTTTGTGTACGAGTTAGTTTGTGTATGAGTTAGTTTGTGTATGAGTTGGTTTGTGTATGAGTTCGGTTGTCTATGAGTTAGTTAGTGTACGAGTTGACCCGACACAAAGTTACCCTGTGGGCAAACTTACTCTGTATATATACGGGGCAACAGTGACTTACATTCGTCACCCACGTGTACTGAGCGCAGTAAAATCAGACCTCTGGACCGCAAGAAAATCTTGACTTACAGGCAGCATAACAAAACTTGAATTCAACGCTCTACTCGACTTCGTTAACTACATATGATCTCGTTGAAACGGTTGCCTAATTGATCAGCGGTAATGTGTTGAGCAGTGAGTATACATTCAATACAACTACATGCCATGCCCTTTTTTATCATTGCCCATGCTGCATCAATTACCTATTATTTCAACTATGAGCGCGTGAATATTCTGGTCACATCAAGCGTGCAAGCGAATGTAATAGAACAGCGTGTTCAAGTCCAAACAAAACCACGTGTAGGTGCTTACTCGTGTCTGTGATCCACAGGATGTACCGTGTTGTCAAGCCAAGTTTTCTCGCCGCTAGGAGGCATCCTTCTCAACTCGAGAGTTGCGCGAGATCTGTCGAATGATGAACGCCCCGACTGCATGCCAGGAGCTGTAAGAAAAACACACTTTTCTACATTTTTCACTTACATTTGATTTTCATAGATTCATGACACCGAGTAAATAAACGAACCAATATTCTTATCGCAAATTTCAGAGATTTCAGCATCTGTCATTCATATGTTCATTTATCTTGACTTCTAATAAGGAAGCTCAATTTTACAACAAAGTATTGTGCGGATGGATCTGAAAAATCCGAGGCTTTTATTATTTATCATGGGATTTTATATTCGCTCACATCAATGAATATTAATTTTCACCGCAAACGCAAGATTTTCCACCTTTTTTAAAAATTCTACCGCTGAAAGATCTGTATTAGAACTGTTTTAATGATGTGTCAATGACTGCGACATCAAACGATTCGATTCCCACCTCCAGATTCTTACCGCCGGAACAGCAGGGACATACAAATTGGTAATCTGTGCATTTATGGCTATGATTGTAATTTACTCTCCGATCCCCGTCAATGATCCTGAATATACCTGTAGTTATCTCCAGGGTGAGACCAAACTTGAGAATGAAATCGCTGTTATCAGCAAACCATTCCATCGCTCTGTCATTATATAAGCTTAAGTGCGTTTCACCAAATACAACCCAGCCCCACTCGCCTCGCTTTCATAACCCTGTCTGTTCGCGGGGCCGGAGTTCCCATCCCCATGCGGGTTATTCAAGTCAATGAATGTCTATATACGACGTGGCTGCCCTTGTGATGTATATTAGATGTGGTGTCTACTGTGGCTTGTGGTTACTGTGGTTACATAACGTGACGTTTGAGTGTTATCTTTCAATAACGTGACGTTTGCGGGTTATCTTTCAATGACTCGACTTGTGAGTGTTGTCTTATAATAACGTGACGCGTGAGTGTTACCTTTCAATAACTCGATGTGTGAGTGTTATCTTTCAATAACGTGACGTGTGCGTGTTATCTTTCAATAACTCGACTTGTGAGTGTTGTCTTATAATAACGTGACGCGTGAGTGTTACCTTTCAATAACTCGATGTGTGAGTGTTATCTTTCAATAACGTGACGTGTGAGTGTTATCTTTCAATAACGTGACGTGTGAGTGTTATCTTTCAATAACGAGACGTGAGAGTGTTATCTTTCAATAACGAGACGTGTGAGTGTTATCTTTCAATAACGAGACGTGTGAGTGTTATCTTTCAATAACGTGTCATGTCAATGTTATATAACTTGCCGCGTGAATATTGTCTTTGCATAACGTGACGTATGAGTGTTGTTTTTATATAACGTGACGCGTGAATATTGTCTTTGTATAACGTGACGTATGAGTGTTGTTTTTATATAACGTGACGTGTGAATATTGTCTTTGTATAACGTGACGAGTGAGTGTTGTCTTGTATAGCGTGACGTGTGAGTGTTGTTTTTATATTGCGTGACTTTTGAATGTTGTCTTTATATAATGTGACATATTAATGCTTTCTTTGAAAAACATGAAGTGTGTTTGTTGGTGTTGTATACCATGACAAGGAGTGTGCGGGATGTCATGATATGCTATGGTGTGTCAATATTACCACCAGTCAACGTGTACGTGAATGAGCGCAGTGTTCGTCCTATTGTTACAAAACAAGCTATATCCTTTTATAACGTGGTGTGTAGGTATCGCTTTATCATCATTTGGCGTATGACAGCTGTGTGTTGTTAACGAGATGTGTAAGTGCTGTTATAATGTAGTGTTGTGTGAGTACTGTCCTAATGTAATGCGGCGTGAGTGTTGTTAGAATATTGAGCTGTGTGAGTGTTGTAAGAATGTAGTGATGTGTGAGTTTTGTCATAATGTAGTGTTGGTGGGTGCTGGGTGCTGAATATATATATATATATATATATATATATATATATATATATATATATATATATATATATATATATATATATATATATATATATATATATATATATATATATATATATATATATATATATATATATATATTTTTACATATATATATATGAATATATATATATATAAATATATATATACATATATATATATATATATATATCAATGTGTGTGTGTGGTTGGGGACTGGGGTGGTGTTTGGTATGTGAGTGATATATTTTTATTTCATATGTTGTTTGGCAATATTGTTTTTGCACAACCTTGTGTGTGAATTACTTATATAACTCTGGGTGTGAATGTATTCATTTTATATAAGTATGTTAATGTGTTTTTTGTATAGCTTGGGGTTGTTATTTGGTGCGCGTTGCGTTTTAACGACCTATGTGAGTATTGTATTCAAAATTATTTGTGTCAGAGTTTTGCTTTGATCCAAATCAGCGAGTGTGTGATGAATTAAATAACGCAATCATTGTATTCATTCTATAACTTTTTCTGAACCCAATGTCTTTGACGTGCTGTGCGAATGATATTGTGGCTTTGTATCGGGCGAGGGGATGGGCTGTGATGTTGATAGAGTGCGCTGAATATGCTGAAAAAACCCGACCGATTCACCAAAGCCCCCTCCCCCCCAAACAAATGACCCCTTTGTGCCATCCCTGCTTAACTTCACTTAGAAGGAACCCCTTGAGCTGATAACGCTGTCTTAAATTAATAGCACACAACTAAAGTATCGGTTAAACCTATTGGCCGCACGTGCTCTTGGAAACTCTCTCTGATTCAGACACGGCCATTGTTTAACACCAACTTTTTAATGTATCGGATAATTTAGGGTTGGACTCTCGTAAGCAGGTATAAGTATGTTAGTGATCCAGCTTAGAAGGGACTACGATGGTGTCATGACTTGCCTTGGGGTAAAGTGCCGTTTGTAAAGCATCGCGTCTTCGTTCCGCTAGTGACATCGGCGATTGCCATTGACCCTTGTTGTAAATGACTCATTTTGCTGGGCTGCTATCGCCTCTTGTGTTGGTCTCCAAATTTCGGTTCCACGTGGCTTTAAACATCGAAGTCAGGGGCAATATGGCTACAAACCCGTTGTTCTAACAAGTTAGTGAACCCCTAGTAAATTGGAACTAGCTAGTTATCTACGATTATCCTAGCCGGCTTTGAGTCCGGATATTGCCGGATTTGCACCTCTGGGACAACAGTTGGCGACATTATGACGGTTAATCTAATCATTCCCATTTTCATGTGTCTCTACGTTATGATAGAACTCGAATCGTGTTATACTGAGAAACCATAGCGGAATAAGAATGATCAATTGAATCAGACATCTGGTGAAGTTAACAACTAACCGATTTGAAAATAGACGAAGCTTCAATGAGTCACGCTGTACTGTGATTAGTCTTTAAAGACATACGTTTTTTGCAGTCAATTAGGTCTTCTTTTAAACTTCATTCATTGTATCCATGGCAACATTTCTGCAAATTCGTTTCAGAACAATGTGATGTGGATGGTTGGGTACCGAATAATAACAATGGTTCCGTCATTGATGTGTCTGTTACCGGAGCATTCGGGTGACGTTTCATCCTTTGTTATTGGATATTCATATACTGATGCGCAATTTACTTGCTATTGCAGGTAGCTCCGCCCACGCGCACGAACACCTCCAGACAGCTTCAGCTTCTGCGCGAAAAGATGCTCGACCATAATGTCCAAGCCTATATCGTACCAATGGACGACGCTCATCAGGTAAATTCATTCATCAGGTAAATTAATTCATCAGGTAAACTATTCATCAAAAGAAATTTCCTATTACATGATTTGTATCCACCAAAGAACAAAATTAATAACATCCGTCTCAAGAGAGCTTTGGTGTTCTTGGTATGCGCTAGAACTTTTCGAAATAATCTGAATCGTCGGGACTTTCTATGTATGTCCGTATCACACAGAAGACCGCGACACACGGGATGTCCTGCAGTTTTTCTGTATATAAATTAATGAGCTGTTTCTTGAGACCAGAATAAGAAACTGAAGTAAACCTCGAATGACCACTGAATGAACTCTGGGTCATTACTCGGCCATGGTGACAATGGAGATGATGGCTAAACATAACTGATCAGGCACTACTTTGCGACACCTGTGAACGGCACTATTAACGAGGTTCTCATACATATATAGGCATAGTAAACCAGTCCCCAGCCCCCACCTCACCCTACAACACACTCTCAACACGGCGTGCCCTCGTCCACTAGTCGAACCCATTTAGATTCCTCAGTTCAAAGGTTGAAAGGTCAGTCTCTAAATTCCGCCCCCATTTCACCGACCACATGGCCCGATGCCATTGTAGGTATGACGACATATGTACGAGGTATTGGAGCGACAGCTGTTGATGTTTAGGTACGCACCATGTGTACAGTCTTGTCCCCCAGCACCACCCACTACTGACCACGACTCTCTTATATAGTCACTTGTGCCGCTTCCAAACACAAGTCACACATCCACTGGCACCTACAGTCAATGGGAGAGTCTTCAGGACCGGTTAAACTCAGGGCCACCAATCGACGATCACCTGTTAAAACTCACCGGCTGCTAATTGAAGTCAGTTAATTAACTTCCATGATAAACATCAATTAAGATCCGAGTTTTCACAGGTAAGTATCCAATCTTCAGGTGTGTATTTGGTGAGGCATGGTGTCAAGTTTTTGTAGTCACACCTGTGTTGTATACCGCTCGAGGCTTCTCATTTAGGAGAGGAAGTAACTACAAGCACTTCCGGTTGGCTTGGAGCAATCATTCTTTCTGTCCAGACTTTAAACCTCTGGATGGCTCCTTGACCACTCGCGCGACAAAGTATTCTAAAAGCTAGCATACCTTACCTGGCGCGCGCACCTGCGCGTGTGAGTGTGTCTGATCAAGGCAATGTCATCAGGGGAAATATAAGTTTTGTAAACTGTTCTGTTTTGCTGATCATATACTCATGGATAACAAATGGGATGTTCCGGATTGTGATAAACATCATGTCGGCCAAGATCGGTTGGATGCGATGATCGTAACCTTCATTCGGTTCAGCATGCGATCCACTCATATGTCTGATTGGTGTGTCTTCTAGAGCGAATATGTGGCTGATAGTGACAAGCGCGTGCAATTCCTCAGTGGTTTCTCAGGATCGGCCGGTAGATATTCAGTTCAATAACCTTCGGTTGCATTCGATCTCTAGTTTTATTACATATGATAGTGCCAACTCTTTGGGTTATATATTTTCAGGTGAAATTGTTGTGCTTCGTAACAAGGCGGCGCTGTGGTCAGATGGGCGATATTTCCTGCAAATGGACGCTGAGCTTGATTGCAACTGGATGCTCATGAAAAAAGGTATTTATTGTTCTCTTTGACAAGTTTGCGCACAAGAACGCTAAAGTTTTGGCGTTCTGTGCAAACTGCTAAATTTGGTAGATGACGGTGCGGCAGGGAGAGATTAGTAATGAACGCCCGATGTTGGACGGTACTTCCTGTTGCATGTGTTACTTCCGTTATCACCTGCAAGGTAAAGTGCTGTCCAACACCCAGCGTCTCCCGGCAAAAGTATATTGGATCTGGATTGGAAACATGATTGTATATTTTTGTTCGGAATTATTGTGCGCCCTATCCACAAATACGTCATCACTTGCTCCTCGTTTGTAGAGACGCAAATATTTGAACCTATTTCAGTTCTTCGTTTATATACGATTATACTAGCGGATCTTTACTTTTGAATAGAGCTGTGAACATTCCCGGTATCTTAAGCATCGGGTTAGTGTGCACCGTGTTTAGCTGGTGCCGGTTTTCTTACAGCGGCTATGTCACAACTGTACCATATCATATTGTGGTTGCTCATAATTGAAATGGTGCGTGCACCATTAACCTCAATTGAAAGTTGGGTATTTCTGTCAATTTTGTTGGTAGTCATTCAAAAATATTTTGCTTGGCCCAAAGCATTTAAAGTATAATTAGGAAAATATTATCTGATTTCAATATAAGTAGGCACTGTGACCTCTGAGGCGTGACCCCGTTTTCATAACTGCTGAGACAACCTGTGTGAAACAATTAGGCATTGCTTACGGCAAGCCCTCGGAGAAAGACGTGAAACGAATACAAGTGGCTTCACGAGAAGCACAAAACATAGGATGTAACAACTCGAATAATTACCCAGTATACTTCATGTCATGGAAATGCCACTTAATACTAGATTTATGGACCATTTGCCTGAGGTCAACCAGTTAACAGACGCGAAGAGGTATTTAATGATTATGGTGGCAGGGCGTGGCTGGCAGGCGCCAAGTTGTAATAGGACACAGTCAACCACGATTCAAGGTCGTGTATTCACACATTTAGGTCATGGTGCGGGAATTATTTCATGGACAAAGGTCATACTATCATTACTACCTACTATAATCAATGTCCATTGTCAGTGTGCAATAATGTCTTGGCGTTCTATGACAGACCGTCGAATAGTCTGCCTGCTAACAACTCTATATCTGGGCATCTTGTTTTATTACACAGCAACTGCCAGATGTAATGTTGTCTTCAGGCAGGGCTCCTTTCGTCCGACTGAATGAGAACACATGCATCATGGACTTTATTGTCTGCATAAAAAGGTCATGTTAAATAGGCGATTACATTATGATTGTTGCAGATCAGGCTGGCATACCGTCTCTCGCCGGCTGGTTAATAAGCGAGCTGTCTGAAGGGGATCGCGTCGGCGCAGATCCAGAAGTTCTGTCTTATAGTGAGTTCGGCGCATATTATTTAATGGAGCAGACTAGAATGATACACGGGTCATGATATCCCTTCAATCACCGAAATACCTTTAATTATAGATTAATTAAACGAGTCTTTTTTTCATTGCGCGATCCTGCTCTAGAGAACTCTTTCCATAAAGGAAATATAATAAAGTGACTTTTTGTGAAGATTCATGGAGGGACTACAAGAATGCCATCGAACCGGACGGTCTTGTCATGGAATCGATCAGTAGTAATTTGGTAGACGCAGTTTGGGCCGACGTAGGTGGCAGACCTCCCACACCTAACAACCCGCTGCTCGTCTTAGGCCTTCAGTATACGGGTGAGTCATTATCAACACAGCATTTTCCCATATAAGAAAAGCTTTCGAACAAACCAAAGACCGCGACTCAAAAAAGCACCTTCTGAATGTATGAAAAGCACACCGCACCGAAAAAACAGAAAATTACAAATCTCTACAAAAACTGCATGCAAATTAGAATGCAATGAATATTCAGTGATTGTTACCTCAAAACTTTCAGTATACTCGTGCATTGAATGCTGTATTGCCATTGAGTGCAGGTAAAACCTGGCAGGACAAATTGACTGAAATTAGAGCTGATATGACCAACAAGGGTGTTGGCGCTGTGGTGGTGACAGCATTGGACGAAAACGCTTGTATGTCGAGATAAATTCGTGCAATTGTAGCTATAGTATGAGTATATAAGTATTTCTTCAATTGCATTTTTGTCATAAGATTATAATCTTGGTAACATTGTTCTCCGTCTGTTTAGTATACTTGCTTTAATATGGCTGATCGTTTGTATTGGTGTTCACAATTAGGGATTACTAATAATATACATATTCTATTATGTCATTTGACACGTAAGGTTTAGTATAGCAATATATCGCAGGGCTGTTTAACATGAGAGGATCGGACGTGGCCTATAACCCAGTCTTCTTCTCGTACACAGTAATCGAAGCCAACAAAGTCACGTGAGACATATCGACAGCATTAATACCTAACTAAGTTGATATCAGTAAATCATTTTCATAGCAGCATTAAGAGAATACCATGTTATCGCGACAAGAAGGTCAACATGTACCACTTGCTTATATATATATATATATATATATATATATATATATATATATATATATATATATATATATATATATATATATATATATATCTATATATATATATATATATATATATATATATATATATATATATATATATATATATATATATATATATATATATATATATATATATATATATATATATATATATATATATATATATATATATATATATATATATATCTTATATATATATATATATATATATATATATATATATATATATATATATATATATATATATATATATATATATATATATATATATATATATATATATATATATATATACATATATGTCCTCTAACTTTCACGATGTTTTCCCATATCACCAGGTTATACTTGGGTGATTACACGGAGAAACTCACGGATGCAGTACAATCCCACTTGAACGTTCCGGCATCTGGCGTTTGCTCGAACAACGCCGATTGCGTTAACGTACGTAAGCTCTATGCCACTTACTTCATTGGGTTATTCGTTACCTGAAGCCATTCGTGTGTATCAGTTGAGCATGGCGTGTATTAATTATCATATATATATATATATACATATTATATATAGTAACACAACGTGTTCATCTTCAATCATACACATCCGAATGAGTTTTTGTTTATGTTTTGATTTGTTATTGAAGGTCATAATAATAATCTTCACCTATTTTCGTCAATGAAGGTGCACAAGATAACAGCATAATAACCCGGTTTTGTTTTGTGTACGTTCTAGGTCAAGGATTACGGACAATTTTTCATTGACCTTGTTGCCGTGGTCAACACCAGCTCTGACCTAATTTGGTCAAGTCCGATGTCCAGCTATGCTGTCTTTTCGAGTCTTGGTGCAAACGAAGTGGGTGTAGTAGATAAATGCTTATGTTGTATCGTAATTCTTTGTTTAATCGTTGGTGGGACAATGGATGCATCGCCCGAGTTGGTCCGCGTACTGTCGGAGAAGTGCAGCGCCAATCCATGATTTACTCATTTTTAGAATTCTTATGGTGAAATCTATGACTACATAATGTATTATACACCAGAAATATTGCGTATTAGTGACTGAATAATCCACCATTTGTTCAGAATCCCAATAAAGTGATTCCTCCAATCCTTAGATTAACGTTGTTTTATGATGTACTAGTGGTGTATAGCCAAAGTGGATTTTATGTCCGTACCAGGCTGCTCGAAAGGCTAGGGCCTTCTTGTTTCCATCTCTACTGCGGCAAATGAAAGGACGCAAGAACTCCGTAGAAGTAGAATCCATGCGAAACTGCCATGTTAGTCAACATGTTTTACAGGAAAAGAAATAAGCTCTATATATCATCTTGTTACATGTATAAAGATCTTTCCCGTTTTTGCCTTTACAGAAAACAGATTCCGCTGTCCTGATTCAGTTCCTGGCAATGCTAGAAAAAGAGGTTAGCGTGAATAGAATGAAACATTGTCTCATGCGGAAGATGCGATTATTTCGTGGCTTTGTTCCATTTTATCTGACTATGGATGTTTCAGGTTAAAGAGGGCAAACACTGGTCTGAAATGTCTGCGTCTGATCGGCTCGAGGAGATGAGAAGGTGGTTATTGACCGACTTCTGTCGATTTCAGCAAATAATTGCCATTATTTCTTCGTGGACATAGCCATTTTTTAATGTCATTGATTTATTAAATTCAGGGCTGAGCCTCGGAATCGCGGACTCAGTTTCGCTACCATTTCCGGAGTTGGTTCAAACGGCGCTATCATACACTACAAGGCCTCCGAGGCTACCAATAAAAATATTTCAACAACGGAAATGTACTTATTGGACTCTGGTGGACAGTACTTGTAAGTACACCTATCACAAATATTAGTAGGTGTTAATCTTGTTGTCGATGACGTGCTTGAAATGATCAGCATTTCGATCCTCTGATTGTACGCCTTATACTTCAAAGGGCGCTGCGTAAGCGAAACAACCTTCCACATTCGTCACCCTCGTGACAAGTCTTCTATTTTGAAAACGACTTAAGATACAAATATCTTATTTCGTTTTGTGTAGCATGAATTTTTATCATTTGGTTAATGATATTCAGAGATGGCACTACGGACGTGACGAGGACATTTCACTTTGGCACACCCACCGACACCGAGAAGGTCGTCCTCATTACATGTGATGTATAGCAACTCAAAAGTAATGCAGCTCCCTGTTGTGGAAGCCATATTCGTGAACAAAAAACGGTCATTTGTTTGTTGTATCAGGAAGCATATACCAGAGTTCTGATGGGTTCCATCAACCTCGGGATGGCAGTATGGCCGAATGGCACGTATGGTAAGCCGTGGTTTTCTTATAATTTGATTTATTGATTTATTATATTGACCCTCAGAAGCGAGAAAGTAAAAATATACATCAATATACAAATGTACATATTTCATGGCACACAGAACATTGCAATTAAAAATTCGAAAAATTCTAAAAATGTATTGAGCACTTGTTTTCCTCTGATATGTAAAAGCAGTGAAAATATACCTAAGAGAGTCGACTAGACCATCATTGGAGACTGGCGCTTTCATCTTGCGCTTGTACAGGCTTTATTACTTGTCATCAAGCATGAATTTATAATAAGATATATTCTTAATTTGACATAATTACCTGCTACGCTTGACAATGATTACACTTGGCGCCATGAATGAGGTGTGAGCGCAGAAGAGCAGGGCTGTACACTCTAGATAGATCGGTGACTTTAGTTACCAAATACCGTGATCTGGGATTTGTCAGGGTTGAACGTCAAACAGACAGCTGACGTAATTATTGGCTACGTCAATCAATTTTTGGAGGCCTAGTGCGGTCGTGCCAGTGATAAGGATATCGTCGGCAAAACAAAACTCTTTACCCGAGCGATTGTCGATTTTGATCCCACTGACAGCATGGGAAAGCTCAGAGATCATATCTTGGTAAACGATGTTGACAAAACATAGGCGAGGAAAGACCGTCCTGTTTGGTCCCCCTCATTACGCGTATCGAATCGCCCAACGAACTCGTACAGTTTCACCTCACGTACATAACTCTCCAACAAACATTACACGGCACTTTCTTGGCTTAAATGAAATGAAATTGTGTGTGAAATCGCGTCAAATGCGCCCTGAGCACCCAAAGAACCGGCGAAGATGGAGGTGCCTCTATGGACTGAATAAGTAACGACATCATGCGCTAGTGAAATGGCCATATCGGTCCCCCCCACCCCACCTGGAACTAATCCATATAGTACGCCATCATATTCATGGCAACCTCAAGCGCATATATTTCCAATAATTTAAAAACAGTAGACATTCCAGTATCGATAACATTCCGAGTGCTACAATTTCTGACATGATTTTGCGAATAGCATTCGACAATTTGCCCGATCTGCCATTGACATACATGGAGTTGTCATGTTTGAATTCCGCTGATCTAAGAATGTCTTCATTACTGAACTCATCTCATTGGGATATTTTCAGATTCTGAAGACATAATCGAATGATAAATATTATAACATCTGTATGTTTATTAGAAATTGCAAAAAAAAATGGATTGTCCTTAGGTGGTGATCTGGATATTCTGGCGCGAGAGCCGCTGTGGTCTGTGGGTTGGAACTACCGCCACGGCACCGGGCACGGTCTGGGCATGTTCCTAAACGTCCACGAAGGTGACATGGTTATAGTTAAGAATCTTATGTCAATGTGGTTTTGTATGGTTATATGTGGTTATATGCGGTCACCCGTGGTTATATATGGTTATTTGTGGTTGTATGTGGTTACCCGTGGTTATATATGTCCATTTTGAGGTGAATCATATAAATAGCAATTGTTCTGGTGTCCGGCTATTGAAGTTTAATACCGACCTTTTTTCAGCTGTGTAATATTACACTGTTTGACTTTCACATTATTTTTTATTGTTGTGTTTTTAAGTTATCTCGGCTTCTTGTCAGATAGCGGGTACCTGTCCGAGGAAGTGACTGATAACGAGTGCTTTCTATGTGTGTATCCCACAGGTCCCGCTCGAATCGGCATAGGGAGCCGTGAAAGTCCTTTGTACGGCGAAATGTTCTTCTCCGACGGTAGGAAGCATAGGTTCTTATCATAACGTTCGATCTAGATAATGACTGTTTTACTGCTGTCATTTTCAATGTTTAAAACGAATACTACAGCATCACATGATTAGGGAACTATCTTTGCACTGCGTTGTAACAAACCATTAGGCGATGTATGTAGGGTAATTAAGGGTATAATATTCCTTAGATGTTTTTCAGGGTCCAAATAATGATATTGAATTACGTCAAAAAGAATTCCTGGCCAAACAGTTACCCTAGAACATTTACCTGTAGAGCGTGTTATGTATACACAGTCGCAAACACACGCCTATATGTTTTTATGTATACTCAGCCACACGCCTACACGCACACACACACACACACACACACACACACACACACACACACACACACACACACACACACACACACACACACACACACACACACACACACACACACACACACACACACACGTGTGCGTGTGTATGTGTGTGTGTACGTGGGGGGGGGTGCGTGTGCGTAACTATATGTGTGTTTTACCTCAGGCCGTCTTAGTTGTGTTTGTGGCGTTAGAGTCGTGTGTATACTGTTAAGACTTACAACCGGCTTCCCTGTTGTTTTTGGCTAGTGGATAATGGGGGGGTAGATTTGTGTTAGTTGGTTTTTCGCTCAATTAGTATGCTTTGTGTTGCGTCAGAACCGGGTTACTACGAAGATGGAGAGTTCGGTATTCGACTGGAGACCATCGTAATGACAAAGCGTGTAATGACAGAGGTAAACATTACAAAAATCGAAACATGATTTAACTAATAAAATACATAGTTTTCGCAGTACACGTACATCTTACGCGATGTTTAAGTTGACTCGCACACACACACACACACACACACACACACACACACACACACACACACACACACACACACACACACACACCCATTCGACGATGTAGACTTTGTCTCTGCCATGTATTAAGCCTGATTTGATTTTGCGACAGCACGAGTTTGGCGACCAGGACTATCTTGGATTTGAAGTATTTACACTCGTCCCCTTTGAACCGAATTTGATTAAATACGAGCTGCTTACTGCGGCGCAGGTAAATCCATGCGTTGATTATTTTGGCTACAATATGATTACACCATTGTTATTGTATAATACATTGTATTGGCCATTGTCCCTCAAGGAATAACTATTCGTTTCATTAAATGCCCTCAGATTATCATATATTTCCTATCCCAATGCTTTTCAATCCACACAGACAGCGTTTATGATGTTAAGGTCCAATCCCGCCTATTATCTACCACCTTGTTATGCTAATGAATTGTTAAAGTTACATTAATAAGTAAGTATCGTTTTTCAGCGTCGATGGCTTAATGCCTACAATAAACGGTGTTTGAAGGACGTGGGGGAAGTTATCCTCAGGGACGAGAGGGGTGACATGGCTGCTTATGAGTGGGTGGTTGCCCGCACGGAACCTATTGCCGAGCTTCCCACTCTCAATACAGCCTCCTTAACTGTGCCTTCTCTCATTCTCCTCCTCACCTCCTTTTTACTTGCATAGGGCAACTGAAATTTGGCTAATGGTAAATATCCATTTATTATTATGGTTCAGCGAAAAATGCTTGCTTTTGTTAAATAGTATCTTACATACATTCGAGGAAGTTTGTTTGTGTGCGTATCTTCTCCTCCTTAACGGTCAGCATTTGTCACTTCTCACGACTAATTTGCTGCCGTACGTTACAGTTTGCAAGGTCGTCGCAGAAAACTTGAATTGAATTTTGATAATGAGTTGACACGTTACGAGTAGCATACCAATAATGGGAATCTCAAAATGAGCTCACTCATTGTTGCTGCCATGTTGAAACATTTTGTTCTGCTTGATTCATGAAAACCTTAAGATTTCCTTAGGAAATGGCAGGCAGTCTGCTAGTATCTGTAAAATAAATATGACGTGGTATGCATTGATTGTTTTTTGCATTTGACTAAGAGCTTTAGATGAGATACTATCCATGTCAAAAATAACCTACAGACATATTTAAAATTAGCATTCTACACCACTGACTCAACATTCTATTTTGATAACAGTTGATTCAATGTAATATTTTGATCATTGTTGTCTTGATTAAAACGTGTGATTTTTGTCTCAAAGCCAATATTTCTTGTGTTATCAGTCTCAAAACGCTTCACATTGTACTGATAAATAAACGAGCCGAGCTACTTTGGAAGACGTTGAAATATGAATGATATAGTACCTCACAAGTACCCGCAGTTTACATTATTAATTCTTGGATCTTGATGTCTCTGTGCTGGTTTTGTTCACATTTTGCACGATACAAGCTGCTGGGTGACAGTTGTCGATATATAGTGTTCATGTATTCACGTACCGTTCTCTGAAATCCTTTCTTTATTTGGAAACTGTCACCAGCATCTTGTATCGTGCAAAATGTGAACAAAACCAGTACAGAGACATCAACTGCCATCTCCACGCTAGAGACATCATTCCTTACACGCGTTATGTGCACTCATTTTGCCCCGTTCTGACCCCACCCACGCAAGCTGGCGTTTGGTGCTAAATTGTTTCATTATTGGCTATTAGAGGCTGATTTATGTGGCATATGACAACCACTGGTGAGGTAATCATGTCCGGTCAGCCAGAGTATGGTGTGAGATCAGACAGTTAGGCACTTATAGACACTACACTGCTGTCATTAATTAAACAAAGTGTCCTGCTACAGTCAATTCATCATGACCAATCATCAGGCTCGAGTAAGCTACTTCCCTAAATGCAAATATTTGCTCAGGTTCATAAAAACGAAAGCCTGTCGGGGCCTGTCTTAGGCTCAAAAGAAGCCTCATGCCATTCAACGAAAAAGGAGGTAATTTGATTATGATTATGGTGGTGAATGTTACAATGGTGACACAGTTTTCCTCGCCATTATATATAACACCAATATGACCTATATGAGTAAAACGCAGGTTCGGCCAAATATTATGATTCATCTCAGCAGTATGGTCAACTTTTAATAGTTGATTGAAACACTTAACAGCATCACAGTTTACAATTGAAACAATTATTTTGTTCATAACACATAACATGTTGAACAACAACGAATTATCTGCCTAGTATCAAGTGGTAAGAAAATACTCCGGGGAATGATATGGATGGATGTGTGGTAGTGAAATGTGTGACAATAATTGCTGAATAATAAAAGCTTCATAAAATCGTTCATATTGCTGTCAGTGGAAATATTGTTAAATAGAATACTAGCCAAATAGAATCCAGTTGCAGTACATTCAATTCAATTCCCGAAAAATTTACTGATTCAGAGTGATGAAAGTTGAATCAAGAATTTTTTTTACTAAGATTAAGATTCAATGGAAAACTACCACAGTGCGATATTATTTATAAACCTATCGCTCCTCTTAAACATTTTAAAACAACATTTTACATAGTAGTATATTATTAGGCTGCTAACACGCATCGCTGTATATTACCTTCATCGAGAAATGCACACAATCCAAATACATATTCAGTAACAGCATTGTCAAAATGCACATGCTCGGCTTCCATCACAGGTATCGACCCGAACGTAAAAATGTGGCACACTGGCCCTGACCTATAAACAGGGCATCACGAAAGCACTGGTGGATCACCATACATGAAAAACCTGGTCAAGCTTTATGAAATTAGCTATATTACGGCTCTTTTGAGAAAGGGACCAAATATCGTTAGAATACGACGTGAAACGCCTAGAGGATTGCGAAACATCCCAAGTAACAGCGACACAAGATCAATCAATAGCAAGTAACCAAGATCAATCAAATAACTGATATCTATGCAAGATCAATTAAATAACTAGTATTTATACAAAATCAATCAATGCCAACAACAGCGATACATGATCAATCAATAACAAATAACAGCGATACAACATCAGTCAAATTACCAGCACCTATTCAAGATCAATCAAATAACCAGTACTTATACAAGATCAATCACTAACAAGTACTTATACAAGATCAATCACTAACAAGTACTTATACAAGATCAATCACTAACAAGTACATATGCAAGATCAATCAATAACAAGTAACTACGATACAAAAATAATCAAATAACCAGTACCGATAATAGATCAATCAATGACAAATAACCACGATACAGGATCAACCAATATCAAGGAACAACGATACAAGATCAGCCAATAACAAGTAATTACGATACAAGATCAATCAATGACAAAGAACTACGAGACAAGAACAATTAATGACAAAGAACTACGATACAAGATCAATTAATGACAAAGAACTACGATACAAGATCAATTAATGACAAAGAATTACGATACAAAATCAATTAATGACAAAGAACTACGATACAAGATCAATTAATGACAAAGAATTACGATACAAGATCAATTAATGACAAAGAACTACGATACAAGATCAATTAATGACAAAGAATTACGATACAAGATCAATTAATGACAAAGAACTACGATACAAGATCAATTAATGACAAAGAACTACGATACAAGAACAATCAAATAACCAATACTTGTACAAGACAAATCAATGACAAGTTAGTACGATACAAGATCAAGCAATAACAAGGAGTTTCGAAACAAGATCAATCAAATAACCAGTACTTATACAAATTCAATCAACAACAACTTGACTTAGGCCTTTTCGTAGTACATTTTACATTATAACTAGTTCAAGCTTGACGGGAAGCAATAATCTGCGATTTCCTCCATGGCTGTTTTATGTTCAGCATTACTAAACCCTATTATCGCCCCCTTACAGCAACACCGACGCCTCCGAAAAGTCCTGATGCTAAATCCTTTCATTTATGATATTCCCAATTAGTGTAGGATAAACTTGACACATGTTGTAGTTTGCCGCGCTAATGCCATTCGGTCATATATTATTTGGTGTGTGTCCTCGCAGTTAGCATTATTAACTGTGTGCGTGCGTCTGTCTTTGTTTGTGTGTCCGTGTCTATGTGCGTCTGTGTATTCTTTTGAGTGAACGGTGGGTTGCCGCCCAAGGCAATGACTAGCCTTAAAACATATATTATGCTCCATGTTGGTATTACAAAGGAACTGACAATTGTTGGATAAATCAATTAATGAATTTACCGCAGTTCTATTATCGCCTCGTAAGCATTTTTTCACTTGATGGAAAGACTCACGAAATGCGTTTATAAGGGCATTCAGGTACAAATTCAGAGTGCCATATATTTTTCGTTAAGTCATATAACATCATATAATGGGATAACATAACATACTTAATTGAGATAACATAACTTAATGATATCAAAAATAAGTAAGGTGATAATACGTACTAGAGACATAGCATTACGCAAAAATGACATATTAAAGCATTTCAAAGTGCACCGCGCAAAGTGTTATATTCAAGGCAGTAGAATGGGGTACCAGATAAATGCCCACTGAGGAGATTATGGGCATAGAATGAAAGTAAACCTTACTGTATGGAAACCGAAAGTGGAAGATTGCCAGTAAGCCTTAGTCAAGGAGGCTTAAAGGTCAAATACAATTTTTTTTTGTATTCCATTTTTCCCTTTTATATGTTGTAAAAGGGTGTCGTAACCAAAATAAGATGAATGCGCGCTTTTTTTCTTTTTGATAAATGATTTGTAAAGTACATTTTTCACGTCGATATCGCTCGGTAAAATTCGTGAATTTCCGGACAGTGACGTCACACGCGCGCGAATATTCCTAGCCATCTTCAGCCTTCACGGTTGGTTGACAGCGCGTGACTTACTCTTCTTTCTTCACGGTCTGGTGCCTTTCTTGGTGTTGAATATACCTTATTGTTGTGCGTTCGGTTGTCGGAGCAATGAAAAGTCAGGCGTGAGTTTTTTTCGGTTTCCGAAAGACTGAAACATACGCCGCATATGGGTGACGAAAGTCAAGCGTAAAGACAGTTCTGATCATTTCGAGAATGGTGCTTATGAGACTGACCCAGAGCTGCTCAAATGTCTAGGATTTCGTGAGAAACCTAGGCTACGAAATGAAGCTATATCGACTCTCTTTAAGCCTCCTTGGAGTCGATGACAGTCACGCTAAGCGACGGAGAGCCGCGGAGAAAAGGCTACGACAACAGGTGAGATCCGTTGATACTTAGTCAGATGTTGATGAATTTATCACCAAGTTGCCAGTATATCAATACAGCTTTTTCTCGTCATGCAGTAGTAAATGAAATGGTATTGAAAGCTTAGGGGACAGATGAGTCAAGTCACAGTGATGAATCACTGACCGAGGTCACACCCATGCACTACGTGTAACAATTTAAAGAATATTTAACATGTTAGCATACCAAATTTATATGTTAGCATTTAGGACAAACACATACTTGTTTGTAAATGAAAGGATCAACAAGAAAATACTGTCCAAAGGGAAAAAAATACTGCAACGTCCTGGGTCCTGGGCCAGAAGCATTTTTAATCATGTTCACTGGTGTGCTGTCTCAAGCGATGCAGATGCGGTTCTGGTCAGAGCAAAGTGGTTCCCTGTCACTAGGCATGTCGTCAATGAGCGCGCGGGGCATGGAGAGCTGTGACCGGAATGTGGGCATGCACTACTAGGGGACAGGAAGCGGATACTGAAGGGTCGGTATTAGTTTTGAATCAAGCTTTATAGAAATATTTACTTCAGGGGTAGTGTAATTAATTGAGTCAAAATGGTGAAATCCATGCCCCCGTTAGTACTACTTTACCAAAGAAATGTAATCTGTATGTGTGAACCACAAATATGATCGAAGCCACACAAAGAGTTGGAATTGATAGTTTCCAGCAAGCATCTCATAAAAGACGTTGGCAGGATTTCCCCATCAGAGCAGACATCAAGCCTAGAATCGTATCACAATGTGGTCACATTCTTCGCACCAAAAGTGTCCACTATCCCTATGCCACCATGGAGGCCAGGTAAAACCAATGAAATAACATATTTTGAAATTCCTTTGTGTATATTTGAATTGGGGTTGTATGGAAGTTTAGTATATTTATGTAGTGACAGCTGTAATGTTCTTTGTAGAATTATGTGTTCACGTTTTAATTCTTACTTAGGGTATTCTATACTCACCGTACGTCGAGATCTTTTGTGGATTCTGCATCCGAAGCGGACTCTGAGTCAAAGCTCCCAGTGTCATTTCCGAGTCTGACCGAGATGATTCAACTCACGCACGTATTGGCTCAAATAAATAGCCATGGACATATTTTGCCCTAATTTTATGTAATGGTGCGTCGTAATCTTCATCAGAAGACGACATAGCTTCATGTAAAAACGGTTTAATCTTAAAACCGATAAAAATCGCTTTTCGATTCGCTCGCTCGCTCGTTGTCAAATTCTGCAGCAAGTGTGACGTCACGCAACCTGCCCCTAGCGGCCGACTGAGGCAAAATGACATCGAGAAGATAGCTTCGTATTCTCTGACGAGTGGGACCTAATCGGCGGATTTTTAGCGCTTATGGATGCCGGTGCAATGAATTATGTATCCGCTGGTTAATGAGTTATTAATCTCCATTTTGAAGCACATAATAAAGAAATGATGAAAATCGTTTTATTTGACCTGTAATAACAATGTTGAAAATATACACTGTTTCGTATAAATCGTCTTATAGAAACTGCATGTCCATTAGTAATTATTACATGAATCATAGCAACATCGAATAATATGATAAGTTTCACGCCACTTAAATAAGAATTCGAGGTATTTTTCTAATCGACATTTAATCGACAGAAACCATAAACTCATTAACGTAAATTATGTGCCATTGCTCTTTATGTTTACTACAGTGTTTGCATCGACAGCGTATCAGTAGCACAATCAATTAGTTCCGGGGCAAAATTTCGTATGAGGTTAATTAATGTGTAGGTCGAATGTGTTTCATTCCCTTTTTTCTGTTTGAGTGAGTTTTTCATAAGATAGGTGAATTGGTTTTGTGAGAGAATCTGCTGCCGACTGCGGCCAAATATCGTCAACATAGAAGAATATAAAATTATTCAATATTCATGAATTTGGTAAACACGGTGCATGATCAATTAATTCTAGGTTACTTGATACACGGGTATTTGACCTGGGCAATGTTGCAGTAAATTGGGTATGCTTTCGACTGGGTAAATTGGGTATGCTTTCATTTCTCAAAGTCAGAATCCAACACGAAGTGAAGATCATTGACTTAAAGGTTTTACAGTGTTATAATCAACCTGTCCTAGCTGCGGATGGTATCCATCTTTATATAAGCATTTCTGTCAAGCAGGTTATAAAATAACATAAAAAGCAACATGGATTACTGTCAAGATGACGATGTTTTCCCTCGATGTTTTATTGGAGGTTGAAATCACTCGATACAAATTTTGTGTATGCTATAGGCAGCCAAATGGCCATATAAGTGACTATGCTTAAGGTGTGGAAGGAAATCAAAAGTACTTCTCCATGTGTATTTGCTGGGGACAGCACAATTGATCTGATAAAAACTGACCATTACTACCATATGAAATTCATGTAAAGCTACGACTGGCTTATACATTCACACCCACCATTTTACTTCCCACGCGAATCAATGTAAACTAGATTCGGCAGGTACGCCATCGGCAAGTCTTCCAATGGCAAGCAATCGGGTCTGTGATTGCGCCTTGTTAAGTGTTAGTTATCGCATGGTCACGTGGGTGATATGGGGAAAGAACACGAGGACGCGGAGCGTCCGAGTTTCTTTCACCATATCATCCGCGTGACCATGCGATAACATACTTATCGCGATGGCACCTACACGCGATAATCAAGCACGACGCTGTCTCCTAATGACGATAATTAGCGTGAACCTATGTTATGTAAGGTATCTGCGTGGGACCTGTAAATATGAGAGGTAGTCCCTTAATCCAACATTCGGCCTCAGCTGCTTGCCATGATGGTTTCAACCATAGGAGATCTCGGAGATTTATCTTTTTTGGAAGCCAGTGATATTGAGACGGATTTTAGTGTTCCTGATGGTGCGTTCGGTGCTCCCATGGATCTATTTTCAGATAATAAATGGGAAATTAGCGAAGCTTCCTATGCTGGTCGGATCAGCACCCCGCTGACATCAGACAAATTTAAAGAATCATTGAAGAACAGGGTGCCAAGAAAAACACTAGAAGATGTGAAAGTTGGGCTGTGAGTGTATTCAAAGACTGGCGGGATTGGAGGCAGACCCAGCCGGAAACTGTTAGGGACCCTAATGGACCTATTCCCGAATTTGGGCAAGCTTCGTTCCAGCAACTAGACTACTGGCTTGCAAGATTCATATGCGAAACTAAACGTCGAGATGGATCGCCCTATCCACCCGGTTCTCTTCGAGGTCTTTCAGCTGGTATTCAGCGACATCTCATAGAAGAGTATGGTTATAATGTCGCTTTATTTAAGAAGGAGGACATGACGTTCAAGACATTTCAGAATTCATTGGAAAAACGAACAAAGGAACTAATAGGCGAAGGAATAGGCGTGCGTTCAAAGACGAAAGATCCCGTGACGCAGAAGGACGAGGAAGCTCGCCGTTGCTGAAGTTAGCAACACTGTAGCGCAGAAGACTCGGCTCGGCAGGTGTTACAATTTCGCGGCTCAGCATGATTCCGGGGAGATGGGGTGATACCGTGACTTCCCGATGAGCGCTACGCAACCACATTAGCGGCTGGCAAGCAAATGACTCTTGAGAAAACCTTCGTTATTGCACTTGTAAAGAGTGCGTGATATTAAGAACCTCCGTAGTGTTGCCATGCTAGAGCCGCGGTGCTCTGTGAGGGACCATCTCAGGTGAAGTTGTTTCTCGGTGATATTGCGACACGGTTGCAGTTATCGCATGGCAAACTGTGCGTTTGAGGTGATATGGGAAAAAGACCGAGCTTTTTCTCGAGCTCTGATTGGCTGAGAGGAGGGTGCCATGCGATAAGAAACCCTATGCGCAGCACACGTTTACGATAGATGTCAGCGAGGGGAGTTGGTAACGCGCACTATTTTTCGATAGATGTCACAAGCTGCAGCCCCTTAAATGTTTTGATATGACCCCTTAGCAGATGTTTTAACATGACCCCTTAACCAAGTCAATACAAAGCCGAGGGAATGGCACTAAGCCGGTCTCAGTGGCTTGGTGGTTTACTGCTTTGCCTTTTGATCCACAGGCTGTGGGTTCGACTCCAAGGTGTGACAACCTGACTCGTGACTCAGATGATCACGTACAAATGGTGGTCACATCTTTGAAAAGGGATGTAAAAGATACTTTGAGGACGACGTGCTCCGTAGCAGTGACCAGTTTAGAGTAATTTACTCAATTGTAGTGGTACATAGCTTAATGCTAAATACGAATATGTTTCGATGCACACAAACACACACCCACCCACGTTACTGGTCGATTACGTAAGGTTTGGACTTCTTTCAGTTGGCACAAGCGCCAACGGCATGTCTTCCGACGGAGAGCCTGGACGACCAGCAATACGGTACCAACAATATAACACAAACAATATATATCTCTAAACAAAAAAATATATGAGGAATATATATATATATATATATATATATATATATATATATATATATATATATATATATATATATATATATATATATATATTTATATATATACATATATTTTATTTTTTTATATTTATATATATGTATATATGTATATTTATATATATATGTGTATATATATGTATATATATGTCTGTATATATATATGTATATATACATGTCTATTTATATAGCTATATATCTATATATTTATATATATTTATTTTTATATCTCTATGCATATATGTATATTTATCTATATATCTCTCTGTATATATATGTATATGTATATATCTATCTCTGTATGTATCTCTATATGTATATATGTATATTTACATATGCATTATATCTATCTCTCCCTCTATATATATATATGTAAAGATATATGAATATATATCTCTATATATATATAGATATGTCTGTATCTATCTCTATATCGATATATATCCTTCTATCTATATATCTATCTATCTCTCTCTCTCTATATATCTCTATCTATATCTCTCTATATATATATATATATATATATATATATATACGTATATAAAAACACACACATACTTATAGGTTTGGCCTACTTAGAGTTGCACCAAGCGCCAACGGCATGTCTTCCAACGGCAAGCCTGGACGACCAGCAATACGGTACCAACAATATAACACAAACAATATTATCTCTAAACAAAAATATATATGAATATATATATATATATATATATATATATATATATATATATATAGATATATATATATCTATATATATATATAGTATATATATATATATATATATATATATATGTATATATACATGTATTTATATACATATATTTATTTTTATATTTTATATATATGTATATATGTATATTTATATATATGCATATATATATGTATACATATATGTATATAGATATATATATATATGTATATAGATATGTATATATACATGTATAGAGATGTATATATATATTTATATATATTTATTTATATATCTATTTATATATATATATTTATATATCTATGTATATATGTATATATATATATATGTATCTATATATATACATGTATATATATATATATGTATGTATATATATATGTATGTATATATATATATGTATATATGTCTATATACATATATATATATATATATATCTGTGTATATATAGAAAATATATATATATATATATATATCTATATATATATATATATATGTATATCTATATATATATATGTCTATATATATATGTATATATATATATCTATATATATATATATATATATATATATATATATATTATATATATATATAGATATATACGTATATAATCACACACACTCACCCTCTTATATATTCACATATATATGCTATTTATAGATAGCTGCTCGGCGCTCGGGAGCTTGGCATCGGAAACCGTGTGTATACATATATATATGTGCGTGTATGCGTGTTTGTGTATATATACCCGCTTTGATTGCACCGGGACATCCAGTGCACACTGTCGCTGAGACATAAAGACAGTATATACACGGACTGAGAATAGCTGGTAACGCGCACTATAAATATACCCGCTTTGGTTGCATTGGGACATCCAGTGCACACTGTCGCTGAGACAAAGAGACAGTATATACACGGACCGAGAAGAGCTGGTAACGCGCACTATTATAAGCTGCCGCTTAGATGTTTTGACATGACCCCTTTGCCAAGTCAATATTGAGCCGACGAATGTGATCAATGCCGCTGGTCGATTACGTAAGGTTTAGCCTGTTTTGACATGACCCCCTACCCAAGTCAATGCAAACCCAGCCAAGGCCTCTGGTCGATTACGTACGGTTTGGCCTACTTAAACAGCACCTGCTGTTAGCCTGCCGCTAAGCTGCTGCAGTAGAAAACCTTGAAACTAATCGTCCTTTTTACTGTTTTTTGTTACTGTGAATGCTAAAAATACTGTTACAATCATTACCATGAGGCCAAGTTCTAATTACTGACAAAATTTCATGAGCGTAAATACATCCGTTTCAGAGATATCAGCGAGGAGAGAAGTCGTAGCAAAAATCGCGATAGGTACTCTAAAATACATGTCATTATACAAAGTACAAAAGGTGAAAATAAGTATTTTTTTCGCCTATTCCATGCTACGATAATTGCTTGTTTCAACCATATAATTCATATGTTCGTAACCGCAGTAGTTATGGAGGAGATAGTTACAGAAAATGGGGGTAAAAATCGACGAAAAATCAATCCCAAAAGCCTCCAACACTGCGCATGCGCGTCAAATTGGATCGGCAGTTGTGTCCCAACTTGATCTATCATTCCCCTAAAAATTTCATGTTGATATGTTTAACCGTTCCGGAGAAAAGCCCGAAAAACCTTGACTGGAGAAAAAAAAAAAAAAAAAAAAAAAAATATCGTTGGAAGACATAATAAGCTGAATCTTATAGATCATCTTTTGTCAGACTTCCTAAACACAAAATGACAACCAGAATTAACTCTGGCAATCTTCACAGTGATATACATCATTTTCCAAACTTAAGTATAATAGAGGGCATTCACCAGAGAAGTGCCAAAAAATCAGGCACGTAGCCAAGCTACAATGTGAAAAAACTATGCTATGTTTATAGAAAACTAAATCAAAGATGACTTTGATCACAAAGAAACGTCAATGAAGCATACAACAAAAACTTTAGTGAAATACAACACCTACATATCTATTGTTTCCCTCAAATAAGGTTATCAAGCAATAAATATAAGGCGAACTATGATGATATGTTTTCAATAATTTTCACTTTTGTAATCATTGTCATCAAAATCATCGTTTCATCATCATCATCATCATCATCATCATCATCATCATCATCATCATCATCATCATCGGTATCGTCATTGTTATCATCATGGCGAATAAAGTATAATGCACAGATATACTGAGAATAAATCGCGACACATTCGGTGCGTTGGTAACCAGAAGTGACGTCATGACATCCATGAAATCTTATTATACGATTGAGGCCGTCAATGACAACATTTGACCTAGGTTTTATTATAATCGGACGTGAACTACCGATTTATTAGCGACCGAAATTTTTATTAACATTTTGTTCATATTTCCTCTGACACCACGATTTAGCGACTTTGGACGCCTGGGTAAAATACTGATTTTCAATCGGCATTTTTCCAAAACGCAATACACGACGCGGGACGTAGAGATTTAAGCTGTGGTGAATCATCATGGTCACAACTTGTTTGCAACCACCGACATCTCTACAAAGAAAGGCGAGAAAATGAATAACAAACTTTTTACCTCTCTTCCACCAAACCACAACACAACAAAAAACAAAACACAAAATTAATATTTTACCAGACGGTCTTCATAGGTATTTATTCATATCTATAAGATGTGTGACATGTCTGTTGTAGATTACTTGAGTTGTGAAATGCATTTTACTTTTGCATGAAACAAACTTGTTTCTTGATTATGCGCAGTCGCACTTCCTATGTTGATCTGGCTTCGTTTGTACTCGTGTTGTCACGGACATCAAAATATCACATTAACATTTGTTGGTTGTATGCCTACAAATCTACATGGTGTCAGAAGATACCTTAAAGGTTCAACGAACCCAGTTGAAGTCGTAACCAGTCAACGTTGGGTAATTACACTTTAATTTCTAGCATTCCTCGTCGCACGTGCTTTTTGTTGTTCGCACAGACGCCTCATCGATCTGTCGATCTCTCGATGCCCTTGCCAAAATGGACTGTGCGGTACTTGTTTTCAAACTCTGATAAAACTGCAAAATGGATGGTCTACGCAAACCCGATCCCCTCTCGTTTGAAGGAAATGATTCGGAAAATTGGCGAAGATTCATTTTAGAATATGACATTTACATCGAGTGTGCTCACAGCTATCAAAATGACAAACAAAAGGCCATGATATTGCTCAATCTAGCGGGGCCAGAGGTGATTGAGAAAGAACGCGCTTTTGTTTATGCTGATGCTGCTAGGGGTGAAGATGGTAATGAAATACCAGCTGAATCTAGGTTTAAACCAGATGTGCTCAAACGCAAGTTCATCGAACTCCGTACACCGCGAAAAAATGTCATTTATGGAAAGACATATCTTTTACAGCAGAAGTCAGTTACCTTGTGAATCCATCAGTTACTTTGTATCTGACCTTCGAATTAAGGCAAAAACATGTGAATATGGTACACTTCATGATGAAATGGTACGCGATCGCATCGTAACAGGAGTAATTAGCAATACTGTCCGCAAGCAGCTGTTAAAGGAACCCAAACTGACACTAGCAAGAGCGATTGAGTTGTGTCAGGTTCACGAGGTGTCAGAACAGCAAGTGAAAAAATTGTCTTACTCACTCGACACAGCTGACACGGAGATTAAAAGTGTCCACGTCAAACAATCATTTAAACAACGATCAAATGTCAAGCAACATCCGATGGTGCAGAGGTCGCCTGCTTCACAACAGACTGAATTGTGAGAACTGTGGCCAAAGTCATGCTGACTAGAAATGTCCTGCATTTGGAAAACGTTGCCATCAATGTGACAAATGGAATCATTTTTAGAAATGTTGTCGCTCAAGGCCTAAGTCAACAAAGGTCAACGAACTACAGGAAGAGTCTCAACTAGTGTATAAACGAGGCGCAGATATGTACATACCAGATACCTCGTCCCATGCTCATGCAGCTGATACTGACCAGTAATCAGATGAGGATGACCTAGAGATGATGACTGTTTGGCCAATATATCCAGCTCAAACACATACATACATGATACAATGCATACATACATACATACGATTTTAGGAACATACATGAATTTGCTACACACATACATACGTACTGAGCAGTACATGACATAGTACGGAATACACTTGTTTGATGATCATGCACGCACGCATATCACACACACACTCATGCATGCACATACACCTACATACATGGGGCATACAACATACATCACATGCATACATACATACATACATACATACATACATACTACATACATACATACATACATACATACATACATACATACATACAGAAAAACATACATACATACATAAAGCATACATGCATGCATGTGCATGCATGCATGCATCTTCACATACATACATACATACATACATACATACATACATACACGGATACATACATACATTTCATACATACTGTACATACATACATACATACATACATTATGGATGACATACATACAGACTACATAAACACGACATACATACGCCAGATTGGGCTAAAACATACGAAAGTGCAAACATCAAAGAACAATACACACATCACTGACACAGGTGTAAAACTGACCCAGAGACGTCCTCGTGCAAATACATACATACAGACTTCACACCTACATGCATCAGCACGCACGTATGGACACTGCTTTAGAGGAAACACTCCACTTCATGCATACATACATACAGTAGTGCTGACACACAGGTGGCATAGGACAGCTGGTCTACAGGAATGCCAGCCATACATGCAATACATGCATACATATGCATACATACATACATACAGTGATGTACATGTACATACATACATACAGAACATGGAAACATAAACATACATCACATACATACACGACATACACAAACAGACACACACTAGTGTATAAACAGGACAGAGATACATACTCGTACATGCAGCTGATATACATAACAGACATACAGAGATGATACATACATAGACATACATACATACATACATGCATACATACATACATACATACATACATACGTACGTGCGTACATACACATACACACATACACACATGCACACACATACACACATACACATACACATACATACATACATACATACATACATACATACACACATACATGCACAGACACATACATACATACATACATACATACATACATACACATACATACACATACATACATACATACACACATACAGACATACATACATACATACATACAGACATACACATACATACATACATACATACATACATACATACATACATACATACATACATATATATACATATATACATATACATATATATATATATATATATACATATATATACATATACATACATATATATATATATATATATATATACATATATATACATATACATACATACCTCGCCCGCCCGCCCGCCTAGTTAACAATAATAAACCCTGCATTACGAAATATCGCCAGTATTCCAGGTACCCAAATGACAAAGTGCAAAATATATTATGAAATCACAATGACATACTAATGAGGTCATTATGTGAAGCTCAATCTAGTTACTGTAAAAACAATTACTTGATGACAAACAATCGAGTGGTAGAAACGCCTGGTCAATCTTAAACACTATTGTATACATTAACACAAAAACAACTCAATTTTATCTCTCAATCACAATGGTGTGGAGCTGGAGGACCCTAACATGATTCAAATACCCTTAACGAGCACTTCTCAAACATAGCAAACAAACTGGCAAACAACATACCAAACAACTTTAGAGAAGATAAATAATTTGAACAAAGAATAAGCTCTTAGAAGATTTTTTTTTCAGAAATAGCAAAATATTAAATTCCCTGCTCAATTGATTGCTGACGTTACCTCCATATGTATTCTGTCAACTGTGCGACATTATTAACCAAGCTTTTAGAAATAGTACGACTGAAATAAGCTAACATTCGATCTTGTTAAAACTACCTACACAATCTACCAGCCTAGTAACAATTCTTCAAATATTTTTGTATTTTTTTAACTAAGTTGGTAAAAACATTCAGAGAACAAATTGTACTAAATACCTTGGGCTCCATATTGTTGAATCAACACTACACTATAAACTATTAAAGTTCACTGGTATCCTTCACCGAATAGTAAACTTGATTACCGCCAAAGTAGCTGAGCAAGTATACTACAACTTCGTCTATTCAAGGCTAACATATGGCAACGAAACATATTGCATGGCCAACGCAAACACATTCTAACCCTTGCAAGTTGTGCAATATAAGATAATCAAAACGCTAATAAACGGATGCCAACTCAAACTCTGAAGAGTGTCTTTGACACTACTGATCATAAACCAACTGCATGTGTACCATCTCTTAATATTAATATACAGATACTCTAAGAAAATGCTGCCTACTCTTTTTGACAAGATTTTTAAGCAGGATATAAGACGATACAACGACTACCTCCCGAAGCGCCCATGGTAAAACACATAAGAATAATTACTGATGAAAATTCACATCCCTGTGCCCCTTGGACATTTTGTTTTATATTTGTATGTTATCAACTGCACAATAATTTGCCCTGGTACACAATAATTTTTATTGTGTAGTTGCACTATATTTTGAGTCAATGCAACGTTCCTCTGCTGTTGTATTATAACTATTATACTTTGTTGCCCATTCATGGTATTCGCGTTATTATTACCTGTTGTATCTTTAATGTGATTATTTTATTCGGCTAAGGTCACCAGTTCGACAGGCGTAATCCTTTTTGAAGCCTTGATATGTGTATTATTGCCTACTTATGTTTACCTGAATTATTTACACATAGCGCAATAAACTAGCCATCTACCAATATGATAAACACAGTTAGGCGATATTTGTGATGAGAAGGTTTTATCATATTATTCATAACCTATTGATACCAACGCAACTAAAGCAAATCGTATATTCGATGTGATATCTTTAGATTTTTTATGCCGGTTTGGGCTGCAAATAAGAATTAACTATATTCGAATATGTGTCCAAGGTAGCATTTTGGTTTGAACCTAACCTTTTCAAGCAAGTTGAAGAATATCCGATTCATCAACTACACGCAGGTATCTGCTTCTTATCAAACGAGGACTATTTGTGATGGACAATATACAGATATATATTTATAACAACAAGGGTTATATTCTTCGAGTCTCACAAGCCCATATATAGTTCGTGTAATCCTTCACTGTTCTGGTACCATGGGTGCTTTCCATAAATGAAAACTAATGTCCACTTACAAACTAGATTTCAGAGAACCTCGGCAAAACCGGCATAGAGCTGTAGGCACATGTGCCACTCCTAACATACTCAGTGGCAAGTAACACTTAATCAATTATGCTATTAGATAATTGTTGATGTCTGCAATTTGTGTGCTGTATTTGATAAGAGCCACAGGAATGTGGGGCATTTTGTGCATTCGTTTGATATTTCTGGATGCGCATCGTGTGGATACGGTTCGAATCCTTATTAATAAAAAAACGGTTCTGAAATATAAGTTAAATGTAGTACTTATATTTTAAATACTTCCACAACAATTGAAATCATTGTTTTTTTGTTTTAACAAATGTACAAATGGATGACTAATTTCCCTATCACTATCTACGCGTTTATATACTTAAAGCGTTGGCATTCTCTATCCGAAGAAGGGCAAATGTATTAACAACATAAATTTTGCATACACAGCATTATGAATTGTGTTACAGACTATCCTCTAAATAAAACGTTTATAGTACGAATGACGCATACTGTTTGTCAACCTATGGTTCAGCATATCCAGCCATACATAGCGCGCTTGAAAGAGGAAATAGAGACTACCTTTGAACATGCATTTCAGTTTGGTAGCTCGCTCGGAACCCATGTCCTGATTCCGATGTACGACGTATTATCCATAGAGCCCTTTTTCATTTATCGCTGTTTTCATTGTACTACACGTCATTAACTACGATTTCCACGCCAGAGTCTCATTTTCCCAAAGGCAATATTTACCTTGATTTGCTTAATTGTATCGTTTATGACACCGTGATTTAAGCGGCTCATGGCAGCAATAGCTTTGGCATCCCACCAGTCAAGTTGGCCGACAGATATGCATTCGTATATTCGAATAAGGGTTCCGTTAGAGCTCTTTACCATTTGTCATACGCGACAACAATAAACAAATTCGTTTTCCTTGTATCTATCACGGAAACGATAAGCGATATATAAGATATAAATATTTTCGGTTGGTCAAACAGGAATCGAGTGAGGCTACAGTCGATGGTGTTTTTACTGGTACAAGCAGCTTATTATGATAGATTTTGATTTTTCTGAGGAATGCTTGATTAGCGAAGAAATTTCGTTCTGCTAGCCAATAACCAATTTGAAATTCAAAAAGCTATTGTGAACAATTACAATTGTAGACAATGTTACGAAAATACGAATATTAAATGAACTCTGTTTTAGGTACAGAACAACTCACTAACCATTTAGAGTATATTTACTATTACAAGCTTTAATCGTTAGCCTGGAAGCAGTAGGCCGCGATTTCCCCACCTGCAACTGATTGACGGTTCAAGCAGCACCATTTGCACGACTTCATATGCAAATAATACTCCCCCGCATTCGGGAGGTGACTCTCAAAAATGTCACCATCAGGCAAATGAAGAGATATGATTGCTTCCAACGGGCTCGTGTCGCAATTATGCTTCAAATTTGGCGAAAGCCAAAAAGAGCCACTGTTTATATATGAATAGAGAGGGTCTATATGTATACAGAGGGTAAACATATATATGCAGGTTTTATACGTATAAATACTTACATGAAAACATATATGCATATACACACCTCTATATATAAATGTATATATATATTTATACGAATATATATAAACGTATATATATATATTTATATGCATGTATATATATGTATACATATAAATGTAGATATATACATAAATACATATATAACATAAATATACATCTATATATATCAATGTATGTATATATTTATAAATCTATTTATATATATATGCTAAATTTTGTTTATACCTGAAACCATTATTAGTTGATACATAACAGGTTGTTGGCACCGCAGCTCAGTTGCAGACTGAATGTGAACTAATGTGTCGCATATAATGACACATGGAATGGCATGACTTGCTCATTCTGATAAAGATTCAGAAAGACATTTATTTTACAGGAAGCATTAGTTATGTTGCATTCGATGATATAACATAATGCAAAATTAATGTAACAAAACATAGTGCGATAACGTTAAATAACGTTACAAAAGATAAAGGTAATGTAACAATACATAATACAGAGATAATGTTATATCATATGCCATAATCATACCATGCAAAATACACATAACATTAAACCATTTTGAGGAAACAAAGTGGGGAACAAGAGAAAAGCCCACAGGTGAGGGAGGTTTCGGCTCTGAATGCCCCAATGCCCCTCCCCCCTCCCCCACCCCCCACTCAAGGTAGCCAACTTACTTAACTGTAAGACTAACTACTGCATAACATCCAATATCGATAAATGTAAATAGCGCCATTCACTAGTGCCAGAAGTAATTGAAAGTTACATTTTTGACTAAGGACAACCCTATGAGATACAAATAATGACAATTATGACCAGATTATGTCTCTGGGAAATGAAAATGGGCAACCCCTTTGCTAACTCCCATTGAAGCTAATAATCTTACTTAACTGTAAGACTAACTACTGCATAACATCCAATATCGATAAATGTAAATAGCGCCATTCACTAGTGCCAGAAGTAATTGAAAGTTACATTTTTGACTAAGGACAACCCTATGAGATACAAATAATGACAATTATGACCAGATTATGTCTCTGGGAAATGAAAATGGGCAACCCCTTTGCTGACTCCCATTGAAGCTAATAATCTTATGGCAAACATGAAGCAAGGCGAAAACGGAGACCACATGCGGGACAAAGGATGCATTTTTAACTGGTTGATGGAATGCAGGAAAGTATGACTGGTTGTTGGACGAGCAAGATATGTGTGACCAGACCCTTGACTGAGCCACGGATGCTTATAAAAGCCCACAACCACTAGTAATGGAAAGTAAAAACAAATTGACAATAAATGACAGTGACCAGTCCAATCACTGAGCCACTGAGTCACTTCAGTCAATGAAATAAGGTAAGATATTGGGGTATATCGAAAAATAGGAATCCTGATGTACCCGTTATATGCATCAGAATTCCACCTTCTTAATCTCTGAATCTGGTTGTGTGGGAGACCAATACCACAGAATTTGGAGCACCAATACGAAAGGAATGCGGCTTAACACTAATACTTAGCTTGCGATGGACATATTCAAATATTGCATGAATAGACTACGAGATACAGGTTTGAAAGCAGAAAAGTTAAATAGAGGGGCACTGGCCTATTGTCACGGAGATTGAGATAAAGAACCATGGTGATATTGGACAGTAGAGCGAGTGCTCCGATTGAGAAATTAAAATTGTAAAAGGTTTTGGCACCTGTTTTACCTTTTCCAACGGATATTTAGAAAGTGCACGACGGTACACAGCTTGCGAAGATGAGGCAAGTCCCTTTGTAATGAATTGACTCGTCTGCATTCTCAGAGAAGTGACAAGAGAGCCGGAGGGATTGGTGTTGGGTCCTGATGCAACCATGGCGCCAACTGTCTGGCCTCCTGGAATTTATACCGAGATAATTAATGAAAGGAATGACATTGGTAAAGCCAAGAACATGCTGAGCCTTAAACAGGATGTTGAATTGTAGGGCCAAACCACTGAGCCATGATCATGACATCTCTGGAACTCTGCTTATCGATGATGTCTACAACAGAAATATTGTCCATTTTAGATAAAACTTTTTGATTTTGGAGAGGGCCATCCCATATTTGCAAACTGAGGAAAATAGGATACAGTTCCTTGAAAGTTATTGAGAGGTGTTGGAAATGGGCAGGCCAAGGGTTGGCAAACCACTTTGATCTAAAGATTGCAGCAAACCTAATTACACCTGATGCATCATAGAAGAGTTTTATGCTGTCGCAGTAAGACCAGACCTCATGCAGGAAAATTGAAATACCATTGAAAATTTTTAACAATGATAGCCACGCTTGCATGTCAAGTCGGGTTTCTTTATTAGTTGAAATATTGTGTTGTTTCTGTTATATATATATTGGTTCATGGCCAGCCAGCGACAAAGAAGGCCACATGAGTGGCAGTATGATGTGGAAAGTGAAACAAATGACGTGGATGAAGATGAGATGGACAGCGATCTACTACAGCTTGCTGAACAAAGTCTCTTAGAAAACTGCTGACTTAGATAAGTCCACCATCACTCAGCTTTGTTTATTGTTATGTAACTGAATAAAGAATACTGCCTTATAGTTTACTGCAACTGCTTTGATCATGTTTATCATACGATAGCTATTGTGAATAACAAGACCATTGAGAGGACCAGTTAAATACTGGCAGGGCCAGTTCATTCTGTTGAAGGGCCATTTGAAAACAAATGGAGGGCCAATTCACATATTTGCGAATTTCGTGCCCTGTAAATATATATATAATATATATATATATATATATATATATATATATATATATATATATATATAGATATATATATATATATATATATATATATATATATATATATATATATATATATATATATATATATATATATATATATATATATATAGATAATAATAAGATAATCCCAAGCCATCTATCTCTCTATATATCTATATATCTATATATTTATATATATATATATATATATATATATCTATATATACATATGCATACATATATATATACATATTGATATATATACATATATATATAAATGTATATATCTGTATATATATATATTCATATATTCACTGTTATTTGTATACATATATATATATATTTATGTATATCTGTCTTAACAAGTATATATAAATTTAGGTGCACAAATGCGATTTATATATATGTGTATATATATGTTTATATATATGCATTTATAATCTTTTATTGTACAGATAGTTAAGCATGTATGTAAATATTTATTTATATACAAGTGAATGTATATATTCATACATATATATATATCTTTTATATATTTGTACATACGATACATGATATGTATATACGATATTTATATCATGTATTTAGATAAATGTATATATATATATATATATATATATATATATATATATATATATATATATATATATATGCATATATATATATATATATATATATATATATATATATATATATATATATATATGTATCCCTTTACATATGCCTACATGTATATCTCTATATATATATTTCTTTATTTATGTAAATCTATTTATACATGTATATATATATGCATATATATGTAGTTTTAGATGTTCAAATTTGTATTTTATTATATATGGATGTATATATTTATATACATATATATATGGAAATATATATTTATAAATTTTAATGTATATAGTAAGTATCTATATATATATATATATATATATATATATATCAAAATGTATATTAATATAATCGTATTAAAATATTAATATTTATACGCATGTATATATTTATATATGTATCTAAATTTATACAATCATATATATATATTGATGTATATTTATATATATATATAAATATATGTATATATATATATGATTATATATATATATATATTTATAGATACATATATATATATATATATATATATATATATCTCTATATATATATATATCTCTATATATATATATCTCTATATATATATATATATCTATATATTTATACCCAGCCCTTGAATTGTGTGATCTGGGACTCCCATGGCTCAGGCAGACGTAGCCCGCACCAATGCTAAAGGAGTGGGCTTTAATGCTGGGAACATGGACATTGGCATGAAGGAAAGATCTCTGTAATTGATGGCAAAAACAGACTTCCCGATACGGGCTTGCCATTAGTGAAGACAAACAATGGACCTGGAACAGCGCCTCATACCCTTAACGAGCACTTCTCAAAACATAGCAAACAAACTGGCAAACAACATACCAAACAACTTTAGAGAAGATAAATAATTTGAACAAAGAATAAGCTCTTAGAAGATTTTTTTTTCAGAAATAGCAAAATATTAAATTCCCTGCTCAATTGATTGCTGACGTTACCTCCATATGTATTCTGTCAACTGTGCGACATTATTAACCAAGCTTTTAGAAATAGTACGACTGAAATAAGCTAACATTCGATCTTGTTAAAACTACCTACACAATCTACCAGCCTAGTAAACAATTCTTCAAATATTTTTGTATTTTTTTAACTAAGTTGGTAAAAACATTCAGAGAACAAATTGTACTAAATACCTTGGGCTCCATATTGTTGAATCAACACTACACTATAAACTATTAAAGTTCACTGGTATCCTTCACCGAATAGTAAACTTGATTACCGCCAAAGTAGCTGAGCAAGTATACTACAGCTTCGTCTATTCAAGGCTAACATATGGCAACGAAACATATTGCATGGCCAACGCAAACACATTCTAACCCTTGCAAGTTGTGCAATATAAGATAATCAAAACGCTAATAAAAGGATGCCGACTCAAACTCTGAAGAGTGTCTTTGACA
Source organism: Urechis unicinctus (assembly GCA_034190875.2). NCBI lineage: Eukaryota > Metazoa > Annelida > Polychaeta > Xenopneusta > Urechidae > Urechis > Urechis unicinctus. The sequence goes on along the minus strand of CM067345.1, from coordinate 22,486,145 downwards.
CTACTGATCATAAACCAACTGCATGTGTACCATCTCTTAATATTAATATACAGATACTCTAAGAAAATGCTGCCTACTCTTTTTGACAAGATTTTTAAGCAGGATATAAGACGATACAACGACTACCTCCCGAAGCGCCCATGGTAAAACACACAAGAATAATTACTGATGAAAATTCATATCCCTGTGCCCCTTGGACATTTTGTTTTATATTTGTATGTTATCAACTGCACAATAATTTGCCCTGGTACACAATAATTTTTATTGTGTAGTTGCACTATATTTTGAGTCAATGCAACGTTCCTCTGCTGTTGTATTATAACTATTATACTTTGTTGCCCATTCATGGTATTCGCGTTATTATTACCTGTTGTATCTTTAATGTGATTATTTTATTCGGCTAAGGTCACCAGTTCGATAGGCGTAATCCTTTTTGAAGCCTTGATATGTGTATTATTGCCTACTTATGTTTACCTGAATTATTTACACATAGCGCAATAAACTAGCCATCTACCAATATGATAAACACAGTTAGGCGATATTTGTGATGAGAAGGTTTTATCATATTATTCATAACCTATTGATACCAACGTAACTAAAGCAAATCGTATATTCGATGTGATATCTTTAGATTTTTTATGCCGGTTTGGGCTGCAAATAAGAATTAACTATATTCGAATATGTGTCCAAGGTAGCATTTTGGTTTGAACCTAACCTTTTCAAGCAAGTTGAAGAATACCCGATTCAGCAACTACACGCAGGTATCTGCTTCTTATCAAACGAGGACTATTTGTGATGGACAATATACAGATATATATTTATAACAACAAGGGTTATATTCTTCGATTCTCACAAGCCCATATATAGTTCGTGTAATCCTTCACTGTTCTGGTACCATGGGTGCTTTCCATAAATGAAAACTAATGTCCACTTACAAACTAGATTTCAGAGAACCTCGGCAAAACCGGCATAGAGCTGTAGGCACATGTGCCACTCCTAACATACTCAGTGGCAAGTAACACTTAATCAATTATGCTATTAGTTAATTGTTGATGTCTGCAATTTGTGTGCTGTATTTGATAAAAGCCACAGGAATGTGGGGCATTTTGTGCATTCGTTTGATATTTCTGGATGCGCATCGTGTGGATACGGTTCGAATCCTTATTAATAAAAAAACGGTTCTGAAATATAAGTTAAATGTAGTACTTGTATTTTAAATACTTCCACAACAATTGAAATAATTGTTTTTTTGTTTTAACAAATGTACAAATGGATGACTAATTTCCCTATCACTATCTACGCGTTTATATACTTAAAGCGTTGGCATTCTCTATCCGAAGAAGGGCAAATGTATTAACAACATAAATTTTGCATACACAGCATTATGAATTGTGTTACAGACTATCCTCTAAATAAAACGTTTATAGTACGAATGACGCATACTGTTTGTCAACCTATGGTTCAGCATATCCAGCCATACATAGCGCGCTTGAAAGAGGAAATAGAGACTACCTTTGAACATGCATTTCAGTTTGGTAGCTCGCTCGGAACCCATGTCCTGATTCCGATGTACGACGTATTATCCATAGAGCCCTTATTCATTTATCGCTGTTTTCATTGTACTACACGTCATTAACTACGATTTCCACGCCAGAGTCTCATTTTCCCAAAGGCAATATTTACCTTGATTTGCTTAATTGTATCGTTTATGACACCGTGATTTAAGCGGCTCATGGCAGCAATAGCTTTGGCATCCCACCAGTCAAGTTGGCCGACAGATATGCATTCGTATATTCGAATAAGGGTTCCGGTAGAGCTCTTTACCATTTGTCATACGCGACAACAATAAACAAATTCGTTTTCGTTGTATCTATCACGGAAACGATAAGCGATATATAAGATATAAATATTTTCGGTTGGTCAAACAGGAATCGAGTGAGGCTACAGTCGATGGTGTTTTTACTGGTACAAGCAGCTTATTATGATAGATTTTGATTTTTCTGAGGAATGCTTGATTAGCGAAGAAATTTCGTTCTGCTAGCCAATAACCAATTTGAAATTCAAAAAGCTATTGTGAACAATTACAATTGTAGACAATGTTACGAAAATACGAATATTAAATGAACTCTGTTTTAGGTACAGAACAACTCACTAACCATTTAGAGTATATTTACTATTACAAGCTTTAATCGTTAGCCTGGAAGCAGTAGGCCGCGATTTCCCCACCTGCAACTGATTGACGGTTCAAGCAGCACCATTTGCACGACTTCATATGCAAATAATACTCCCCCGCATTCGGGAGGTGACTCTCAAAAATGTCACCATCAGGCAAATGAAGAGATATGATTGCTTCCAACGGGCTCGTGTCGCAATTATGCTTCAAATTTGGCGAAAGCCAAAAAGAGCCACTGTTTATATATGAATAGAGAGGGTCTATATGTATACAGAGGGTAAACATATATATGCAGGTTTATACGTATAAATACTTACATGAAAACATATATGCATATACACACCTCTATATATAAATGTATATATATATTTATACGAATATATATAAACGTATATATATATATTTATATGCATGTATATATATGTATACATATAAATGTAGATATATACATAAATACATATATAACATAAATATACATCTATATATATCAATGTATGTATATATTTATAAATCTATTTATATATATATGCTAAATTTTGTTTATACCTGAAACCATTATTAGTTGATACATAACAGGTTGTTGGCACCGCAGCTCAGTTGCAGACTGAATGTGAACTAATGTGTCGCATATAATGACACATGGAATGGCATGACTTGCTCATTCTGATAAAGATTCAGAAAGACATTTATTTTACAGGAAGCATTAGTTATGTTGCATTCGATGATATAACATAATGCAAAATTAATGTAACAAAACATAGTGCGATAACGTTAAATAACGTTACAAAAGATAAAGGTAATGTAACAATACATAATACAGAGATAATGTTATATCATATGCCATAATCATACCATACAAAATACACATAACATTGAACCATTTTGAGGAAACAAAGTGGGGAACAAGAGAAAAGCCCACAGGTGAGGGAGGTTTCGGCTCTGAATGCCCCAATGCCCCCCCCCCCCCCCCCCCCCACCCCCCACTCAAGGTAGCCAACTTACTTAACTGTAAGACTAACTACTGCATAACATCCAATATCGATAAATGTAAATAGCGCCATTCACTAGTGCCAGAAGTAATTGAAAGTTACATTTTTGACTAAGGACAACCCTATGAGATACAAATAATGACAATTATGACCAGATTATGTCTCTGGGAAATGAAAATGGCCAACCCCATGGCTGACTCCCGTTGAAACTAATAATACTTAACTGGCAGACTAACTACTGCATAACATCCAATATCGATGAAGCAAGGCGAAAAACGGAGACCACCATGCGGGATGAAAAGGATGCTGACTTTGAAGCTAATGGTCTGATGGAATGCAAGGCGAAAACGGAACCACATGACTGGCATTTTTAACTGGTTGATGGAAGCAGGAAAGTATGATGTGTTGACGAGCAAGATATGTGTGACCAGACCCTTGACTGAGCCACGGATGCTTATAAAAGCCCACAACCACTAGTATTGGAAAGTAAAAACAAATTGACAATAACTGACAGTGACCAGTCCAATCACTGAGCCACTGAGTCACTTCAGTCAATGAAATAAGGTAAGATATTGGGGTATATCGAAAAATAGGAATCCTGATGTACCCGTTATATGCATCAGAATTCCACCTTCTTAATCTCTGAATCTGCTTGTGTGGGAGACCAATACCACAGAATTTGGAGCACCAATACGAAAGGAATGCGGCTTAACACTAATACTTAGCTTGCGATGGACATATTCAAATATTGCATGAATAGACTACGAGATACAGGTTTGAAAGCAGAAAAGTTAAATAGAGGGGCACTGGCCTATTGTCACGGAGATTGAGATAAAGAACCATGGTGATATTGGACAGTAGAGCGAGTGCTCCGATTGAGAAATTAAAATTGTAAAAGGTTTTGGCACCTGTTTTACCTTTTCCAACGGATATTTAGAAAGTGCACGACGGTACACAGCTTGCGAAGATGAGGCAAGTCCCTTTGTAATGAATTGACTCGTCTGCATTCTCAGAGAAGTGACAAGAGAGCCGGAGGGATTGGTGTTGGGTCCTGATGCAACCATGGCGCCAACTGTCTGGCCTCCTGGAATTTATACCGAGATAATTAATGAAAGGAATGACATTGGTAAAGCCAAGAACATGCTGAGCCTTAAACAGGATGTTGAATTGTAGGGCCAAACCACTGAGCCATGATCATGACATCTCTGGAACTCTGCTTATCGATGATGTCTACAACAGAAATATTGTCCATTTTAGATAAAACTTTTTGATTTTGGAGAGGGCCATCCCATATTTGCAAACTGAGGAAAATAGGATACAGTTCCTTGAAAGTTATTGAGAGGTGTTGGCAATGGGCAGGCCAAGGGTTGGCAAACCACTTTGATCTAAAGATTGCAGCAAACCTAATTACACCTGATGCATCATAGAAGAGTTTTATGCTGTCGCAGTGAGACCAGACCTCATGCAGGAAAATTGAAATACCATTGAAAATTTTTAACAATGATAGCCACGCTTGCATGTCAAGTCGGGTTTCTTTATTAGTTGAAATATTGTGTTGTTTCTGTTATATATATATTGGTTCATGGCCAGCCAGAGACAAAGAAGGCCAAATGAGTGGCAGTATGATGTGGAAAGTGAAACAAATGACGTGGATGAAGATGAGATGGACAGCGATCTACTACAGCTTGCTGAACAAAGTCTCTTAGAAAACTGCTGACTTAGATAAGTCCACCATCACTCAGCTTTGTTTATTGTTATGTAACTGAATAAAGAATACTGCCTTATAGTTTACTGCAACTGCTTTGATCATGTTTATCATACGATAGCTATTGTGAATAACAAGACCATTGAGAGGACCAGTTAAATACTGGCAGGGCCAGTTCATTCTGTTGAAGGGCCATTTGAAAACAAATGGAGGGCCAATTCACATATTTGCGAATTTCGTGCCCTGTAAATATATATATATATATATATATATATATATATATATAGATATATATATATATATATATATATATATATATATATAGATATAGATATATATATATATATATATATATATATATATATATATATATATATATATATATATCTATCTATATATCTCTATATAGATATATATATAATATATATATATATATATATATATATACATATATATATATATTTATATATAATATATATATATATATATATACATATGCATACATATATATATACATATTGATATATATACATATATATATAAATGTATATATCTGTATATATATATTCATATATTCACTGTTATTTGTATACATATATATATATATTTATGTATATCTGTCTTTAACAAGTATATATAAATTTAGGTGCACAAATGCGATTTATATATATGTGTATATATATGTTTATATATATGCATTTATAATCTTTTATTGTACAGATAGTTAAGCATGTATGTAAATATTTATTTATATACAAGTGAATGTATATATTCATACATATATATATATCTTTATATATTTTGTACATACGATACATGATATGTATATACGATATTTATATCATGTATTTAGATAAATGTATATATATATATATATATATATATATATATATATATATATATATATATATATATATATATATATATATATATATATATATATATATATATATATATATATATATATATATATATATGTATCCCTTTACATATGCCTACATGTATATCTCTATATATATATTTCTTTATTTATGTAAATCTATTTATACATGTATATATATATGCATATATATGTAGTTTTAGATGTTCAAATTTGTATTTTATTATATATGGATGTATATATTTATATACATATATATATGGAAATAGATATATTTATAAATTTTAATGTATATAAGTATCTATATATATATATATATATATATATATATATATATCAAAATGTATATTAATATAATCGTATTAAAATATTAATATTATACGCATGTATATATTTATATATGTATCTAAATTTATACATCATATATATATATTGATGTATATTTATATATATATATAAATATATGTATATATATATATGATTATATATATATATATATTTATAGATACATATATATAGATATATATATATATATATATATATATATATATATATATATATATATATATATATATATATATATATATATATATATATATATTTATACCCAGCCCTTGAATTGTGTGATCTGGGACTCCCATGGCTCAGGCAGACGTAGCCGCACCAATGCTAAAGGAGTGGGCTTTAATGCTGGGAACATGGACATTGGCATGAAGGAAAGATCTCTGTAATTGATGGCAAAACAGACTTCCCGATACGGGCTTGCCATTAGTGAAGACAAACAATGGACCTGGAACAGCGCCTCTCAGATGAAGGTATAATTGCATCATAACAACTGGACAGTACTGAGGATTGATGGAAGGAGTAATCAAAATGGTGAATGGTTGTCTAGCATATATATATGTATGTATATATATATATATATATATGTATATATATATAAATATATATATATATATATATATATATATATATATACATATATATATATATATGTATAAATATATATATATATATATATATATATATATATATATATATATATATATATGTATATATATATATATATATATATATATATATATATATATATATATATATATATATATATCTATATATATATATATATATATATATATATATATATATATACATCTGTCTGTCCACTCATATTGGTCTTCCTTTCTTTCATCTTCATTCATTGTAAAAAGAATATTAATCGGTATGCAACGTATAGGTATCGCAAAACCGCTACGTAACCCTATACATATATCTCTCCTGCATATCCTTGTAGACTCCATAGCAAAGTCGTGGCTTTCTAACTTTAATATCTTGCTTTTCTGGCATTTCATGCATTTCTCAGGGGAATCACCATTCGAAATAATAATATCACTTCGCGTTGTGTGCAAATCATTGACTGCAAATCGACTTCCTCTTCTTTTTCTCCAGGCAGTGCGTTTACAGATGTGATGCGTTATACCCCAAGACGGCCCTTTGTGATTCGTAATAACTCCTCTAATGTGTCTCGTTATTGTTTGATGTCCAAACTACGTCAATACATTTCCCTTCTCGGAACAACTCCATGACCTCTTATTATAGTTGGAAGACATATTGGTTTAGCCAGTATTTTTTTTTTTTTTTTTTTTTTTTTTTTTTCTCCAGTCAAGGTTTTTCTCCGGAACGGTTAAACATATCAACATGAAATTTTGGGGAATGATAGATCAAGTTGAGACACAACTGCCGATCCAATTTGACGCGCATGCGCAGTGTTGGAGGCTTATGGGATTGATTTTTCGTCGATTTTTTCCCCCATTTTCTGTAACTATCTCCTCCATAACTACTGCGGTTACGAACATATGAATTATATGGTTGTAACAAGCAATTATCGTAGCATGGAATAGGCGAAAAAAATACTTATTTTCACCTTTTGTACTTTGTATAATGACATGTATTTTAGGGTACCTATCGCGATTTTTGCTACGACTTCTCTCCTCGCTGATATCTCTGAAACGGCTGTATTTACGGACATGAAATTTTGTCAGTATATAGAACTTGGCCTCGTGATAATGATTGTAACAGTATTTTTAGCATTCACAGTAACAAAAAACAGCAAAAAGGACAATTAGTTTCAAGGTTTTCTACTGCAGCAGCTTAGCAGCAGGCTAACAGCAGTTCGTGTTTAAGTAGGCCAGATCTTACGTAATCGACCAAAGGCCTTGGCTGGGATTGCATTGACTTGGGTAGGGGGTCATGTCAAAACAGGCCAAACCTTACGTAATCAATCAGCGGCAGCATTCATCGCTTTCGCGGTGTATTGACTTGGTTTAGGGGTCATGTCAAAACATCTAAGCGGCAGCAGCTTGTGATCTTATAATAGTGCGCGTTACCAGCTATTATCGGTCCGTGTCTATACTGTTTTTATGTCTCAGCGACAGTGTGCACTCGATGTCCCGGTGCAATCAAAGCGGGGTATATAAGCAAACACGCATACACGCATATGGATATATATATATATATATATATAGATATATATATATATATATATATATATATATATATATATATATATATCGGGATATATATAAGGCATATATGTATACACACGGTTTCCGATGTCAAGCTTCCGAGCGCCGAGCAGCTATCTATAAATAGCATATATATATGTGAATAAATATATAGTGTGTGTGTAGGACATATATATATATATATATATATATATATATATATATATAATATATATATATATATATATATAATAGCATATATATACCATATATATATACATATCTGTATATATATGTGTATATATATTATATAGTCATATATTATATATTTTATATTTGTTATCTGTTTTCAATCGTTATGTGTTCTATGTCAATCCCGTCTTTCTGACCAATGAGCGACTTAATTGTGATGACCCATCTGGACATGCGTAGTCGCCTGTGCATTTGATGTTTATACAAGTTGGGATTACCCATCGTAAAAATGCTGAGGCGGGTGTGCCACAATCAGCGAGCAGGACCCTACTCGTAGCATCCTCTGATTGGATGTATGTTATTTAATGTTAAGTACTTGTGATCTGGAGGACCTATAAGATAGAGATAAGAGAGACGTAGAGGAGAGAGAGAGAGAGACTATAGATTGGAAATAGAGAGAGAGATGTCATAAAGGATTGGTAGTCCAGGCTTGTCAAGGAAGTACGTAGCATGTATATATACAATAAGATAGGTATATATATATATATAAGATATATATATATATATTATATATATATATATATATATATATATATATATACATATATATATCATATATATATTTTTTTAGAGATAACATTGTTTGTGGTATATTGTTGGTATATTGCTGGTCGTCCAGGCTTGTCGTTGGAAGACATGCGTTACATAGGCCAAACCTATAAGGAGTGTGTGTGTGTTTATATACGTATACATATAATATATATATGTATATATATATATACATAGATAGAGATATAGGATACATATATAGAGAGGGAGGATTTATAGATATATATATAGAAATACAGATATACATATATATATATATATATATATATATATATATATATATATAAATGAGATATATATATATGTAATATAAGATATATATATATATAATATATATATATATATATATAAATATACACATATATAAATATAAAAATAAATATATATATATATATGTACATATATATATATCATATATTTTGTTTAGAGATAATATTGTTTGTGTTATATTGTTGGTACCGTATTGCTGGTCGTCCAGGCTTGCCGTTGGAAGACATGCCGTTGGCGCTTGTGCCAACTCAAAGAAGTCCTAACCTTACGTAATCGACCAGTAACGTGTGTGTGTGTGTGTTTGTGTGCATCGAAACATATTCGTATTTAGCAACTAAGCTATGTACGACCACAATTGAGTAAATTACTCTAAACTGGTCACTGCTACGGAGCACGTCGTCCTCAAAGGATCTTTTACATCCCTTTTCAAAGATGTGACCACCATTTGTACGTGATCATCCGAGTCACGAGTCAGGTTGTCACACCTTGGAGTCGAACCCACAGCCTTTGGATCAAAAGGCGAAGCAGTAAACCACCAAGCCACTGAAACCGGCTTAGTGCCATTCCCTCGGCTTTTTATTGACTTGGTTAAGGGGTCATGTCAAAACATCTGCTAAGGGGTCATATCAAAACATCTAAGGGGCTGCAGCTTGTGACATCTATCGAAAAATAGTGCGGGTTACCAACTCCCCTCGCTGACATCTATCGTAAACGTGTGCTGCGCATAGGGTTTCTTAACAAGGCGCAATCACAGACCCGATTGCTTGCCATTGGAAGACTTGCCGATGGCGTGCCTGCCGAATCTAGTTATGTCTTCCAACGATAGTTGGAAGACATATTGGTTTAGCCAGTATTTTTTTTTTTTTTTTCTCCAGTCAAGGTTTTTCGGGCTTTTCTCCGGAACGGTTAAACATATCAACATGAAATTTTGGGGAATGATACATCAAGTTGAGACACAACTGGCGATCCAATTTGACGCGCATGCGCAGTGTTGGAGGCTTATGGGATCGATTTTTCGTCGATTTTTTCCCCCATTTTCTGTAACTATCTCCTCCATAACTACTGCAGTTACGAACATATGAGTTATATGGTTGTAACAAGCAATTATCGTAGCATGGAATAGGCGAAAAAAAAATACTTGTTTTTAACTTTTGTACTTTGTATAATGACATATATTTTAGAGTACCTATCGCGATTTTTGCTACGAGTTCTCTCCTCGCTGATATCTCTGAAACGGCTGTATTTACGGACATGAAATTTTGTCAGTACTTAGAACTTGGCCTCGTGATAATGATTGTAACAGTATTTTTAGCATTCACAGTAACAAAAAACAGTAAAAAGGACGATTAGTTTCAAGGTTTTCTACTGCAGCAGCTTAGCGGCAGGCTAACAGCAGTTCGTGTTTAAGTAGGCCAAACCTTACGTAATCGACTAGAGCCTTGGCTGGGTTTGCATTGACTTGGGTAGGGGGGTCATGTCAAAACAGGCCAAACCTTACGTAATCAATCAGCGGCAGCATTCATCGCTTTCGCGGTGTATTGACTTGGTTTAGGGGTCATGTCAAAACATCTAAGCGGCAGCAGCTTGTGATCTTATAATAGTGCGCTTTACCAGCTATTATCGGTCCGTGTATATACTGTCTTTATGTCTCAGCGACAGTGTGCACTGGATGTCCCGGTGCAATCAAAGCGGGTATATATACGCAAACACGCATACACGCACGCACACATATATATATATATATATATATATATATATATATATATATATATATATATATATATATATATATATATATATATATATATATATATATATATATATATATATATATATATATATATATATATATATATATATATATATATATGTATGTATACACACGGTTTCCGATGCCAAGCTTCCGAGCGCCGAGCAGCTATCTATAAATAGCATATATATGTGAATATTTATAAGGGGGGGGGGGAGAGACGGAGAGAGAGAGAGAGAGAGAGAGAGAGAGAGAGAGAGATATGAGAGAGAGAGAGAGAGAGAGAGAGAGAGAGAGAGAGAGAGAGAAAGAGAGATAGAGATAGACAGAGAGAGAGAGAGAGATAGAGAGATAGAGCGGGAGAGAGAGAGAGAGAGAGAGAGGGGTTAGAGACAGATAGATAGAGAGACACAGAGAGGGAGAGAGACAGAGAGAGAGAGAGAGAGATATAGACAGATAGAGAGAGAAGAGACATATAGAGAGATACAGAGACAGAGATAGAGAGAGAGAGAGATCTCTATAGAGATAGAAAGATACTAGAGACAGAGATAGATATATACATAAGATAGATAGAGAAATAGAGAGAGACATATACATATTTATAGACAGACAGAGAGAGATACATATAGACAGACATATATATATAGAAATATACATATACACATATATATAAATATAAAAATAAATATATGTATATAAATACATGTATGTATATATATATATATATATATATATATATATATATATATATATATATATATATATATATATATATATATATATATATATATATATACATATATATATATATATATTTTTAAAGTTTTCTACTGTAGCAGCTAAGCGCCCAGGCTAACAGCAGGTGCTGTTTAAGTAGGCCAAACCTTACGTAATCGACCAGAGGCATTCATGCTTGCGATGGCTGGGTTTGCATTGACTTGGCTAGGGGTCTTGTCAAAACAGGCTAAACCTTAGGTAATCGACCAGCGGCATTTATCACTTTCGTCAGCTCAATATTTACTTGGCAAAGGGGTCATGTCAAAATATGTAAGCTGCAGCTTATAATAGTGCGCGTTACCAGCTCTCCTTGGTCCGTGTATTTACTGTCTTTTTGTCTCAGCGACAGTGTGCACTGGATGTCCCCGTGCAATCAAAGCTGGTATATATACACAAACACACAGGCACGCACACATATATATTTTGTTACCCTTGTTGCATTCCGGTTTGTCGTAGTGCGTTAAGCAATAAGTTAAAAGCTTTGCTCAGTCAGGCAAACGTCATGGACGTGGATATCAACCCCATTCTTTTCGCATGGGGGCTGCTACCTCGGCTTGAGCACAAGGCGTCTCAGACCAGGACATTCACAAACTTGGTTGGTGGAAGTCGGATGCATACAAGAGGTATACCCGCATTCCACATTTTATTGCAGTCACTTCCTATTCTTTATTCCCAATTTAAGTACAGTTGTAGCCTGGGGCTAGCTGTCTTTGCACTTATTTTCAACATTTTCCTGCAAAAACATTTCGGTCGAATATTTAGTTGTAGCTTAGTAGCTAGCTGTGGTCGCACAGTCGAACACTCTAACTTTGCATCAAAATAGCTTCAATTGTTGTAATCACTGATCCAGTTTGTGAAAACAATTAAGCCTGTCGGCTGCCCATAGGTTTACCTTTAGTCATTTGTCTGTCATGCTATCTGTTATTGTCTTGTATAAGGCACTTTATGGAGTATTATTATAGAGATAATTCTCTTACTCTATTATATTGGATACTTCGGGTGCGGGAAGGCAATTTGGCTTGCCTTGTAACCGCATTCTGCAGCCCACATTGCTGCCAATACCATATTTCATCAATTGTATAACTTACCATGGTATGCTAAATATACATATATCTTTAAGCACATTGTATTGTGTATTTTAATAGTCAGTATTTCTTTTTTAAATCTTCAATACAACTACAATCAAATAATGAGTGACAATATACAACATCATTGTCTTGTTTAATACAATAACAATATCTGCATCAGAGCAGCAGTATCCATCGTAGCAAGCTTTACTTTTATTCAGTACTTTTATCTTCCTATACTTATTCTCATATAATATGTAGGCAGCAAGCATAACTATATATATTTATATATAATTATCTATACATACATACATATATATATTTATTCATGTATATATATATATAAATATATATATATATATTTATTTATATATTTATATATATAAATATATATGTAAATATATATATACATAAATACATATGCACATATGTAAAAACGGATAGGTATATATGTTAATTGATTAATGTATATATAAACATGTATATTTATGCAAAAATATAGATACAAATATATATATATGTACATATATATATATATATATATATATATATATAAATATATATATATATATGAATATATGCAGAGTATAATCAGTTATACATAGTATATATTATTTATTTATATATATCGTATATGTACACATAAGATATATGTATGTATATATACATGCATATATATATTCATTTACACATAAATAAATATAAATATATACATAAATATAAATATATATATATATATATATATATATATATATATATATATATATATATATATATATATATATATATATATATATATATATATATATATATATATATACATATATATATATATTTATATATATATATTCAGTTTAGTCACAAGAATTAGGTTGAGCTGTTAGTACATTTATGGTTTTTGGCGGTTATCTTTATTCCTCTTTGTTTATTTACCTAATCCAAACGAAGAGATGAATAAAAGATTAACCAGCCTGCAATGACAGAATTCATCTCCTATGAAAGTCTTGAGATATTTTGTGGTTAGATATTCGCAGGGCGTTGACACTAGAATTTCCGAAGATGTCTACTTTGAACCACGGCTCACATGAAGGAAACACCATCACTCCTTCCGTTGCTTACGCCCAGCATCCCTCAATAAACGCGCGCCGTGAGTGATAATTTAATGAAGTGAGATATCGAGAGTGAACATCGTGAAATATAGCTAACTGAAGCGCACAATCATTGAACAGCTGGGTCGTAAAATACCTAGAAGTTAATTTACAAAGTTAACGCGCGATATATATCAGGTTTATATGAGTACGATAAATGTTTATGGGTAAACAAGGACCAAAGCAAAACCATTCCTTTTTCTTAATATTTAAATATAAGGCCCTGCTCAAAGTAGATGTAAAGGAGATCAAGATGTCAACTACGTAATTTCACCGACGTTACTAATGCTAAATGTATTGTTTATAAAAGCCATTGTGAGCTCCTTGTAATTAGTTTTGTTCATTCCGCGTTATTTTCCAATTTAAATGCGCTGAACGTTGTGCGGCACCGGAAATGTACAATGTCAAGCATTCATCACTGTCAAGGTCATATGCTCATCTCCCACAACTTTTATGGGAAAATTATCATAGCACGGGACGGTTTGAAGTGAGAATGCTTTTATACACAAATACGTATTTACTTGACAATATCCATAAAGTAAAATTGGACCATTTGCAGCTAAGCAATATCTTCAACCAAAATGAAAATTTTAAAATCAATAAAGCCCATTGCTCCCATCGCTAGTAATTTAGAAACAATTTACCGTTTTCTTTTAACCGCAATGTCATGTTGCTGTAACTAACACAAATAAAGGCACAATCATTTATCATATAACAAATGGATTTACAAGCCAACAACTATCGAGGTTTTGGAAAAAACCCTCATATTGCTTTAAATTGTCAACATATTAGATTAAGGGTTGAGTCTACAATAAGCAATACTACATAGACGTTACACTGCAAAACACCAAAGGGTCAAACTAACAGATCAATTCATTTAGTCCTACGGTTCTTTGTTACGATACAGGTGTGAAAGACAGTGGAAGTTATTCATAATATTATTTGTGAAAACCAGCGCGTACAACATATGAGCTCGAATTACCATAAATATTGTATTGTGTTTAAACAAGGAACAAGTATGGTGTAATTCCACATCAGGTATGCTTGCTGAGTAAGGGCTCTGAAAAAAATTGAATAAAATATAATTTAAGTGCCACCTAAATCCTCCTCTTGATCGTTATCTTTATTATCTGTCACGCTATTGATTTCACGACATATGTAACATAGTTGAGGCTAATGCTTAAAGGAATAACAGCACAAATACTGGCTCACTCGTAACGTGTCTGTGTTGAAATCCCTGTAGGAAAAACAGATGAGTACCTGAATATAGAATCCAGTGAGAATTTTAGCAAACAGCTGTTGAATCAATGTCAAGGCTGTGTGCGGCACAGAAAAGGATTTACAACTGACCATTATTCCTCAAATAGCAATTATTATCTCTGCTTCTATTGCATGCCACAAAGAGATTTTTATAGACAAATTAGTCTACGACAAATAGTCTAAATGTCCTCTATTCTCCCTTGACTTATTTTATTTATTTTTTGGATACACAAAGGTAAATCACCTCATAAAATGCTCTATTGCATGTTTTACAACTTCGTTTTAATATTTGTTACTCTTATAGTTTACTGATGATGTGCATTGATCTAAACAAAGAAACACCGAGTCAATAGCTAGATGTTCCTGGGTGTCATTTGGTTCAGCAGTTTGTCAATGCGTGCGATACTATTAAAGCTTACTCAGTAAATCAAATATTGGTAATTATGCAGTCTTGGAGATTGGTTAATGTTACGGCTGTTCAAAATCGTACCGCATCGTCTTCTTAAACCAAAAAATATTGACGTGACGTCCTCGTAAAACATTGTCTCATAAACCTCCTCCAAAATACATATCATCATCTTCATCCGATCTATTAAATATGTCAATGCTTGTCAATATAGTCATATTAAATAATCTTGGAAATCTTAACATTTAACGCCTCCTTGACACATAACATCTTTAGTTGTTATGTCGCTTGTTCGCTTGTTTATTGATAATTCCACCATTACCTCAGCTTACACACGCAGGAGCAAGATCAAATCACCTCTTGCATTGGTTAGCAGCCAGGAGATAAGGACGCATGTGTATGGATTCTTGTGACTAAACAACTCGACCAAGGCTAAACAAACCAAAACCAATTCGTGCTATATATATATATATATATATATATATATATAGATATAGATATATATATATATATAGATATATATAGATATATATAGAGAGATAGATATATATATATATCTATAGATATATAGAGATATATATATATATAGAGAGATATAGCTATATATATCTATATCTATATATATATATAATCTCTATATATATATATCTATATATATATATCTGTATATATATCTCTAAATATATATCTCTCTGTCCCCTATTTCTGTCTATATATATATTAATGTCTATATATACTTCTTTATGTCTATCTCTATGTAAATCTTTCTTTTTGAATATATATTTATTATATATATACACTTATATACATGTCCAAATATATATAAAAAACACATATATATGAATATACATATTGGAATATGTATATGTTGATATATATACGTATATAGATATAGAGACATATAATATATATATCTCTATCTATCTATATGTATATAGAGATATATAGATAAATCTCTCTATAGAGAGATATAGATCTCTCTCCCTATCTATCCCTCTCTCTCTATCTCTCTCTATATATATAGAGATATCTATGCATCTCTCTCTATATAGATCTCTATCTCTATCTATCTCTCTCTATCTCTATCTCTCTCTCTCTCTCTCTATATAGATATCTCTCTATATCTCTCTCTCTCTCTATCTATATATATATATCTATCTCTATCTCTATCTCTATATATCTATATATATATATATATCTCTATATATATATATATATATATATATATGCACCGTCGAAACCCGAGGGCTACGTCGGAGAATTGAGGTAGGGGTTGTGGGTGCATGGTGCATATTGTTGTAGAAAGCATCTGCTTGTCTGTTTACAGAGACATTTGTACCCATTATAAATGGGGAGGGGTTGGATTCGTTAGTATCTATTGATACATGCGGCAACAGTAGCTCATGGGAATCGGAAACAGAGAGCAGCCACAATACACAGTCCGTGACATGCAACCTCGACTCGCAATGTGCTCAATGAGTTTGTATCGGTGACAATTAAGGGTCTCAGTGCAAGCACACAATCATTCTGATCCATAGCCGTAGCGATATCATCTCATTGTGAACTGCCATCTAACGCTGTGTGTTTCATCATATTGTTATACATATGCGCTCAACTATTGTAAATAGATCTAATAACTGTATCGACCAAAGTCTCTTTCATGATCATAACAACAACGTTGAGTCACCAAGCCCATGTCTGCTTATTCAATAACTGCATCATCGGCATACGTCTGAGTGAATCCCAACACCTTTGTATATATTGGTCATTCACGTGAATCCTCTTCATTGGATGGGTATTCAATTGACACCTTATGTCAAAGAAATTGATTATAGAATTAAATGATATCAAAGTTTATTTAACCGAGTTCGAATAGATTAACCCTGACACAAAAAGAGCTGTACTGGTTATTGTTAAACTGGCTATGTCGAAGGTTGTGAGGAAGACTACTGTCTAATCTAATTTCTAATTGCTTCTCAGTTACCTCTCAACTACTAATTAGTATATCATTCACATTCACTATTGCCTATGTTACAGATAGCTGGCAAGATACACTTATATACCTTTGTCATATAATCAGCTACACACATACCAATCGTATATAACAGCAGGCCTATCATGAGTACTATCATGAGAGTACTACAAGTAGGAGTACTGCAGTTGAGTACTACAATGAGAGTTCTATTTGTAGGAGTGCTACAGATGAGTACAACTGCTGAGTACTAAAGCAGCAAACAGATGTACTGCAGATGAGGGTCCTGCAACGAGGTGTAATACAGATGACTATCCGAGGACTACAATAGGTGAGTATGTTAAAAATTGGTGTACTACATATGCATATACGAGGCGAGCATTGAGGTACTACGGTGTGTTAAAAGGGGATGGGCGTACTATATGATTTATGTTACCCAAGGAGTAGTACTACATCTGAGTGTAATAAGGCGTGTTATTGGTGAGTGTAAAACGAGTGGGTATACTGAGGATCTGACTACTTTAAGTGGATGCGCCTTAAGCATGTGTATATGCTACAACAAGTGGGTATGCTATAGATAAGGGTATCACAATGACCGCTCATCTAAATGTAACATACGAGCGCTTATACATACGTTGACTGATGAATGCAGCAAATTTCGGTGTGCTTCCAATGACTGTACTCAGTATGATGGAAATAATATTACAAGTATACTGTTGAATAACATATGCGCCAGGTTTTGGGATTGATACTCTAATGGCGTGAGTCCACGAACAATTGTAGCTGTGACAAAAAAGTGTTTTGTTGAGTTACATTACGCGAGCGTAGTTCAGTATTAACCCTGAACTGTACCAACAAAAGTGAAATATATTTTAATATTTTTTGTCTTAACTTTTGTAGCTTTCAGATGGCGACAATCGCTGCTTTTTCCGTACAGTTTAAATAAAAATCTGTATCACTCGTCGCGTTGCTTCACTTCTGTCATTCTACACGGTGACATTAATGTATTCAAGCAAAAAGCATTGGTGTACTATATTTTGCAGTTAATAGGCGATATCGTCGTCTTGTCATCAAAAATTGTTTAAAGAAGCCTCGCACATAGGTTGAACGGGATCTGCTGATTATCAGCTGTTTGTCCAATTTCTGCTCCATGGTTACTGCGCATCTAACAACGCCGAATGGAGAGACTTATAAGCAACACGTAGCGAGGCGCCTTCATTATAATGTCATTGAATGATGCGAACGAAGAATATCCGGTTGGGGGCGTTGCTTGCGCTCTATGGTGTGGTTGATGCTGTTTGCGTGACGAAGCGGGGGCGGAATTGCGCTTGGCTCCTTATATGGACAGCCGGGCGTCCAATGCTCACTCTAGCGCCTCAACATCGCCCGCACACGACAGCTCGTTAAACCTCATTTAATATCAAATTGTTGCCTTACAGACAAAGTTCGGCCATTGAAGACACAATACAAGGTCGCGCATAACCACACAAGTGTATCTTCGATTCCGACAGAATTCTACACAAAAAACAAGGTATGTTTTAACGCGTATTTTCCTGTGAAATCTCCACGGCTTGATATGGTGTATAGGGAATTAAATTTGAATCTATTGGTTCATGCGAAGTTAAGTTTTCGCGTTATGCCGGGTTTTGACATTTCTGACTGTTTCCTTATGACCAAAAACGGGTTTTGTAGATCATGCACCCGGCTATAACGATTTGGTATTCGCACTTCATCGCGTATAATTTAACAACTGATGAAATATCAAATGTACATTATTACCCACCAGTACAATATATTTAGATGCTGGCATCATAACGCCGCTATTCGAAATACAGACAACAAAGTCGATGATTTTACGTTACGTTTATTTCAGTGATATAGACGAAAAGAAAGCGCGCGTGCAGGTAATGCTTGTCAGTCAAGTATGGATATCAAATTCTCAGATATACAGAAGCCATTCCTATCCATGATTTCGTTCGTATCTGTGGGTGTGACTGTGGCGCCCGTGTTGTAAAGCTAGAGTAGAGACGACTCATTGGAGAATCAATGTAGTCACTGTGTTGAATTAAGATCCACAAATCCCAATATTGTCTGTATCGTTCTTCAATTCATAGACATTTTCGTGCAAACGATAGAAATAACTATTATATTCTGCTGATAATGCATGAAGTTGAGATAAATAGAACCTGCATACTATGGCTAAATTGACATGGAGCAACTCCAAAGAAGCCATTCGCAACTTCGTCATCGCTGGATATTTCTTCGCAAAGAGATAATTGCATGCTTTGAACTTGATGATAAATGATTAGAGTCTCGTACAAAAGTCTTCTTTTTTATTTAGTGCCTTTGATCTTTAACAAACTGCAAAGCCACTGACTGGTTTGTGCGGGACGACGCGCTGTCACTGCTGGTGCCAAGTTGACTGGGTCATCCCGTTATTTATTTATTTTTATATGAATAAATTTCATTTAACTCGCGGCGTATATATATATATATATATATATATATATATATATATATATATATATATATATATATATATATATATATATATATAGAGATATATCTATATATATAGATATATATATATATATATATATATATATATATATATACATATATATATATATATATATATATATATATATATATATATATATATATATATATAGAAATAACTATATATATTCTGCTGATAATGCATGAAGTTTGAGATAAATAGAACCTGCATACTATGGCTAAATTGACATGGAGCAACTCCAAAGAAGCCATTCGCAACTTCGTCATCGCTGGATATTTCTTCGAGATGGAGATATAGAGATATATATATCCACGAGAGAATATCTAATTGCATGCTTCGAACTTGATGATAAATATATATATATATATATATAATATAT
This sequence comes from Urechis unicinctus, assembly GCA_034190875.2. Lineage (NCBI taxonomy): Eukaryota > Metazoa > Annelida > Polychaeta > Xenopneusta > Urechidae > Urechis > Urechis unicinctus. The sequence goes on along the minus strand of CM067345.1, from coordinate 22,465,543 downwards.
ACATATATATATATATATATATATATATATATATAATATACATATATATATATCTGTATATATATATATATATAATATATATATATATATATATATATATATATATATATATATATGCGAGTTAGCGACTGTGGGTCGAAAGTAGCGCCCCTAGCGAACAGAGGGAAAACTTCCTTGGCACGTCATCCGCCTTTTTTGTGCGTGTTAAACGTGTCAGTTGGATTGCCTTACGGATAAGAAATGAAAATGAATTTTATAATATTGATTTTTTTAAAGATGATGGTCAATGGGAAATGCAAAATAAGCCGATTTCATAAAGTTATGGGCTGGTTTATATTCGCCTTCAGCGCCAAACGTTTTCTCACTTTATTCTCACCTTATTCCCGTGGCGTCAACATCTCGCCCAGGGAAGCTAGTTGTGAAAGAGCGCTATTACGGATGGCGGATGTTCCTATTTTGTTAAGATAACTCGCCATTTTGGGCTAAAAATGCGGGTCCAAGACCTAAGCGTGAGATGTACAGATTCGCGAGTAATCGCGACGCGAGTTATCGGGGTAGACCTGTATATCGTAGATATAACCAACTAAGTAAACTCAGCGGTAACACAACGAGCACATTTTTTGTTTCACCCGTCGTAGAGGATACATTTCGTTTATCTAAATGATCACGCAGCCAGCAAGCCCACCAGTTCACTTACAGCACCCTTTCCTATTGACACAAAAACAAACCGGACGTCCTTCATCCTAATGCCTAAATGGTGTAGAGTCTTCCGTTAAAGGAATGACACCCACTGCGACAACGGAGCGTGTTCCACGATATTACAACCCATTGTCAAATGGGGTTACTCCGCTTTCATGACACCATTTCTCTTTGACGCTCGATGCAAATGCCAGATCGGTCGACGTGAGTGCTTCCCGCTAAGAGCCTAAGAGCCAATCTAGTATTATCTTTGTTACTGACCTTGTAGTCATTTATATATATATATATATATATATATATATATATATATATATATATATATATATATATATATATATATATATATATATATATATATATATATATATATATATATATATATATATATAGATATATATATATATATATATATATCTATATATAGATATATATATATATATCTATCTCTATATCTATATATATATATATATCTCTCTATATATCTATATATCTCGAGATCTCTAGTTATATATATATATTCTTTTCTGTATTATATATATAGTACATACATACATACATACCACTACATATTCTACATTTACATGTACATACTGATACATTTACATACATACATACACATACATACATACATACATACATACATACATACATACATACATACATACATACATACATACATGCATGCATGCATACATACATACATACATACATACATACATACATACATACATACATACATACATACATACATACATACATACATACATACATACATACATACATACATACACACACATACATACATACATACATACATACATACATACATACATACATACATACATACATACATACATACATACATACATACATACATACATACATACATGCATGCATGCATGCATACATACAAATATACATGCATGCATGCATGCATATATACGTGCTTACGTACGTACGTGTATGCGTACATGTATATATTCATACATGATTATTCTAGATAAATAAATTCTTTTGCAATATTTACTCTGTCGTTTTTCTTCGTGTTTCGTGGAAGAACGCATTAGCACTTCGTCTCTGTATTCCAAGACGTGCTTGAGTGCAGTTCCATCAGCATTTCTCTCTTAACATGCAGCAGGGTTGTTGGTCAGAAATATGCGCATACATAAAACACAGTGGGGATGGAATTACAAACCGCCTGTTAACATCATTCCAAACACAATCACAAAATTCGAAAGCGCAGATGCAGAACAGCAATGGCGATCTAGGATAGTGTGGGGTTATGGGTAGATCCAGTTCATACTTGCAGATCAATAAACATAAGCGATGTTATGTTGGAAGCACACAAAACTACTAAGTCCGCGAAATAGTAAAGTGACATCACTTTGGAAGCTTACAAGGGTCGTGGAATATAGAGTTGACGTGTCATACGTGCGGAAACGTTGTAAAAGCACAGAGGTCGCAGAATGCTGAGATGACGTCACATACGCAATGACCTAAGTATATGGGAGGCAATTGACTGGACTCTCTAACCAATGATGTATGAGTTGAACGCCCACCCATGGTTACATCGCTCATCCTATGGTTATATCGCTCATCCTATGCTCTCACGGTGAAGGTTTCGGCCGGAGCTGTCACTTTCTGAGTGTCGTTTCGGTGCGTTGAGGCAGGTTACCGGGTACATATTAAGTCAAGACAATGCTTCCACTTCCAATGGACCTGATTGATTGTTAATGAAGAAACAAAAGGCAAAGACAGGGATGGCGGACCAATTTGCCCAGCCCCGAGAAGCATGACAGACTGCTGACACCCCGACAGGGGAGCAAACACCGTCACAATAGCACGCTAATTGGTTGGTCTGTGCCGACAAAGAAAAGACCCGTGTCATTGTATGGCGAGGTAATGCT
>CM067345.1:22365538-22450538 GCA_034190875.2 Urechis unicinctus | reverse complement strand
AGCTGCAGATTACAGTAGTCATTTATGAAGCTTCACTTGAGGCACCAACCTGGATGGCTTATTATGTCTTCCAACGATAGTTGGAAGACATATTGGTTTAGCCAGTATTTTTTTTTTTTTTTTTTTTTTTTTCTCCAGTCAAGGTTTTTCGGGCTTTTCTCCGGAACGGTTAAACATATCAACATGAAATTTTGGGGAATGATAGATCAAGTTGAGACACAACTGGCGATCCAATTTGACGCGCATGCGCAGTGTTGGAGGCTTATGGGATGGATTTTTCGTCGATTTTTTCCCCCATTTTCTGTAACTATCTCCTCCATAACTACTGCGGTTACGAACATATGAGTTATATGGTTGTAACAAGCAATTATCGTAGCATGGAATAGGCGAAAAAAATACTTATTTTCACCTTTTGTACTTTGTATAATGACATGTATTTTAGGGTACCTATCGCGATTTTTGCTACGACTTCTCTCCTCGCTGATATCTCTGAAACGGCTGTATTTACGGACATGAAATTTTGTCAGTATATAGAACTTGGCCTCGTGATAATGATTGTAACAGTATTTTTAGCATTCACAGTAACAAAAAAAACAGCAAAAAGGACAATTAGTTTCAAGGTTTTCTACTGCAGCAGCTTAGCAGCAGGCTAACAGCAGTTCGTGTTTAAGTAGGCCAGATCTTACGTAATCGACCAAAGGCCTTGGCTGGGTTTGCATTGACTTGGGTAGGGGGTCATGTCAAAACAGGCCAAACCTTACGTAATCAATCAGCGGCAGCATTCATCGCTTTCGCCGTGTATTGACTTGGTTTAGGGGTCATGTCAAAACATCTAAGCGGCAGCAGCTTGTGATCTTATAATAGTGCGCGTTACCAGCTATTATCGGTCCGTGTATATACTGTCTTTATGTCTCAGCGACAGTGTGCACTGGATGTCCCGGTGCAATCAAAGCGGGTATATATACGCAAACACGCATACACGCACACATATATATATATATATATATATATATATATATATATATATATATATATATATATATATATATATATATATATATATATATATATATATATATATATATATATATATATATATATGTATACACACGGTTTCCGATGCCAAGCTTCCGAGCGCCGAGCAGCTATCTATAAATAGCATATATATGTGAATATTTATAATATATATATATATATACATAAATATATATATATATATATATATATATTTATGTCTTCCAACGATAGTTGGAAGACATATTGGTTTTTAGCCAGAATTCTTTTTTTTTTTTTTTTCTCCAGTCAAGGTATTCATCGGGCTTTTTCTCCGGAACGGTTAAACATATCAACATGAAATTATGGGGAATGATAGATCAAGTTGAGACACAACTGCCGATCCAATTTGACGCGCATGCGCAGTGTTGGAGGATATGGGATATATTTTTCGTCGATTTTTTCCCCCATTTTCTGTAACTATCTCCTCCATATATACTGCAGTTATACATATGAGTTATATGATACATGTAATAAGCAATTATATAGCATGGAATAGGCCGAAAAAAATATTGTTTTTACCTTTTGTACTTAATATAATGACATATATTTTAGAGTACCTATCGCGATTTTTGCTACGAGTTCTCTCCTCGCTGATATCTCTGAAACGGCTGTATTTACGGGACATGAAATTTTGTCAGATTTAGAACTTGGCCCTCGTGATAATGATTGTAACAGTATTTTTTAGCATTCACAGTAACAAAAAACAGTAAAAAGGGACGATTAGTTTCAAGAGTTTCTACTGCAGCAGCTTAGTGGCAGGCTAACAGCAGTTCGTGTTTAAGTAGGCCAAATCTTACGTAATCGACCAAAGGCCTTGGCTGGGTTGCATTGACTTGGGTAGGGGGTCATGTAAAAACAGGCCAAACTGATACGTATCTATCAGCGGCATTATATATCGCTTTCGCGGTATATTGATTTTCTATATATAGGGGTATGTTCATAATATATAAGCGGCAGCATCTTGTGATCTTATATATATATATATTACCCATCTATCATCGGTCCGTGTATATATGTCTATATGTCTAAGCGACAGTGTGCACTGGATACATCGAGATAGAGACATATATAAAGTATATATATATAATTCAGAATATATCTCACGCATATATATATATATAAATATATATATATATATATATATATTATATCATACTATATATATATATACATATATATATATGTAATATATATATATATGTATCATAATCAATATAGGTATATATATATATATATATATATTGTGGTCTTATATATACGTATATAGATATATACATATATATAGAGGCATAATATATATATATATATATGATATATATATATATATATATAATATTATATATTACCTATATTATGAAATATATATTTATATATAAAATCCATAATCTATAACTATATATATATCTATATATGTATGTCTTCCAACGATAATTGGACTGACATTTGGTTTAGCCAGTATTTTTTTTTTTTTTTTTTTTTTTTTCTCCAGTCAAGGTTTTTCGGGCTTTCTCCGGAACGGTTAAACATATCAACATGAAATTTTGGGGAATGATAGATCAAGTTGAGACACAACTGGCGATCCAATTTGACGCGCATGCGCAGTGTTGGAGGCTTATGGGATCGATTTTTCGTCGATTTTTTTCCCCCATTTTCTGTAACTATCTCCTCCATAACTACTGCAGTTACGAACATATGAGTTATATATGGTTGTAACAAGCAATTATCGTAGCATGGAATAGGCGAAAAAAAATACTTGATTATACCTTTTGTACTTTGTATAATGACATATATTTTAGAGTACCTATCGCGATTTTTGCTACGAGTTCTCCTCCTCGCTGATATCTCTGAAACGGCTGTATTTTACGGACATGAAATTTTGTCAGTATTTAGAACTTGGCCTCGTGATAATGATTGTAACAGTATTTTTAGCATTCACAGTAAGGTTTTAAAACAGTAAAAAGGACGATATTGCTTATATTCAAGGTTTTCTACTGCAGCAGCTTAGTGGCAGGCTAACAGCAGTTCGTTGTTTAAGTTAGGCCAAATCTTACGTAATCGACCAAAGGCCTTGGCTGGGTTTGCATTGACTTGGGTAGGGGGTCTGTCAAAACAGGCCAAACCTTACGTAATCAATCAGCGGCAGCATTCATCGCGATGTCGCGGTGTATTGACTTTGGTGTTTAGGGGTCATGTCAAAACATCTAAGCGGCAGCAGCTTTCTTGTAATTGTTACCTCTTAGGTTCTCCGACTATCACAGAATATTTTGAATAAGTATTTAAACACGCTAGTGCTTGACTGTTACCAGTGCTTTGTATGCATATATCGGCACCAAACAATAACAATGTGCTAGTATGTCGTGGGCCAAAATTAAGGAAACAGATGCTTGCACTCTTAATTTTAAGGGTCATCTTGTATAAATCACTTTGCCCATTGATTTGGATTGTGGTATTCTCGCTGGCCATATGGACGGGTATTTTGTTGTTCAGTGTACAAACCGTGTTCATGTCAGATAAGTCAAGGATCGTACCCTAATAAGTTATCGTTACCCTGCCTAATACGTTTGTTATCAATAACGTGTTCTAGCCAAAATAAGGTCCCACAAAGGGTTTTCATATAAAAAGGTCTATAACAGATGTATGTTTATTCGTGATAATGTGACGTTTTATGAATATATAAAACTAGGGGGAGTTATTTGTGTTGATACTAATTGTGGTGAGCTCATGATATTATTATAACCCACTTATGATGATATTTGTAACGCCTTTGTGTACCTCTTTCAAGCACGTTTATTAACTCCCGCCCCAGATGTAAGCGCCTCTATAATTGAAGAGAGGGATGTGTCGTGTTAATCATTTCGTGGTGGTGCTGGTTCATTGCCGCTGGCGTTTGCTGTAATTTGTAACCGGTGAGATGATGTCACTTGATTCGGTTCCTGACAATCACGATACATGCGGGAAACTGATACGGCCGAGATCCAGTTAAATCAGAGGCAAATAGATATACTGCAAAAAAAGATTGTCAGTGTAATCATAACAGTACCATCTAAATTCGATCGACGATTCTAAATTTTGACGCATCGCAGATATATAAACTTCCAATGCTTCGAATAAGTCACGTCTGATAGGTGTCTGACGGTGTTGGTGATCTTTCCTGACACATCTGATAGGTGTCTGACGGTGTTGGTGATCTTTCCTGACACATCTGATAGGTGTCTGACGGTGTTGGTGATCTTTCCTGACACATCTGATAGGTGTCTGAGGGTGTTGGTGATCTTTCCTGACACATCTGATAGGTGTCTGAGGGTGTTGGTGATCTTTCCTGACACATCTGATAGGTGTCTGACGGTGTTGATAGGTGTCTGAGGGTGTTGGTGATCTTTCCTGACACATCTGATAGGTGTCTGAGGGTGTTGGTGATCTTTCCTGACACATCTGATAGGTGTCTGATGATGTTGGTGATCTTTCCTGACATATCTGATAGGTGTCTGATGATGTTGGTGATTTTTCCTGACACATCTGATAGGTGTCTGAGGGTGTTGGTGATCTTTCCTGACACATCTGATAGGTGTATGATGATGTTGGTGATCTTTCCTGACACATCTGATAGGTGTCTGAGGGTGTTGGTGATCTTTCCTGACACATCTGATAGGTGTCTGACTTGTTGGTGATCTTTCCTGACACATCTGATAGGTGTCTGATGATGTTGGTGATTTTTCCTGACACATCTGATAGGTGTCTGATGATGTTGGTGATCTTAACGGACACATCTGATAGGTGTCTGACGGTGTTGGTGATCTTTCCTGACACATCTGATAGGTGTCTGACGGTGTTGGTGATCTTAACGGACACATCTGATAGGTGTCTGACGGTGTTGGTGATCTTTCCTGACACATCTGATAGGTGTCTGATGATGTTGGTGATCTTTCCTGACACATCTGATAGGTGTCTGACGTGTTGGTGATCTTAACGGACACATCTGATAGGTGTCTGACGGTGTTGGTGATCTATACTGACACATCTGATAGGTGTCTGATGATGTTGGTGATTTTTCCTGACACATCTGATAGGTGTTTGATGATGTTGGTGATCTTTCCTGACACATCTGATAGGTGTCTGATGATGTTAGTGATTTTTCCTGACACATCTGATAGGTGTCTGATGATGTTGGTGATCTTTCCTGACACATCTGATAGGTGTCTTATGATGTTTGTGATTTTTCCTGACACATCTGATAGATGTCTGATGATGTTGGGGACCATTCCTGACATCATTAACCATAGTATATATTTAGTCAAACTAGGATACAAGTTTCATTAGATTTTCTTTAAAATCTTCTAAAGCACAAGAGAATATGTGGCTTATGGAATACATCATCAGATTGACAGGAAATCAGTCACGGTGTCCCACAAGGATCCTTCATTAGTCCTTTGTTGTTTCTTGTTGATATGGTTGACCAATCCAAAGCTACCGGTACATCTAAGATAATCGGTTATACAAATGACACAACATCAGTAGCTCGCCTCGGTTATGTTTCAGTCAATTCAGAGTATCCAGCCAGTGAAATAGGCAATTAATTTAACTTTCAGTTGCAGGGGTAGGATATTTGGGCATATCAACTGCTCTGTCCATCGATCTGCTCTATTTTCCGAATATATTTTTTCATATCTCATTGTTATGTAATCTTCAGATTTTAGGGTTATACTATAGTTGTGTTCAAGCGTGAATTAAATCTATTAAACGCGTACCTTTAATGGAGCTTTCTAACAAACTAGCTCGTTCGAACTAAGTACGGGTAGTGCTGCATGCACTCCCTCTTAGTTCTGGTGTGCAACGGTATTAGCCTTGGTAATTCAACGGAATGATCCCGAGTTCCCGTGTTTTATCTAGTTTTATCTAATAAAATCAACGCACCAAACATTTATCGGAACAGAGGTAGAATTTCAGCAACAGAAGTATCCTGTGAATTAGTATTTTGGCCTAAAATCACACCAAGCGGTAATATCTGGGCCCGACTTGGCAACATGGCGGCGAGGCGGCGGAAACTGACCAGCGGAAGCTTTCAGCAATTGGAACATAGGCGAGACGCGGGTTCGCAGGGACTATTTGTGGCACGAAGCTAAAAGCTAAAATGACCTAGTCTAACATGTAGAAAAGGCCACTAACATTCACTGTCGCACAAATATCACACCGAATCACAAAGAAAGCAACGAAAAGGCGACAGGAACTATCAGCTATAGTTTTTGCCTATGTTCTCACCGCCTTATTAACATCGGAAGTTTCTAGGGCTGTCTGGAATATTGTCTACCACGCTTGTATTTTGGAAGAAAATATCACCGGTAAACTTGGAAAGTTATCGAAAATATATTTTTCCGCAGACGATAGCAATATGAAACATTATCTTGAACCGAACTAAATAATAAATTTCGAAACTGATCGCCTGAAACTCGCCAGACGCCGCATATTTCGTGAAAGCATGTAAGCATGAACCGAATCGACCACCAAATTTGTGGTTTTACTGTTGGACCAACAAGGTGATAAATATAACCTGACGTTGGTCTATTGGGCTATAACAAACAGCTTTGCATTGTTCTTTAAAGCCACAGCGCAAGTTATCAACCAGTCTGGGGAACGAGTATATTTAACTGTCCAGACGGTAGACGGTTCAAGATAAATAACGTATCAATTAATTTCTCCAGTGTGATGATTTTGTTTTCATCCACACCTCTTTGATAATGGAACCAATTTCTGTCCATTTCGTGGAATACAATGCCTATGGTCTAAAAACCTCAGGTATTATTAGTTATAGAATAAGTTACGATATAGATCTTGTTTTTATGTGTGACTATTGGGCAAAACAAAGCAAATTGTAAAAGTTGAACGACAAGGACAATGACGTCACGTGGTGCCATTCTAAATCTAACATGACGCATGGTGCAATAGCAGGGGTTTGACCTAATGGCGGTGTTTGTTCGATTTGAAGCAGGTTCCGAATGTAACATCTAAATTGACATGAATCGAGAAAGACCGCATAAGTATTGATCAGTTGTTATTGAATGGTATTGCAAAAATGAATGTTTTCGATAGATAGGCCTACCATCCTTGCAAAAGCGGTTCACCGGAACATATGGAGTTATATCTAGAAACAGTTGATATCATTCAAGCCATAATTAACGTCCATGAAGGAGACACGTCAGTAATTATCGGCGACATGAACGCCGGCCTTCTTCACAAGAACGCCCTTCTCTGTATCTGGCATCATAAAGCACCATTCTCATCCTTCATCCGTAATCTGTGCGATTTCATGCGCAAAAATGGTTTGTGTATAGTCAACATATAGTCGAAGTGTGCAGCACAAATATATGAATGGTAACAAGACGTCTTGTATTGGCCACGTGCTGCTTCCAATACGCTTGGCTCTATCAGTGTTCGACCTAAGACGGCTGTATATATGTGATACACCTGCTCATCAAGATGTGTATTGAACCCAACTTGCACGTGAGAAACCTGTGCCTGGCCGTGTAAATTCTCCAAACATTTTTATCCTGGGCTGGTCCAGGGGTCGCTACTAACATAACATAAAACTGCTTCTGAACAATTGTCTATTATCAGACAGAAACCGTAAAGTATGTTGGTGATTTGAGTGATGACCTGATAAAGACCACGCATCTGGCCAGCTCAATTTTCCGTAAAAATCAGACTGCTCGGGGTCTGGCAAAAAGAAGAATTGGTGGATTCGATGGAATGGGTGATGAAGTGAGGCAAAACAACAGGCGGGTACCGGATCCGGAAATCCCGTGCGTGGCTAAGCAGCTGTGTAGAACGGATAAATGAAAGCGGTACAACAATCCGCGGGGCTCGTAAACCGAGTAAAATGTGGGTCAGAGGACACTCTTCAAATGCATGTCTGCTGATGTCTTTTCTAGTGTGGATTCCGAGTGGGCTTAGCCGTGCACGACGTCTTATTGACGTCGTGCGATGATCGTAACCAAATGCGGCGCGACGATACATGAGTTCCAATTATACACGATAATTACACACATGTACATATGAAGAATAATTGTTCACATAATTGAATGTTTATTAACAAGTTGAGTTAGTTTACGTGTGAGATTTCGTCAAAGGCGATTTAATCCGGCCAGACAAATTTTGAAAAGTTCATGTTTATTTTGAACGACAAGATCGGTTTCTGCGCGCACGCGCAGACAAGGTTCTTCGCAAGCGAACTTTTTCTATATGAATTTTATTATTTAAGTATATGTGTCATTTTGTCAATGATTATCTTTTGGAAATACCTACTTTAGAAGGGCGATATGTATTCAACGATATCACATTGACATTGAAAAAAAGATAACACTTATTGATTCTCGCAGTCTGGAGGGGGCACTTGACCTTGTCCTGCGTAGGGGTGTGCCCCGGGATCTCAAAAACCTGTACCCGTCATACAAGGTACAAATGGCAAGAGCATACCCCATCCTACAATTATGAGGTCAACAATACCCGTCGAGAGGCCGAAAAAAACCATACCCCGACACATGTATACCACCTCTATAAACTTAAGTGCCCCCTCCCCAGGGACCTGCAGTCACATGGCGAGTGAAACTGGAACTTCGTAATGTGACGTCATATCTCCAAAACTGGGGCTGCCGCGAATGAAAGTTGTGATTCTAAAAGTTCATTTGACAATTGCTTAATAATCACGAGCCAGTGGATAACCAAAATAGCCCGCATAAGCGGATATTCATCTCATTTGTAGACATATATATTTACGTAAGTACACAACTTGGTGGTAAGCCCCGGGCACGCGAAATTAAAAGAATTGCCACACGACCCACATACTTTCAGGCACGACGGTATATATTTATATTACCGTCGTGCGCGGCTAGAGTGGGCTGAGTGATCATTCAACACAAGGCAGAGTTGAAATGGCAATAGGACTAAAGTTGTATTTGTATTCTAAAGGTGTCGCCTTAGGCTTTTAACGTGTGTTGTATGGTTTAATCCGTTTATTTTTAAACTCCACATCATGCCCTTAAAGGTATACTACACTGTGACATAATATGTATGGGCCTCGTTGTAATCGGTCAGTATAGTGGCCGCCTGTGATTGGTCAGCCAATTACAGGTAGAGCTGGTCTCATGAGGGGACATGGGATTGGGTATATATTGAAGGGGCGTCCAAATTTCGGGAGCTTACCCCCAGGATCCGAAGCGGGTGGACGCGACTCCAATATATACAGCATAAGACCGGTTATAACGCGGTGTTGGTATCGTAGTCAATAAATATATCTCGTACGCAGTGAAGTCTTGATATATCTGAGTATACTGCTCAGGCCACTACAGAAGAGAAACAAGAAATACCCTCACAACACGTGGAGGTCGGAAACGCTGTTTATTTCGTGACTGTCGATAACCACTCACGCCCAGCAACAACATCCTGGTGGGTGAGGACTTGTCCATGAAATGTGTTATTGTTTCGTGATCCCGATGAGCACGACTACACACCTTCGTGACCATGATTATAATACCGTAAGCCATTCCTCAAATTCAGTTACATGACATTCAATGTTAATAGGGGCCTTCACATTTACGAGTTTCCGTCGCGGCCGCTAGGAGGGCCACCGTCGCACACAGCGATTTTTACCGGAATTGGGGGCATGTTTCTCTGCCTGTCAAGCTGTCAACGCTTTGTTCGCGCTTTACTAGCAGCTGTTTTAAGTTCCTGCGTTGTTGCGCTCCTGTTTCGTGTTTCTATAGCTGTTAAGGACATCAAAGACATCGCCGAAGGTGTCCAGCGTATTCTGAACCTGTCTTAAGTTTATCTGAATACTGTCATGTCGCAATGAGCACAATTGAAACAGTTCTCAAACATAAAGATTATCATAAAATAGTGATCTTAGTGATTATCATAAATTGTGAATCTACATTCATCTCCAGCCGTCTAGAGAGTATTCTGCGAGAACATCAGTATTCATCATCCGATATCATTTCGACGTTAGCGTGCGTGACTGTTGCTACACCATGTCATCACTGTGCCCTTCTTAGTGGAAAGTACCCCAGCTGAAAACTTTCCTGAAAGGGGAATCCCTTGCTCGAGTTATAAGAAAACCTAGCTCGTAGAATTAGCAAGAAATGCCTGCAGGACGGAAAATATTATGGACTTGGACGGGGAAGATGATGGAGAGAATATTTACAATGAATGAAGAACTATTAATATAGAGGGTCAGCAAGTCAATTTCCCAGATCCCAACATACTTCCTGAATGGCAGGCACCTGAGCTTACTGAGGCTTATTGTCTCATTCATTTGATGACCAAATGCAAGTGGAGTCCTAGCAGGGGGCATCATTTGAAAGCGAAAGGGGATATCAGCTGTTCCTCAACAGAAACATACATGCAGTTGAATATAAATCCCTGAATCATTGGAGGTGTTATCTGAGGGGGAAATGTGTTAGGGAGCAGTCCCAGTTCGAGCAACCATACAATGTGCCCATCTGGTACCATAGTGTCTACTGGATGTGAGTGCACAGGGTTTTTCTTAATTTATATAATTAGAATATTTAACTTAAGAAAGCTGAATACAGATATGTCATACGTATAAATACCTATGAAGATTTGCTGGTACAATATTAACTTTGTGTATTGTTTTATGTGGTGTTGTCGTTTGGTGGAAGTGAGGTAAAAAAGTTTGTTATTTATTTTCTCATCTTTCTTTGCAGAGATGATGGTGATTGTAAACATGCTGTGTGGCCATGATGTTTGCAGTGGCTGGCTTCAATACCAATGCAAAGTCTAATCCAGCATTACCGCCTGATGAAGAGACATGTCGTACGGTTTGTCGCCTTGATTATTTAGATGTCACATCAGTAATACAACTGACGGAAACTTTATTGTCATCTACGGGTGATTTTCTTGCGAACATCGGCCTTACAGTCCACTACGGCGCAAGTAAACCTGGGCATGGTTGCTCCCGCGCAGTCTGTATAGTCTAAAGAACGATATTCTTAAACAATTTCTCCAAAATAACACCAATATCAAACGAAAATATTCACAACAGCTAAAATCTGTACGTTCCGCGTCGTGTATTGCGGAATACATATATATAGATATATATATATATATATATATATATATATATATATATATATATATATATATATATATATATATATATATATATATATATATATATATATATATATATATATATATATATATATATATATATATATGTATATATATATATATATATATATATATATATATATATATATATATATATGCGCATACATATATATTTATATGTATGTATTATATTGATTACACATAAAGCGCATTTATGGACATTTTCCACCGCATGGAGTTGCCACTGCGGAACCGATCGCATTACAATCATACAAATTCTATTAACGATAAAGATTGCCCGGAATGTCAGCGCTGCTTCGATTCGAAGCAATGGTCGCAAATTAGTAGGCTGCAAGTAATGTGCTTACATTTTGGTCCATAGCAGCTCTGTTTGCTGAAAGCTTGCTTGTCACGACTGGGTCATCGGACTTAAGCATGGTGAATATATATAGTTGCCACTCCGGAACCGATCGCATTACAATCATACAAATTCTATTAACGATAAAGATTGCCCGGAATGTCAGCGCTGCTTCGATTCGAAGCAATGGTCACAAATTAGTAGGCTGCAAGTAATGTGCTTACATTTTGGTCCATAGCAGCTCTGTTTGCTGAAAGCTTGCTTGTCACGACTGGGTCATCGGACTTAAGCATGGGTTATAAATTTACCATGTAAGATATTCCCGCACCTGCATTCTTCGTTCCACAACAGCCCAGGGACACGGAACCTTTTCCTTGTTTTTGTTATGACCAAATATTGACAGATAAGTCCGACATGCATTCCATTATAGTAACTGGCTTTTATTTTCCTGTTATCTACTGTATGCTCTTCTGCTGTAGTTTCGTGTGTTCATATCATATCATTGCACACTCTTGCATGATCGCATTAAGACCAACAACAATACTTGGCATTATGAAAGTTACCAACTACCAAAAACAGCGCATCGGGCACATTAACAAAAGCAGCAATTGTGTAAGCCGGATGCAGACAGCAAGCGTCGAAGGTTTGCACACATACGCCCATTTAGAAATCAATAACTCACTCTTTGTTTACGCTCTGGCGATCATGTTGTTAATGCAGCAAAATCCATATGAACGGGTGTACCATGATTCTATTACCTACTTGCGACTAAGCATTACTGATGGTACATTGTCCGTTGATACTAAGAATAATGTGAGAATAATTTTCAAGAATTAGTCGAAGCCCTGAGACAACATGAACCGGACTACGCGGTCAGCGATCTTATTCATTATTGTCTTCGGAATTGGCTTTTCATCACGATATTCTATAGCATTGAATCCGTCATGACATCAATCTAAATCTATTTGTTGTATCGGGTCAGTGAGTACCTCATTTAATGATTTTGTTCCGAAAAGTGTACGGAAACTTTGTTTTGCCCCCCATTTTGTCGTTCTTCGTGTGCTCTTTGAATATTCGTGCTCTACAGTTTGCAGGTTTTTGTGATATTCGTGCTCTACAGTTTGAAGCTTTTATCACCTCTTCAGCAGTTTCAAAGGTTGGTAAGGTCGTGCGGTGCTTATTTATATGGCGCGCAGAATTTTATATATTATGTATATATACATATAGATGAAGACATAAATATATGACATATATATATATACATATATATATATAATATATATTATCATTTAATATATATATATTTTTATAGTGCATTTTTGCTATCATTAATTATCAATTATTTATTCGGCATCTTTTAATTGATACAATTAAATAGTTTAAAGCGAATTAAAATCTTTTTGTCACTTTTTATTGCTGGTATATACTTTTGGTCCTCGAAACGTCGTCCACGAAAGGTTAAGATTAATAATTTATACGTATAAATCCAACCTTTCGTGCCCATATATATTTTTGAATATTTGCGGAATAATACCGAAATATTTTAATCATTTTCAGTCATCATCATGGATTAGAAACAATATATTTGTTGTAGATGTGATCATTATGAACCATTGGTAGAATTTCGCGATCTAATTCAATGTTGTAGATTAATGAAAAAGGAGAAAAATAGAGTTTTTTTTCGGTAAAGAAATTTAAGAATAAATCAAATATTTTAATTTTTCAAAAAATATATCCCACACATATATGATAAACATTATTTCGGAAATTTGGATCGAAGTATATACGGTTGTATGGAAGATATATGAGGTGTGCGTGTTATGTCAACGAATGGTTAGTTGTTAAAATTTATTTCGCTATATATATTCAAAATCCAAAGAAATCACGCGTGAAAGATTATTTGTGTACGTTACTAAGACTAGACTATCACATTCGAATGGTCAAACCAAAATATTTTCAATTATGTTTGGACGAAAATGAGCTTGACTTTTTACCGCCACACGATTTCCGGTACAAATATTGGTATAGATTTGTTCGTATGCATTTGAGCGAGGTAACAATGTGTTGACAACGCAATATGTGCCGCTTTTTCTTGTCATTTCTGTCTTCTCAGTGCCATTATGTCAGTCTACGTAACGACTCCCTTGTTGAGCCTTTAATGATTGATTTGATTACTTTTATATTCCTTAAGGGGAAACGATGTTGATATCAAACAACATTGATATCGATCCTGATTAGACTACAGATATTTTATATTTACCCGGCAACAATCAGTTGCATCTACGACCTGGATTAACATGGGCGCTAAGCCAGGATATTGCCACCAAGTATCAAAGTCTGAAAATGTTCTAAACACCAACATTAGTATAAATTCTCGCCTGCAATTGCGGTGTTTTGAAAACAGCTACATTGACATGGGTTTATCACATCCTTTCTTATGTAAATATGATGGTGACTTATTCTTTGCCATATCAAATGTGTCTTAACATTACAGTCAATACAACCTTATTGGCATAGTGTGTTTTGGAATTCATTGGCAGTAGCTTAAAATCTGAAAAATAACTGGTTATCTCTAACGTTCACAAGAATATACTAAATGCTCATAAGTTGGATAAATTGCTGATTACTGGCAAGGTTATGTGGCTGATGATGCTTCGTGGGCTTTTAGTAGATAATACGAAAAGTCCACTGTTTAATGTGACTAACTTCAAGTGCACACATAATATCTTAACTGACCGGATGTCGTTAGCGCTGCAAAATGATTCATATGTTAATTTTATCCGATGTCAGTAGCAAGTGTCAGATATGGCAAGGTATTTACCCATCAGTGTGGTGATGACGTTGTAATGAGTGACATAGGCGGTAATATTACTGACTGGAGCATCAATCAACGTTATGAACAATTGCTGAATACATATTGTAACACATTCAGTAAACACAATTTTTGTCAGTTATGGGGCCATAGTACTTTCCCTTACCTTGCGCACACGCCTAAGTGCAATGTGATTACGGTCCATATACGGGGTGTGTGGAATCGTTTAGCGACTTTTAAATGAAAATGCTTTTTACAGATAGCACAACAGCTGCATAATTTCTCATTCATATCAGTAAGATAACTAATGCTTGAAAAGCCACCTGGTTTTTAAATTTGAGACCACTGGATAGCTTTTTTGATTGAATTAAATGTGTTTGTGGAAATCATTCTGTTCATATTTACACTCGTAGCATACATATCACAGGCATTGTTTTTTTCCAGTAAATAATTCATCCTTTTTTTTATTAAAATACATATAATCGCTTATATTTTGAAAGGGAATTTCCAACAACAAGAAGTTATTTCAAATTACGTAATGAACCGCATCCTATCTGTTATTGCTCAAATACATCTAATAGTTTTTATTTTCTACAAATGATATTCATCAACAAAAAGATCAAATTCTATTCCTAATATCGAAGCACATTGTGAACCGATTTTAAAATTGTTATTGTATTGTAATTACTAGCAGAAAATCACGTAACGCAATGGCAGTAAGGGATAGGAGAGAAATATGTTATGAGTATGAATGCATCTTGTTTCAGGATTGGATTCCTTGCGGACAACCAACCGTTATCCGATCAATAATGACCATGATAATGACGATTCATATTAACATAATGATAATGAAAGATATTGAAATATTAATAGTGCAGGTGATGTTGATGATAATGGACACAATGATGGAATCGGTGATAATGATAATGGTGATACCCCAAATAGTAAGTGCAGAAAATAAAAAACCATCGATCCTCAGACACACAACGCGAACTGACGCCCTTTTAATTTCTTGAACAAAATACGAATGTTTGTCCCATGATGATACAATTATATTCATGATATGATTATAAATTAAGTCATAAAGCGTGAACCATTCTCTTCTGCTACTATTCCAGAAGGAACATATTAGTTTCCCATTTATAAACATCTCTCGATAATGTCTGATTATTCAACAACAGCTCCTTGGCTGTACTCTCAACAGTACAGAGTCGCCATATTGCATTACATCCCCTTGACAAAGTTATCGGACTTTGGCATTGTCTTAAATGTAATTAAGTATTCTGTTTCCGCTGTTGCACATTAAGATGACATCTGTTTTCGAAAGAGCCATCTGGTCAGTGTATGTGGACAATAAGCGGCCTTGTGCATCAGAAACTGAAAACATCCTGCAAGCATCTGGGTTGACATGGTTCGTCACATGTTACAGTGTGGGGGTTAACGAATCATCTTCATCTTATTAATGGAATATCAGGGTTACTTATTCCATGATAGTTTCTACACTTTCACTTATAAGCATGACAATTCAAGAGAAATACATATGCCAGCCGCATATTGTGGAAGATACGAGGCGCTCGTATCCGGTTTTCCCTTGCAACGGGAAGAGGGTTCCCCGCCATTTTTTTTTTTATTACCAACGAATCACGCGATCAGCGTCGCCTTGGTCTTTTCAATCTTGACCATGCAACACCTAGCTCACTTACCTTCAAAAATCACCGTCTCGTTTTACCAGTTTATTATTACTTGAGTTTCCTTTCCGCGTCATCTTGAACGCACTAAGGTAATTGGTTTTTGTTTTTAGACTATTTCCAAATACGGCTACTGCTTATCTATTCAGCACATGAACACAACGTTATCATTATCAAAAACTGCATATGATAATTATCTATGATTATCTGTTCTCATGTCACTTCTATGTATCTTTGCAATTGACATTTTATTAAATAGTTACCATTTCATCTGTAACATGTTTCTACACCATTTTGATAACTGTGCATTTCCCCTTCTGCGTCTTGCTATAAAAGCAAGCGATGCACTATTGACGGTGGTTTCAACTAATTGCATACATATTGCTGTTACACAACGTAAAGTATAGGTGTAACTACAAATGCTCCAGAACATATCTGGATATGATATCGAAACGAATACTCTTATAAAGGTAATATATGTGCACTATATTGGCACATTTTATTGTCTGTTGTATAACAGGGGATACATATGCATGAAAACGAGGTTCGTTATGTGGCGACTTGGTGTGGGACACAATTACACCTCGTTATTTCATCATATTAACACAGAGATCGAGGGTTAGTGAGGACTTTCAACTGAGCACTACAATTCTAGGCGCGGGCGTGTTTTAGCGAAAACACGACACAACTGCAAAAGGAATGTAAGAGCAATATAAGTATGACTGACTTATATAATTGTTTATAAATTGTGCTGCCTAGAGCTCCAACAATATCTTGAGTTTGAGACTCAAATTTGTAATTCGGGTCGACAGCTTGAGCAATATTTTCTCAGAATTACGTCATGATGTTCAATGTGTGAGAAACCATTTGTAGAGATGACTGACGTCATGATTAGTTTAATAGGTACGTCATGCGTCAACATTTGTCTTTCACAGTTTAATCCTTGCATTTAGCTTGTGCCATATATACGTTTACTTTACATTGCACAACTTATCATTGTCGATGTTGCAAATATGTCCTACTTATTCCGTATGGACTACTACTCCATGCTAGTTCAACACATATTTTCATCACCTAAACCTTTGACGAAGCATTTTCGCCCGAAATGTGGCGCGCTCTCTCGCACTAAGGGACAGGAAGCGGCCCCTTGCGGGAGAAAATGTTGACGAAGAGTATGAATTCCTATCCTTCTCACGCGGTGAAGTACTACGAAGGAGTGACAAACATTGCATATTGTATTGCGAAATAGAGCACTATTCATTTGCATTACTTCATTTCCGTTACCCTCATATTGTAATTATTTTGATCATGTGGTCAGGTTGAATCCTTTTATGTCGATCAGACCATCCCAACATTATTATACTAGTGCCAAACGGGGTTGGCTCTTTGGTCTTGCGTTATATCATTATTAATGCCTGTTAACGACATCGGAGAAAGTCACGGGTAAATCGTACTTCTCGTATATGTATCACGTACGTACTCGAGTAAAAATAGGACGTCACCACGCAGTCTCAAAGACAAAACTTATCCTAAAATTACAACATACTGTATGTTGTATCATATAGCAAAGGATGGAGTGTATATTTTATTTAGCATAACCCGAGGACATCATTGGTAGGTCTACCCGGATTGTAGGTAGTCGGAATTACCGTCAATCCCAATACTATTCGCAGAATTACCGGCAATAGATGAAAACAGCATCGCTATATCATTTACTTGACACATCATTCGTGGAATCGCTGGCAACAATCTATGCCTACTGCTAACAACGCACAATTTTGCGTCATTACTTTTAAGAGCCTTCAGAAATTTTATATTTGAAATTTGTAGTCCCTCTTAGGGAGAACCGGGCGCCTTTATAATCAAACAACGATTTCTTATATATAACAAATTGTTGTATTTATCATTGCGACATGAGCTGTGTGAATTGATCAGATGTGGCTGGAAGCACACCCAAAGACTTCACACTGTCCTCCGGTATCTGTGATTTTCAGATATATTTAAGAATTTGAATAAAAAAGAGTGCGTTAACCAGGCTCACACAGTATCAAACAGGTATGCGACAAAACATTCTCTTAAACCGACGCAATGTAAATTTTTTTAGATCGATTCAGACAACTACCAAACACCAAACATACCCAAGTGATGGAGTTTTAGAATGCAATGATGTTCACGGATAATTTTATCCCTTTTCGGCGGGGGATTTCATCCATGGTAATTATTTATAGTTCGATCAATTTGGGAAGCGGTAAAAAGTCCGAAACACAGCAACATGTTTGTTTTCAAGTTCAAGACAATGTGCATCGCGCATGCTCAGAATGACGTGACCCATCGACGACTAATGCTAAGGCAATGCGGATGAGGCGGCGGGATATCGCGGGAAATCACGCGACCAAATATTTTCCAAAATGGCGGTCATCGTATCGCGATTTTTCGGAAATGATATGAAGGTGGCATTTCTTGAAGATTAGCGTCGAGTGGGGTTAAGTTTTTTGGTGCGTTAGGACTTTTTTTTTGTACAGGCTCTTGATATATGTATTTTCTAGATGTTATGTAGCACATGAGCCAAACGCGTTTTCTTGGACGCGCGTAAAATGTTGAAGCAGAACGGATTATATTCATATTATCGTTCGACCGGAGCTAACATTTGTATAGAAATATTGTGTTGCCCGCTTGAAAAGAGCTTCTGAATCTTAATCTCTAACGAGCAAACCCACATATGAGGTAACCGGATACCGCCAGAGAGTTCTAGGATTGGCCGAACTAAATGATAAACATAAATATATGGCGGCGGATTCTCAATGAATTAGACAAACTCAGTCGTTCATGAATCAGCGTTTTATAATGGGAGGCAGATAAATCGCGTTAATATATTAAACACATATTATTGATGTAATTAGTGTTATTCTCGGTTAAAGTTGCCGTTACTGCTATGTGTACACCACATTTACCTTACATAAAGATAATGTATGGCAAACTTCCAGACAACACTGTCACAGGACTTGCATTCATGTATTCAACAATGGTATGAGTGGATTTGGATGATTGATATACATAGATAGAGTGATAGCCTTTATTATACTATGACAGAAGATAACATAGTCAGCAAACTCGATCAATTGCCCATATATATATATATATATATAATATATATATATATATATATATGTATATATATATATATATATATATATATATATATATATATATATATATATATATATATATATATATATATATATATATATATATATATATATATATATATATATATATATATATATATATTGTATATATATGTATAAATATGGATTTAACTGGCTATTAATGAGACACAAATTATCAGCACAAAAAACTATTAACATTTATTCAGGAGACATATCACAGATGAAAGTTTAAATCTCTGAAAATTTGAAAGGAAAATGTGAAACCAAACAGAATTCAAAAACAGGATGGAACCAATACAACATTGCAATATTTGATCATCACAGCTGTGCTCATGTGTGTTTGCAGGTGTCCCCAGGTGTTACCAAACTTTATAGAATACATACATTCTCAAATAAATCTAACAATCCTTCATTTTACCAAGCATGAACATGTAACTCCAATGGTAAAACAAATTGAAGCTAACCATAGATACACATGTTGTAATTCTTTCCATTAAGATGTTATAATTTGTTATCATTCATCACAATAACCATTGCATATATTTTATCACTGAATATATTTCCCTTTAAAGTCAAATAATATGATTCAATGTGTGAACAAACTTATTTCAAGTGATTGTCCAGCTCAAGATATATTTACAGTTGGTCTGCGCTTTGGAATAACAGGTGCTCCCTTCAGTGGTGATGAAACAGCAGTTGTGTTTAGGCGCAGGTTTTCCCTAATGTAGTTGACCTTTTCACCACGGCGACGAGGATCAGGATGAGGGCCGGCCATTGGATGGGAGGACATGCCACGTGGTGGGTTGTACTCCGGAAGCACACCACGAATGTTGTAAATCCATTGCATATCAGGTGCCTTTAGAAAACAATAAACATGTGTCAACTAAGAAGGAATGAATAAGAAGAAACTGTAGATAGGCAATGAATAGATGATTCAAAGTGAATGTGGAATGGTAACAAGACTAGTGTGGCAAGTGGAATGACAACAAAACTAGTGTGAATTGTGGACTGATAACAAGACTAGTGTGACAAGTGGAATGATAAAACGACTAATGTGACAAGTGAAATGATAACAAGACTAGTGTGAAATGTGGAATGATAAAACGACTAATGTGACATGTGGAATGATAACAAGACTAGTGTGAAATGTGGAATGATAACAAGATTCGTGTGACGTGAAATGATAACAAGACTCATGTGACACATGGAATAATAACACAAATAGTGTGACATGTGAAATAATAACATGAATAGTGTGGCTTGTGGAATGATAACATGACTAGTGTAAATTGTGGAATTGATTTGTGACTTGGAATGTTAACACAACTAGTGTGATATGTGCCATGATAACAAGACTAGCGTGACTTGTTGAATAGTATATACACTAGTGTGACTTGTAGAATGGTATCAACACTAGTGTGACTTGTACAATGGTATCAACACAAGTGTGACTTGTACAATGGTATCAACACTAGTGTGACTTGTGGAAGGATGATAATACTTGTGTCGCATGGAATTATATAAAGACTAGCGCAACTCGCAGAATTAAAACAAGACTAGTTTGACTAGTAAAATAGTAAGGAGACCAGTATCAGACATGGAGTGGTAACAAGACTAGTGTGACATGTGTAATGATAACACTAGTGTGACTTTTAAATAACAACGCTTGTTCCAATGATATGTGGAATGGTAATAACGCTTAACATATATATATATATATATAATAGGACTTATGAGTGAATGATGAATGAAAGTAAGCAAAACTTCTTCACAAGAAATGTTTGACTCTGATGTATATATACCTGAACTACCAGTTTAGCCATGTAGATTTTGCCGTATTTCCCTGGGGTAAATGTGACCTTGAGAAGAGTGCCAGCAGTTCCTTCAGGAAGCAGTTCCCCGCTCTGAGGAGACACGCTGAACTCACTGTCGCTATCGGCTACAAAGTAGGCATTGTAGGCCACAGGGTCTCTGATAAACACATCATTCATATGTTGACATCAGCAAGGTATAAGGTATAACAGTGGACAACTTCTTGGGGGTAAACAAAAAAAAGATGCTGACCCAATGACATATTTTTGCCAACCAAATATCTTAACAACATTTAAGTGTTGGCAAAAGTATAGAACACAGTACATTTTGCTCCACAACATGAAACACTAGTATCTTTGTTAGATGAATTAAGTTTGAAGAAGGTTAAATGCCAGTTTTTTGTTGAAACTATCCTCTATACTTAAAGCTTTGGGAATGAATGTAGCGCACAGAAGATGATGAACTCACTTGGTTTGGCTTGTGAGCCGGAAACCAACAGAGGAGCACTGATCAAGGCCAGCTGCTTCGATGATGACAAGATCATCAGGCTCAGGTTCTGTGGAAACAAACTTGAGAGGGAATCTCCACATGCCACCTGTTGCTCCTTGAACCAACAGGTGCACATCATGGCTGCAGGTAGTATAAAAGAAATCAGAATTACAGCAATTAGTATACCAATAATGGGCCTCAATGTCAGCAAATTCAAGCTGAAAAAGTAAGGTCTGGTTGTCAGGCTCTGTATTGAGTTACACAAATATGTGCCATCCATACAGCAATACTACCGTTGATACACAAGGTGATGAAGAGTTTTATTCATACATACTGAGACCGGGTCATTGAAATTGGGCATAAATAATCCCAGAGTAATGTGATAAAGAGAGATTCCAAGATTCTTTAATGTTTTGGATTTCATAAGCCACTAATTACCATCAAAGAGCTGAACAGTGGCAATCATAAATGTGAAAACAAACATTACTTTTAACTGTTGATGGATGGGAAGCAAGTTTTAAGAAACCCAAGTATACCTTTAGTTATAAAAAAAGGATGAACAATAAGAATTATTTGATGTAAGTGAAGTTATGTACCTCATTGCTTTGTATGGTGCATATATGATGTTGAAGATGAGAACAACAAGGCCTGTATCTTTATCCCGATGCTGACGCAGAAGTTTCAGGACCACTGTGGGGTCAAGGTCACCATGAGACTGGCTGTTACCATATACCAACTCATAGGTAAATTCTTCTGCAAGTGCCATAGCTGCAAAAAGTGGATATCATTGAAATCAGAAAGCTCTCTATTCATGTCATGGAGAAAATGACGGTCATGGAAGCTATAAAGCACAACATTTAATGCCATGAATACCACAGAAATGAAAGCAATCATTCATTAAATGTATTTTGTAACATGGAGTTTTGTGAACTCACTTTCTCCAACCACAACTCCATCAGGGACTCTGGGTGCTTCATTGTTAGGGGTAACAGCCCTGGCTTTAATGCCTCGTTTAGGCCCAGAGGCGCTGGGTGCTACTCCAGAGAGAGTGACCTCCAATCGTTCCTCCATGCGATCTCTTGCTTGACACTCAATGGTGACGGGGGGAAGGTCATTGGCCTGCGTCAGCTCCGGGTAACCATGGATGGGGAAAACCCACTTTACTTCTTTCACCTCCCAGCTTTCTCCGTCAGCATCACTGCATAAAATATAAGGGTAGTTTTATGATGTGTCCCAATTATTGGAGGTGTATTCAATTACAAGGATGAATAGCTCTTGCAAGTGTGAGTACAATATATATATATATATATATATATATATATATATATATATATATATATATATATATATATATATATATATATATATATATATATATATACATACATATTCGAGTAAACCGTAAGTGCCTGTATCAGTCTGTGAGCCCACCTTGCTGGCTTTGTCTCCCATGACCCACCATCCTCTCTCCCAACACTAACTGTCACCTCTGCCTCAAACTTCTTCATATCCTCAGGAGCAAATGAAAGTGGTATATCAATGGTTGATTTGGGTCCTAGACGCAGAGTGCTGGGTTTGAGGAGCATACAGAATGGTGATTGACCAAGTGTAGAGGCTGGCTGGTCCAAGGCAGCTGCTGTCTCTGCTTGCACATCTACCACAATACACACAACAATTATCAAGGATTAATGGTACAATTTAAATTGTAATTGTACATACAGCATAAAGAAATTTGCATTTGCATTTATACATGATAATGATGATGATGATGATGATGATTGACACAATTGTACAACTGCAAGACAGTCTGTTGGTCAACTACCAATGGTCATGCATATGCATGATCAATGGGTTGCAACAAATGTTGCCATGCACATTGATGCAACATCAGAATTTCTAAAATTGGAAATGAATACTGGGTTTTTTTCTTCACTTTCAACAGAAAACTCCAATCACAAACAAAATGTCAAATACAGAAACATAGGTCAGCATAGTTTGTCAGCTATGAAATAATATCTAACAACCTTTCATGGTGACTGAAGCAACCACAGCAATATCCAATGGGTTACGGAAAGGAAGAATGAGTGTGGCATTGGATCCGGCCACAGCTGTGATGCTGACAGGATCCTGAGGATGAGGCAGCAAACCTCGTCCATTCACAAAGTACACCCACTCTCCCAGCTGCAACAGCAGAACAATGTAGTGAGTGTACCTTACAAAGCTGGAGCTTTACATCCAAACAAATTCTTGGGGTGTAGTTTTAATCTTTAACGCATTGTACTGTTAGTAAATTAGTAAATTGATTGGTACAGAGCCATATTTGACATCAAACATTCATACTTAATGAAAGCCACCAGTGTCTTGTATATAAAAGCAATATTGCATTTAAAGCATTCAGAATCGTATGACAAATAACCTGTGGACAAAGAGCCTCTAAAAATGGACTTCTATGAAAAGGTCAGAAGAGATAGATGCTGTCATGTGAATGAGAGCAGTAAAGTTCTGACAATAATGTTTATGTGTGATACAATGGAAATGAAGGAAAAGCTAATTAACAGAAGTCATAGATGCATGGTAATTTAATTAGCGTTGAAGGTATCAACAATAATGCTATTCTCTCCAAAGGAAGTCATGCACCCATTTCAGGAATCATGCAGAGCCTAAGCAGCAACAACAGAATAAATCAGGTGACAAATCAAAACAATTTGACTTTGAGGTAGGTTAAGTATGCTAATGAATAAGTTACAAATAAACCAAGGCATGGACAATTATTATACATTGATGCAAGAAATTGATAGACAATAATGTTGGCTTTCATGTTTATCATTAATTATGATGACTGGAGTCAACCTAATAGAGGAATGTCAATTCATTACAATGTCATGCAATTGGGATAGATATGGTATG
Source organism: Urechis unicinctus (assembly GCA_034190875.2). Lineage (NCBI taxonomy): Eukaryota > Metazoa > Annelida > Polychaeta > Xenopneusta > Urechidae > Urechis > Urechis unicinctus. The sequence continues at coordinate 22,426,130 of CM067345.1, read as the reverse complement.
ATATCATTTAGCAAAATATATCTGAATATTTAGAATTGGAAAGTATTTGATAGATCATCTTGAGGACAATATAATTGAAATAGAACATATATTTCCACCCCGCAAGGCCCAAAAAAGTCTACAACTAAAGGGACAAATTAAGTTTCTCATGACAAGTTATTTACATATCATGAGAAAGAATGTACAGAAGTTGTAGTTTCACCCTAGGTTAGCATAAAAGTATGCTAATATGCTCACCTTGTACTATAAAAAAGAACCACATCATTCCAAACAAAGCAAGTTAGTACTTCAAACACGTGCAATGGTTTAACAACACTGCTCAACCATGTGCAACTGCTGTCATGCTTGAGGTTTTCCTTAATTTAATGTAACAGTGTAGCAGGAAAGCATTCTTAGTCAAGAAACATTAAGTTAATTGGTTAATTCATAGGTAAACATCCAGTATGATACATATAATATGGATAATAATAATCAAATATGTAAATCTAATGAAGTATAACAAGACAATTTTCATTTTAAAAGAAGGCAGATGCATTATGCATATATATATACAAATAATGTGATGATAGGTAGTTGTAAGAATTGTGCATATCCACAAAGCTAGGCCCTATAGCAATGTACTTTATGACAGTGCTCATTATGACATGCTTGACACACTATGACAAGACTATACCTGGGGGCAATGGAAGGAGATACGAGCTTGATGGTCACCCTCTCCTAGAGTGGAAGGCATGAATGTCACTGGCAAGTGGATGGTGGAATGAGGCTGCAACTCAAGAGGTTGCTCGTTTTCACGCTCGAGAACAAAGTTGTTCGTGTTGGACACCATGGGGATGAGGACGAGGGTCTCATCAGTGGGGTTACGGAGGGTGATATGCTGCCGAGCCCATCTACCAATTTCACACTCCATAGGGGGCAAGGTCACAGGCATAGGTTTCTCAGCAATCAAGGTCAGATCATACCAGAATTCCCCAACTGCTTCATGGAAGAAAACCACACTGGAAAAAAAAATGAAACATATGATCTTGGTTTGAGGAACAGGACAAAGAAAGACTGAGTTTCAACATTGTAAGAAATATCGAAGCTGTCAAATATGACAATGTCGATGAAGGTGATGAGGATGATGAGAATAATGATAACAATAATGAGGATCATGATGATGACTATCACAATAATGCTTGAGAGCAAGGACTGTGATTGTAGATAACAACCAGACCTAGAAGTGGTTACACGTCAGCTTCAAGCCAAGTAAGGAGTTCATTAACCCCGTAGTGAAGCAGATCTTACAACAAGAGTCATTTGACCAATTCTATGAATATTAATATGACACGACACATTCATAAATGTAGGCAGCACATCATACATATGCAAGAATATCCAAGTTCAATTTTTCATCATACTAAAAGAAATTGCATATGAATATTAAATCATCCATCAAAATTTATGGTTAATGACCCAGATGACATTGTGAATAGTCCCTTTACCTTCCTTTGGTTGCTCCAACTATTGCAGGGCAGAATTGCAACTTGTAAACACCTCTAGCCTTTGGCTCTAGTGTGATGCTATCTGGACCAGTCAAACTCTGACCTTTGACCTTTGCCTCCAGAGACAGATCAAGTTTGGTAGGATTTGTCACACCAATCTCTATCACTGCTTGCTTCTGTAGTGTGATACAAAACGTATAAAATGCACCCAAGGCCGTTTCAAATTGTTTTATCATCAGATGCTGACACAACACAACATATATTTCTCTTTCTGAATTTGAAAAATAATATTTGTTTGAGTGGTGACTGTACTAAATAACAATGAAATGTGACAGTACTTATAAGGAAATATCATATCACAATGGTGAGATTATTTTAATGATTAGCATTACCCCGACTCTTAAGCTGAATGTCCCACATTATACCATTGACCTACCTGCAAATTTAACATCGCATTGATTGCTGCCACACTTACCTGGCATGCACAGGAAATGGTGAGAGCTGATTGTGGAGGGGGTGGGGACACGTGGATATCAAGTGAATACCAAACTCGGTAGCCATTGAGTGGATCATTTTTACTCATACTGTCAATTTCATCTCCATCACTGTCCAACTCCCTAAAAACGTAAAGACAAGTGTCAAATGATACGACATGATTAGGACATTTTTTTTTCAGTATATCAAACATGCTTTTAAAGAGGCAATCATTAAATCAATTATCGTACACCAAGAAGATTTGCCAATGAACATAACTGTGCTTATATACAAGTGGAGGGAATATATGAGATAGTGTTGATCAATTTTAATGAAAATTAGGCTTACTGAAGTGGGCTGGATCCTGCAACAAAGGCCAGAACACCCTTGAAATGACCTCTTCTAAGTGGAGTCAAGGTCATTTCATACGTGCCTGTCTGGCCCGGCAGCACACTGGTCACATCCTCTCCACTCAGGAAACTCAAGTCTGACTCAGCCTGTTATTAATCATAGGAAAATTAATTGACGTACTGCCATACATATCCACTTGACAATCTCATCATGTGCAGTCTGCACTTTTTCAATGCCGGAGAGTTTTTATTTATATTTAAAGAACTCCCACACATTTTAATTAGCACACAGCATTAATATTGACATGAAATCACATGAAACTAAAGTGTCATACTGTGGTGAAGCACCTTCAGATTTTATAACAACAACAGTACAGTTATGCATATGTTGTTACACATGCAAAATATAGCCAAATTAACAAAGGAAATGCCTGCAGTGATTCTCTTACCCTGTAGTGAAGCTTTTTGGTGGTAATGTTTGGCACCTGTAGAATAAGACTCTTGCTGAAAAACAGAAAATATATTTATTTAAATTATAATAAAGTTGCATATTGATTAGCAATGGTAACTAAGATGTCACTAATTGTTTTTATGAATGAGGTTTTTTTTTGTTCATTTGATGAACAGATTGATGATCACCTTATCAAATAATGTAGGAAGCAAAAAATAATATCAAATAAATCACAGACCTCTGTTTGGCTCCGCAGTGTACGGTGATCTGCTCGAGAGGCAGCGGTTTCTGTCCTTTACCAACAAGATGGAAAGTGTGGACCACTCCATCAGCTGTGTTGGTCAATGTTAATTTCCCCTACAACAAATGTAACATAACTGTGTATGTAGCATAGGGTTTTGATCAATGTTAGGTTGAAAGTCCTGTTTTAGTCAATAAAGTTTATAATAACCATTAAGACCAGAAAGGAAATGAATAATGATGATGATTGAATGGTGCGGTTTTATATGTTATTGTCCACTGGCATCAACTCAGCCACTAAGGTTCACACATGGAAAGCCCAGCAACAGTACTTACACTTATCTCCCCTTCATAACTCGGTCTGAAAACCAGAGGATACTGAGTGGTTGACTGGGCTTTGGCCATGATGGTGAATGGTCCTGTGAAACAAGCACCAGTCAAATCTGCTTCCATCGGCCAGTCGTGGTTGGTGTTATTCACCTACAAAATCAAACGTCACATCATTACAAGTATTGGATAACATGAGTGGAACACCAATATTTTGAACCATTGGCCAAATTGGGGAGATCTGATTGTTTACACAACAATGCAATGTAAGAGAGGGTCCATAAATAATCTACTAGCTATTAGCAAGTAGGCCAGTGATTGTTTCTATCCCTGATGACCAAATGAATAAAATGAGATTCAGATCTGCTTGATTAGGTACTAATTAGGTTGTTGGATTCAATGCTAAATAGGTTCAGAGTTAATTTGGTTTTATGATAACTAGGTTGTGAGATAAAGAGCTGCTTGGTTTATTGCAGCATGGTTCAGTGCTATTGAGATTCATTGTTAATGAGGTGTGTTAATAGTTTATATCGCTAATAAGGGTTAGTAATAATGAGGTTCAGTGCTAACGAGGTCCTGTGCTGAAGAGTTTAAGTGCTAATGAGGTCCTGTGCTAAAGAGGTTCAGCCTATGCAGTTCAGTGTTTATGCAATTCCAAGCCAATGCAGTTCAGTGCTTATGCAATTCCAAGCCTATGTAGTTCAGTGCTTATGCAATTCCAAGCCTATGCAGTTCAGTGCTAATGCAGTTCAGAGCTAATGAAGTTCAGTTCTAATGAAGTTCAGCGCAAGTACATTTTCATGCCTATGAAGTTTAGTGCTATTGCAGATCAGTGCTTAATGGTATCAAGGTTCAGTGGAAATCAGATTCAATCCTAATAAGGTTAGCTTTTTAATGAGCTTGTATGTATAACAAAGAAGAGAACTTACGACCGGTATGTTCTGGGTGATAGACTGGTGTACAGGTGTTGAGAAATCCAGGTGTGCCTCATTCCCCTCAGGTACAACAGTACAGTCGATAAAGTATACACGCACATCATCAGGGGACTTGAGGGTTACCTTACAGGTGTAGTGGCCAGCATCCCGCGCATTAAACGAGATAGGTAGGTCCATACATGCCCCATCTGAAGGAAAGCATGGATCTTTGAAGTATCATTAAAAGGTCATATTGAAGCAACAAAAGGAAGACAAGAGGCAGAAAATGAAACTGTGAGGTTGTAATAGTGTACGACTACCATCCCTTTAAACTGCAAATATCTACATTGATGCAAATGTACAAAAATGTGTAAAGAGCAAATTGGTTTAATACCTGATGATTACAAACCACAAGTAGAGTAAAATCCCTGTATAAAATACCTTTGGCATTGCCAGGAACCACAAGTGTTGATGGCGCTGAGAAGAGCTTAGAGTCTAGCTCAACATTAAACGTGGTGCTCTGGGGGTGCTGATTCACCTGGTTCAATCAGAGAGTACGTTAAAAAAAAATCATACATAAACTCATGTGTAGAATGCAGGTTATATTCAATATTACAAAGGCATTTTTCAAGGCTGTGTGCTGGGTCTATTCACATCTAAAGCAATGCATCTGTGATATATATGAGTCAATTTCACATTAAAAGCTCACAACATCAAAGGTAAAATTACAAATTTACAAAGGAAAATTATGAATAAATTGCAAAACCCAAAAACTACAATCAGGCTCAAAGTTCTGATACTTAGGTAAAACACTTCTTCAATATACTTCTTTTTTATGGTTTAAACTAAAAAACAAATACATATGGAGATGATGATCAGTTAATTTAGTAACAAAATCCAATGTCTACCTTGGTTGTGGAATTAGCTGGATTGGAAGTGAGAAGACTGACAGCTTTCTGGGAGAGGGAGGTGCTTTCTAATGTACCTGTCACCTTCCTTCTCTCCAGCTCTGTAGGACTCATTTGCTGCAGGCAGATACAGTTGATGGTTGAGCAAAACCAAATTTAAAATAACACAGCAGTGGATGAATAGGTATATATTTGTAAACCAAGACAATGGGAGATAGCTGAAAATCTGAATTGTGGTATGATTTTTAATGAAGGCTGTAACCTGTGTAGCAGCCAGAATGAGGGCTTTTGCCTTGGCTTCGTTGACGACTGGAACTGAGAGCTTCTCATCGAGAGTACGGCCACATTCACACTTCCAGAAGACAATGTTATCCTCCATCCCTGTCAGAGCAGAACCTCTGCTGCCTCCTAGTGGCCACCACATGCACATATCATGTTAATATAACATTCACAGAATCTAGGATGGTGATGTGTTGGGCCTGGAGCAGAAAACCAAAGACTGGAAAAACTGATTAGCCCCAAGTCTAAAATAACTCCCAGCACTGAAGAATGGTGTATGAAGTAAACACATATTAACAGGCTTCCAGAGTGGAATAGCTGTTGTGAGAAAGATGAACAAGTAAAAACAACTGCTAAGGAATTATTGAATAAAGCATTACTTCTATCAGCCAAGGAGTTGAATAACTGAAAATTATTGTTATTGGTTATAACAGCATATTATCACAACATTTAATTGATGTAAGTTGGACAACGAGGAGGATGTTGACATGGACATCCTATCAAATGCATTGTAAATATCAGCTTTTGACAATAGGTGTCACTACTATCAACTATCAGATGTAGGTGATCACAGATGTTGACTCAACAACAGAGTAAAGAAAATTGTGCATTTTTCTATGAACTATGCCATGCACAATCCAGGATTGATTTCAAAGGAACTCTGAGCATACCCTAGTAATCTTCAATGCAACATATAACAACTATTAGAGACAAAATAGATGAGATTTCATTTGATCATAAGTACACTGTGATTCACTCAATGAAGATATTATTCTTGTGTGGTGCAATTTGAGTCCTTTGTGCTACATTTGAGAATACCTTTTCTGGCAGCAAACAGGGCTGGAATTACATTCATTTCAAACATTTAGAACTTTTGCTTTGAAAACCACATATTGCAATGTTTTGTCTAGACCAAACGCAGGAAAAAAATAAAGAAAAAAGAATATTCACGATGATATTTGCGAAAAAAACTTCTTTGACATTTCTGTGACCTTCAATGTACAAGTTATCCCATTGTTATAACCTTCATATGGGTACTAGTTGACTTTCAGGGATGTGATTGCCCTGGCAGCTGAAGGGCTGAAATAATTTCGGCGAGGGGTTTGGGGGCCGCTCAAGGCCCCCAATGGGGGTCAAAGGGGGCGAAGAAATGTTCCCTGGAGCCATCGGATCCGCGGAAATCAGCAGACAAATCACATCCCTGACTTTAAGTCAAAACTTGTAGGTCAAGATTATATATCTGCTTTTGTCTTTCAAGAAACCTTTGTAGGTCAGTGCTTTACATCAATGTAACTGTCAATCAACTGACAAATGTCAACATAACATACCAATTGCAGCTGCACTGCTGATTCTCACGCTGTGTTGTGTGGGTTTGAAAGGCAGATTTCCTGGCAGAGGCTCGGTTGCTGTAGCATCCACTTCATACACAAACTCTCCAACTTCATCATTGACGAATATAAGAGAGCAGTGCCTTTTGCCCGGTTGGAATGGCAGGAAGTTGATGTCCACAACACCCTGCCCACATGCCTCCAGATATATCTCCTTGTCTTGGGCAGAGAATGCAGTCATCATTGTATCTGAAACCACAAGTTAACTTGCTTCAGCAGAAATGTAATAGAACTGAATCTTCAAAACCAATAATTAAGATCAACATAGTGAATCCCTACAGCACAAATAACTTACCATTCTCTTCCTCTTGCTGTTTCTGCATGTTAATTTGCTGAGCCAGCATTTCTGCTGAAGTTTCATCTTCCACCTCAGGTGATTCTGCCACCTGTTGGCCATGATCAATCTTAGATCTAATCTTTTTGGACTTCTTCTTGTGAGTGGGAATGGTGTTGGAGTCCTTGGGGGTGCTGCCATTAAGACTGGCCATCTTGTTCTTGGATTCCACAAGAACCACTTTAAACGTACCAGCAGCTTGGAACGGGTTCATAACCTCTATGGATACTGAGTGAAGGTCATAGCAAGGTGATTCAACCTTCACTACGGTCTGGAAAGAAAATATAGAGAAGAGAATTGCAGCCCACAAATAGGAATATATATACCAAATGTTCCAAATAGAAATGATCCAAAGACATCAACGCCATTTGACTAAAAAAGTGTGTGAACTACCGACCTTGGGTATGATGTTGTCCACGTGTGAGCGAAGGGTGAAGACGAGTGTGGAGCCTACACTGGATCCCTGTCTCCTTCCAACGAGGACCAGCACAGCCTCAGCTGGCCTCAGGAACCGACTCGTGAATTCCACCAACAAGTTCACGTGGGACTTGGGTGCCAGAACCACGCTCTCTCCCTTAGGAAGGTGGAAGTCCTTGGCATCGCGACCAGCTAAAAGAGCATGGTAGGTCAGTGGCTTGGTGCTGGGATTGGTCAGTCTTACCTGTCAATGCACAATAAAGCTAAAGTCATGGCTGATGCTAGCTGTTAGACACAGCCTGCAAATTACCAAGCTAGTATTACAATAGCATTCCTTTATCGATAATATTACACAAAGAACTTTAAATTATGGATACAGGTACTGATTCTTCAAGAATTCTAATTTCATGATTCAGTTGTAGAGATTATATGATAGTAATCATGTATGAATTTCTTAGTATTTTATTTATACATGAAAACTTTTAGGAGTTGATATTTGAAACTCAAAAGCAGAAGGCCTTGATAATGTATAGCTTAATGTTGATCAGTGTACCTGACGGAGCACGGTGACGTGAAGACCCCCGACAAACTCCACAGAGCTACGAGGGATGTACTGCGGCAGATTGTTGTAAAGATGGACACACAGCAACAGGAGTGAGATGGGGTTGGGGTCAGTGACGTCAATTGCCTGTGGTAATAAAAAAAACACACTTCCCATCAATTTCATCTAATACATTGCATCAACACATTATCATGGGAGGAACTTTGATAACGTATATGGGCATAATTTTTAAAGGCCAGATCTGAGAAATGGGGTTAAGGAGATGACAATAGCCTGTCTTAATAGAATACAAAACTTTTAATACATTACTTCTTATCTTATGTTCAGCATGGGGGTTTGATAGATACTGATAGTTATATCTGAGTATCTAGATTGTCATACTTTGTCTTATCTGATCAAAACAATTGTTCCTTGTATATCTATGGTCCTCTATAGGACAGTGATTTCTTTGGTTCCAAATTTGTTAACTATAATGCTTGAGTGAGTGCTTCATAAACATGTCCATTGGCTTTGGGTATACCTGGATGTCGTAGTCAACCCCGATGGCCCTCATTGCATTAACGACACGCAGGGCATTATGCAGACACTGCTCAGCTGTGGCAGGGTGGGTGTACATATCACTCAGGTAGGCATCCACCTGTAAACCCGTCCAAACAAGCACACATTACACAATCAACAAGTCAAATCACTGCAGCCTTATTTCAATATATTTACCATTCATATCAATGCATACTAAGAAAGTAGGACCTGTCAGAAGAAGGGTCATTGAAAGATTTTTTGAAGGAGCTTGAAGAATAATGCAGTGGCACCTATCAAAGTTTATTCCATTAAACATATGAGATAATATGTTGTATTTCCTTGTCCCTATATTTCAATCAATGCACATGGGGCCTTTGTATATTATTTAAAATCAATAATTTGTTTAGCTGTTAAGTTCCTAATAGTTCAAAATCCGTTCTTGATGGGAGAGTTGAAGACCAAGTAAAGAACAGTTGGCAATAAGTACACTCACCAGGAAAGGAACATGAGCTCCCAAGATGGCTGCCAGAACCAGTCCATCCAGAAGGTCAAAGTCAAAATTGACCACCCAGCGGGATGGTGGTGTCCCACCTGAACACAACATAACCATCAGCGTGAATCAAATGGACAGGTGAGTCAATGTAACCACCAAGCTACCAGCTAAGATCAACATAATCATTATTGCTTAACATAATGTACAAATGATACATTAAAACATTAAAAACATGTGTAAATGAGCAATATCAACCTTAATCTGTCTGCTTTGCCAATATAACTATCAATTAAGCTGACAGGTTGTTCAAGCATAAGCATTAATCACACTTGTTTAGCCATATTTAAGCCTTGTTCAAATATATCACCTTTGATGGAATCCTGCCAGATGACTTTGCGTTGCTGTTCATAATTGTGATTCAACCATAGAAGCAGTATACGCTCAGCAATGCTGTACACATTACTGCACAGGGGATCAGGATCCACCATAGGCATGGTCGAGTTCTTGTAGGGAGTGGGCAAGTTCTTGAACTGGCGTGGTGTAATACGAGAAAGACACACCGTCTGCAAGCAGATCAATCTGCGTTTCAATAATTGATCTTGGTTACTATGAAGAAGTGGAAACATTCTGTTTTTTTATAACCAACTTGATCACTCTCTTTGTAAACATAGAAGGGATTGGTTTTTGCTACCAAGACTGTGAACATTCTTAACCAGCCCTGAGCTAAACTAAAGCCATCATTGGCTGATGGATAAGGTAGACATTGTTGGAGGAAGTATGATGATGGTGGCTCAACATAAATTGGTCAGAGGATGGATGGATGATGATGATGATGATGATGATGATACTGGTGTTGGTGGTGGTTGGTGGTGGTTCAACATCCATTGGGTAAAGGATGTTTGACAAAGTTGGTTCAACTGGGTGGAGGATGATGCTGTTGGTGAATGGCTTCTCTGAAAGGTACATCACCAACCTGATACCACCATAAGGCTCCACTCTTTGACCATCTGGCTTCAATGTTGCCTGAGTTATTTTCTAACACTAAAAATATATAAAATTACATATATTGACCTTGAGGAGTTGAAGGAGAATATCCACCCAAGCCCTCTTGGAAACTGCCTCAAACAATTGCTCCTCAATAGCCTCCTCCTCCTCTGTCTTCATTCGGAGGCTCCTTCGACCAGCTGTCTTGTTCCTCTTAGCCTCGAGGTCCTTCTGGAGTTTCACCCATGATTTGTAGTCACTGGGTTCCATGAGATACTCAGGTTTGATAGAGGTGATGCACGCTCCTTGTGCTCTGTAACGCATGGCAACAAGCTCATCACTTAAAATGGAAAGGACTATTTGTTTATTTGATAAAATGATAGCAGACATGCGTTAACAGTTGCAAGCATACCTCAACGTTATTTAGGTGTGGGGAATCTAACAAAAGAGTCAAAACGTCATCATCTTTTGATGGGCCGCTGAGTGCCCGACAGAATAAAAAAAATACTGAACAGCACTGATGCTTATACTAGTTAGTGTATTATGGTCGTTTTGCTGCTTGAACTGGAGGCGCCCGGTTTCAAAGTTCATGCTACTTTAACACACAGCCATCGTCGGCTGAGAAGGTGCGACTAATTTAAGTACCTTGATAACGGCCTCACCACAAACCTATTGCCGAGGTCAGACTGTTAACTGTCTGGCGCGTCACCTGAAATCTTCCCATCGCCATTTTTTTTTTCCTGATTTCGGAATTCCTTATAAGGGATACTCAAGCGTATGAATAATTGCTCACTTTAGGAAGGTCAGAAGTGTAGAATGCTGCCAGTAGATCTGTTTAGAGCGTTCGATCGGGTCAGCAGGTAGGGGATTATTGATGGGTATTCCCGGTACTGTCTTGCCGCACAGGTGAGAGATCATATCATACACCGTGCGCACTTCCTTCTTCATCCCACTGGATTCAAACGATGCTCCTTTAGCTGTCTTTGCAGCCTCTTCATTCGGCTTCTTAGAAATACCACTGAAGAACATATTTTGAGTATTTATATACCAGCATGAGCAAATTTTCTTAAATAGCGATATGTTTGATCAAGTATATGATAATGTGCACGACCAAGTTTTGGTCATAGGCTTCAAAAGAAAGAAATTGATCTGAATTGAACATCCAGATGATATCAAAATATTGACAGAAAAATTCACATTTCATTAAAGGACTACTATTTGTTTGCAAATATATTAACAGATACATAAAAACAACAGCATTTATGCGCCCAATATGGTAGTCACCATAAGACATTGATCCCATGAGAAGGAGACTACACAAGGAGCCGTTCCTCCAAGGAACCATCCGCACATGAGATGACATAGTACCCCACAGACACATACCCTCGCAAAGAATCAGGTACAACTATAGGGTTGGGTCCACCAGGCCATCCTTGGGAGGAGAACCAGCGCTGCACTGCTAGAAGAACCTCAGTGTGGAACACTCCTTCCTCTGTATCTTCCTCAGGGAACAGAGCTGACCCTAGTGACCTTGATTGAAGGTCATTACGACCTCCACGACTTTGTTGCTCTGATTCTGTTGTGAATTTGTTGAGAGCTCCATCCCGAGGTGTACTGGGGTAGTTGGATTCTGTATCACAGGTAAGTATAAATATTATGAGATGGATTATAGTAAAAAAAATATACAATCCATTTGCCCAAGAAAACAGTATACAAATTGCTCATATTTGATCAAAGCCTTCATAAAGGTCATCACCTGATAACAGTTTACATACTTTTATACCCAATCACTTGAGAGTTTCACCACAATCAATGAAACTAGTGATGAACATTAAGTTGAAAAGCCTCTCGCACTTTGCCTCAAATTTATTAAATATTTAAATACTGTAGGATTAGCACAAAGAGCATTCCAAGACTAAATTACTACTGCAATTCCGCCTGTCGGAATGTTATTATTCTGTTTACCAGTCACACTTTGTGAACTATCCTCATAACTTGAAGATGAGATCTCGAAATTGGAACTGGTGGCTGTGGTGCTGGGTCTGCTACCGGGGCGTGGGGGAGAGGTACACGGCAAGAGGATGGCTTCCCCAACATTCATGCTCTCACGAGAAGCAGTCCTTCTTCCTCTCAATGCACGTCCCTGAAATATACAAAGTAAATTCATTCAATAAGGCTCGTGCAATCAAATGAATTATTGTCAGCAGAATAATATTTCAAAAACATTTCTGAAATAATGATACCTTCTTAATCAATTACTATCCCCTTCCTCCTTTTGTCAAAATTTAGCACTTTAAAATGCCTGCAGTATTTATTCACTAAAACATTTTCTCCTTAAACTTTTACAAATAGAAATACACCACAAACAATACCTGTTCACAGACAATCTGATGATCAGCTCTGTGCTGAGCCAAGAACGGATAGCAAGTCATGAGGCAGTTGTCAGCGGTGGCTGACAGGGGCAGTCTGAATCTGTAAATGTGACCAGAGCTCTTGTTATAACCATGTTACAACCAAGGGATAATCATGTCACAATCTCATCCAAACCATGTCACAATTGCTATACTAAAGTATCAACAATGTCACAATGCAACTGCAACTAAATCACGCTCAAATCACAACCATTGCCAACCTTGTCATAGTCACAACCATGCCAAACAATGACCAACCAGAATGAAACCATGTCACAACTTGTAAAATCAAAGTCACAGACAGGGTCAAACCAATTTGCAACAGCATCACAATTCAGATACAGCCGTATCACAAATCACTTCAAATGTTATAAAATCCACATCAAAACTGTGTCATAACATGCTGTGACATGGTTGCAGTTGTATGCCACATCCTCCTGCTATTACATCGCATCTGCTGAAGCGGCTAACTCACGTGTTGCCCAGGTCGTCCACGATCCTGATGTGCTCAGTGAATGAGATGGGTTTGGGGCTTTTGAAGTTGACCCGGCACATGATGACAACTGGTTCATCATCCTCCTCGTCACCAGAATGAGGCTTTATGGCTGCAGACATAGTAGGGATGTAAATTAAGCATTCTGTGTCAAGTTTTAAGTGATCATTGTTTTCAGCAAGGATAGTACTTTTAGGTGGTTCATAATTGAAGATATGAACAATATGAGCACAGTGCATGTATTGGCTGCTCTGATAATAGTAAGGGCAGCCTGTTTGCATTGTAAATAAGAAGTATAGCAAGTAGTCTTCAGGTAATGTGTTATAAATAAAGGTAAGAAAACATCAAGGTACAGTAGGCTAAGATCATAGCAAGGCCTTCCAGCATCTTGTTGGCCAGTTGGAAACTACCATAGAGCTCCTGGGTTGAGGCAAGGTAAGTAGGCGATTTTGCTGTTGGTGGGTTTGGGGGGGGGGGGGGAGGGCATGACAAATCTTTTGATACTGTATGCTTATAGGTAGATACATTTTTAGTTTGTGATGATTTATGCGAGAGAATGAAGGATATACCTGTGCCATTAGGGAATGTAAATGACAGGGGTGTGATGGTACTCCCATCTCCACACTCCACTGTCAGAGGCTCCACACTGATACTAGACTTCCTGCACACAAAATTACCTCGTCAATCCAAACAGGATCATATCAACAATAAAATTTACTGGTAGTTTTGTTCTGGCTGCTGATGCTAATTACTGTGAATCAATTCAGTTTCAACATTAGCTCATTCTCAAATTGTAAGGTAAATAACAAAAACCTTGATAGTGCTTGCAAAGCAAAACAATCACAACAGATGAGTGGCCCCTCTTACTTGTGGTAGTTAGCTGCCAGGATCTTAAACTCGGAGGAGATGTCCATCTGTAGGGGTACTGGTGTGAGTACAATAGCCAGTGGGTCGAACCAGAGATGGGGTGACTTGAGTTCCCCTTTAAGACTGAGGTACTGATATGGACGACTGTAGTCATCGTTAATGACAACAGGCAGAGTCACTTCATAATGACCTGGCTTATCTGTAAACACAAAACATACATGAACCCTTGAGAAGCAAGTTGTAAAGTATCGATCCCCCTTCACCACAAAAGCTACAATGAGCTAAGTTGTTACTCTCTATCAAGAAAGCACTACATCTTAATGCAACCAGAGTTACCAATTATACTTGTTTAGTTACAGTATTTATATGATTTTGGTATAAAATGCATATTAAATATAGAGGAAGAAAATCAAGAGAATCATTGAAAAATATTATTTGTTAATTACTAAGGTGGGAGTGTGGTTATGTGCATAAACATCAATTAGCATTTTTTCATTGAGAGATAAATGATAATATATGCGCATCTTACCTGGGCAGAATGTCACGGCGAGAGTGATGGTTTTACCAGGAGCAAGTACCCCCTCCACACCTCCATCTCCATGTGTCATGTATGGCATACCACTGGAGTGAAGGAACTTAAACACACCCTGCTCGAGAATCTGGTTGCCCTTGGAGACATCAATCGCCCATTTCAGTTCTTGGTTGCTGTTGTTGACAAGAAGTGTCCCCTGATAACCATGGCAATTATTGTTTAATAAACATGGATCTACATGCAGGGTTTTATTATCTTGGCAAATACTGACATTGTATGATGTACTCTAAATGTACTATGATTATTCTGTTAAAATATAGCAAACACCAGAATAACTCAACGATAAAAATACTTCCCTGTCCAATAATCAAACAAGAACTTGAGGGGCCTTAACAAGAAATGTTTGTCATGCAAAGAAATAGGACTAGAGACAAATATTACATAATAGTTCATGACATCCCTTTTTCTAACAATATTGAGACAATGAACAATCATAAACATCTCAAAGTAGGCAGAGCACAAGAAGGAGAGTTGTTCTTAATAAATAATGAAACCAAACACATGAGAGAAAATATACAAAATCAATCATGCATTTGAATATATAGGATTATATATATTGACAGAGGCAGAGGTGAGATCAAAGAATAAAAATCACAATGTTACAATTATATAGAGTCTGGGTTTTTATCATGGAGGAAATCAAAAATGATTTTACATAAAATCAATCAGAAAAAGAGCTCTTATGCTAGAATGTGGCAGTGCATTATATTACCTTTGTGTTTATCTGTAATGATTTCAACATCAATAACAATTAATTGTTTCTCAGAGTTCAGAATTATAGAGACAACACATATTATCACGCCACATAACAACATTCACAATACAACAAAAATTAGGATGTAAGTGAAACTTGTGAAGTAAAGAAATATTTATCAGGAAATAATTTGACATTCAAGCAATTGCTTGTTGAGTTTAACTGAATACAGCAAATTTCCTCAGCTTTACATATGACTGAACAAAAATACCTGATTCTGTCCAGAAACTGCAGCAGTTGACAACTCATGCATTCTTGGGGTCATGGAAAACTCAAGGGCAAGATGGGAGAGTTGCAGAGGCTGGCGAAGAGCTGTTGCCATGACCTTCCTTCTGGGAGTGGCTATGGTGACATGGACTGGTCGGGGGTTGATGATGTGCTGTACACTGTTTTTGTTAGAGGGAGCTGGTGTTGGGGGAAAGGGTGTTGGGGAGGGTGTTGGAGCACCTGTTTGATTGATTGTCACAGGTATGATGAAGTCATAGGAGGCCACCTGGGTCAAGCAAAACATATACAGTTTTTACTCAATATTTATTATTTAATCATATGTTTTCAAATAGAAAGCATTTCCATCTACACTTTAAATATTCTAAATATTACTGAAATTGTACCGTATGTTAACTTATGTCAAACACTCTCCATATTTCATTGTAATATTCGTCAGTTGCTTAGAGTATCTCGGAACAAAGGACTTTTTTTTAAATACAGATAAATTGTCTGGCTTTGATGACATTTTGGTATTCATTGTGTGTTACTAAGACAAGATTCAACTAATGATAACAGATTTGCCACCTCAGTGGGTTTGAACGTGAGGCTGCATTCTATGGTGTTAGCTGCAGCCAGAGTGACGCAGTACATCCCAGGATTCATCAGCTGGTAGGTGTAATCCTCTGTTCCACACCACAATATCATCATCAGCGAGCATTCCAAATACACTATGTTTATCAAATAAGCATTGATTTTACCATTCTGAACACATGTACAAAGAAATAAATGAATTGTTTACAGCTCTGTTTAATATAGATGAAGTAAATAATGCATTTACAAGAGATGAAATTGAAAATGGTGATGATGAAATTGTATCTGTGAATTCAGGGACAACTGTCAAACATAGCAGATACTCAGATATTCTACTCCAATCAGCTACCAGCAGCCAATCAGAGCCACTTAGGCTGAATTAGCCTGATTAGAAGAGTAAACACAGACCTGATGTTTGGTGGCTGGGGAAATCAAGCAGGAAGTCTGGGTATCTGGATAGATCAAACTCCACTCTGGCCCTAGTGTGAACCTGAAATGATATGCTATATATGTAAATACAATGGCACATGCTACATAATAATTATCAATTATATGAAGAGTAAACATGAATAAAGATTTGGGTTATACACTGGGAAAGCTTCTGTTTCAGAAAACTTGAGATAAACATGGGATAAGCTGGTAACCTACACATCCAACGTGAAAACTACAAATGAATCCAACAACCTTTTATGGACACTTAAAATAGATTTGTTATTATAAAAACTTAAAATTAATAACAAACTTTGAGCCTTTGCAGTAAAATCCAAACATTAACTACGACCTCAGCAAGGTCTTTATTTAGGAAACCAAACAACAATCATCTGCAGTCTCACATTTTCAATAAATTTGAACAATTAAATTTCAAGGAACGCATACCCTTCGTCTATCAAATATGTTAACTGGTGCCCCCTAAATTGAAAACATCATTTCAAAATGTAAACAGCATGGCTACCCATTATCATAATTCACGATAATATATCTGACAAACCTTTTAACACAACATTGCCAAAATGATTTAATATGAGAATAGACACAGATGCCGATTACAGGAAATAAACATACCTTATTGATGAGTTTGAAAGATTGAGTATAGCTTGATCCACAATAAACTCCACCCAAGTTGAATGATGGCTGAATAAACAAATAAATCTTTCAGATTTATTTTGCTGATACAGACATAGAGATTTTCATCTCATCAAGGAACAAGGGAGTTTCATTTGCGCAAATAGACATGACGATAAGACTTCACTTTTTAGGTTTCCACAGGGATCATATCGTTACTGGTATGACATTGTGGATTTTCATCAGGGTCTGCCATTGACAGAAACAAGACATTACAACATACCATATCAATTTCCACCACAGGGGGCTCCACTGTGCCTCCCAGTCTCAGCTCCAGTGATTTCCACCCACGGATAGAGATGTTGATGCGTGTGTCAAACTTAATGACAGCATTGGGTGTGAGGTGGATCTGCAGCTGCGAAGTTCCTCCAACCGGAACCACTCCATGGATGGGCGAGATTGTCAGGCCAGGGAAGGGATTTGGGTCCAAAACCTACAGGATCATTTATTTAAATTTAGCCAATAACAAATACTCTTCTGGTCAAGATCCCATTGGTAAATTATCATTGAAATAAAGGATAAGGATTGTATAAGCTGTGCCGCATTAATTATCTCATTCCACTAGTTACAGGGGATTATAGATTGAAATGAATGTACTTGTATTAGGGTAGTTACCTGGAAGTAAGCATGGTTGAGACTGGTGTTCTTCAGCATGGCTATACGAGTGGTCGTCATGTGGAGAGGAACCTGACCAAACATGATCCTTCTGTCGATGAACTGCACGTTGGTAGCCCCTAGCTGTAACATAGTAACACACACATATAAAGGATATAAACAAAGTTCATTCATGAAGCAGTCAAATTGGTTAGAATATGACAATTTTACTTAGAGATTGATAGTTAGCATACAAACCTTGGCAGCACATTTAAGCTTGAGGGTGGATCCGCCATGGATCTGCAGGGAGAAGTGACCTTCTTCAGGGGCCATGTAAGATGGATGGAACACGACCTCACAGTCAAGGTCAGTGAATGGTTCCACTATACCTGGAGGCCATCATCAAACAGGGTTGATAACTAGATAGAGGTGCAACAAAGATGAACTAGCCGCTCAACTCATTGTACATCTCAATAGAGATATGACAAAGATACAGTGGGGAATCAACAATGGAATGGGTTGACCTTGACTCGTCACCAAGGTCAGAGATTGCCTCACGACAGCCAGAGAAAATTTACAAACTAATGTACAGAGATGTTCCAAAGATACAGAGATATCACAAAGAAACTTTTAAAATGCACTTTTCCTTAGTAAACACAAGTTTCTAAAAGGCCATGCAGACAACAACTGTTAGCATAGTCTTAGTTTCATCCATAGCAAGATACAGTCCATTAGATGTAGGATAGAGATATGGAGAGGAGTGAAGATGAAGGTTTACCTGTAGCTGGCCTGATGGAGAAGGCAGTACCTCGGTCACCTAAGATCGGGGTCCATGTAAATTCAGCAGGGTAATTGAGCTTGTTGTATACAGTTATCACCCCACGAATACCTGCACAGAGACAAATAAATTCAATGTCACTGGCACAATGGAACAGTGGTGATTGAGCATAACAATGAGGATTGGATAGAACCTCTTAAATTCAGTCAGTCAGTCGATGAGAAAAAAACAACCTTTGATATCAGCATGTTTTGTTGAGAGTCATATATTGCAAAGTCCATTCTATGATCTTTCATGAATAAGACTGGAGGTACGGTGCAGTACCACTCAACAGTATTGAGCTACCTAACAAGATAAAAGGTCCATGGCCTCCACATGACAATGCCTGGACAGGAGAAGGGATAAAAGGTTTATACCAGCATCAGCAGGGAGTCCTAATTGAGGCTCCAGCAGGAGGTCATCAGTTGAGAGTTGGAGGGCTACCGGTACAACTTCTGAGAATACTGTCAGGTGGTTCTTGTAAAAGCCATTGATGGTGTAATCAACAGACCTGGAGCAGACATATGTCAAGATAAACAAATCAACCACCCCTCCAAAACAATGGAAACAAATTACTCAACATTTAACAATTAATAATCTAAAGATTATGCTCTCTGTGCTCAATGATTGCAAGGAAATATAACCTCTGGAAGCGTCCTTTGGTATTGGACTCAAATATGAGTGGAAGAGCCACTCTGCACTTTGGAGGAACAACTTGGGACAAGGGGCTAGTCTGGCGAAGTTCTCTGCAGTCAATCTGTAGGGGAATACAACAAAGATAAGGTTATACAAATGTTAATACAAGATGTAAGGTATTAACCAGATTATTGATTCTCAAGATTTTAAGTGGGCTCAGTCTCAAAGAAATAAAGGCTATCAGAGACAACACAACATCAAGAGCTGTGAGGTAATCAAGTCTGTAAGTTCAATCTTTTCATAAATTAAAGCTGTCAAAACAAATAAAACAGCAACAGACTAGTCGTTATTGATTGTGCAGCGGACAGTTTGATTGTGAGAGATCAAGAGACTCACATGGACCACGACGTGGATGTGCTGATCCAAGTTGTTGAGGATGTTGATCTCTTTCTGAGATACAGACTTCAGGCAGACTTCACCAAAGTCAATTGTAGGTGGACCTACATACAACCACAGAATGAAATCAATCACTGAGAGATCATAGTTAGTATAATGATTGTCACACACTTCAAATGTTAGTCATAGCAATGACATGGCAACCAACATAGGCAGTGGATATTGGGAGTTACAATTAACATATCAAGTTGAGTATACCACACATACAAATTAACTGTAGACAGACCAATGACTACTTGGTGGAGTTCCTTGGGGCTCAGGATTTTAGCACAATCTGATTTCTCAACAGCAGTGGTAGGGACTGCATTCAATCCATCTCGCACCTGTAACATTTAAATGCATTCATGCATAAGTGATGAGGTGTTTTACTCTAGTGAGAATTAATCAAAAGGTACCGTTTGAATGGGGAAAAAATATAGCATCAAACCCAATATCTTCAGGTCAATATGCTTCAAAAACAAACACCGTACAACAGAATCAATTGATACAAATTATTAGAATAGTATTATTGCTGTCATTTCTTACATTTTTGGCTGAGTCCAACTCCATCTTGGCAAGCTGTTTGCTGCTCAGAAGCTTAAATGGCTCATTTGGGGGTCTTGGTGCTGTAATGAATTGTAAGTTATTGAATATATCCCAGTTATCACATATCCACCTGATTAGATGCATCATTCATTGGTACATGAATGAAAACCAATCCTAGTGCGTGTGTACATTTACATCAATCAACAAAATATATAATAGATGAATATATCAATTTATAGATTCAATTTATTGATATGATCTACACATATATATATACATATATATATATATATCAGGGATGCCAACAGATTTTTGTAAAAAAAGAGGAAAATTTGCCGAAAAAGGAAACCCCACCCCCCCCCCCCCCAAAATTTTTCTCCTCGGATTTGCATTGACCTCAAAAATGGTCCTGGCGGCCACGAAATCCGCGGATTTCCGAGGATCCGCAGAAAATTGGTGTCCCTGATATATATGTCACTTACATGGAGGATCAGGCCCCACTTCCTCAATCAGAATTTTCCGTGGTTTGAGACCGGCCGCAGGTTTAATACCAATATCCTTCTTGTTTGAGTGCTCTTTGTACTCACTGTTAAAATTCAGAACAAACACACCTATGAAAGATTAAGCATTACATAAGCCGCATGTAATAATATGATAAATTGCATCAAGGTATGAACAGCTGATATGGACAGGGATAGCAACAAGAAATGAGTGTTATACGTGGTTAGTCTTACATATTTCTCTGTTTGTTGCGGCGGTTTTCCCGGAGTTCTTCGATGAACTGAAGGTAGTCTGCCTTGTGTTTGAGCACCGTCTCTATCTCCTTGTTGGTAAAAGAGTAATCTGGATCAACATAATTGTGCCTGTCCTTCCTTGTAAAGAGCGTTCTGTGAGAAAAACACAGACGAACAGATGATGATCTGTGAATATACGGAGGAGCAAGTAATTGTCCCTGATAGAACCATACCCTATATTTTACTGCTCAGGGATCAGTAAGACAAACAAGGATATTTTTTTATTGATGAGAAAGAACTTGCCCCTAATAGCACGACACCCTATGGGTAATGAACTGGCAATAAGCATGATTGGTGCTGGGATTTAAAGTCTAGTGGGGTGAGGCACAAACAGGGAGAGTATTGTAAATTACTGTGAATATGCTATTAGTGGGTTCACATAGGAGTGTTGGACCCGCAAGTTGCCTTTGGTAAGTCTCTGATGTGGGTCTGTGGTTCTTACAGGGACAGCAGAGATGTATGATCAACTCACTGGAACTGAAGCGTCCTGTCACTGGGTCGAATGCTGCGAGCTAGGTCGTTAGGGTAGGCCACTAACACTTTATCATTCGTCTTTTCACCATCCACATTCAACTTCCGGTTGCTGTGGAGGTTGGTACCCTGTGACTGGAGGAGGGCATTGCGAGGCTTATCTTCCGATGTCGCAAACGTTGTGTCCACGTACATACCCACTTCATTGCTGATCTTTGGTGTGATTCCTGTATTGTCACATCATCATTCAGAAATTTTCTCTAGGGTAAGACTTGTCATATTGTGCATAACTCTAAAGATATAAACCTGTAGGTTTATATAATCAAATGCAGACAGCAACACAATAGCAATGTGTATTACCACATGTATCTGAGACTGAAAGATAGGTCAAGGAAATTGAAATTCATAATATCTTTTGTACATGGTCATCAACAATGATTCAATATTTTGTCAAATGTATTCAAAATTAAAAAGCTAAACCTGAGTGTAAAATAGACCTGAGACCACATCAAGTAAACAGTAAATAACTCACCCGGATTGAAGACAGGCTTTTTCTTTATGGTAATAGGATCAGATTGTCCCAAGAGCTGGATGATCAGAGAATGGATGACTTCTGGGTTGGTGGAAAATGGGTTCCTCTCATCAGCCACCATCCCCATAATGTCAACATACTGAGATGGTTTGAACGTCCCTAGTTTACAGGCATATACATAGGTTTATAATGTTATATAGCACAAAATATCACACAGTCTTGGTATAAGCATAACATGAGGCCAACAGGGTAAACCATATTGCGGTATTGTCCCAAACGGACATAAAATAAATCAACAAGTGGAAAAATTGGTGCAGTTTGTGCAGCCATTAACAAGAATCATATTTCAGTTATTCAGATATTGGATGAAATGGAGATATTGCTACCAAAGTTTGAATGAATAAATATTCACCAGCTTGATGAGGTGAAAAGGAGAAGATAATATCCTGACTCTGTCCTGGTTTGATTTTACCCGAGGCTGGTTTGGCGGTGAAATGTGCCACACGTCTGAACTGAAATTTGGCACTCATGAGGGTACTATCGTTATTGAGTCGACACAGAGTATCCACGTGCTGACCGACTGGACACTCCCCGAAGTCAAACTTGGATAGAGGTGATACTGAGACAAGCACGGCTAAGGCAGTGCCTGTGAGTGCTACCTCAAGTACCGAGCCTGGAAGAAGGAAATCAGTTTGTATTTAAGTCAAGCACATACACACATGAATTGAGCAGAGATATAAATGAATTGCATCCATATTAATTGTGTATTGAGCAGATAGATATGAATTCCAAATATTTGGGTACACACCAAAGATATTGGCAACAGGCCAACTTTTGTATAATCCACAGCATCACAACCAATCCCAGATAATACAGCAAATTAGTATTCATGGCTAGAAGCGCCAATGATGAAAATCTCAATCACTTGTTTATGTGGTTTGAAAGTAATATCATACAACATGGAAATGGGAGTTAAATGATGTAGATCGGTTGTTCATTCAAAAGCCAACCAAATGAACAATTATCCAATCCAACATCACACACTATTCACCATGCCTATGGTAGCTTACATATCATCTAGATCAGATGATCAGAGCTCACCAGCATACACAGGGAACTCTTATCAAACCATGCCATGTAGGCCAAATAACAGCTTGCAGACAATGCAGACTAAATTGGCCAAACCTTATCACATATACTCGATTCAAGACACCACTGGCACATGCAGGAGCATTGATTTAGACATATTTTCAAGGCTGAGGTAGGAGGGTGTAGGTACACAGAATTTGTCATTGAAAATCTGTCCTATTCAGGTGGGTTTTTTTTATAATAGCAGACCCAATAGCGAATGTTTTATGTACAACATCCATTTAATACAGAGGGGTGACATTCAATGCACACAAATAGAAACAGTGACAAGGACAAGAACATACAGCAGGATGAACAATACAATGACAGTGTTAAAATAGTCACAAATTATGTTAGTTATCTTTCCACCTTCTCGACCAACCCATCAAGCTAATAAGACAAGAACATATGCTCAGCTTGCTTAATGTTGCTGCAGCAGTTGCCACAGTAACCAGACTCATTGGGGTTATGCATGAAAAGACAACACACAATCACAACAATTCTGCGGCCCCACTTACCATAAGCATGACTGTATGCTATTTCAACACATGTGTATACACAGCAGCTTAGTAGACAATCAGTCATAAAAACAGGTAAAAATAAATACCACCAAAAAAATAAAATCTAAATGAGAAAGGGGAAGACTTGTCATATTGTGCATAAATGTAACATGTCAAGACCAAATAAACCCACCAAGAACTTCTATGAAAGAGTGATTTCAAAATATGGCAAAGGCATAAATGTTTTGATAACTTCAAAGTAAGGGCTAAAAAAGGTTTAAAAACAGTAGCAATAGATAATGTCATATTTGTTTGTATCCTGAAAACTAGGGACACGAAGTCTATATTAATAATATCTTCATTGGGACAGGCACCAACTGGGAATTGGCTCTTGATTTATTTACAATATTTCTGACATACTATCAGGTAAAAACATAAATATGATACAATAGGTTGAAGTTTAAGCGCTGCAGGGATGTAGCAAAAATTACCTCCAAAAGACAGACAATCAGACACGCAGCTAGCCCTTCAATAATTGTATTTTAAGACTACAACAAATGTCCCTTACCCCCTATGTCATTATCATCATATGATTTGCATATACATCACTGCCAAATATCAAATTTCGAACCATATCTCTTAGGATAAATATTCAATAGACCTAGATAGAAATTTGAAGATCATCATGATTTGAATTTGTTGTCACCCAGAGGCAAGGCAATAAAGCAGAGGCCTAGAGTAGAGAATGTATAAATGGTCAATGCTCTCATTGAAATAGCAGTTACCTTCGACATTGGATTTAGGTTTGCTGTCCGTGTCTTGAAACCCTTCGCTTGCACCGACAACTTTGAAGTGCATGAAGAGTGCAAACTGTTGAGTGGGTGCTGGTTGCTCCGAGCAATGAAAGCCTTGCCCATCCTTGCTCCATCTTAAACAATTTAACACAACCAATTTAAATAAATGATCATGTATCAATAATGGGGCCAAGGTGAGGATAAAAACAACAAAATATTTGAATATAAACTCCTAAACTCTTTACAATTTTAAACTATGAACAAATTATCAGTTAATCAATAATTACAATGACATTCATATTCAATCATTCACAGTAAATTTTCTGAGTTAATCATTATATGGAATGAGTTACAATAAATATGAAAGTCAATGAATAACAATAAATATTCAATGATTACTTTGATATGAAGATATGTTTTCATACCTGGGACTAAACCTGAAGAAAATGGGGATTTTCTCATATGGGGCTAGCATGCCTTGGTTTGGGATAGCTGTGACAAGAGAGGTCAACGGGTTCATCTTCCCTCCACTGTTGGACACCGTGGACTGAAAGTCATTGAGACAGTGAGAACAATGCAATCACTACCCACGACAATAACTACATTTGTAAACAATATCCATGCAGTTACAAGTAAGCAAGATAACTCAACCATGATGTCAATTCTCAGCTTATATCAACGTTGTTTCATCACCAGTATTTACGAACTATATTGACAAGATATTCTCACATACACACAAAAAATACCAGTTTTTAATTTAGTAATCATATTCTCAAAAATTTGTGTCAATTTAAATCCCTGGATTTCTTTGGTAAAATTAAGGTATATTACCACTTCTTGTCCCACAATGTCTTCCTGTAGGACTGCAATGAAGCACACTGGTTCGGGCCCGTTGTTGTATAGCAGTCCTACATGGGTCTGGTCAGTGCCATAGTAAGTAGCTCCAAAGTCAACACATGACATAAGCTGCTCTGAGCCATCGCAGGTCAGGAGTTCCAATGAACCATCAACAATATCCCCTCGAACATGCAACACCTGTGTTTCCTTATCTTCCAACTTCACCCTAATTTAGGACATATTGATAAAGAATTAGGGATCATCATACACAAAGCATAAGTCATCTTTAAATTTCAAATAATCCCATTACAGACTTAAAACAAGACCTTAGAGCCCAGCACAACAAAGTTAACTGCCTCAGGCCATAGAAACCAGGTAGTAATGTGCAGAATATACCTTATTGGATATTTGTTTTTGTAGTTTTGATATCTGTTCTATTTTGATATTTGTGCTGTCATTCTGTGATGACTCAGTCAATGATGCAAAGGCCAATCATGATTATACAAATAGTAGGAAAACTAAGAAATATAGAACTGCACAAAATTATCCCCACAGATTCAAGTTCCTTATAGAGGTGCATTATTATTTCCCATTCCCACACTGTCAAAATAATACGATGCACACGATTCATCAAGAAAGTGCAATGCATACTCACTTTACTACCTCTTCAAACTTTCCAGATGCCTTTGTCACAAACTCAATCTAGAAATATGAATATTTCATAATGTAACCTCAAATATGATTAAGAAAGCTTTCAAAATTCTCAGATTTCAAATAAATTTAATTGGCTTCAGGGTACAATATTAGTCATCTGATTTCAAGGATATAAAGGAAAAAACATACCTTGATAGATTGTGAAGACTTGGCTGGCACACGACCACATGATGGTAAGATAACAATTGGTTTATCGCCGCAGTACTTGAGCTTGAATTCCCCTTCTCTTGAGCCATGGTTGTGAATAAATATTTCTTTTGAAATAACTTTGCTGCTGGCTACAACAGATCCAAAGTCGACTGGTCCCTGGATCACAAGGTTGGGTCGGCAGGGTACTCTGAAACAACCAAACTCACATATGTTAAACACTTTCCATTTACCTTGTGACAAAAAATCTTCCAGTGTCTAAGATCAACATATTCCATCTTCGGTGTTGAAGATGATGTCTACAAAACACAATGATATAAGTTTTATAAACCTAGCACTACTATTTATTTCACAAGAGCAACACAACCAACTCACAACGGTTAAAATGGACATGAAATGATCTCACCCAAGTAGTGGAACTTCCAGAACATCACCGTCAACTGTCACAACAAGCCGATCTTTATGTTCAAGCCCCTCAGTTGAAATATATTCAACAACAGCAGAAACTTCCAGACCAGGAGCAACTGGCTTTTTGGGATTCTTCACTTTAAGCTTGAAATACTAAAACACAGTGAATAATATTGACAGCCATCAACATTTTTTGAAATTTTAAGGGGCATATGGTGCAAGCTAAATCTGGAAAAGTATCAAATTATAATTATGCAGTTCATCTGACAAAGTCTAGAAGCCTTGGGTTCAAAGAAGAGTAAAATCATCATAAGTCAGCATGCATAAATTTTCATCAAAAATCATTATCGACCAATTTCCCCACTATTTTTGGAACTTAATTTCACAATGAAGAGACCAATCCGTGACCCCGTCTTTTTCAAAGGCTTTCAATTAGTCAATTCCAATATTGCTTAATAGGATATGATTTTTAGACCTTACATGACATGAAATGACAATAATACCAGAAATAGTGAAAATGCATGGGTTGTTACTCAACCCGGTTGTATAGTTTTTAGAAAATAAATATTGGAGGCGGTTATGGCCAATATCCACAAATCTTTTCCCAATACCAATAAAGGATCATAATGGAGTCATTCAATAGACAAAAACAGAAATAAAATAAATATTGTACAAATTGCATCTCTTAGAACACTGTATAAGTTTAAAGTCTATTTAATGATATTGTCCAACATACTTTTTAGGTCATAATAACATACAGAACATGTTAAGCGCTGATTTATGAATATATTGAAAATTACAAGTTGTCAGCTTTGAAACTCAAAGTACAATCAATTCGCCATCTTATGTAACTCAATGTTTACATTCAGGAATAGAGAAGTAGAGCTATATTTCCGAAAGAGCATTGTAAGTTACAGTAAGGTACAAGGTAGCTAACACAAAAACACATGGCAAATAATATGATATTGTTCATGTTAAATGTTGAGGATGTCTGAACAGTCAGGGACTACACCGCGAATGCAGATGCAGCCTCCATGAGCTGTCACACAGTTAGAACTATTTTACATTACTCATTAAGGGGTAACTCAACAGAGATCAGGGAGAAATCAGAGGGTGCACCCCCCTCTTTCTATCAATTCAACAGAGGTACATATATTAAGTAAAGCCTGAATGGCAAATGATCTTGAACATCATTCCAGATATAATGCGACCAAGGATATTACATAGATTATTTCCAATATTCCAAACCTGGTGGGATAAATAATCAAAAATATTGTCTCATACCAACCCAGCAGGAGATCTGTATAAATAAATCTATTGTAATGATCAATGCAAAGCCAAAATCATTGATCTTGTATTAAGCGTTATTCTGAACCCCACCTCACCTACAGTTTCTTGTCACAGGCGCAAACATATCTGATTTCTGATGATTGATCACCCGAGCCCCACACCCCAATTTCACATCGTACGAGGGGTTATACATTTAGATACTATACCTTGTATGACGGGGTATGTTTATTTGCCATTTCGACCTTGTATGTCATACATTTGAATAATACCTAGTCAACGGTGCATGTTTTTTGTCATTTTTACCTTGTACGACGGGTACAGATAGGGCTGTCAGTGATTTTTTTTCAAATTCATTGTATCTCGTTGAAATTATACATGAAGATAGGTATACCCATGAGGATTCTAAAAATTCATTTTCTTTAAGTCAATTAGAAAAAAAGTTGTTGAGGCTTCAATAACCATGGTATTGCTCGGTTTTGTGACAGATTTCTACGGTAAGGGATAACAGACACTTTTCTTTTGAATATCATAGTGAAATTATACTACAAGAAATGTACAATGTAGAGTATTCTAATAAGCTATGTTTCATTTTTTTAAATCAATTAGAAAAAAAGTTAGTGAGGTTTCAAATTCCATGGTATTGCTTGGTTTTGTGCCAGATTTCTACGGTAAGGGATAACAGACACTTTTCATGTCTTATATTTTGAATATCATAGTGAAATTATACCACCAGAAATGTACAATGTAGAGGATTCTAATAAGCTGTTTCATTTTTTTAAATCAATTAGTAAAAAAGTTATTGAGGTTTCAATTTACATGGTATTGCTCGGTTTTGTGCCAGAATTCTATGGTAAGGGATAACAGAAACTTTCCATGTCTTATATGTTGAATATCATAGTGAAATTATACCACAAGAAATGTATAATCTAGAGGATTCTAATAAGCTATGTTTCCTTTTTTAAGACAATTAGTAAAAAAGTTATTGAAAAAATTTATGGTATTGCTCGGTTTTGTGCCACAATTCTACCGTAAGGGATAACAGACACTTTTCATGTCTTATATGTGAACCCTAACTGCTGAATTCTTTAAGCGGCATTTTGCCTTTGAAGTTACTGGCCTGTAACGGATATTTTTTTGAATCTACAACCCCAAATAAATAAATCAGGTACCATATGAATCGAGTGTTCTTTTAAATGACATATTGCTGATAAGGCAAGCAATGCGCTCCCCCGGCACGAGCATGACAAAATCAAACATTTTAAAGTTTAAAATTCGACAAAACATTTACAATCGATTCGAAAATAAACTTGACCAAAGTGTTCCACTATACTTGAATTATCCCCGTATTTAGATGGATGACAGGGATCAGACAAAAAAATGAACGAAAATCGACTTTGTATGACCCCAAGCAACAGCCGCGTAAGCGATCTCGAGTCGGCCGAGCGAAGGCAAGCAATGCGCTCTTCGGCACGGGCATGACAAAATCGATCATTTTAAAGTCTAAAATTTGGCAAAACATTTACAATCGATTCGAAAATAAACTTGACCAAAGTGTTCCACTATACTTGAATTATCCCCGTATATAGATGGATGTTAGGGATCAGAATAAAAAATGAATGAAAATCGACTTTGTTTGATGACGCACGATCAGCGGTGGTTGCGAGCGTGCGCAGCCGTGCTGGGTCAAGGCAAGGTTGACCCTGATACGGGCTCACGGGGCGTGCATGAGATGATTGGACAACATTTTGAAGTGCAAAATGCGACAAAACATTTACATTTAATCTGAAAAAAAACCTCACCCATTTGTAACATCATAGTTAAATTTGTCAAAAGTGAGCACCTATTTTGCGGCTTTCTGATAAAATTGGGAAAAAAATACATTTGTTAACACTGTAACATTTCGTACGTAAATAATATTATTTTCCCTTTGGCCAATTTTTTTAGATTTGATATGATCATGAACATTAGAATGTCATCTTGTCATTTACCAAACAATAAAAACGATACGAGTAACGAATACGAATCGATTTAGAGAATTCAAAACGGAGTGAATCTCGAAAAGTCAAAAATGCTCGCCGAGAATTTGAACTTATTGCTCCACAAACACACATTTTTTATGGCTCAAACGGAGTAAAATGCGAAAAGTAAGGCAATATTATTGAAAATCAATACGTTAGCTCTCGTTTGATGTATCATTCGTCCATGTATCTTAAATATTAATGCCAGTTAGAGCAAGTTGAAAAAAAATAACATTGAGGCACAAGCGCGGCCGCCTGCGGCGAGGTTCGATTGACACCCCTAGTACAGGTTTTCGAGGTCACGCGGTACACCCTACCAAGAACAAGGCCAACTGTCATCCCCCCTCCCCCCACGGGCATGTACCGTTAGGCGTTACCACACAATTTCATTTGCATCAACCGTCTCCAACGATCTAACTCCATTTATCAAATTCACTCACAATCAGGAATTTTAAAAAGATGCTTAAAAAGTACTTTTCAATAACACTCTGTATTTAACGGCGACAAAAGACACACCTTGCTTTGCGGGGCATAATAGCGAATTTCTTTGCTCGTTTTGCTGATATTTTTCACCGTGATATCAGCACTGTATAACTTTCCAACATAAGCATCTCGGTATTCAATAAGAGATGGACTTATCCGAACCCCTGAGACATCCCCATCCATTTTGAAGATGTAATAATAAAATCATCAATGCCTCGTCGAAAAATTATTCCCTCGCAGCCATATTGTTTACTACATGTTGCCTGGGAAGTGAAAATATATTGTACAGTGGCATTATTTTCATAAAAATTAACTCACTTAAATGTCAATGGCGGAACTGCTGATCTCTATATTGCATGATGTGAGCTTAATTCGGTTACAAAATGTGTTCTCGTTTGGCTGTTACTCATTATCTATAATCACCCTAAAATCTAAAGGCACACTCAATTTGATGATGTCTGAACAAGATGTGTTGTTGAAATACGATAGGCCTTGATATAAGTCTAATATGCATCAGTTTTAAGACGTCACCTGAAACACGACTATCAAATTATTCTTGTCAAATATATAAATGATAAAAGGGGAAACACACATGCATGACATACATCATAAATACATACATACATACATACTACATACGGCCCATACATACATACATGTACATACATACAGACATACATACAACGATACATAGTAATGGTACATACATACATACATTATTGGTTTGCAAACATACATACATACATACATATACATACATATAATATCATGAACATGAATTTGTACATACTATACAGGTCCTGTAGGGCTACATACATGTACATACATACATACATGGACATACATACATCCATACATACATACATACATACATACATATGTATATATGTTTACAACAAAAGCGTGTGTGTATTTGTATCTCCATTATATATGTATATATATATTATTGTATATATATATATATATATATATATATCAAGTTATCAGAGAAATTAAATATAAGCATCATATATACGATATCTCAGTGATCGTAAGTTTGAATGACTTCTCCTTAAATTTCTTTGTGTGTGTGATGTGAATCACTAGCATTCCTTTCCACTTACATCTTATATTTTCAAATGAATGCTGCAGCAAGAAATTGAGATCTTTACGATCAGTTCGGTGAGGAAGGTGGAAGTCAAATTCAGTCATTTATCTGGCGTTTGCCAGTCTTGGTGCCTGGACACAGGGTTATACATTTCATGGCAATGCGGATAAAGTCTTCAGAGATTTCTTTGGTGGAGATAATCCATTTCAAGGTCAGTATAAATGGAGTAAGCTGTATTGAGGGCTATTTTCAAAAAGGTGATAGCCTTAATCATGCACATATATTTTTTGTTTTAGTTATTTGCCAACTTCCTATTCCTGGTAAATGATTAAAAGTAATACAAAAAAAAATCTGCAGTTTTACACAAGATATCCACATTATTTCTGTGAAAGGTATCAATATAAGTGTTTGTTTATGTAGAGTTCTATGACAGAGTTGATGGAGATATGCATATGGGATTTGGAGGGCTACATGGAAGAGGTGCAAAGAAACAAGACCCACCTATTGAGAGAGAACTAGCTCTTTCCCTGGAAGAAGTATTCCATGGCTGCACAAAGAAAATGAAAATATCTAGAAGGGTAATTTACATTTTTCATTATTCTTTTTTTATAATAATCTCAAGTGCCATGAGTTTACTTCCAAATAATGTATAGAGTCAGTTTCTGTTGACACTTATTCTGTCTGAAGGTTATGAATGAGGATGGTCACACATCAAGCATTCGTGATAAGATTCTCACAATAACAGTGAAGAAAGGATGGAAACCAGGCACTCGTATTACTTTCCCAACAGAGGGAGATCAGGGACCCAACAATGTTCCTGGTAATGCCTCATCATCTCTTATTATAAAAGTGTATTTGTATTGTAGATTATTGTATTTGTATGATTAGATATTTTAAACACTTGTGTTTACTGGTATGTCCTTGGTATATTATTATGATATGGGTAATAAATAATTCTCACTCATTGTCATCATTTCAATATCGTCATTATTGGTGTTTGCAGCGGATATTGTCTTCATTGTTAAGGATAAACCCCATCCTAGATTCAGACGCCAGGGAGCTAATCTCATCTACACCTCTAACGTGCCTTTGGGCAAGGCTCTCACTGGCTGCACTGTTGAGATCAATACTCTGGATGACAGAATACTTCACATACCCATCAATGACATCGTCCAGTAAGTGAAAAACTTTTACAGACACCCTTGTCTTGTCAGTCATATTTTCAAAAGGTAAATATACCTGTGTCAATATACCTATGTCAATAAATGAATGTAATATTTCACTATCACTGACAATCATTCAAAATCAGTCTGCTACTGTGATAAAAGTCACAATCACCAATCTATCAGAGCCTTTTTTCTTTTTGAAAGTAATATTGCATAGTAAGCCAATTCCTGTCATAAGTCATAAAATTTCACCCATTAGTTCAACTTTCATGAAGTGTTTTCATTTACAGACCTGGATATAAGAAGGTTGTTCCCAGAGAAGGAATGCCAATCACAGCAAGTCCAGAAAACAAAGGTGACTTGATCATAGAGTTCAACATAGAGTTCCCACAGTCATTAACACCAGATAGAAAAGAGTTGATCAGACGTGCCCTACTTTGTTGATCTGTCATCCTACAATATGCTAAACTTGTGTGATATTTGGGAGTTACATATGCAATCTATCTGCACTTCAAAATATGCTTCCGTCATTTGGAATAAGGGATACTTGATGAAAGTGTATGTTTATTATTGTAATTAAAGTATTTCTTGATAATGCCTTGCATCTATCGTGTTTATATTAAACGATTACATTGTAATCCAGATGTGTACTAATAAAGATTCATATCCTTGGAACCACTATATCTGAGTCACTTCATTAAACAAAACAATCACCACAACTAACTGAGGGAAAGAAACCGTCTCTGAAAGTAGCATAGACCACAATAGCTACTGTCATATTTTGGCATAGGCTACCCTTGAGGGTCAAATATATCCCCAATGTCCTCTGGGCGCAGCAGCACCACATATACCACCGCCAGCCACATACATATATACAGCACCAGCCAGCCAACGGGGGAATCCCCAGAGCCACAGGGAATCCCCACGGGTCAATGTCTGCTCCTCTGTGACCATACTCGACAACCATTTAGACTAATGGAAACTCATTTGGTATACACATTGGCATATGGATTACATAAACCTACCTGTTGCGCTATCAACACTTGTGCATGGCCTAGATTGGGGTTACATGAGCTATGTGGAAAGGCTTGCAAATTTGAATATTGTAAGCAGCACCAGTGGCGAGCAAGCAAAGGGATTAAGCCACCTGTCTCCTGTATACACTGGACGCGCAACCATCACGAGTTTGCAGATTTGCACATCTTGTGGTTCTAAGCGGGAACGCGACGTGCTACGCTGGACAGAAAAACGATGTAGACAAATCTTTCCACAGGCGCTCAAACAGCTTCAAGCTATAGCTCGACTGCACTATTCTATGTAGAAAGGGTTCCACTCTGTAAAGATAGGCTTGGGGTGGGGGTGCCGGTTCTTGTTTTGGTAGGAAATTCGAAGCGGCTTCAATGTGGTTCTTAGTAATTTCCCAGAACTTCCATGCAAGAAATGTGGCAAATCCTACAGATCCCATGTATTGCAATCTTGTTGAAAATGACGCTAGGTCCGCATTCGTTCCTACATTGGTTCCAACCTCTTCTATATCGTCTTCCAGAACCAACAAACTGTCGTCTATTTCCTCCTCTATGGATTCTGCAATATAGTCTACCTTTTTTTCTATATCGTTCACTTTTTCTCTCTCTATATTTTGCATTGTATAGTAGAAATCGTATAGAGAGAGTCCATATCGTGGCGGTAGTATTTTCTCGGGGGCTACTTCCCATATCTAGCGCCTCTTGGAGTACCCTACTCTCGGAAACCATATTGAAAGACTCTTTGGGGGCTGGGGCCTTGGGGGCTGGGGGCCACTCTCCTCCATAGAGCTTGTTGCTGTATTCCATATTATATGGAGTCTACTAGTACCAAAACCATAGTTTTTTTCGAACCTGCTCTCCTCCAAAATTGTTGCTTTATTCCATATTCTATGGAGTCTACTAGTACCAAAACCATAGTTTTTTTAACCTGCTCTGCCGGAACCTTCCCTTGTAAATCACGGATTTCTTGTATTTGTTTCTCGGATAGATGTTGTTTTCGCATGGTGAATACCATGTACCTGCCATACTATACCTCCTACTATACTGAGGCTTTGTAGGCTATAGGGCAGGCAAAAAGATCGCTTGGGGCGGACCACCATTGGGAGAGGGTGGCAGAAAGATATAGTGACCCAGCGACTGTACTCCAGCAACTAGTCTGGCCTGCCCCCAACGCGGCTCCATCCACGCGACCTATTACATCCTAGGCACGTGATACTCAGGTTACTAACGCAGTGACCCTCTGAGTTATTTTTTCTGTCCAGCGTCCACTGCTCTTCTTCCCACTGCGAATAGCCCTCCCACGACACATGAATGTTGCAGTTGGCACACCGCCCTTCCTGCGCCTGGCACATGGCCAGCACATCATCCACAGTTACGTCCGTCTGACGACCCCGCTTTGCATCTTGCTTTTTATAATTTTTTAGCTTCGCTGCAACCACGCCCTTGTCTGGTGGAGGCGGTGGCGGTTGTGGCGACCGTGGTTCCAGATTTGGTGGCACACACACCCTTGCCAGCTGCTCCGTGTACTCGACCCAGGATACGGCCAAATACGCCAAGTTTGCCCAGCCGAGGTAGTCGTCAACGAGCCACACCTTTTGCGGTGATTGGATGGTAAGGCCCTGGGAGCTATGAATTGTGTTGGCGTAACCATATCGCCATTTTGACGGGATGCCAGGTTCGTGGCAGGCCGGCGTTCATACCACAGAGAGCGGAACTACCACCGCCGGGTATGGCAACAAGCCTGTTCTGATGACGAATGCTCTTTGGGTGATATATCAGCGGCACCGGTATGGTGGAGAATAGAACTCTGTGCCGTTCCAAGAAGATGTCTGTGATCTGGTCGCGTATCTTTTTACTTGAGGCTAGGACCATATGCCCTGGATGCCACTGCTGGACAAAGTCATCCCATTTCCACAGGTTCGTTGCTTTCCGTGTCAGCCTACACTGTGTGGTGTTGGATTTGAGCCGCATGGATTTCCTTAGTTTTTGTAGTGCCGGATCCTTCGCACTATAGTCTGTAAGCACCGTTTCGTAGTAATCGGCATGGTTTCTCAGCCATTGGTGTGGGGGTTCGCCAGAGATGAGAGGAGGCTGTCCTAGGTCCCCCTAGCATTCGACCTGTGCGCCTTTCTCTCGCAGCCACTCAAGGAAGATTTCAAGCTGGGCTCTAGGCACAGTGCAGATCTCATCCCACATTAAAACTCGGGGATTCCACTTCTTCCCCATCACTTCTGGTGACCAGTCTTTATCACCACACCACCGGAAGAAGCTATGATAGGTTTGTGCATCGGCGCCCCGCTCTCTCTTGCTCTTGGCTAGGCGATGAGTAGGCGTGAGCACCAGTAGCTGGACGTCTTTGAATAGATCTATTGCCCGTGTGGTCTTTCCATTGCCACCACCACCCGCCAGGTAGGAGAGCTCTTTTATGGACAGATCGTAGATGGAAGGGGACAGCGAATGCGGTGGAAGCTTCGCTTCCGATGCCACCTATACTAGGAGAATAATAAGCATATTCGGCTGCCCGTTTGAGTATATTGCCCTTATCTCGCCACTGACCAGGTAGGGCCACGGAGGCTTTGCTGGCATAGCTGAGTACCCGGCACCCGCTGATCATTCCAGGCTCTCTTTGTAGATGTAGATGGAGTCGGTGGCCACTCGCACCACATTGGGAATATATTTGGTGGGCCTGTACAAAAAGGCTTCTTCGACCCTCAGGGGTAGCCTATGCCAAAAAACGACAGTAGCTATTGTGCTGCTCATACTGATACTACAGAACAAGTTGACGTTCTTTTGGAGTGGTTGTATAAAAACTTATTACGTTGCCTTGTTCCGGCTGTATAGGTTGGTCTAGAGATATTACAACAGCTCGTTGGTCAGCAGGCTTACTTATTCCTACCGGTTGGTTTGTTCCATGTATAACAGGAACTACTGTTGTAATATCAGTATCAACGCTCTTGGAATTTTCATGCCGGACTTTCACCCCTCCCTTCGTCTTCCTTTCATTTTAGCTTTCCTTTGGTCCACATCCCTATCTTTCTCACTTATTTTAGCTACGTTGTGGACTACCTCACCTCTCTGGTTCTGCATAGCCTTGACAGGCCCTACAAGCTCTCGGTATGTCAGTATGGCTTTATAAACGTCCTTTACGAACCTTGATTCCGCCTCACCAGGGCCTTGCTCTGTCAGGCTGCTCATTTCTAACTTCTCTGTAGTTTTATCAGCGGCTTGTTCTACGCCTTGGAGGCCTACAACCATTTCACGTGAAAATACTTTGCAACTGGACCGTTCACTGAACCCCAAACTATTATGGATGGCCTTAGACCGACCGGAACGACTAGCTATTGTTCCAAGTGAAAGCGGTTTTCTGGTACGAGTATTTACTATTCTTACTTCAGGGTAGTCCTTCAAACGTAACTCTCCTCCAACATAACCAAGGGTTGGTGTGTGACCATTTTCAGCTAAAACATCGTAATAGCTATCGACAGCGCCTATAAGGAGTAATTCATTCATCTCAATGTCCTCCTCTGGGAGAGAGTTGCGCGCTACAATAGCACTAGGGACTCGGTCAATGAAGTAAGTCTCCTCCTACCATCCAGTCTCCCACTCCTCAGCCACTTCAGCTGCGGCGTCTTCAAATTTTGGGTTATCAAACTGTAAAGCTAGAATTTCTAAACTTTTCTTGCTTATGCACGCTCTTCGTTATAGTACTGTTACTCACTGCCTGTAGTTGCTGGAGTGGGGACTAATCAGAGGAAATTATCGCGAGTCCTGAAGTAGAGTTGCTTATTTGGTTTATTTAGATTTCAACAATGAAGCTCCCTGGAATCTCGCGGTCCGAATCGTTTCTCTGACTAGGTGATCTCTCTCGACTAACCCACCTGGGCTCCTTATAAAGGGTCCCGCGATAGGCCAGGCTAAAACAATCCCCTCGTGACACGACGAGTCCACTTGGAGGGTGAACTCGCTTGCTGTGAGGATTGCTACAATCAGGGCAACACCCCTCCCAAAGAGTGGTGTGATGTAACCCAGGCTCTCGTGCTGATAATTTAGGGGGGGAGGCTTTTGACGACGTTTTGGGAGAACTTATGAGCCAGAATAGTATTATAACAAAACTCTATGTTACTGTATTAAAGATATATTAGCTATAATTAAACATTCACTATGAGGAGTACTTACGGACGCAAACTAAACCCATACCGCCGGATACGCGAGACCCTCGGGGTAAAAGGTGTGCGACAGTCTGTAGTTACTACAAACAACCCAAGCACTATTGACCAGAACCAACAATTGCTGGTCCGCTTTCCCAATCTAGTTGCAGACGACGTTTTTGTCCCGGGGACAGCATGGCTGGCCTTTACAATCACGCTGATCTCAACCGACGCTAACCGCAGCGTTGTGCAAACCCTGGGTCACACCGTGGTTAAGAAAACGACAATAAAGATTTCTGGCAATGAGGTCATGTCCATCGATGACAGCGACGTGTATCACTGTTACCACGACTTTTGGCGGACTGCACAGGAGAGACAGGGCCTTCAGTATCAGGGCATTGACACATCAGATGACGAAAATGTGACCAAGATACGAGTGGGGGCAGGATACAAGGATGAGACCGAGGTTGAAGATGAAGCAATAGCCGATGACTTTGGCAACCGACTCTATATTCCGCTTGACTTTGAACTTCTCGAGAGCCACATGCCATTCTACCAGAGCGCGCTTGGTGACAGACTGGAATACGAGCTCACATTCAATGACTACAGCCGTGTGATTCACGCAACGGGCGACACCGACGCCAGATGCATCGATGGTATCTCCTTAGAGTATGACGTGGTCACCCAACCAGAGTTAGCCCGCATGATCCACACCCAGTACACAGTTATCAATTCTGTAACAGCGTGTGCTCCGCCACAGGAAGCTTGCATGCAATAAAAGTGACACACTGTGGAACATCAACCTGAACGTGCCGGCTCGCAGCATGTAGGGCATCCTACTGCTCTTTGAAGACCCAGCCAATACCTCATTTGCCAGGCACACAGAGTCGTTCTACAACCCAAAGATTACAAAAGTCGAGGTGACCATTGAGGGCATCCCAAACCAACTCTATGCCCAGGGCATGCGTGGCTACCAGCAGCAACGAGTAAAAGAGACCCCCGTGTGGCAAAAGCTGTAAAAGACCTGGCATTGGCGGACGTGTCGCTAGGGGAGTACCTAACCACCAAGTATACTCTTTGGCTCGACTTTAGGACGAGTGACGACGACCAGCTCCATGGTAGTGGTAGGCGCGTGGAGAATGCCTTCTGAGGGTGTCACCATTCAGATCACAAAAATGCAGAGGAGGCTGGTGCATTGAACGCCTACATGTATGTTGTTATGGATGCACAGCTTAACATTAAGGATGGCAAATTCGCCAACGCAGTCTATTAGCAACTTTATATTTCCAGATGGTCCCTGTTCGGCTATTGTTTATGGGCAGACAGGATGTAGAAAAACCGTCTACTTGCTCGACCTACTTGAAGGGCCCTTCTTCGGTGCCTTTGAGTATATTGTTATCTTATGTCCTACTATCCGTTTCAAAGAGGCCTATCAGTCCTAACCAAGAAGAAAGACATGTTATCCGAACTGGCCTTTAGTGGCCGCCATGCGCAGCAAAGTGTCTGGGTCCTAACCCAAAAGTACAACTCTGTGCTGAAAGACATACGTGAGCAGACACGCTGGGTGGTGCTCTTTCACACCAATGACAGTGACTCATTTGAAGATGCCCTACTAGCAACTAGCAGAGAACAAGCACGCCAAACTGCTGCTGAAGACTGATCAACCTACTGCATATGCCGTCGATTGAAGGGATACTGGCCCTGATAGCAGCCACTGCCTCGGTTGCCGGGTCAGGTATAATTATCTGGGTAATAGTCTGCGGGGTTCAACAATATATTAGACTTAAAAAACGTATATGTATATTTATGGATCCTGATACCATCATTGATCAACTACTCCTTGTACAGGATAGCCCAGTGGACAGTGCGCCAGAACCCAGAGGGGATATGGCTGCTATGAGAAATAGGTTTGCTGCTGTCATAGCTGGGGGTCAGGCCCGTCAGTAACTTGGTGAGCAGCGCCTTACAATTGACCAGGTTGAATCAATGTCTGACGAAGAGATCACAAAGCTGTATGTGAGATAAGAGGCTCTGCTAGGCGCTAGCATGACGCGCATTCTAGGTCAGACAGTGCTACAGCTATACTCAGGGATTGCTTGTGTGTTTCTACCAATTCTCACCAAAACACCAGCCAAAGCTAATCACAGACCTCAAGGCCGACCCGGTTGTTGAGCAGACATTAAGCACTGCTACTTGTAAGCTATATCATCACTATGGTATGTTCTTAGCTCCACTTACCGCAGCTTTAACAACAGCTAAGCACTGTCACTTTGGACAAACAACGGCACCAAGCAAACATGACACAGGGGCCAATGGAGAGGGTGACGAGGCCTATACTGCTACTTGCGTGCTATAGCATGTGCTTAACTCCGCTATAACATGTGCTTAACTCCGCTATAGCATGTGCTTAACTCCACTATAGCATGTGCTTAACTCCACTATAGCATGTGCTAAACAATAGCTGTCAATTGGACAAATAAATTTAGTAAGTAAACATGGTTAATGGCAGAGGCAACGTCAGTGGAGGCAACGTCAGTGGAAGTAACGTTAGTGGAGGTAACGTCAGAGACCACTGAAGGACCTATAAAAATTGCTAAAAGGGTTGCTGCAGGGCGGAAGGATGCTGAAGCTCAAAAAGCCGATCAGAATAAGCTTCTGAAAGAGCTCCGTGAGGCTAAGGCCAAGCTAGAGACGAGGCTGTGGAGCCTACGTCAACTCGCAAGCCTTGGTTGTCAGCGGCGTTGGGTTGTTTGGACTAGCATGGTAAGGCAGAGTTGGGTCACGCACCCTAAACTGGTTGTGGCAAAATAGCCTCCTGACATTCAATTAAAGGGTCCCTTTTATATGGAATAAGAAATCAACATGACATCAACGCCAACTACTGATGGAAAATTGCTCGTCAACATGCTGTACCACGTGCATTTATTTCTGTTATATCAAAATATTATGCCAAGCTCGCTGAGATGGCTCTGGG
Source organism: Urechis unicinctus (assembly GCA_034190875.2). Lineage (NCBI taxonomy): Eukaryota > Metazoa > Annelida > Polychaeta > Xenopneusta > Urechidae > Urechis > Urechis unicinctus. Next base: position 22,385,425 of record CM067345.1, on the reverse strand, counting down.
TGGCGCTCTGCCGCATCTTGACTTCACACCACGCGACCTGGCTATGGTTGCTGCTGATGTAGCTCTAGCCATGGCCATAAAATATATGCTAATCAAACAAGGGATTATACCAGGTGATATAATGAAGTAAATATGGCCTCGATTGCCCTGCTTGTTGGAGGTGCCCTTGTCAACGCCCTTATTATCTAAGTCACGAAACTTCAGTCTGTGCAGGCAGCGTGGGCCAAGAAGCAAATTGAGCGGTTAGACTTCATCAATGAGCAACTCCGCCACTAGGAACAAGCCAAGCATACTTTCATGGATGTTGACGAGGCTATGAGTGAGTACTACCTGATAACAGGTAAATCAATTGACCCATTGGACTCATAATCCCAAGCTTACAGACTTTTACGTGCCCTCCGATGGTCAGAAGGAACGTGAGATGACGTTCATTATCATGGGTATGGCTGCGACTGGACTGGTCACGTGCAGGCAGCGCATATATTTCTTGTTTCACAGATTGGTTTGCTATAGTCTTGCAACTCGCTGGAAAAAACAGCAAAATATATTCTTGGTTTACAGAGGTCTGCAAGTCATTCAAAGCGAATATATTTCTTGTTTCACAGATCGGTTTGCAAAAAGAAAACGTGCTCTACAGTTTCATTGCGAATATTGGCTTGCAAAGTAGGCAGAGCATTTGGAGGCCCGTGCTCATTAGCATATTTGTATAACAATGGGCCGTCGCACAACTCGTCGCATAAAAACCATCTACTATAGTCCTTAGGGCTATTGGAAAGGCATTACAGCTATCAAGAAGCTTTCAACAGCCGCGAGGGTTTCTGAGGAAGTTTGCCCGTGTTTGGCTTACAAAGCAAGCTATAAGGCAAATCTACCTGCCTGCCCATGCCAAAACGCATTACCAGACCCAAATTTGATGTGTCTAGGCCTAATGAGGTTCACCAAGCCGATCTCTTGTTTCTTCCTCATGACAGTGTGAAACGTCGGCTCTTACAAGTATGCCCTCACAGTTATGGACGTGGCCTCACGCCACAAAACAGCTGAGCCATTGACTACAAAAGAGGCTAAAGAGGTCGCAGACGCACTCGAAAGGATAAACAAGCGAGGAGAACTGCATTGGCCTAAAGTACTTCAGGTCGACCCTGGACCGGAGTTCATAGGCGCTGCAAGCCAGCTGCTAGTAAAACATGATCAGGCGTGGCCGTGTGAATGTCCATCGAGACCAGGCTATAGTGGAACGCTTTAACCACACTCTTGCTGAGCGTCTCTTTGGACACCAGTATGCTGTGGAGTTAAGGCCGACTGTAAAACAATCGACTGAGTGGTTTTCTCGACTGCAAGCTGTTGTCTATGCCATAAACAATGAGGTGATCCACTTGACTTGGAAAAAACCCATAGCGGCTATGAAGGTGAAACAAGTTGCACAAAAACCCTCTTCCGTCGCACCGGGGCATTTGCTGGGGTTCAAAGACTAAAAGCATCCTTCTGGTGTTGGTGTTCGCTACCTCTACCAGCCTGGTGAGCTGGAGCATGACAATCGTCGTCGTGTCACTAACCTTGTGTGGTCTGTTACGATCCTGTTTTTGAGCTACTAGTTAGGAAAGTAATATAGTACGAGAATTAAGCGTGATGTTATTGCTTAAGGGAGAGACTTATATCTGTACTGTGGCTTACTCATCTAGCTTATTTATGCATAATGTTCTTCCTTTTTTATATGACATTGATGGCTGAGTGATGTATGCGTGTCCTTTCTTGATTAAGTGGGCTATGTTTTATATGTTTTATATGGCAAGTTAATGCTTTTGTCCTCAGCTTAAGTTGATTAAGTTGGCTATGCTTTATATGCCTCAGAAACCCTCGTGTGCTGCGTGATTGCTTTATTTTAGCATCCCTCGTAAACCATTTTAGTGCTTTGGCGTCGGATCTCTCGTATAATACATGCGTTGAAGGGGTAGATAAATGTTGTGTGGTGAATTACTTATTATCTTTATCGGAAGTAGTTAAACAGATCCTAGCGTATATAAGACACACAAAATAGCGCACCAACACTCAAGTTCCGCAGAAGCTCCACAGAAGTCCACAGACGTCCATCGAAGCCACAGAAGGAAGACAGCCATACTCCAAAAGAGCCTGACTCTCGTCAACTTCCCGATAGGCTTTGAAAGAGACTCACGTACTTCTACTTTGTGCTTGTGGAGTGAAATAGAAAATAAACCAACTTTGGTTTTCAAAACGGAGTCCTTCGTTTACCTGTGCACCTAAAACCGTGTTGGTAAATTGAAGTAAAACGAACGCGCAATAGAAGAAGAAACAATATCTTAGCCTTACCCCAAGGCGCGATATGGTCACTCAATGTCTACAGGATTGGACGTTCTGCCACAAACATGGTGAACCTGTACTATGCCCTGCAGGAAAGACCCACGAAGCACACCGATGATGGCGGCACTGAGTATGTTGAGCCTGTATTACGCAATAAACAGCAGGTGGTTCAATAAACGATGCGCTGCACCAGAGCAATGCTAATATTCAAGAGAGGTTGGAGAAGTGGACCAATAAAGGTTCCGGCTGGGAATTTGGGTCAGTAACTACCCTATAGATTGATATTGCTCACTACCAGCCATTAAAAGGTGGTTCCTACCTACCACTACCGAGTGCGCTGGCAATTAAGAAGGCGATCATAAAACGTTAAAAACACGGACCCCTACACGGACTTTTATGGTGTATTGATTCGGCTCTACATCAGGTTGCTAAAAACCCTCAAAGACCATCTAAATATAACATTCAGTGGCTGTTAACCCTGCTGGAATGTAAAGGCGTAGGGTACCCAACACCAATATCGCATATTGAGAAGGTAGAAAAGCATGCTAACCTAGCCTTAAACATCTTTGGATAGGAAAAAGGAGGTGTTATTATACACCACATTAGTAAACAACCTGGTCCACTATAAACTTCATGCTTATTGAGAAAATGGTAAGTTTCTATAAACACTAATCAAAGATCTGAACCTATTGCTGTATAATCAGAGCAAACACAAAGAGCACAAGTTCTTCTGTGAGCGATGTCTAAATGGTTATACCAATGAAAAAACTGCTCTATGAGCACAAGCCTGAGTGCATGGGGATAGGCCAGGTTGCTGTACGAGTGGACATGCCGGAGGAAGGGAAGAACATATTATCCTTCCAGAACTGGCAGAAGCACCTGGCTGTCCCCTTATGTTATCTACGCCAATTTTGAGGCGCTCACTGTTAAACTTCCTGGTCCTAGTCCTTATCCTTAAAAGAGCAACAAGCAGAAGACAGGAAAACATGAGCCATGTGGTTACGGCTATGTAGTTGCCCGGTGTGATGGTCAGACCGAACCCCCTGTGGTGTATAGAGGAGGCAACACTGTGGAGAAATTCTTACAAGCAGTGCAACAAGAAGATTAAAGCAGTTCTGTCAAAGCCTGTTCCCATGCGCATCACGCGAGAGATAGAAGAGCCCACAATGCAGCAACTACATGTCATGTCTGTAAAAAAAGAACTTGGTAGGGCCATCGCCATCCGCGTCATATAACAGGTAAATACAGGGGGCAGTCCATAATGCATGCATCTTGAAGCTGCAGTTGAATCCCAAGACAACGGCAGTGCCTGTTGTATTCCACAACGGGGCTATGATGCAGGCCATAAGTAAGGTAGAAGGTAAAATCAACTGTATACCGAACAGAGAAGTATATATCTCTATCGATCGGACAGTTGCGCTTTATTGACATTGCACTGTTTTTATTGTAATACAATGAAGTCAAGATATTGTAGTAACCTTGGCCTGCTATATACAGACACGGACTATATAATTAGGCCTAAAATGTACTCAATTCTTATGTCTGACGAGGTTGAGATTAAAAGGGCAAAGGGAGCGAATAAGGTTGTGGTTAAGAAACACCTACGCCACGCACAGAACATGGAGTCTTTATTCACAAAGAAGCAGTTCCGTCATGTAATGAACTTGCAACGCAGTGATGGACCCAAGATATATGGGCTACACGTTAACAAGGTGTCACTCTCTCCATTTTGACTCAAAGCAGTGGATAGCTGCGAACGGCGTAGACACTTTAGCTTATGGACATGCTAGTTTACCAGCAAACTAACCTGACAGAATTTGGGCGGACTCTGGTTGTGCTAGCTAAAATTAGCAATATATTCTCGTAACTCGTTAGAAAAAAAAAGAAAAAAATATTCTTGTTTTCCAGACCGACTTGCTAATGCACTGCAAAATATATTGTTGCAACTCGTCCGAAAAAGCAGCAAAATATATTCTTGTTTTCCAGACAGACTTCCAAATGCGCTGGGCGCATAGAGTAGTGTAGAGAGTGGGGGTCATAATATCCTGTACAAGCTGTAATTAGGGGTGTAGTATAGAAGAGAGACGGTGATCCCAAAACCGTCCCCCTGTCCCAGAACCCCCACCCTCTATACTACTGTTGTAATTGGTGTCATATATTGAAAGTAATATATTTTTACCATGTTTTGTAATGTGTTGCATCTATTTGGGTATTACCTACTTTATTCATACCAATGGCACACAAGCAGTAACAAATATACACAACTAAGCTTTATCTATGCATGATTTCAGAATTTGATAACAACATTTTAATACATGCAATTACAACAATATACTAATATTAGCTAGACAAACATAATCCTTCCATAAATTTGTAAAGGTATAATAAATATAACACTGAAAGATACATGGGTAACATGTCTTTTGTTCTCATAGTTTGCTGTCATTTCTCGATTCAGAATGTTCCATATTAAATGCCTGGTTGTCCACAAACGTGACTCCATTGGTGTGCTGTGGTTCTATCTCCACATCAGTGTTATCATCTGTTAAGACCAAAAATGTATGTTTGTAAAAGGAACAATTTAAACATCTGAAATTAAAAATTTGGAAGAGTATTGTCCACAAATGAGATAACACATTTTGCCACCTAAGACTAAGTATATATATATATATATATATATATATATATATATATATATATATATATATATATATATATATATATATATATATATATATATATATATATATATGTATATGTATATATATCTGTGTGTGTGTGTGTGTGTATGTGTGTGTAGGGACTTTTGTGTCTTATTGTTTGTCTCCGAACTCCTCTGAAATTTACATAGGGCGTTATGATTCCAAATAGCTTTTCTATGAGATCATAATGAGGAGGATGACCAGGCTCCCACACCTGAAGCGTACATGGATAGTTCATTGCTCAAAATAACCGTAAATGATTACCAGATGAAAGAACCGCATCCTGGTATTGGTTTACTCTGGATTTGCTTGGCTTCCTTCCAGACGAGGACTGTACGTTAGTTCCTGATCTTCCAGTGCTAACTGTAAAAGAAGATAAAAGCGCTGTTCACCCATTGAGAACAATTAAGATGTTCGAACTCGATACTCCCTTTAATATGATTATACCATTTCTCACAAGCGTTAGACAATCAACACGATCCAAAGCATGTGTACATGGTATGTTAGACAAAGGAGTTACATGTATATGTAACTATTTCGTTAGACATTATTCGATAACCTCTGTTATGTCAATAAATTGTTCATATCATCCCGTTTGAGCCAGAACTAAGCTAGTGCATTGAACGTAGCTGTACACAGAGACAAATAAAAAGTGAGCCATAGACGACAAACGTTGCCATGGACGTAACGTCAACACGACTAAGGGCGCATTGCATAGACACGCGAGGTGGGCCACGCCCCTAGCCAGGCATGTACGAGTGTGGTTTGGCCATAAACGCTAAAGATTGCAGATTTGTCCGTTAATCAGTTATGGACGCGGTTATTTAAGAGATATTGCATCATTTAAATATGACTGGACTAAGTATTAATCAACACGTTATATCATGGTTATTACAATAGACTCTAGGGCCATGAAGCACCATCTACCAGACGTTACGATGATTGATTTACCTGTGATTACCGCAGGCTTGTTAGCGAGTGAGGTGTGTCAAATTTGTTCAACAACTACGCATTTGTGTTGCTCCAAATCGATCGTATTTAATTAAGTGTAATTTCGAGGGGAAAATACCTGAAAACTGTTAGTGGGAGGCAAGCCACATATAAAAAAATATAGATTAAAACGAACGGTCATAATGGTTAAGAAAACAAGTATAACTGATTAATAATAATTGTGAAATACTTAAATAAAGAAATGCAGTATACCAAAAACACAACGAAATATTAATGGATTGTTTATATATTGTGTTACGTGTTTTCATTCAATATTGAATCAATAATATATTTTCCGAAAAAAAACCGAGAGTTGTAAGGTCGATGCTTGCACTAGAAAAATATAGCCAAACCCCGTGATTTTCTTTGCCATATACCGCAAACGCGTTCAGTAAGCAGAAGGAATTATGTAAGTTTATGTGCATAACGCCAATCTTCACAGCATCGAGCGTTAACAAAATCATTATTGATTATAGATATGAGGCCAATTTCACGTAAAATGCAGTTTGTTATTCAATACTATGTTAGTTAACACAATGCCCGTTTCATACCAACCGATACCTCATTAAATTGAGTCTTGCTTCTATGAGCGACGTGATTTCCTATATACCAGTTTCGACCCCAGGGCGGACGCTCCTTATAAGCTGAGCACATGCAGTGTTACATTAGTAATTACCAGTTGGATCACAGAGAGGAAACCTATAAGATGTCATGTTAAAGGGTGTTATGCAAAAAAGACTTTTCCAATAAAGATTCAAGGAAGGCGAAAATAGATCAGCATTCTTTAAAACGATATCTTGACTGGTAGAGCTTGAAAAACGGTAAAGTTAGATGTCACAATATGACTGAGAGAGCTTGAAAAACAGTCGTCTGAAACAATTTGTGTCTTCTGGTCAACGTATTACTTTACGTACCGTTAACGGTGAAGATTGATTCACTGAAAATTGAGTTGTGAATATGTCATTTCATGTCATACCAATGGTTAGTTGCAATTTATTATTAGGTGATCCAATAATTGAAAACGACGTGATTTCAAGGGAACAGCAAATTCTCCACATCTAAGGTGTAAAGAATAAAGGTGTAAAATTGGTTAGAATACTATTCGTATAAGCGATTTTGACTTACAGTTGGTGTGTCTCGCTATAATCTGATCTCCTACGAAGGGATTTCTATTCTTGGCTAAGTTTTTCGCTGATAGCAATACATCAAGCCATGCGTTTCAAGCAAGCGCCAAGCATAATTATATTTCATCGCAAGCACCACAGACAATCGGAAGACATGAAGATCGCATGTCCACAAAGAATCATGACAATTCAATAAATACCTCCACCATTGATTTCGTCTTAAGATGGCAATTTCAAATGAAACTCAACTGATTTGCATCAATTTTCTCGGAATCTCACAAAGCACTTTGCCGAAAACCAAATATGCTTTAACTGCTTTAACTACGTAATCACACAGCTGTTTGCAATTTGCGAAATTATAACTTTTTCTTGGCGTTCATTAGAGCAGGCAAAGCAAAAAAGCACATTGGCAAATAAATATTTTCAAATATATATTCACATTGATAATTTGGCTCTTCACCAAATGAAGAAAAATTATCAAAATGGCTGCCTCACCTTTCCCAGATGACCCAGTTGTGGATGTAGACTTGGAATACAGACTGTTCTTCCACGCTCTCTGCATATCTTTCTTCATCAAGCAGTAAAAGATGAAAATGAAAAGGCCTTGTAGTGAGTTGAAGATGGCGAACAGATAATGGAAGACTAGACTGGCGCTCCCGACGGCGAAGATAGCGAAGACCCATGTAAGACCAAGAAGAACAGTAACGCTCAGAGCGCCACGGAGCTGGGTCACAGTACTTGTGCGCTGTGATTTGTCGATTGTAGCAGAAGCTGGAGAGTACTTGCAGAGCTGATGTATGACGAGGCCACAAGTGATGAAGTTGAGAATGAGGATGAGAATGATGGGAGCCAGACAGGACGCGAAGAATGGGATGCGATCCAACCAACAACTGGAAACACATCACAGCTCCTTAAAATTATATCTGTATCAATTACACAAAAAGCCTAGAGAGCCAGTAGCTGTTTTCATTGTACCACGTGCGTTCTGTTCACGATACCAGGCTTCCGATCGTAAAATAGCAAGTTCTATATGAAATATATTGTTCTTGCTGCTTGGCGCTCGGAAACCTTACATCAGGTACCGAGCATCTGTGTTAGACAACGTTTACATATATCACCGATGGTCTAAAAAAATCCTTAATCATATAAATAGCGGGTTTTAAGTAACAGGTATTCATTTCTATGTGTCTAATTTACGAAATGAAATACTTGACCAGTTAGGAGCGTCCCAAATCATGCAACTTAGAGATATTCGGGATATTGGCGAAAATGCACTTACATTTCCCCCTGGGCGCCATAGTTGTCACGTGATATGCTAACCACAATCGCAACTACAACCGCCGGCAACCCTGACACACAAATATTCTATAACGTCTACATTTTATATAAACTAGAGACGCCAGTGATGTAATGAAATTGTAAAGATGGCAACTTGTATTTCTATCAAAACGACGATTGTTTCAAATATAAATAGAGGTTTTGTTACTGCTAAAAACTGGAACAAGTAAGCCTGAACTTTAACAACAAAACATGTCAGCTTCTTCTTTAAACATAAAGTATGTTGCCTAAGTTACTGACCCCATCCAAAGGCGCAGCATTTGAATATGAATTTGGAGTAATATGTGTTGAATACGCGAACGAGAGCCATGTACATATAGACGGCTTCTATGAACATCCAAAACCAGGATGCCAACATGAAGTAATGGAGCAGAGCTGCAAGCACCTAACCACACATAGTAAATAACAACAGGCAAGTTATCACATCGCAACACAAGCACTCGAGTCTTATAACCCCACTGACTCGCAGTATATATGGTATTGACGGGCTCAGAGGGTGGGGAATGACTGTGTATCGTGATATCTGAACACACCCACTGTCTATGTGACAAGTTTTACTTTATACAAAGTTCAATTCGGGGACAATTTAACGCTTTCATGTAAATGTTCACCCGGCCCATGATGTCATGACAAATGTCACGTCCGCCCAACTCTATTGCTACTTAGGCACATATGGTGAGCGTACACTCGCCTGACATACGCTATCGCTGATATAGGATATCTAGCGTGTATACCCTGCCCACCTCTACCGTTACTGTAGGACATCTGGTGTGCGTATAGCCCGCCCACCTCTACCGTTACTGTAGGACATCTACTATCGTTACTGTAGGTAGTATAACCCGCCCACCTCTATCTGTAGGACATCTGGTGTGTGTATAACCCCCCCCCACCCCGTTACTGTAGGACATCTGGTGTGCGTATACCCGCCCACCTCTATCGTTACTGTAGGACATCTGGTGTGGTGTATACCCGCCCACCTCTACTGTAGGAGGACATCTGGTGTGTGTATAACCCGCCCACCTCTATCGTTACTGTAGGACATCTGGTGTGTGTATACCCCGCCCACCTCTATCGCTAATGAAGTATATCTGGTACACGTCTACCCACCTTGCACGCCACCTCGTTGGAGGTGGAGAAGCTCTGGGTGGCCAGGATGAAGCAGAGGAGCATGAAGAAAAGGGCGACACAGAGGTTGATGAGGATCTTAGCCGGGGTGTTCCTGCTCTGTTTCCTTAGGGAAGACATACTTCAAGGTAAGTCATGAATACTCGCCTCGTCGCAATTCATGATAATACACGATAACTCATGATACATTATGATAACAATGATAGCTCATGACAGCACGTGATACATGATACATTATGATAACAATGGTGACTCATGACAGAACGTGAAAACTCATGAACACCTTTTTTTAACTTAAAATCTTGACAACTCATTATAATTCCTGAATATTCAAGACAATTCACGATAATTCTTGAAGTGCACGTTATATGAGCTTATGAGCTGATATTCCCCCTCGTGTCATGCCGCTACGTGCGCTGCTACTTCAATGTCTCAATTATATGGCGTAGGCCTTCAGACCCAGCAGCGGGGTTTCGCAATCTGATGTGAGAAACCGGTTTCCAAGTAATACAATCAACCTCATCGCGATATCGCCTAGTCGTAGAAGGCCACCCCTTTGTTTCATTATATTCTCCTTTCTCGATTGCTACTCGGATTTCATCCATCGAGTTAAAAGAGCTCGTCATGTGCATACTTCATAACACTTCCTCCATAACAAAGTACAGAGCGACAGCAAAAAAACGTAGTTCCCCTATCACTCAGTATTCGGTAAATGTTTTGAGAATGTCCCCAGCTGTGGTTTGAGAATGCCCCTACCTGAAGACGCCATATGAGATGACCGTGAGAGCGAGGGCCGCCAGCGAGATGCCACACCCCACGTAGGAGATGACAGACAATGCCACTCGGTTGGCATAGCTGATGTTTCTCCCCGTCCCGTAGATATCCTGCAACACAAATTAAACATTCTAACAGAGTTATTAATATATATACAGTTACAGCGGTGTACACGGGAAGGTTTTTTTACGATAACAGTAATTGGGTTGGGATTACGGAAATCGGAGGTCACGAGATGATGATGGACGATGATGATGATGGATGATGATAATGATGATGACGTGGATGGTGGCACGCACATAAAAAAGTATGTTAGGTATGTTCAGGTGTTATTGTCTATAAATGGTCAATATATCAATTAGGCTCCGTTTTCGAATCTATATAGGCTATGTTGAGGGGTAAATCATCTACGCTTCATAATTCGGCTTGCTTTCGGAATTCCAAACGAAGCAATGTATAAGAGAATTACCATAATCAGTGCGAAGTTGGTCAGATGATCACAATGGCAAACGGTGTAATTGCCGGGAAAATGTTCCGCTACAGTGCATCCGCTCGGATCCCAGCCCCCTCCAGCAGGGCCATTCACCGGATCAAAACTCCAAAATACACATAACGGGTCCGTCGCGTTCTGTAAAGTACACCGGAAATAAATACGTATAACGGAAATAGTTTTTTAGAGAACTAGTTTCATACAGAGGGGGCAGTACGGTGCCACAGTCGACTTCTTAGTGATGTACGCGTCAAAAGAATGTTAGTCGTTCGTAGTAACAAAGTTTATGTATGGCTTGTTTTCCGTATGGTTTAACATTACAATTGATGAAAAAAATGATGGTATGTTTTAGTTTTTAAATCTGTATATTCCTATCGACTTTTTCCCCAAAAAAATACCAGGACAAAAATACACTCTTTTCAACAACTATCGTGACACAAACTCGAGACATCAGCTTAACAGAAAAAAAACCTGCTCTTGTTGACTCCTGGCTTTCATGAACATCTGCTCTGAGCTACCACATTTCAAAGAACAACGTTTAATTTAGCCCGTGAGGTGTCACTGCTGCCAGTAGACATCCGTTATAGACAGGTTTTACAACATCTCTGTTCATCGTATGACCTGTTCAGAGTGACGTAGGATGATCGTTATAGGGGCGATGAGATCCGTCAGGGTCTGGCCTTGGAACGTTGCGGATACGATCTTGCTATTGAGTCGTCTGCTGATATTCGTCGGCGCCTCGCTCTCATCGTCGCTCATCACAGTATCACCCACGCCCATCGAGTCGTTGGCTGCCAGATCAATAGCCTACATCACAGTTATATTGGCTGTAAATTATGAAACATGTCAGATACCAATGAATTGTATTGTATTAGGATATGTCAACTTGCACCGGGCGACATCAATACATAAATCAATCGCTGTTGTTACGTTCAATTTGATTGGTCAGTATTTTGATTACGCTCAAGGCTTTCACCTGGAAGAGTTTATCATCGTCGAATATCACGAATTGGAGGTTAGTATTGGATGGTAAAGTTTCGAAGACTTCATTAGGGATCGAAAGTCCAGTTTCTACGTCAAAGTAGTCCAGAGCTGAGCTGTTTACTTGCAACACAACCTGGAGTGGGTTCACACGAGCGCTATCACATATGAGATGGCCGTAAGATAATATGGCAGAAAAAGACAATTATTCCATATGATATTGGCGAATATCTCGCCACCGACATCCACTACTTACATTTTTCTCCCTGAGATTACTGCCCTCGGACCCAGCACCTACACTGATTGCAGCACCCCCTGTGAGCGAACGTCCAGCTGGTATTACGGACACCGCCATACTTTCTTCCACAAACGTCAAGCTATCGCTAACCAAGGTCAGTTGAGATGAAACCAGGTCAATGCTTTGCAAAGTTCTACAAGTCACACATAACGTGAATTTAAAAGATATATCGTCATTATAAATTGGGGTATTTATACCTTTTTACAAAAATATGGTTTACTTTAGCAGATAGTATTTGCGATGACCGAGGTGACAGTTTGCTATATACTTGCTATACCTGGTGGCAGCTTGGGAATGTATTTCCCCCGCCGACAACACGGATAAGTTGACGCTCAGGAGGTTATTGAATGAAGTCACAATCACACCAACAGACTCCTCCGTGTTCGATGCATTATCTGGAGAGGTAAGTTTATTCAGCATCTGCACGGCGAACTCGAGCTCTTCCTCGGAGAAGGAAGATGCCGCATCCCCGGTTAAGTTTGCGAAGGATTCCGCGATATCTAGTATAGTTTCTGTAAAAACAAAAATACCCAAATTCGAGATCACATTTAATTTGATTTCTTTTCGCGATCCCGCTTAAAACTTCAATACGATTCTTTGGAATATGAGTGATTGCAATTACAAGATATCACGAACAGTCGGTACGAGGTTCTAAAACACACTTAAAAATTACTATATAGTGGAAGGGATTTGCTGTCCTCTTGACCAAGTTAGGGAACTTCAGAAAGCATCTAGCTTAAAACGGCGTATCTATGTTACTAATTTTACAAAAAAGCATTAGAGTCCTGTGCTGCCTTCTCGCATGCGTCTTGTCACAAACATTACACCTCGTGAATTGGTGAATAAAACCCGGCCTTCTGTAACCTAACACGCTTATTTAGTTCATCGTATGACAACAGCTTGGCCTCGGTCATAGCGACACTGAGCTACAGAACAACCTTCCTTTATAGAGCCCTGTGTATAAAGGGTTATAGTCGCATGACAATTGTTTTTATGCATGTGAAGCCTCAAAAGACCGTTGGGTCCATACTCCCTTGGTTTTCCGTTTTATTGACGTTGACATGTAATTACACATAGCTTTAGTAAACTGACCATCGGTGACAGGTTGGTTGACCAGGTCTTGAAGGTCATCAGTAACTTGACGAATCCGAGCACAATTCCGCATGTCCGGTTCCTCCCACATTGCCGAACCCGACGGGTGTAAGGCGCTAAAAGACACACGTACCATTACGGGGGCTCGGAATACTAACAGGCAATCCCAAGGTCAGTATCTTAAAAATATATATATATATATATATATATATATATATATATATATATATATATATATATATATATATATATATATATATATATATATATATATAGATATATATATATATATATATATATATATATATATATATATATATATATATATATATATATATATATATATATATATATATAAATGAGACGTATCTTAATAGGTTATCAGTTTGAATAACCAACATAGTAACAGGTATTCCTTCTGTTGTAAATGACAATAGTCTCTTTTTTACCATCGACGCAGGGTCGTTTTGTCTTCAGCCCCGTTCTTTGGTAAAGGACAGTCCAAAATGGCCACATCCTTTCCTTCGGTGTTTGGCCAATCGAAAATACCAAACTCATTCTCAATGGTCTGGGAAGGACAAAAGTCTGCAAAACACAGATCATAAACTTGATTATAAATATTGATGACAGCGGTCAATGAAACCTACATTTCGGCCCTCACAAAGTGACATAAGATTTGTATCAACATTTACCTATACTGTTTTCAGCTTTGAGCTGGACTGTATCAGGATCTATTTCCAAATCAAGCTCGCTTGATTGCAATGTCCAGATGAAAACGTCATACAGCTCAATGGCGAATTCAATAAGGTCAACCCCTAGGTCGGGGGTGACGATGAGGGAAAGGTCACAGATTATAGACCCCGGGTTGAAGGTATTGACAGATGTTGCTACAGAATAATTCCTATCCATGTAAATGGTATCGATCTGTTAGCATAGCCATCAAAAACAATACATCAGTCGTGTTCTGATGCCATCCAAAGTAAAGATGTTGTATAAAAAAACCATAAAAGTGACCAATAAATACCACGAATTATGTATGTTATTACTACTAAATTATCATTTATGCAACTACAATAATGCCTAACAGAATGATATTGGTTTGCCAATGAGTAGCTCTGTGATATCGTGGAAAACACGGTACACTCCATACCGGAAAAAAGACAACACTGGGAGGCTGTAAAAACAGTGGGGTGCATGGACAATATTAAAAAGTGCATAAATTAATCTATGCCGTACCTTGTAGGAAAGCTCGTCACTTAAAATGTCGAAGGCATCGCTACTGCCATTATTCAAGTCTTCGTCATACGGCCTGGCGAGGGTAAATGTCAAAATCATGCTGGAGTCAAACGGGTACCCTGAAACAACACGGCCGTAAAGTAGAAGGTATTGGAAAACGGACGCAGGTGTCCGGTATGAGGTTAACAAGCGTTTGTTAACTTGTAATAACCCGGATGTCAGGTTCAAGGTTACCCATAGGCTGGATCAAAATAGTGAACGTACAGGCTGTGATAGACACAGCGAAGTACACATACATTATGTAACGAAATGTTTGACTTATACTGACAACTGTCTACCTGTTAGGTCCACATGAGTGTTACAGGAATGGTTTGCACAGCAGAAATGACAGACTTGATCCTCGCCCCCATTGCAGAATTGTCGTTCGTTACTCAGGTTTTCTTTGCAGATGGATCTTGACTGACAACCCATGTTTATGGTCGGGCGCCCCGCGTATATCTCGATTGACATAGCGCACAATTTCTGGAAACAAAAACCATGACACTTAATTTTCTTCTAAGAAGCGATTGTGGACAGACCTCAGGTAGTAATTACCAATACATTTCGGGTTTTGTCTGTGAAACAGTAATGACCACAATTTCAGAAAAAAACAGCTCATTTTGTTTTTGTTCTGTCACAACCGTGAGCATATAATAATAATTGCATCTCAAAGACACGCTTTTGAAATTCCCCCTTGGGTAATAATAACCTCATCATCATAATACATATACATTTGATTATCGATTGTCAGCCTTGCCTCTTAAATTAAATACAGCGCAATTCCCGCTGGCCTACATTGCTCACGCTCCAAGATGGCACCCGTGTGCGTCACAACTACGTCACAAAACGTCAGAATCTTTGCTGACATCACAATGAACCTATTTCACTTCGTTCGCCCCATTTCGTGCATCTCCCTGTCTTTGACCACTCTCAATCCCCTCTCTTTGCATCTCTCTCCCGTTCCCAATACATCCCGTCCTCTTTGTTATTCTCGCTCTCTAATTCTTTCTCTATCTCTCTCATTCTTTCTCTCTCTCTTTATCTCTCTCTCTCTCTCACACTCTTTCTCTATTTCGTCCCATCTTCAATTTTCTGCCCCCCCCCCCCCCTCAAAGCGACAACCCCCACTATTGCACCAACAACTAGTGACGCCACCATAGCGGTCGGTATTTGTCACATTTACTAACTACACCTTTCTAATGACTCAACACCGTTGTACTTGCATGACTCAACACCGTAGTACTTTAATACATTTTGCATATGGCGAATTCTTATGTCAAAAAAAAGTTACAAAACTCACCAGCTTAACCCACCCATACAACACCCAGCCACAACACACCCCTGACCTCTATTCCACCCGCGCGAACCAATACCGTCACATCGCGCTCCATACTGAATCCCTCTGGGTGAAGAAGTGTCGGTGTTCTGTAAGTGGTTACAGCTGCTGTGCATGTGCGATAACGAGTTTTACCACCTATGCTATAAATAGCTCCTAATGTCACCGGAAAACAGGTTATTTATGATCTGTAAGAAATCCAGCTGACTCATGGGTAAGAATGGATAGATATCTATATTGTGTATACAAGAAGAGAATCCGGGAAACATTGTAACAAATACACTCATAGAAGAAGAAGAAGTGAGGCGTTGCAACAGGGATTTGGCGGTGCTGATGGGGTGAGGTATGTGTAATGAAAAGACGACTTCCTCCCCCATGCACAATATCTCAACCAGGGCACCATAACTGAAATCGCCAGGT
The DNA here is from genome assembly GCA_034190875.2 of Urechis unicinctus. NCBI lineage: Eukaryota > Metazoa > Annelida > Polychaeta > Xenopneusta > Urechidae > Urechis > Urechis unicinctus. Next base: position 22,369,164 of record CM067345.1, on the reverse strand, counting down.
TGCTTCGATTGGTTTCCTATATACGATACTGCAGAAGCGACGCCTGGTGCTACTAAAACTATAACAGTATCGAAAATGTAGCGCGAAGAAAATCAAAACCACTGTCAATTTTCGCCGTGTAAAAATTGTTTTGCAGACCCTGAATTGTGAAAACAAGAAAGCCACATACATCCGAGGATAAGCAGGTCGTTTCATAATCATGAGAAGGGCATTCTTTTGTTGACTGAGCCCCCTCACACACCGAACACCGTAGTGGTTGCAGACCTGCAAACAATGCAATAAACAGCCCACTTTAACCGGTCTACATTTTTAACAAGAAATTCCATCCAGTGACTAGATGGTTGGACAAAAAAGGAATAGTGTACTACGTTGTAAAAATAACGTACAAGATGTCAAGGATAATCTTTGTAAATTAAAATTCACGGATTTCAGTTCGACCAAACACTGAAGTAGCAATAAGTAAGCTTGAAATATGAGCCGCATCTTATCAGACGTAATTATCCACATTCGCACGATCAACTCACTTACCCTGACAATCTCCGAACTCCTCGGCTTCCACGGTGGTGAGAAGTTTGTTACCCAGGTTAGCACATCTGGCACTCGTGATGTAAGTTGTTATTGGCAGCAACTCCATCATATATTTTGTGGAACAATCGCAATATAACTCATTCGTCTGAAGGGCACTTCAACAGCAGACAAGTAATATATATATATATATATATATATATATATATATATATATATATATATATATATATATATATATATATATATATATATATATATATATATTGTATTTATGTGTATTTATATATATATATATATATATATATGTACCTTACATGTTTTAATCCACGATACATAAATATATGTATATTGATATATATATATATATATATATATATATATATATATATATATATATATATATATATATATATATATATATATATATATATATATATATATATATATATATATATATATATATATATATATATATATATATATATATATATATATATATATTGTATTGAGTGGGACATTAAATATATACATTTCTTGTAGTGCCGGTGTCAACATAAATGCTCTGGCGTCTACGGTCTGTATCTTATTGTTTCCAAGCCTCCTGTTAGTGATAAAAGAAAACACAAAAATAATCTGTAGTTATCAAGTACAAAACATTTCTTAATAGATGTAAGTATATAATTGATATACGCCTTAAAACAGACACCTTCCATCCAATCGGCAAAGAATTACACAAGCAATTACATGCAATATCAGCCTTTTAGACGTGTGCAAATCCATACGCTCAGGAAAAAGACAGAATAATTGGCGATGATAGTAACTCGTACTCACAATGTCGTCAGTTTGGGTAAATTGGCGAATGTGTCATGTGATATCACCATCAATTTGTTCTTCGACAAATCTCTGAAATTAGAATTGCCATTATATATGTATTTCAACATGCAGCATTATGAAGGTTATAATTGTCATATTTGTGTGCCAAGGTTCGATGTTCGGAAGAAATCTGACAAAATGAGAAATGTGAAGCTTAAGGTAAGAACAACGGTGTGGTTGCTGTTAATTATAACAAGGTGATTATGACAAAAATAATGACGACTACGTCCACTATGATAACGATGATGACGTCGATCACAATTGTGACGATGATGACGACGACCACAATAATGAAGATGATGACGATGATCACAATTATGATGATGATGACGACGATCACAATTACGACCATGATCACGACGACCACAGTTACGATGATGATCACGACGACCACAATTGTAAAGATGACGATCACAATTATGAAGATGATGACGACGACCACAGTTATGACGATGGTGACGAAAATCATAATTATGACGATGATCACGACGACCATTATCATGACGACTACAATGATGACGATGCTTATGATGATTATGAACGCGATGATAACAAAGACTTAAATGATAGTAAAAATGACGATGATAATGATAATAATGGGTGGCTGCCTATGCCACTGCCACAGGCACTCGAGTCATAAAAACGCCATTAAGCACCACTAGATGTCTCTATGAATCCGTAATGATTGTGCCAAGGGCGCTTTCAAACTCGAGTGCATGTGGTTATACTTACAGATTTATTAAGCTATACATTCTTGAGAAGGCCCCTGGCTCTATTGTGTCAATGTTATTCTCCTGAAGGTACCTAAAAAGCATCAAAACAACTCCATCAACCTCAACCCTCCGATTCGGCTACTTTTTGAGTTTTAATTCCCAATAATAAATACTCAGGTGCGGTTATCAAACCAGGGCTTACTTGAGCGATCAATTAAGCGTCATTCTGCAGACAGGCCCGTAGGCTCACCCACAACACCCCCACCCACCCACATCCCCCCGCACGCACATCTCCTGGCAAGACCACATTTGTTCCGCATCATGCCCTAAGCTTAAATCTATAACTAGCATCATGTCAAATTAGCCCGAACCCCGATACGCATTTACGAATAGCCTGCTTGACACTCATCAGGGACAGAGACTCTAACGAGACATGATTCCTAGCACCGTAGAAGACAAGCAGCAACAACACGTTGGCCTCTTTTTCAGTCGGAGAAGAAGTCAAAATAGGAGAGTGAGTTTCGGTTGATATTGGCAAAGAACTTCAGTATCTAAGTTCTTTGATATTGGTTAGACATCAGAGTAGATGTATTTCAGACTAAATAAACTAATTTCGTTATCATTTGTTTTCGATCCCTGCATTTCGCTTGTTTAAAGTACAGATATGTACATTTTTCCGGTTGGTATATCACCGTCACTTTTCCGAGATTTTGAAAAAATTTTATTTCGCGTTTTGTGCATACATAACATACAAATATCAAGACTTCAGTAAAACAACGCGTCGGCAATGGAATATATTTTCCTTCATTTTCATATTCATCCATTCACGGAGTATGGAGATACCAGCGATTATTTCAAGCAATAGCTTTTATTATTTAAACTCAAGGATTCACGCTCTCGAAACCGGTCAAGTACAACAAACATGTTGAAAACTTATCAACCTCGGCTCCTTTTAAATAACATTAGGCTTTGACACATAAAAAATGCAACTGAGGTGCAAACGTACAGAGTTTCTTTTATACCACAATTTCATTATTTTCAGGAATTATTTAACCCATTGTCAGTTTCGGATGTCCATCAATGTCTATCACTGGGCGCTGATCGGACTTGGACAAATTCAAAAGTAGCAGGAAATCTGTCAGTGAAGTTTATTTTACGGCAGGATATTGAGTAATCTTTGCATAATTCACCTCGAACAATAGTGGTTGCAACATGTATGTATGTATGTATGTATGTATGTATGTATGTATGTATGTATGTATGTATGTATGTATGTATGTATGTATGTATGTATGTATGTATGTATGTGTGTGTGTATGTAATGTGTGTGTGTGTGTGTGTGTGTGTGTGTATGTATGTATGTATGTATGTATGTATGTATGTATGTATGTATGTATGTATGTATGTATGTATGTATGTATGTATGTATGTATGTATGTATGTATGTATGTATGTATGTATGTATGTATGTATGTATGTATGTGTGTATGTATGTGTGTATGTATGTATGTA